>CM039678.1:370240742-370840742 GCA_022496015.1 Hordeum marinum | reverse complement strand
TTGGCATGATGAGCTGTTATCCAGTCCATCCCCAAAATGATATTGATGTCTGAAGTTTTAAGGGCTATCAAAGAGGCAAGAAACACTAAACCATCAACAAGGATTTGGTTCCCATGGCTTACCGCATTAGTTTCCCATTTGGAACCTGGACTTTGAATTAGTAATGGAGAGGGCATAACATTGAAGGCAATGTTATGCAAGGAGGCATCACATTCAGAGATGAAGGAGTGGGATGCTCCTGAGTCAAACAAAACTGAGGCTGGATGAGAATTGACAAGAAGCGTCTTAAGCATGACATTAGCATCATCTTCAGCTTCTTCTGCAGTTACATGGTGCACACATCCACGAGTATAAACAACTGACCTGACATTGGGCTTCTTGGTTGGCGGCTTGCAACGAACAACACCAGTTGTTGAAGAAGATGGAACATTTGCTCGCAAAGGGAAATTCTTCGAATAATGTCCAGGCTAAATGCACTTGAAGCATGCCCCATGGATGGGACTTGGATCCGGGTTGAGCACTCGGTTGATGAGGTTCTTCTGGGGAGCACATGGCATCGGCAGACGAGGCGCCACATAGGATGGCCTCGGTGCATACCTCGAAGAAAGAGCGGCATTCGGGATCCATATCCTACGCTTCTAGGATGTAGACGTTGAAGATGATCCAACATCATGGCTATGCTTGCGAGATTCCTCGTAGGTCATCCTGCTCGTTTCTGCTTGGATTGCTTTGTTCACAAGAACTTGGAAGCTAACGAACTCATGCAGACTGAGGTCATGACGGAGCTTCGGGTTAAGACCTTTCCTGAACCTTGCTTGCTTCTTGGCATCTGTGGATACTTTTTCTGGGGCATAGCGCGCGAGGCGTTCAAATTCACGGCTATAGGCATCCACATCCATATTGCCTTGGGTCAGATCACAGAACTCTTCTTGCTTACGATCTAGTAGAGCCTGTGGAATATGATGGTCGCGAAAAGCCTCACAAAATTCCTTCCATGATATAGCTTGGCCTGCAGGACACATGGCCTCGAAATTCTCCCACCATAAACTAGCAGAGCCTTCAAGGTGATATGCGGCATACGTGACCTTGTCTCCTTCATCCACGTTTGCATAACGCAGCTTGTTGGTGATACTTCGGAGCCAATCATCTGCGTCTAGTGGCTCAATGGAGTGATGGAAGGTGGGTGGTTGCAACTTGATGAAGTCTCTAATGGATACCAGCTCATTGCGATGATGCGTTGTATTCTACTCGATGTGCTCCAACAAATGGTTGGTGGCACGCTTGTTCCTCTCAACTTCTAGCATGACCTCCGTCAACAAAGGCGTGTTGGGAGGATCTTCTTCATCCCTACCATCTCCATGGTTCTGACTATGACCAACAGATCTCCGATTGACTGGCGACATCCTGAAGGAAACAGCCAGGGTTCATCATCAAGGGAGAATACTAACACATAAAGAATCCTAGGTGAACTCGGACAGCACAACGGTTGTACATGCATGAAATATGAGGCAACCTGCACAAGATTTGGCGAGCATAACAGCTCAACATCATGGTTCAAGGAACAGAGAGAACATATGCATCACTTCTCATAACTCTGATGGGACAAAACTTGTCAAACAACCATTCTATGAGTCTGTAGTCTAGTAACTCGTCATCCTAGCAGTTAAGTAGAGGATCCTAGTTCTTAATCACCGTAGAAAAGAAGAGAGTGACCCAGAATAGAGTAACTGGAGAAAAGGAGTAAAAGAGCCTTACGTTCCCTTCCACAATCAATTCCCTTATATATAACTAAAGCTTTTCTAGACTCAACATCGACCAGTTTGGCTTCGTAAACCTACAGGCAGTTCAGCTCTGATACCAATGCTGTCGGGACCCCGATACTAAGACATATGAATCCAGCCTGTAACATGACACACCACTTTGCGGCCTCACGCACAGTAACCCATGGCTGCCACCTTACCTTGGCCGGGACCGTTTGCGCCTTTTGGCTCACGGATATGAATGTGTCTCTAGCATTCACACATCAGAGAACCCGAGTCGATATGACTAGTTATAGACCCAAGTGGCACAACCGTATAGGGACAGGCATACGTAACCCAGCAATGCAGGTGTCGCTCATCAGCGTGTGTAGACGAGTCATAGCAAGCTACAAGGTCTCCATTATGCCGTGGGACATAAATGTCATCACTGCATGTAGACGAGTCATAGCAGGCTACAGGGACTCAATTACACCGCAAGACATTTCCCCGAAGGGACAAACACAGCAGCAAAGAAGGATACATGCAGGTCAATCAATGTGTCCGGAGCAGTAGCAAGCTACCAAGGCTCGATGGAAGCACAAAGAGGCATTTCCCCGTAAAGAAGACTACTAAAGGCACACAACTAGGTGTCAAATCCCACGCATACCAATGCATTTCAATCATACATGCACTATGCACGATATGCGTAGATACAGCATGGCATCACAACAAAACTCTACAACATAACATTTATTTAGGAGGCTCCAAGGATCCAACATAGTATAATGTTACAAGCAAAAGGGGTCACATGACCCAACATTCAGAGCATACAAAGAACAAGCAGAAGTTACATGTCTAAGTACAGACATCTACAAAAGCGTCTAGAAGAGCCTGAAAAGCTACAACGACCCTACCATAGGAACCAGACCTCTGTCTAGGTTACTAAGCTAATCCGTCGATGTCAATGTCAGAAGAAACATAATTGAACTCAACGTCTATCTCTGCAAAAATGTAAATAAGAAACAGTGAGTATGAAGATACTCAGCAAGTCTTACATCAGAACTATCTACATATGCATCATGTATCAATGAACGGGATTGTGGGTTTACTGCAGAATGCCAACTTTGACCTTTGGCTATCCTAGACTACGACAAAGTAACCAACGTATCACTACTCTCTCGTCTCCCTACAAGAGAGCACACATGAGTCCACATGTTCACCACCTCAATACACCACTATGGATCCTCTATCGTCTTCCTACGAGAAGCCATCCATAGCACTCACACTTGTTTGGTGCATTTTAGAGTTTCCACTTAAAGTTGTATATGAACAATGCAAGTATCCAAGTAGTCCATATCCACGGACGTGGCTATTCAAATAGATAATTTACCCTGCAGGGGTGTACTTCATCACACATGCTCCCACCACTTATCACCATGTGCACGTAAAAAGGCACCTCGGCAACCTTCAAGCGGAAGCCTAGCGAGGGAGTCGGCCATGGACGTTAACCTTCAACGACTCATGTCAAAAGCAGTCGCCTATCTGAGTTGGAACCCATAATGGAAGTACGGCCGAGGTTTCCAACATGGCCTCAAACGTTGCGAGCAGGTCCCTAAGCCGGTCCTGATTGGGCCGTTCATCCACTTTGCAGGCCGTGTCACACCTATCAACATTCCGAACTACTGCGACTCCTGGACTGAGAACAGGGTAGGTTAATAGGCCGAGAGAGCTCGAGTTACCGGAGCCCAATGTGCGGTAGTAGCTAGTCTTGGAACACAACCACAGACCTTAGCACCTATGGGAGGTTTCAATGAGACAACCCACCATGTACTCCTACATGGACAATCATCGCTACCTTTACCAAAATAGGTTCATCACTTAACTCTCATCATCAGGACACATTCATTTCACTCTGGTTCATCTCTCGGAGGAATCAGACCTGACACAACTCTAAGCATAGCAAGCATAATAGGGTTATAGCAAAACATGGCTCAAGCATCTACCAGGTATGCTAGGTTGCTTGGTTTAGCTATTTACTCTGACAATGACAGGTCATGCAAAGGAATGGGTTCATCTATCGCAACACAAGTAGCAGTTGGAAAGCGTTGTCCTAATGCATTGAAATGAGAGCAAGAGCAAGAGATGGGACTGTATCGAATATGCTCAAGGGGGGTCGCTTGCCTGTTTATCAGAAGAACTCAACTGTTCTTCGATGTCGTTGATAACTATGTCTTGCAAGTGTACCGACAAGATCAAACAAGGTACACTTTAAGCAAGGCAAATGTTGCACAATGATGCATGATAATAGCATGGCAATATGTTACTGGTTTGAGCTAATGCATCTATCAACATGTTGAATGTAGATGGTTTGAACACAAGGTTCAAATTCAAATCCATATGTGAAGTGGCCTATTGTGTTTTGAACAAAATGTCCAAGTTTGGCTATTTAACTCGCTCTAACATGCATGAAAATGCCATCATTAGATTCATTGGATTTTTTTTGATAAATTTTCATATATAAATTATTTTATTCTGACTTATAGATTATTTTCTATGAATTTTTGAAGTTTATATTATTTGCTAGAATTTCCTAAATTATTTTAAATCTAGAAATTCATTAACTGCATCAGCATGACGTCATCACGACGTCAGCCAGTCAAAGGCACCAGGTTAGGGTCAAACCTGACGACCCGGACCCACACGTCAGTGACACAGGGCTAATCCCCCCGCTGACCGGGGGTTTGACCCACTGCGGGGCCCGCTATCAGCGGTTAGTGACCAATTAGGTGGGGTGGGTTAGCACTAACCGACCGACCACGTCAGCACCTGTCGGAGGTTGGCCAGCGGCGACCAAATCCGCAGCGGCGGCTCCCCGGAGATGGCCGGAAACACGCTACAGGAC
Organism: Hordeum marinum; assembly: GCA_022496015.1. NCBI lineage: Eukaryota > Viridiplantae > Streptophyta > Magnoliopsida > Poales > Poaceae > Hordeum > Hordeum marinum. The sequence continues at coordinate 370,836,101 of CM039678.1, read as the reverse complement.
AAGGTTCGGCGCGCGGAAAGCACTGGGAGGGAGCCCGTGCTCGACCGCATCTACCGGAGGGGTCAGGAGGGCACGGGGCTGCCGAATAGCTCGCTGGCGAGCTCTCTCGCGGAGGCACCCATACGGTCACGACGAGGGGGACGACTAGAGGACGGGAGAGACCACGGGAAGAGGGGGAGAAGCATCGGGGGCTCATAGGGAGGCTACAGAGGGGATCAGCAGGCTCGGGGACGACCCGACTGCGGCGAATCGACGACGACGCTCCGATGGCCGATGCGGGGAAGACGACGGCAGCTCGGCTTCGAGGAGATCCCGACGACTTCTGGCTCCACGAGGAGGTCGAGGGGGTCACGGTGGAGCTCGGGGGCACGACATGGGGGCTCGACGAGGCCGGAGGCTGTGGTGGCTGCGAGCGGCGACGACGGCAGCGCTCGAGCAGAGGAGAAGGAGAGAGAAGGGGAAGAGGAGAGGGAGCGGAAGGAGGGAATGAGCTCGAGGGGGTCCAGGTGGCCCTCTAGCTCGGATAGGAACGCGAGGGAGGCCGCCAGCGCGAGCAGGAGCTGGTGCGGTGGCATGGTCGTGCTCGGCTTCCACTCTGCCTACTGGCAGAGGTGGAAGACGACTCTACCCATGGGCCGGGCCACTTCTGCTACAGGGAGGCCCAAGTAAGCCTTTTTGCCCTTTTTTTATTTTTGCTTTCCTTTTATTTCTGACATTTGTTCTGGCTAGATAAAAATACATAGCCATTTTATAAAATCCTAAAAATTGCTAGGTGACCTTCATATAATTAAATAGTGCCACATAATTAATTTCAGAATTATCGAACTTATATTTTATATATAGAAAAATATATATCCAATGCAAATATGGTTAAATTATTTCAAAATCCCAATATAAAATATTTTTGTGATCCCAAAATATTTGTTGACAATTTTAACTCAATCCAATATTTTATTAGAGAACCAGGAACATTTTCTTGGAACTGTTTGAAGCAATTTTTATAATACTTATTTGACAAAAAATTGAATTATGAGGCTTGATCATTCCTCATTTCATCTTCATTTGAAAATAAAAATGCATGCATGAATGCACTTGCAATCTTAAAGAAACTAGGGTTGTGATAGCTAAGTCTAGTGACTTGGCATGATGATTGAACATGAGATGTTCAACCCCGGTTTATGATGATACCTGTAACTTGTTCATGTGGATATCTGCTACCTCATGATGCATGCTTTTAACTAGTATTGACCATGTCACTGAACTCAAAATTAGCCTTCTATAAAACTTATCTACTTAGTGCTATATAATGCATTGTTATACCTTGTTCCAAAACATGGGTTGCTTGCGAGTACATTCAAAGTACTCATTGGCTTGCCACTAATTATTTAATTGACCAAGCATGGAAGAGCAGGAATATGGTGAAGAGTACACTGGTGACGAACATGCGAACTAGGATGCTTCCGAGTCAGAAAGCATGTAGGTTAAGGCAGATGGCATGGGTGTACGCTTTCGATCAAGATTTCCGCTCCGAGTTGTGTTTGCTATTTGGCCTCTCATGGCCCTATCTATGTAAGACTTGACCTTCATGGTCTTTATTTGTGTAAGACGTTAAGTATGGATGTAAGACTCTTGTTATTCAGCTTCTGTGTGTTTAGTGAGCATTGATCTTTGGGATCACTGTACACGTGCATTCAGTGATCATGACTTATGAGTCAGGGTCCCCATAGTGCTGGTATCAGAGCCATCCTGACGGTAGGAAGCCCTTAGTTAGCATGGACGTTAGTTAGGATGAAAACCATTTTCAAAACTACACCTAACAATTGTACTTAGGAATTCTGCACTATTTACCTGTTATATTCTTCACACAACACTCTGCTGACTCTCCTCCTTTCAAACCTTTGTAGATGGCCGTCGTACCCGAAGCCTTCCTGACATCCAGCTTTCCCTTACTCCTTGGGGATAGTGGAGAAGTGCTAGTTTCGCCAACCACCCATTTTCCTCTACCACGAGCACTGGGTCGATGCCGTCATGAAGGAGTACCACGTGGATGTGGTCGTGAAGGCAAACAACTCCCCGGCCAGTTGGTTCTTTGAAGGACCACATGGATTTGGCCTCTCATGGCCCTATCTATGTAAGACTTAACCTTCATGGTCTTTATTTGTGTAAGACATTAAGTATGGATGTCGGACTCTTGTTATTCAGCTTATGTGTGTTTAGTGAGCATTGACCTATGGGATCACTATACACGTGCATTTGGTGATCACAACTTATGGGTAGAGGTCCCCACATAGCTGGTACCAGAGCCATCCTAAATGTAGGAAGCCTTAGTTAGCATGGACATTAGTTAGGATAAAACTTTTTTCAAAACTACACCTAGCACCTATACTTAGAAGTTTCTATACTTCTTAACTCTTCTAGTCTTCTCATAGCACTCTACTAACTCTCCTCCCTTCAAACCTTTGTAGATGGCCGTCATACCCGAAGCCCTCCTGGCATCCGGCTTTCCCCTACTCCTTGAGGATAACCTGGAGAAGTGCCAGTATTACCGACCACCCGTTTTCCTCTACCACGAGCACTGGGTCCATGCCGTCATGAAGGAGTACCACGTTGGTGTGGTCGTGAAGGCAAACGACTCCCAGACTAGTTCGTTCTTTGAAGGGACACAGATGGAGACCTTGGCACTCGTAGTCGAGACAGGTTGCACCCAAGTTACTCCTCCACCTTCGAGACATCGTTCCAGAGATGTCTGAGGAGCCAGCTACTCGCTACCTACTTTCAGGAAGGATGATCTTGGTGAGAGTTGTACGTTGATTCCATCGAAGGAGGATGGCACACCACTAAGGTTCCAGACCTACTTCAGCCTCTCCGCCGACAGTCTAGCTCACAACCTGATTAAGGAGTTTGTGAAGCTTTGCGAGGAACTTCACCATACCCGAGGGCTACTTCGTCAAGCCAAGACGAAGCCAGACAAGATCAAGAAGGCTGGAGTCACCGAGGGACGACCAACCATTGCTTACAGAGGAGGAGTACCCCTAGCTAGGGATGCACCCACACCCCACCGTCGCATGAGTGCGATGGAGTACCGTGCGCTCTTCATCAACCCATCGACGAAGTGTCGTCGGGATAGACCTCCTCGTTCTCCTACTCCCTCGGCCAGAGATGATGCTCGTCTAGATGATGATCAGGAGGAAGACCCCGAGGAGCATGACTACGAGACCGAGCACTCCACCACCTGAGTCTGAGAACCCCTAGGGTAGGATCCGTCATGTACCCCTCATGCAAAGTCGAGTCCGTGTAATGGTTCATATGAAACCATGTGTGCGTGTTGTTTGCTTTTGTTGTTTGTGTTCTGATGCAAGTCGCACTTTTTACTTAGGCAACATGTAAGCGACTCCATCATTTATCTTATCTTAATATATGTGTTGGTCTTTCGACCCTTGTTTTACCACACTCGCACTATACCATACCCCTTAGGTGCACTTTCTACATTATTGCCTTCGATCTCGTCAATCCCAATTATTTGACTTAACTGCTCCAAATAGGATGGTGACTGCAACCCACAATAGCTCCTTCACCAATCCCGAAGCCAGCAAATCCAGCCAGCAGCAGGGAACTAGTGGGGTTGCTCACGCTGGAGATCACCTGGAGCATCCACAAGGCGACATTCCCCCGCCAACACCTCCACCGGAGAACATGACCATAGCTCAGTTTCTCCAAGTTCTCCGGGAGGAATGCCAAGCCAACATTGCTGCTATCCAGAAGATTGCTTGGGTCCTTGTGAAAACCAGCAGCAAGGCAGGAACAACAATGGCCACTCCACTATGTCTGAGATCATGAGGAATTCGTCGCCAACCTTTAGCGAGACCTTTGAACCACTCGATGTCGATGACTGGATCTACACCATCGAGGACCTCCTTTCACTGGTCAATTGCAATGAGGATCGTGAGAAGGTGTTGTATGCCTCTCACTGCCTCAGAGGTACCGCCAGAGCTTGGTGGGATGGATTCAAGGTCATGCAAGGCGATTATTTGATCACCTCGGATAACTTCAAGGAAGTATTCTGCACAGCCCACATTCCATCTGGGATCATGGATATTAAGAAGAGAGAATTCTGAGCGTTGAAGCAAGGAAGTGGCTCTGTCAAGGAGTACATGCGGATGTTCAACCTACTGTCAAGGTATGTGAGGGAGTCCTGGATACAGGGGTCCTCAGACAGCCGACCTGTTTCCCACGGGCCGGACTGTATGGGCCGCAAAGTGACCATTGGGTGATTAAGGGCCCCATTGCCAGGGTGGAGGCTTCGAGGAGCCATGGCATGTTCTCCAAGATTTTTATATGTAGATAGGCATGTTTATCTCTTCGGCATGTAACCGACCATGTGTAAACCCTAGGTACCCCCGGTGTCTATATAAGCTGGATGGTTTTACGTTGTAGAGACAGGATAACTCATCTAGGGTTAGCTACTCCATCTCGAGGTAGATCAACTCCGTAACCCCCATATCATCAATACAATCAAGCAGGACGTAGGGTATTACATCCATAGGAGGGCCCTATCTTGGGTAAAACTTTGTCCCCTTCGTCTCCTGTTGCCATCGCTTCTAGTCTCACAGCTCGGGACCCCCTACCCGAGATCTGCCGGTTTTGACACTGACATTTGTGCTTTCATTGAGAGTTCCATTGTGAACAACGAAGGAATAGATGGCTCACCTCATCGCGAACAATGAGGTATGTATCCAGGGAACCCTTACCCCCAATCAGACTCTCGCAGGCGGCGACATCTTGTCACACGTCGACCTGATCAGCCACCTTGTCCAGATCGGAAACTCCCCCCCCCAATCATAGAATCAGGTTCGGAACCTTAGAGTTCGTCGTCGATTCATAGAGATTACTCGTCCTTATGGAACCTTAGAACCTCGAGGAGGACCTATAAGTCTCGACGCTTTGACGCTGAAGACATTGGGCTCCACACCCAACGGAGTCGTCACCCCCGCGCGATCTAGAACGCCCAACCCGGTCGATGTGACCGGATCTGGCATGGCTAGGCAGAACACGGAGCCGCCCTCGTGCAGCTCTGGAACCGTCACGCCACGCATTGAATCCACTCGGCTTAGCGACACGCATCCTACCATCGCCTAGTTCTTAAACGAGTTTTTCGATCGGGTTGAAGCTATGCGCATGATGGATGACCATGTTCTGGTCTATGACCGGCTCGGTATTAGGCCCGATGACAGGGAAATTCATGCCCCCCTGGTCACCCACCTTGTCACTACCATCGAGTGTCCGGCTAAAGACTCGTCCCGACAGCCAGAATTGAAAATAGTATATACCCCGTTCTATCATCACCAAGACTTCATCGGCGATCCAGATGCCGGAATTTATTCTAAATTTGGACTGTCATCAGTCCAAGATTTATCACACAATTCGGAGTCCTTGATTTCGAACATTCAATGTGGCATGGGGTCGGATTTTTTCCCACCCACCACCCAAGACAATCATCCCATTATCGCACCAAATCCTGCATCTTCGGACTTTCGGGACACTAAACAATTACCAGGAGAATCAGTCCATCACTTTTGGGCCAGGCTTCTACTCGCTAGAAGTAGAGAAAAAAGTCTTAGTGACCAACAGATCATGGCAACTTTTAGTAACAATTGCCACGATGAAGGGATTCAAAACGCCTTGGCTCGCTGACACATTCGTGACTTTTCCGAGCTATTCGATTTGGTACAAAAATACTGTGCCATGGAAAGTGCTTGGCAATCCGAGCGATTATTTTTGGAACCAACTTTCCTCAAACACCCTAGTGGACATTAGAAAAACAGGATACCTCCAAAGCGGCCAGCCAGATTCGAACCCGCCGGAAAAAAAATAGATCCCTTTCAAGGGTCGGTATTGTCCTTGACGGACTATTAGATAGACCTTGCCCCATACATTCCGTCCTGCTAAACGCGAGCCCGACTCACAGCCTTAGAGCTTGCTAGGTCGTCAGGCAGGTTGCAAAAAGCGGCAAGGCCATCCTTAAGACACTTCCGCCGAACAGGTGCTATTCATCATCGCCCGAATACAATGCCAAAGTTCTGATGGTCTACGAAACATTCCCCTTGAAGAGCACGAGGAAAAGAGCTCTTAGAGAACTTGAACAGGTCTACTATGTGGAAGCAACAAGTGCATGGGCAGACATACCGATTACCCTCGGAGATACCGACTAGCCGGCCATTCTTTCCGGTCATTCATCGGTCGTCCTAGTCTTGAACCCCATCATTGATGGTTACAGGCTGCATAAGGGGCTAATGGACGGCGGTAGTGGTTTAAACCTCATATATGAAGACACCCTGGAAAAAATGTAGTTCGACCGATCTCGCATCGAACTTAGAAATACAACTTTCTAGGGAATTATTCTAGGGAAAGAGGTGTGTTGTTCCGGACGTATTGTCCTGGATGTGGTGTTCGGTACACCTAAAAACTACCGATCCGAAGAACTTCTCTTCCACATCGTGCCCTTCCCAAGCGGCTACCACGCCTTATTGGGACGTGACGCCTTCACAAAATTCTAGGCTATACCCCATTACGGGTACATGAAACTGAAAATGCCAGGACCAAATGGAGTGATCACAATCGTTAGTGATCTGAACATAGCCCTTTGGGCCGAAAACAAGACGACAACACTTGCCCTAGAGGCTTTAGCTGAGACTTTTGCTGCCGAAGAACTGACCGCACTACGGTTAACGGTTGATAAGGACACATGATCCTTAGCAAAAGGCCCAAGCCTACGTCCTTCAAACCCGCAGAGGAAATCATCAAGTTTCAAGTGCATCCGATGGACCCCAATAAGACAGTGTCCATCGGAGCTCAGCTAGATCCCCTTGTGGACGAGGCTGTGCGGAACTTTCTTTGAGAAAATTGGGACATCTTCGCCTAGCATCCTTCCAATATGCCTGGAATCCCACGATGGCTCGACAAGCATAGTCCGAACATTATCGCAGGCTTTAAGCCCGTCAAACAGACTCTGCGCCACTTCTTCGAGCTCAGATGGCAAGCTATGGGTGAAGAATTAGCTAAGCTATGAGAGGCCGGATTCATTCGGGAGATTAAGCACCACGAATGGTTGGCAAACCTGGTGATGGTACCAAAGAAAGACAAGTCCTGGCGACTATGCGTCAGTTTTAAAGACCTTAACAAAGTCTGCCCTAAGGACCCTTTCCCCTTACCACGAATAGACCAGATCATCAACGCCACAGCCAGACATGATTCATTGTGTTTCCTCGACGCATATTCCGGATACCATCAAATCAAAATGAATCCGATCAAGCGGCAACCGCATTCACCACCCCCTACGGGCCATTCTGCTTCAACACGATGCCTGTCGGGCTAAAAACACTAGGGCCACATACCAGTGCATGATCCAGACGTGTATCGCGACACAGGTCGGTAAAAACAGTCAAGGCATACATGGATGACGTGGTAATTAAAACCAAACACACCAGCCAGTTGATTGACGACCTACGGCAAACCTTTGCCAGCCTATGTGAGTATGACATACGAGTCGATCTAGAAAAATGTGTATTCGGAGTTCCCTCTGGTAGACTGCTTGGATTCATCGTCTCCCATAGAGGAATAGAAGCGAATCTGACTAAAATCTGTGCTCTATCAGAACTTGGAATTCCTACAGAGCTAAAGCATGTCCAATGGCTAGCTGGGTGTGTAGCCGCGTTAAGCCGCTTTATGTCCCGCCCCGGGGAGAAAACTTTACCGCTCTATAAACTGCTCAGACAAACCAACAACTTCGAGTGGACCAACGAAGCAGTGGATGCGTTAGAGGAAATCAAAACACTAATGGCAACTAATCCCATCCTCATAGCACCAGACGTCGATGAGCCCATGTTATTATACATATCAGCTACCAACCAAGTTCTCAACGCGGTGCTCGTCATTGAACGAGATGAGGAGCGACACAAGTTTCGAACTTAGAAGCCGGTCTATTACGTGTCAGATGTACTAACGTAGTGCAAATTCAGATACCCACACTACCAAAAGATAGCCTACACAGTGTTTATGGCATCAAGGAAACTCAGGCATTATTTCCAAGAGTGTGCGGTAACGGTGGCATCTAAAGTACCCTTGAACGATATAATCAACAACAGGGATGCCACCAGCCGCATAGCCAAGTGGACCATTGAGATCCTTCCTTTCAACATAACCTATAAGCCACATTGTGCCATAAACTCTCAGGTATTGGTAGACTTCTTGGCTGAATGGACAGAGGCCGAGCTCCCGAAGGAATACAGTGCATACTCCCATTGAAAAATGTACTTTGATGGATCCAAAACCCTGGCCGGACTGGGGGCTGGAGTTATCCTCACATACCCCACAGGTGACAACGTGCGATATGTGTTGCAGATCATGTATGCCGACTCTAACAACGCAACCGAATACGAAGCTCTCCTACATGGTCTTTGGATGGTAGTGTTAATGGGCATACGATGGCTAGAGGTATGGGGAGACTCCAACTTGGTCATCTCCCAAATTAATGGCAAATTCGATGCTAAAAACTCGATGATGGCGGCGTACAGAACACCATACTAAAGATATCCGCACGGTTCAAGGGTTTGGAATTTCACCACGTCGCTCGCGACAAAAACCAAGTCGCCGACGTAATGGCTCGTATGGGAGCCAAACGCAACCCTGTATCAAGAAACACCTTTCTGGAGCGGCTCTTTAAGACATCTGTCGTGTGGCAGGACGATGACAAGGGCGCCAGTCTAAATACGGTGGAAGAGGTTGTTCCCCCTATAAACAAACCAGACGATCAAATCATCGGCGGATCTATAATGAACGAAATGCCTTCGGCTCATGGGGTAATGGCGATAATTGCGCCATGGACAGAGCCCTTCCTCACCTACCTTCTTTGCAAGGAACTCCCTGACGACCAGACAAAGGCATGGCGCATTGTTCGGCAGTCCAAGGCCTACAAAGTACACAAGGATGATTTATACAAGAAAAGCGCCACCGGAATATTACAGCGGTGCATATCTGAGGAAGAAGGACGGGCGCTACTGGCCGAAGTCCACGCAGGCATGGGCGGCCACCACGCCATGGCAAGAGCCTTAGTTAGCAAGGCCTTCCGAGCTGGTTTCTTTTGGCCTACAGCCTGCACGGACGCCCAGTTACTTGTTAAACATTGTGTGGGGTGTCAACTCTTCGCAAACCAAAGTCACATGCCCCCAACAGCTCTTCGGACTATTCCGATCACCTGGCCTTTCGCGGTCTGGGGGCTGTACATGGTCAGACCCCTTAAAGGGGGACCAAGAAGAGTAAATATCTATTCGCCATTGTCGACAAGTTCACCAAATGTATAGAGGCAAAGCCCATCAAATCAGCCATGTCCGGACTAGTGATCAACTTTATCTACGGCGTGGTACACCGTTATGGTGTCCCGCACAGTATAATAACTGATAATGGATCCAACTTCAAGGCCCAAGAGGTCAAGGACTGGTGCGCAAAAATGGGCATAAAGCTCAATTACGCATCAGTCTATCATACGCAGAACAATGAACAAGTCGAATGAGAAAACGGCCTCATTATCAGCGGCATCAAGCCACATTTGGTCCGATCTCTTCGTGAGTCCGACTGTCATTGGGTGGAGGAGCTCGACTCCATTTTATGGGGCCTGTACACCACACCGAACAGATCAACGGGATATACACCATTCTGCATGGTCTATGGGGTAGAGGCAGTCCTCCCCTGCGACATTATTCACGATGCACCAAGGGTGCGCATGTACGAGGAAAAGGAAGCCGAGTTAGATTGGCAGGACGACCTGGACGCGTTAGAGGGAGAGCGTGACATAGCTTGGGCTCGCTCTACTTTTTACCAATAGCAAGCCCGACGTTGCCAGAGTAGGGAGGTCTGGGCAAAAGCATACGACGTAGGCGAACTCGTCTTATGACTCCCGGAGAAGCAGAAGCATAAACTCAACCCAAAATGGGAGGGGCCCTTCATAATCGACGAAGTACTCACGGGAGGAGCCTATCGTCTTTGGAACCCGTCAGACAATCGCCTTGAACCAAACCCATGGAACACAGCTCGTCTTTGGCGCTTCTACGGATAAACCGGTGTCGTCTAAATGTTTCAGTATTTTTATTTTTTTCCTTTTTCCTTCTATTTTCCTTTCCCCTCCCACTGTGCTGTTTGGTAGGATTGATTTTTTTCCTTTTCTTTCCATGCTCGGTTCGACCGATCTTGTACTAAGGTTGTCGACTTACACCATCAAGTGTTAAATCCGAACACAACACCTAGGGGCTTCTTCCCGAAGACACTACTTTTACATTATAAGCATTTATTTACACTTATTGTGTGTACACGTTTCCTTTGTCACTTTCAAGCCATCATATGCATCAATTCAAACTAAGACTTTGCCAAGCTGGGTTGCCTTGCTCTTGTGTTTGCCCTCTATGTTACCGATTGTTCGTCTAGAGGGTAAAGGGAGCACCTATGCGATTGTTACAACCCGGTCATCCGGATACGTACCTTAGACGGGTGAAGCCGAAAGCTAGCTATCTTACGTAGACAATTGGTCGGCTGTGACAGAAACACTTAATACGGTGATGGTAACTATCACCACTGTTTGGGCTTCCTCCTTCTTAAAGTCCCTTAGCCGCATACCAGTAGTATGCGTACCCTACCTACGATCTTCGTAGAACCCCGTAGAAAGGTATCGATGGGGGTACTATTTTCCTCAGAAGATGTTTCATACGCTAAGTAGTAATATAACATACCTCCATGTGTGCTTTCTGCCCGTTCTCACCACATGGCCGGATTGCCTAGTTCCCTGAACACAATTCGCGCCTTTAGGGTGACAAATTGCGAGGAACACCCCCGAGCTCTTCCCACGGGAGGGAGAAGCCGATGGCCGCTTAAGACAAAGTTTACAACATAGATAGAGTAACAACTCGATTATTCAAACAAAAGTATACAAAATTACACATTCGGTTGCTGGTCGAGATTGTCGATTATCGTATCTAGGGAACTGTCTTCTTGTGACAGTCGGGCGGCAGGCATCACCTGGTCATACACGAGGTGGAGTGGCACTTCTTTCCCATCCGATCCCACCGGACCAACCCGAGCCATACGCTCAGGATTAAGTCCGGTGTAACAGGTCTTAACCAGTGCCCATGCTTCCTGTGCTCCCTCCCGGCAGGCTAATGTCTTCCACAACTCGAACCTACTTCGGGCTCCCTTGCATTGATCGACTAGTTCGGTCATTCCTTCCGGAGGCTGTTCGGCAGGCCATAGCGCCTTTATCACGCTTTTCATTGCTTTGCAGGCACACTCGTGGAGAGCAGAAAGCTCTTTTAACAGATTCCCCCGAAAGGACCCGGTCTCTTCTTGAGGATGCCCGGACAGGAGACCTACATATGAGGCAAAGGCATGCTTATTTAACTTCTTTTATAGGAAGTACTTACTAAACATTAGAACCAAACTTAATGAACATGCCCCTCTATAGCTTTTGATTTTCTCCGTGGGCCTGGGCCAATTGAGCTTTTAAATTCTCAATTTCTTTGACTTGTCGCTTCTTTTCTTCCTAGAGGCGGCTCACAACGCGACAGCCAACCTCGTGCTAGGACTCGACGTACCGCTGAGCTTCTAGAGCTTCATCCAACTCCTTTTGCATATGCCCTATGGATTCAACTGCTAAATAGAATCATTGTGTCAGCATGGACATTGCTAGAAATTAGCAGCATTGGTATACTCACCATGGGCCTCCCCGGTGAAGCTCTTCACTTGCTCCAGCTCTGCCTTCATAGATTGTACCTATGATTGGCTGTCCTTTAGCTCCTTGGCCCGTTGCTCGTTCTGTTGCTTCAAACCCCGCGTTAGCCATAAAACAGCATAAGGACCCTTAATTTGGTTGTTCCGGACCAATTTAAGGCTCGGGGACTACTGGGTTCACACGAGTGTCCAGACTCTTTCAAGCCAATTACTTACCTGCAGACTAGCTGATATCATCTTCACGGCCTCACCGAACCCAGCTCGGGCTACATCGATGTGCGCGTCCGTTGTGCGTAGGCCGCCGAACTCTTGTTCGGAAAACACCAGGTGACGCAGGGCCTCCTGTCATCACCGATGATTCATGGTGCTTCCTACTTTCGATTTAGTTATAGACACACCATCACCGTAATCTGCGGGAGCCGGATTGGCCATAGGGGCCTCAGCAGCATGATCGACATGAGCCGTAGCTCTGGAATTTTGAGCTCTACCACACGCCTTGGCGACCTCTTCGGTAGGGGAAGCCTGGGATTTTCACCTAAGTGTTCCGATGTAAACTGCCGTAAGATTCTATTAATTGTGTAAGTAAGCAGACAGTCGAACAAAATGCCTTTGGGTTGAGTGAGCAGGCGAATTCGTCCTCACTGCCGGCTTATTGGTTGGGCCCCTGTTGGCTTCTGATCCGGGTGTTGTTTCTGTCGTTGGCGTATGGCGTGCAGATCGATGGTGCTTGGGGGTAGGAGCCGACGCGTTCAGGGTGTTGTTGGATGCTTGCCTCTTGTGGGACGAGATCTTCTTCTTACTGTTTGTTGCAGGAACAGAGAACGATCAAGGGTAATCGGCTATGATAGCCACCTGAGATCGGTCGAGGCTCTCTTGATAGAAGACTCCATCTTCAAATTCAATTATAAGATCTGGGTCTTCGTGAAAACCCGGATCATCATCATGCGAATAGTCTTCGGGCTGGGGAGCCGGATAGTTGACTGTCTCGATGAAGCTCCTCCATTCCTATTCACATGAGATTAAAAGGCTTCGGTCAAATAAAGAACGGAATGGAAACCCTGAACTATGTTCGCAGAGGAGAAAGGCTTAACCATTTGATGGGGTTATGGCTTGAATACCCTTCTTTGGTTGTCCGATGAATAAAATCTTCTTGATCTCCTTTATATAGGTCGGCAAGGGAGGCGGCCAGCGCCGTCTGATTGGCGGATCCCAATCTCCGGGAGCGAGTGGTGTCGCTTGTACTGTTGTAGCGGCACAGGGGATGTATCATCTGTTGGAGAGGCTGCACGCACTGGGTGATGGCGGCGGCCATGACATCGCGCATGGTCAGGTTGTGGTGGGAAAGCATCCACACCTAGGCCGCCAAACGTTGTACTTCAACGCTATCCTCTTGGGACGAACTCTTCGACCGCCGCAGAATTTTCCGAGCTAGCTCGACTAGGGGGACGTCTTCAATATAAAACCACTCTGAAGCCCACTCTTCGGATTCCTTCAGCGTACCCACCAAATACCCTATTCCCGCTATACGGCATACTTCGGCTCCGCCGACCTCCAAGATTGCCTTGTCCCGAGTTCAAGGGACAAGGCAGAAGTACTTCCTCCAAAGCTCGAAATGCGTCTCGCAGCCCAGGAACATCTCGTAGAGGGCTACAAAGCCCGAGATGTGTAGGATTGACCCTGGGGTGAGGTGGTGGAGTTGGATCCCATAGAATTCCAACAATCCCCTCGGGAACGGGTGGATGGGAAATCCGAGGCCCCATAGGAGGAAGGGCATGAAGCATACGCGTGCCTTCCTTTGATGGTTGGGGAAACGCTCCGCGAAAACCTCGTTGTTGTAGAAAGTTAAACCTGCACAGGTCACCGCGAGATCCTAAGAAGGGAGATACCCCAGGGTGTCCAGATTGCGCAGCCGCAGAAGCGATACAAAGCAGCTGGTCTAGTCCCCGGGACATGAGCCGTAGGGGCACGCGGAAGAGCTAGGGGCGCTTGCCATGCTTTCGTGGATCTTTCGCTAGGAGTTTTTCCATTGGGGAGAAGGAGGAGGATGTGGTCTAAACCGTGATCCTATTTACTTAAATGGGTGTAGCCTCCATTACGGAAGTGCAGCATTGTAAAAAATCATTGAACCGTTCGCCTCCCCAGTCCCCACGATACGTGAGAATCGACGAACACTGGCGGTTATTATAATGAACCTGGAGAGCCCGTGACGCTTGGGATTTCACCGATAACTGGTCGGTTGCCGAATAAAAAGGAGTACGGGACTCGCCTTGCAATCCGAAGATTATGAAGATCATCTGGATATACATCGGCGTTGAAGACTAGTCCGGGGGCTACTGAGGGAGTCCTGGATTCAGGGGTCCTCAGGCAACCGACCTGTTTCCCATGGGCCGGACTATATGGCTCACAAAGTGACCATTGGGTGATCAAGGGCCCCGTTACCAGGGTGGAGGCTTCGAGGAACCGTGGCGTGTTCTCCAAGATTGTCAGTTGTAGATAGGCGTGTTTATCTCTTCGGCATGTAACCGACCATGTGTAAACCCTAGGTACCCCCGATGTCTATATAAACCAGAGGGTTTTACGTTATAGAGACATGACAACTCATCTAGGGTTAGCTATTCGATATCAAGGTAGATCGACTCTGTAACCCCCATATCATCAATACAATCAAGCAGGACGTAGGGTATTACCTCCATAGGAGGGCCCAAACCTGGGTAAAACTTTGTCCCCTTCGTCTCCTGTTACCATCGCTTCTAGTCTCACAGCTCGATACCCCCCTACCCGAGATCTGCCGGTTTTGACACCGACAGTATGCACCTAAAGATGTCAACACGGAGGCTGCTAAGATGGAACACTTCATGCAAGGACTCCAGCAGACGCTGCAGTATCAGCTCATTATGTGCAACTGTCAGACCTTCTTCGACCTGGTGAACAAGGCCCTCATGCTTGAAGACAAGCGTCATGCCATGGACAACACTCAAAAGCGCAAGATGATTAGCAATGGTAGCTCTAGTAACCAGAAGCCTCGCCCCTGGCAACCAGCCCCGGCCAAGCCAACCTATCAGCCACAGCAGGCTAGACCTCCTGCACCTCGTTTGACCTACCTGCCTCAGCAATATGCCAACCCCAAGCCAGCTTACAACAACCCCAATAACAACAACGACGGCAAGAAATACAACAACGACAACCCTCGTCAAGTCACTTGCTTTGGGTGTGGTCAGCTAGGACACATCTCTAGGCAGTGCCCCAATGCCCCAAACTAAGGTCAAGGTTGTGGAGCGTCACCAAGGAACCTAGCTCCCCACAACCAGCCCAACAATGGCACGGGATGTGTGAATCACGTCATCCCTAAGGAGGCCCAGGAAGACCCGAACGTCATACTGGATACGTTCCTCGTCAACTCAACCCCAGCAACCATACTATTTGATTGTGGAGCTTCGCATTCCTTTGTCACCCAAAAGTTTGCACTAGAGAGTGGCATGAAGCCTACACCCCTAGGTAGCCGTATGTTGATACAAACCCCGGGTTCAGTTATGAAGTCCACGATAGGATGTAAGGGAGTTGGGATGGCCATCAACGGTGTAGAGTTCCTAGAAGACCTCATAGTCATTGAATCGCCAGGCTTGGATGTGATTGTTGGGGAACGTTGCATGGGAAACAAAAATTTCCTACGCACACGCAGATCTATCCATGGTGGTGAGCATCTACGAGAGGGAGAGTGGATCTACCTACCCTTGTAGATCGCTAAGCGGGAAGAGTTAAGAAACACGGTTGGTGTAGTCGAACGTTTTTGCCAAATCGTCGTGCGACCCGCGATCCAATCACGATCTGTCCCACGAACTTGATCACGATCTGTCCCACGAACTTGATCACGATCCCTCCGATCTAGCACCGAACGGACGGCACCTCCGCGTTCAGCACACGTACAGCTTGATGACGATCTCCATCGTCTTGATCCAGCAAGAGGGAGTGGAGAGGAATAAGAGTTCTCCAGCATCCTGACGGTGCTCCGGCGATGGTGGTGGAGCAATTCCGGCAGGGCTTCGCCTAAGCACTGCAGAAAACCGATGTAGAGGAGAAACTATGCACTAGAGGAACGGGTAGCACGTGGCTGAAATTCCAGTGCAAAAACCCTCAATACCACTAGTATATATAGGAGGAAGAGAGGAGGTGGCTTGGCCCAAGGGCAAGCCACCAAGGAGTCGGCCGAACCAAGGGTGGAGGTGGAGTCCACCTCCAATCCTAGTAGGACTAGGATTCACCCTTTTTTTGCCTTTTTCCACTTTTTCTCTTAGGACTTTTTCTTCCAGATGCATGGGCCTCTTGTGGTTGTTCCACCAGCCCACTAAGGGCTGGTTTACACTCTCCAACAGCCCATGTAGCCTCTTGGGTCGAAATACACCTCCCGGAGGCCTCCCGGTACACTACCGGCACTCCCGGTACACTACCGATGAGCCCGAAACTCTTCCGGCGACCAAAACGGGACTTCCTATATATGAATCTTTACCTCTAGACCATTACAGAGCTCCTCGTGATGTCCGGGATCTCATCTGGGACTCCGAACAAACTTCGGTCACCACCATACACAACTCTATACTACCGAAACGTCACCAAACCTTAAGTGTGCAAACCCTGTGGGTTCGAGAACTATGTAGACATGACCGGGACACCTCTACGGTCAATAACCAATGGCAGGACCTGGATGTACACATTGATTCCTATATATTCTATTAAGATCTTTATCGGTCGAACCTCTATGTCAAGGATTCAGTTAATCCCGTATGATGTTCCCTTTGTTCTTCGGTATGTTTCTTGCCCGAGATTCGATCGTCGGTATCTCCATACCTAGTTCAACCTCGTTACTGGCAAGTCTCTTTACTCTTTCCATAATATAAGATCTCGTAACTAACACTTAGTCACATTGCTTGCAAGGCTTATTGTGATGTTGTATTACTGAGTGGGCCCTGAGATACCTCTCCGTCACACGGAGTAACAAATCCCAGTATTGATCCATGCCAACTCAACAGACACCCTCGGAGACACCTGTAGAGCACCTTTATAGTCACTCAGTTACATTGCGACGTTTGATACACACAAGGCACTCCTCTGATATCTGTGAGTTGCATGATCTCATGGTCATAGGAACATATACTTGACATGCAGAAAAACAGTAGCAATAAACTGACACGATCATAAGCTACGTTTGTAGTTTGGGTCTTGTCCATCACATCATTCTCCTAATGATGTGATCCCGTTATCAAATGACATCCCATGTCCATGGCTAGGAAACCTTAACCATCTTTCGATCAACGAGCTAGTTCACTAGAGGCATACTAGGGACATTGTGTTTGTCTATGTATCCACACATGTATCTGTGTTTCCAATTAATACAATTATAGCATGGATAATAAAAGATTATCATGAACAAGGAAATACAATAATAAACACTTTATTTATTGCCTCTAGGGCATATTTCCAACAGTCTCCCACTTGCACTAGAGTCAATAATCTAGTTCACATCACTATGTGATTTACATTGTAATGAATCGAACACCCATGCAGTTCTGGTGTTGATCATGTTTAGCCCTTGGAAGAGGTTTAGTCAACGGGTCTGCAACATTCAGATCCATGTGCACTTTGCAAATATTTATGTCTTTCTCCACGATGTAATCGCGGATGGAGTTGAAGCGTCGCTTTATGTGTCTAGTCCTGTTGTGAAACCTTGGTTCCTTGGCCAGAGCAATGGCACCAGTGTTGTCACAGAACAAGTTCATTGGATTCAGTGCACTAGGCAGTACTCCAAGATCTGTCATGAACTGCTTCATCCAGACACCTTCCTTCGCCTCCTCTGAGGCTGCGATGTATTCCGCTTCGCACGTAGAAACAGCTACCATGCTTTGCTTGGAACTGCACCAGCTCACCGCTCCCCTGTTAAGAATAAATACGTATCCGGTTTGCGACTTAGAGTCATTCGGATCAGTTTCAAAGCTTGCATCGACGTAACCCTTTATGACGAGCTCTTCATCACCTCCATAAACGAGAAACATTTCCTTAGTCCTTTTCAGGTACTTAAGGATATTCTTGACCGCTTGCCAGTGCTCCATTCCAGGATCACTTTGAAACCTTTCGGCCATACTTATGGCAAGACTGACATTGGGTCTTGTGCACAACATTGCATACATGATAGAGCCTATGGCTGAAGCATAGGGGATGACACTCATCTTTTGTCTATGTTCTACAGTTACTGGGCATTGAGTCTTACTCAACTTCACACCTTGTAACACAGGCAAGAACCCCTTCTTGGACTGTTCCATTTTGAACTTCTTCAAAACTTTATCAAGGTATGTGCTATGTGAAAGTGCTATTAAGCGTCTTGATCTATCTCTATGGATCTTAATGCCTCACATGAAAGCAGCTTCTCCTAGGTCCTTCATTGAAAAACTCTTGTTCAAATATTCCTTCACGCTTTCCAGCATTTTTGTATTGTTTCCAATCAGCAATATGTCATCCACATATAATACTAGAACTGCTATAGAGCTCCCACTCACTTTCTTGTAAATACAAGCTTCTTCGTAAACTTGTATAAACTCAAACGCTTTGATCACCTCATCAAAGCGCTTATTCCAACTCTGAGATGCTTGCACCAGTCCATAAATGGATCGCTGGAGTTTGCAAACTTTGTTAGCATTCTCTGGATCGACAAAACCTTCGGGTTGCATCATATACAACTCTTCCTCAAGGAAACCGTTGAGGAACGCTGTTTTGACATCCATCTGCCAAATTTCATAGTCAAAATAAGAAGCTATTGCTAACATGATTCTGACAGACTTAAGCATCACTACGGGTGACAAAGTCTCATCATAGTCAACTCCTTGAACTTGTGAAAAACCCTTTGCCACAAGTCGAGCTTTATAGACGGTGACATTACTGTCCGCGTCTGTCTTCTTCTTAAAGATCCATTTGTTCTGAATGGCCTTTCGCCCTTCAGGTAATACTTCCAAAGTCCATACTTTGTTTTCATACATGGATCCCATCTCGGATTTCATGGCCTCTAACCATTTCTCGGAATCCGAGCCCATCACTTGCTCCTCCATAGCTCGTAGGTTCATTGTTGTCCAACAACATGACTTCCAAGACAGGGTTGCCATACAGTCAGGGGTAGTACGCGGCCTTATCGACCTACGAGGTTCAATAGCAGCTTGATCTGAAGCTTCATGATCATCATCATTAACTTCCTCTTCTACCGTCGTAGGTTCCACAGATACATCTTTCTGCACTGCGCTACTTTCTGGTTGATGTAAAGGTTCAATAACCTCATCAAGCTCTATTTTCCTCCCACTCAATTATTTCGGGAGAAACTCTTTCTCAAGAAATGTTCCGTTCTTAGCGACAAACACTTTGCCTTCGGATCTGAGATAGAAGGTATACCCGACTGTCTCTTTCTGGTATCGTATGAAGACGCATTTCTCCGCTTTGGGTTCCAGCTTTTCAGGCTGAAGCTTTTTGACATAAGCATCACATCCCCAAACTTTAAGAAACAACAACTTTGGCATCTTGCCAAACCATAGTTCGTATGGCGTTGTCTCAACGGATTTTGATGGTGCCCTATTTAAAGTGAATGCAGATGTCTCTAATGCATAACCCCAAAACGATAGTGGCTAATCAGCAAGAGACATCATAGAATGCACCATATCTAATAAGGTTCGATTACGACCTTCAGACACACCATTACGCTGTGGTGTTCCGGGCGGTGTCAACTATGAAACAATTCCACACTATCTTAAGTGACTGCCAAACTCATAACTCAGATATTCACCTCCTCGATCAGATCGGAGGAACTTAATCTTCTTATTATGATGATTCTCAACTTCACTCTGAAATTGCTTGAACTTTTCAAACGTTTCAAACTTGTGTTTCATTAAGTAAATATACCCATATCTACTTAAGTCATCAGTGAAGGTGAGAAAATAACGATATCCACCATGCGCTGTAACATTCATTGGACCGCACACATCAGTATGTATGATTTCCAATAAGTTACTCGCCCGTTCCATTGTTCTAGAGAACGGCGTTTTAGTCATCTTGCCCATGAGGCATGGTTCACATGTGTCAAGTGATTCAAAATCAAGTGACTCCAAAAGTCCATCGGAATGGAGCTTCCTCATGCGTTTTACACCACTATGACCTAAACGGTAGTGCCACAAGAAAGTGGTACTATCATTATCAATTCTACATCTTTTGGCATCAATGTTATGAACATGTGTGTCATCACTATCAAGATTCAACATGAATAAAACCCTAACATTGGGTTCATGACCATAAAAGATATTACTCAATATAAATAGAACAACCTTTATTCTCTGATTTAAATGAGCAACCATCTCGCAATAAACAAGATCCAGATATAATGTTCATGCTTAACGCAGGCACTAAATAACAATTATTCAGGTTCATCACTAATCCCGATGGTAATCAAAGAGAGAGCGTGCCGACGACGATCACATCAACCTTGGAACCATTTCCCACACGCATCGTCACTTCGTCCTTTGCCAGCCTTCGTTTATTCCGCAGTTCCTGCTTTGAGTTACAAATATGAGCAACCGAACAGGTATCAAATACCCAGGCACTACTACGAGAGCTAGTAAGGTACACATCAATAACATGTATCATATATACCTTGTTTGTTGTTGGCCGCCTTCTTTTCAGCCAGATACTTGGGGCAGTTCCGCTTCCAGTGACGAGTTCCCTTGCAATGAAAGCACTCAGTTTCTGGCTTGGGTCCATGCTTGGGCTTCTTTACATGAGTAGCAACTGCTTTACCATCCTTCTTGGTTTTACCCTCCTTGGCCTTGCCCTTGACTTTGCCATTTTTCTTGAAACTAGTGGTTTTATTGACCATCAACACTTGATGTTCTTTCTGGATTTCAGACTCAACGACTTTTAGCATCGCAAACAACTCGGCGACTGACTTGTTCATCCCGTGCATGCTATAGTTCATCACAAAGCTCTTGTAACTAGGTGGTAGTGATGGAAGAACTCTGTCAGTGATCGCCTCTGGCGGAAGGGCAATTCCCAACTCCGCTAGACGAGTTGAATACCGAGACATTCTGAGTATATGTTCACTGATAGACCCGTTCTCCTCCATCTTGCAAGCATAGAACTTATCAGGGGTTTCATACCTCTCGATCCGGGCGTTCTTCTGAAAGATAAACTTCAACTCCTAGAACATCTCATATGCTCCATGACGTTCAAAACGTCTTTGAAGTCCCGGTTCTAAGCCATAAAATATTGCACACCGAACTATTGAGTAATCTCCAGTACGTGCCTCCCAAGCGTTCTTAACGTCTTTAGAGGTCATGTCTTCTGGTTGGTCACCAAGCGGTGCATCAAGGACATATGATTTCTAGGAAGCCGTGAGGATAATCCTCAGATTACGGGCCCAGTCAACAAAGTTACTTCCATCATCTTTCAACTTAGCTTTCTCTAGGAACGCATTAAAATTCAGGGGTGCTACTGCGCAAGCCATTGATCTACAACATAAATATGCAAAGTTTATTTAGACTATTGTTCAAGATAATGAGTTTAGTTAATAAAATTACTAAAGATCCCACTCAAATTGACATCCCTCAGGTCATCTGAGTGTCACATGATCCAAATCCACCAACTCAAGTCCGATCATCACGTGAGTTGAGGTGGCTTCAATGGTGAACATCATTATGTTGATCATATCTACTATATGACTCATGTTCGACCTTTCGGTCTCTTGTGTTCCGAGGCCATGTCTGTACATGCTAGGCTTGTCAAGTTTAGCCCGAGTGTTCTGCGCGTGCAACACTAGCTTGCACCCATTGTTTGTGAACGTAGAGTCTATGACACCCGATCATCACGTGGTGTCTCAACACGACGAACTTTCGCAATGGTGCACACTCGGGGAGAACACAATTTATCTTGAAATTTAAGTGAGGGATCACCTTATAATGCTACCGTCGTACTAAGCAAAACAAGGTGCATAAACGGATTAACATCACATGCAATTCATAAGTGACATGATATGGCCATGAACTTGTGCTTTAGATCTCCATCTTGAAAGCACCGGCATGATCTCCATTGTCACCGGCACAACACCATGATCTCCATCAACGTGTCGCCATCGGGGTTGTCACGCCATGCATGCTTATACTACTATTGCTACCGTTTAGCGATAAATTAAAGCATTACATAGTGCTTAATGATTGACACGCAGGTCATACAATAATTAAAGACAACCCTATGGCTCCTGCCAGTTGCCGTACTCATCGACATGCAAGTCATGAAATTCTATACATCACATGATCATCTCATACATCACATATATCACATCATGTAATTGGCCATATCACATCACAACATACCCTGCAAAAACAAGTTAGACGTCCTCTAATTGTTGTTGCATGTTTTACGTGGCTGCTACAGGTTTCTAGCAAGAACGATTCTCACCTATGCATAAACCACAATGGTGATACATAATTTGATTTTCAACCTTATCAAGGACCGCCTTTGTCGAATCCGATCCAACTAAAGTGAGAGAAACTGCCACCCGCAAGCCATCTAGGCAACAAGTTGCGTTGAGGGAACCGGTCTCTCGTAAGCATACGAGTAATGTTGGTCCGGGCCCCTTCATCTCACAATACCGCTGAACCAAAATCCGACCAAGGGAGGAAGCAATCTAAGCATCAACGCCCACAAACCTTTTGTGTTCTACTCGAGATCTTTTCTACACATAGACCTAGCTCATGATGCCACTGTTGGGGAACGTTGCATGGGAAACAAAAAATTTCCTACGCACACGCATATCTATCCATGGTGATGAGCATCTACGAGAGGGAGAGTGGATCTACATACCCTTGTAGATCGCTAAGCGGGAAGCGTTAAGAAACGCGGTTGGTGTAGTCAAACATCTTCGCGATCCAAATCGCCATGCGTCCCGCAATCCAATCATGATCCGTCCCATGATCCAATCATGATCCATCCCGAGATCTGATCACGATCCGTCCCACGAACTTGATCACGATCCGTCCCATGAACTTGATCCCGATCCTTCCAATATAGCACCGAACGGATGGCACCTCCGCGTTCAGCACACGCACATCTTGATGACAATCTCCACCGTCTTGATCCAGCAAGAGGGAGTGGAGAGGAAGAAGAGTTCTCCGGCAGCCTGACGGCGCTCCGGCGATGGTGGTGGAGCAATTCCGTCACGGCTTCGCTTAAGCACTGCAGAAAACCGATCTAGAGGAGAAACTATGCACTGGAGGAACGGGTAGAACATGGCTGAAATTCTAGTGCAGAAACCCTCAATACCCCAGTATATATAGGAGAAATAGAGAGGAGTCGGCCGAACCAAGGGTGGAGGTGGAGTCCACCTCCAATCCTAGTAGGACTAGGATTCACCTTTTTTTTGCCTTTTTCCACTTTTTCTCTTAGGACTTTTTCTTCCAGACGCATGGGCCTCTTGTGGTTGTTCCACCAGCCCACTAAGGGCTGGTTTCCACTCTCCCACAGCCCATGTAGCCTCTTGGGTCGAAATACTCCTCCCGGAGGCCTCCCGGTACACTACCGACACTCCCGGTACACTACCGATGAGCCCGAAACTTTTCCGGCGACCAAAACGGGACTTCCTATATATGAATCTTTACCTCCGGACCATTCCGGAGCTCCTCGCGATGTCCGAGATATCATCCGGGACTCCGAACAAACTGTGGTCACCACCATACACAACTCTATACTACTGAAACGTCACGAAACCCTAAGTGTGCAGACCCTGCGGGTTCGAGAACTATGTAGACATGACAGAGACACCTCTACGGTCAATAACCAATGGCGGGACCTGGATGTCCACATTGATTCCTACATATTCTACGAAGATCTTTATCGGTCGAAGCTCTATGTCAAGGATTCAGTTAATCCCGTATGATGTTCCCTTTGTTCTTCGGTATGTTTCTTGCCCGAGATTCGATCGTCGGTATCTCCATACCTAGTTCAACCTCGTTACTGGCAAGTCTCTTTACTCGTTCCATAATACAAGATCTCATAACTAACACTTAGTCACATTGCTTGCAAGGCTTATTGTGATGTTGTATTACCGAGTGGGCCCTGAGATACCTCTCCGTCACACGGAGTAACAAATCCCAGTATTGATCCATGCCAACTCAACAGACACCCTCGGAGACACCTGTAGAGCACCTTTATAGTCACCCAGTTACATTGCGACGTTTGATACACACAAGGCACTCCTCCGATATCTGTGAGTTGCATGATCTCATGGTCATAGGAACATATACTTGACATGCAGAAAAACAGTAGCAATAAACTGACACGATCATAAGCTACGTTTGTAGTTTGGGTCTTATCCATCACATCATTCTCCTAATGATGTGATCCCGTTATAAAATGACATCCCATGTCCATGGCTAGGAAACCTTAACCATCTTTCGATCAATGAGCTAGTTCACTAGAGGCATACTAGGGACATTGTGTTTGTCTATGTATCCACACATGTATCCATGTTTCCAATTAATACAATTATAGCATGGATAATAAACGATTATCATGAACAAGGAAATACAATAATAAGCACTTTATTTATTGCCTCTAGGGCATATTTCCAACAGTGATCCTAAGCATGAATTTTCTAACCAAGAACCATGGCTTGTTAGACTATGCCAAGAGGATTGTTACCATGAACAATATCCAAGGAGTGGAAGTCAAGTATGTTCCCAACCCTGCCTCCGCTCAAGCCCCTCAGGCTAACTGTCTAACGGGAATTGAGTTGGATCAAGTGCCAGTGGTATGTGCATAGCCGGATGTACTTCCTAATGAGCTGCCCGGAATGCCTCCTGACAACGACATTGAGTTCATCGTTGAGCTAATGCCCGAAGCAGGACCAATCTATAAGAATCCCTATAGGGTGGGATCCAAAGAGTTGGTTGAATTGAAGAAGCAACTGGCAGAGCAGCTCGGAAAGGGATTCATTCGCCCTAGTGCCTCTCCTTGGGGATCTCCTGTTCTATTTGTGTCAAAGAGGGATGGAACTATCAGACTTTGTGTCGATTACCATTGTCTCAATGAGGTCATAATAAAGAACAAGAACCCGCTTCCCAAGATTGAAGACCTATTCGATTAGCTGAATGGAGCTAAGGTGTTTTCCAAGATCGACCTCAGGTCTGGGTACTATCAGCTGAAGATCAGACCCCGAGACATTCCGAAGACGACATTTGTAACCCGGTATGTCCTGTATGAATACACGGTCATGTCATTTGGGTTAACCAATGCCCTTGCCTACTTCATGTACCTCATGAACAAGGTCTTCATGGAGTACTTGGACAAGTTTGTTGTCGTCTTCATTGATGACATACTCGTCATCTCCAAGTCTAAAGAAGAGCATGAGCAACACTTGAGATTGGTCCTAGACAAGCTTCGAGAGCACCAGCTTGATGCCAAGTTCAGCAAGTGTGAATTCTAGCTGCATGAAGTTGACTGCAGAAGGATTGTTAGTGGATCCTGCCAAGATCAAGGCGGTGACTGAATGGCAATCCCCAACCAATGTGAAGGAAGTCAGAAGCTTCCTCGGACTGGCGGGTTATTACCGCAAGTTCGTCGAAGGATTCTCGAGCATTGCCCGACCCATGACTCAGCTCTTGAAGAAGGACAAGAAGTTTGAATGGACGCCAAAGTGTGAAGAAAGCTTCCAAGAGCTCAAGAAGAGATTGACCACAGCCCCAGTTTTGGCCACCCCCGATATTCACAAGGAATTTGTGTATTGTGATGCATCGAGAACCAGGCTAGGAGGTGTTCTAATGCAAGAGGGCAGAGTCATAGCATATCTATCCAGACAGCTACGTCCTCACGAAGAGAACCTATGCTACTCATGATATTGAGTTGGCATCTGTGGTTCACGCCTTGAAGACATGGCGACATTACCTTCTGGGGAAGTGATGTGAAATATACACAGACCACAAGAGTTTGAAGTATATTTTCACTCAAAAGGAATTGAACATGAGGCAGCGGAGATGGTTGGAGTGGATCAAGGACTATGACCTTAGTGTTCAATACCACCCCAGAAAGGCTAACATGGTAGCCGACGCCTTAAGCAGAAGGGCTTGTTCCTTGAATGCTATGATTAAGGAAAGGCTACCCGCCCTATATGAAGAACTTGAAAGCTTCATCTTGGAACTGGTTGCACATGGATTCCTAGCCAACCTCGAGGCAAAGCCAACCTTGATGGATGACATTAAGGAGGCTCGGAAGGTACATGAGAGCATCGAAGGGATCAAGCGGAAGATCAAGGCAGGCAAGGCCCCAGGATTCTCATTGGATGAGCAAGGAGTTGTGTGGTTCGGGAAGCACATATGTGTACCCAACAAGGTTGAACTCAAGAACCTAATCTTGCAAGAAGCTCATGACACTCCGTATTCCATTCATCTTGGAGGAACCAGGATGTACCAAGACCTCAAAGCAAGATTCTGGTGGCATGGAATGAAACGGGAGATAGGCACCTTTGTCGCTAAGTGTGACATATGCCGGAGAGTCAAAGCTGAGCATCAAAGATCCGCTGGACTTTTTCAACCCCGCAAAGTGCCTGAATGGAAGTGGGACAAAGTCAGGATAGACTTCATCACCAGAGTACCAAGGTCAAGCAGGGGACATGACTCCATTTGGGTCATTGTTGATCATCTGACCAAGGTATATATCCCACTTCATTCCTGTCAAGACCACTTATGACGGAAACCAACTAGCCAACCTCTATATCAACCAAATCATGATCCTCCACGAAGTTCCTAAGGAAATTGTATCAGTCCGAGGCACCCTGTTCACCTCAAGGTTCTGGAATAGATTTCAAGAAGCCTTGGGAACCAAGCTTTCCTTCAGCACTACTTTTCACCCCTAGACCGGTGGACAGATGGGACGAGTAAATCAGATACTCGAGGATATGGTCCGTGCTTGTGTTTTTTCATATGGAGCCAAGTGGGAAGATTGCCTACCATTTGTCGAGTCCTC
Organism: Hordeum marinum; assembly: GCA_022496015.1. Taxonomy (NCBI): domain Eukaryota; kingdom Viridiplantae; phylum Streptophyta; class Magnoliopsida; order Poales; family Poaceae; genus Hordeum; species Hordeum marinum. Next base: position 370,809,299 of record CM039678.1, on the reverse strand, counting down.
CTAGAACAACAGCTACCAGTCGAGTCTTCAGATGGCACCATTTGAGGTGTTGTCCTATCCAGCTCTAGAGCATCCAAGGTGCTTTCCCGGTATAAAACTCCCTCCTGTAGCTGCCTGACACAAGTGGACACGTCGGAGCTTGCAAAAGTTGTCATCATGCCAGCCAAAGTCACCCTCTGGAGCGTGCAGCCGTGCTCTAAAGGGTTGACCTCCCTCTCCTGCCCATGCCCGGCCACATCGGGCCTCCCCCTCGCGCCAGTCGTTGCGCTTTGACGTCTGTAGCACGCCACGCCCCTGTCCCCCTCCTCTCTCTCTCTCTCTGCAATGGCCCTCCACACGCGTGCCCGACGCCACCCGGCTCGTCCAACCGCGGGGCTCGCATGCGTGTGCTCCACCACTTCCCCCTCTTCTTCCCCTGGTCATGGACGTGCCCTAGCAACACCACAGACACGCCCACGTCCGCTCCCGCACCCTCCAGCGATGGCAAGGACCTCATCGGCGCACGCGTACACGATGCTCTGTCGCCCCCTCTATTTAAGCCATCTCCGGTCCTCCTCTTTCTCCTCCCTCGCCCCCTCTACCAACTAATCAAGCCCCTGGTCCACCCGTTCCTCGCTAGGAGCTCCCAAGCTCGAGATCGAGCTCGGGGCCAGCCGCATCAAAACTCTGGCGACCTCCGGGTATATAGCCCCTCTGGCCCTCGCTCCTCTCCCTTGAGCTTCCGTCGCTCCTCTCACCCTTTTCTCCCTCTCCTCCCCGTGTTTTGCAGACAGAATAGACGACGGCAAGCACCTCCTGACACTCCTCTATCGCAACCCCGTCGTCGCCGGTGACCCAGGCCCTCCCGGCGACCAACTCCGCCTCCTCTTGACCCGCGGCGCCCCCTGACCTCATTCCCACACTTGTCGCCCCTCTCCGTGCCCTCCTTCGCCGTCGATGAGTGTCGCCTCCTCCCTGTCGAGAGGAAGGAGATGACAGGTGGCCCCCACCTACCATCCTACCCTCCCTCTCTCTCCTCCCTTTGTCAGGCTGTCGCCGAGCCCCGCCCGTCAGGTTTAAACCTGGCGAGCGCGGGTGCACCAGTTTGCCTCGGGATGTTTTGCTCTGGGCCGGCCCAATTGCGGCCAGATCTGGCCCAGGGCACAGCTCCCGTTTTCTTTTTCTTTTTCTGTTCAGTTTTCCGAAAATCCCATAGAATTAAAGAAAATTCAAATTCCAAATATTCTTCCACCTATATTTTTCTAATAATCTGTAGTATTTTAGACTGACATTTGTAAAAATATTTGAAAGAGTTTTATGTATTGTTTTATTTTAAAAACCACTTTTTAGGCACTCTTAGCTACTGTTAATATAGTTTTAAAAACTTTTTACACTACAAAACCTTAGACAAGTATTTTTAGTATCGTTTGTAATATCTATCAGAGTAGGGTAACATTTTAGAAGTGGTTTTTGTGCTATGTTTTTGTGACGATTCTTATTATTACCGTTATTTATCACGACAAAAGATTGCACTGTTGACGAGGGAGTTCAACCCGAAGACTTTGATGACCCCGGAGACTTTGTTGAGTCAGGCAAGCAGCCCTTTGACCATGGCTATAAAACCCTTTTATTTGCATGGAATATAGCACTTTATTTCGTGAAGTTGATCATGATGATGTGGTGACCACTTCAGTGGGATACCCCCGATACTTTCTTGTTGATACTTGCATCGTGCATGACCCTACCTCCTTATGAGGGTTGTGCGGGTGGGAGTAGATAGGATGCTAAGTAGTTGCTACGCAAAGTGGGATGGGAATATGCATGGTGACGAAAAGGAAATGATTTCAAAGACTTTTCAAAAACCCCATTGGGTGCCACCAATGCCTGAGGGAGAGGATGTTGAGATGGGTAACCACTTGAGGAAGAAGTGGTGTACTGGAACGAGATGTGAGTGTGTCCTCGAAAATGGATTAGATTTAAGATTTGTCGACCGTCCCAACCTTACATGCACAACCATGATACCCCTTACGGAACGGGGCTTTGTTGATTACCTTGGTGGTTACTAGCAAAGAGCTTGCATTACTAGTGGAGGGAGTGACGTGGTCACTCTCGATATGGGGTCGTATCGGAAAGGACGATCATGCGCTGTCTTCACAGGCACTGGGCACACCGTTGGTCCCTTCATGGATGGTGCGATCTGGAGTGAGGCTCGTGGGATGTACATCATGAGGGTTGGGTACCAATCGAGTGGACTCTTTTTCTAGTATCGCTAGGGGAAAGGCGATGTTCAGGTGCTTACCTCGGGTATGTAATATATCACGAGTCGTGGATGACACGGAAGTTCCCCGAGTCTTGTGGGTAAAGTGTGCAACCTCTGTAGAGTGTAAAACTATTCGAATAGTCATGTCCATGGTCAAGGACAGTTGGGTGGTGTTGCTTAAACTACGTCCAGTGTTTTCACAAACGTGTGTGTGTGTGAGTGAGTGAGTGTCTGTGTGTGTGTGAGTCTCTCTCTCTCTGTGTGTGTGTGTGTGTGTGTGTGTGTGTTTGTGACAAGGTTGATGCCTGAGCTAAGTCTGATGAATTGGCATGATGATTGAACATGAGATGTTCAACCCCCGTTTATGATGATATTTGTAACTTGTTCATTTGGATATCTGCTACCTCATGATGCATGCTTTTAACTAGTATTGACCATGTCACTGCACTCAAAATTAGCTTTCTAGAAAACTTACCTACTTAGTGCTATATAATGCATTGTTATACCTTGTTCCAAATCATGGGTGATACGTCTCCAAAGTATCTATAATTTATGAAGTATCCATGCCATGTTTACAATAATTCCATATGATTTTCGTATGATTTTATTAGAACTAACCCGGACTGACGTTGTTTTCAGCAGAACTACCGTGGTGTTGTTTTTGTGCAGAAATAAAAGTTCTCGGAATGAGCTGAAAATTTACGGAGAATATTTTTGGAAAATATAAAAAATACTGGAGCGAAGAGTCATCGGAGAGGAAGGCCGAGGAAGCCACAAGCCACAAGGGGGCGCCCACCCCCTAGGGCGCGCCCCTGGATTGTGCCTTCCTCATGGACCCCCTGGACTTGTTTCCACCACCACAAACTCTTATAAATACAGAACCCTCCCCCCCCAAAAGGAACTGAGATCGAGAGTTCCGCCGCCGCAAGCCTCCAAAGCCACGAAAAACCAATCGGGAGCCTGTTCCGGCACCTTGCCGGAGGGGGGAAACCATCACCGAAGGCCATCTTCATCATCCCGACGCTCTCCATGACGAGGAGGGAGTAGTTCACCCTTGGCGCTGAGGGTATGTACCAGTAGCTATGTGTTTGATCTCTATCTCTCGTGTTCTTGAGATGGCACGATCTTGCTGTACCACGAGCTTTATTGACATAGATGAATCATATGGAGTCTTCCCCTCTCTATCTTGTTGTGATGAATTGAGTTTTTCCTTTGAAGTTTTCTTATTAGATTGCTTTAAGGATTTGAGCACACTTGATGTATGTCTTGTGATGGGATATCCGTGGTGACAATGGGATGTTCTATCGATTCACTTGATATATGTTTTGGTGATCAACTTGCGGGTTCCGTGACCTTGGGAATCTATGCATAGGAGTTGGCACACGTTTTTTGTCTTGACTTTTTGGTAGAAACTTTGGGGCACTCTTTGAAGTTCTTTGTGTTCGATTGAACTTAGTGAATCTGAAATTATGTGATGCATGTCATATAATCAAGCCCACGGGTACTCGAGGTGACATTGGGGTATCTAGGTGACATTAGGGTTTTGGTTGATGTGTATCTTAAGGTGTTATTTTAGTATGAACTCTTGGGCTGTTCGTGGCACTTATAGGATAGCTCATAAGATTGATCGGAAAATATAACCTTGAGGTGGTTTCGTACCCTACAACAATTTCGTCATTAGTTCTCCACTATTTGTGACTTTGGAGTGAACTCTTTATTGCACGCGAGGGATTTACATATGATTCAACTATGTTAGTATTGCTGGGAGACCTTGCACTAGTGAAAGTATGAACCCTAGGCCTTGTGTCTAAGCGTTGCAATACCGTTTTTGCTCACTTTTGTTACTTGCTACCTTGCTGTTTTTATATTTTTAGATTACAAAAACCTATATCTACCATCCATATTGCACTTGTATCACCATCTCTTCACCGATCTAGTGCACCTATACAATTTACCATTGTATTGGGTGTGTTGGGGACACAAGAGACTCTTTGTTATTTGGTTGGAGGGTTGTTTGAGAGAGACCATACGCCTCCCATGGATTGATAAGCCTTAGGTCATCCACTTGAGGGAAATTTGCTACTGTCCTACAAAGCTCTGCGCTTGGAGGCTCAACACGAGTCTACAATAAGAAGGTTGCGTAGTAGACATCAAGCTCTTTTCTGGCGCTGTTGCCGGGGAGGTGAGTGCTTGAAGGTATATATTTAGATCTTGCAATCAAATCTTTTAGTTTCTTGTTTTTCACTAGTTTTGTTTTATAAAAGTAAACTAGAAAAAATGGAATTGAGATTGCCTCATATGCTTCATCTTTTTAATGTGTTTCGTGAAAATGATGGAAAGGAAAATTGTGCTCAAGTGCTAGAAGAAGAAGTTATTAAAAAATTTGGCACTAAATCTTTGACGAGCATGATTTCAATATTGTTATGATGAATTCTCAGAATATTCATGATGCTAATGATATGCAAAGCCACAAGCTTGGGGATGTTACGTTTGATGAAGAATATATTTTTAGTCCCCCAAGTTTTGATGAGAAAAACTATTATGATTATGACAAGCCTCCTATATATGATGATTATTGTGATGACATGTATGCTATAAAGAGTAATGACACCATGAAACTTGTCATCATGATTTTAATATTCAAAGTGGTTATGTCAATCAAGTATCTCATGATAGTTATTTTGTTGAGTTTGCTCCCACTATTATGAATGAGAAGAAAAATGCTTATGAGGAGAGTAGTAAAATTTCTATGCTTGTAGATCATGAAAATAATGCTTTATGTGCTTGTTATATTTTGGAATTTCTTCATGATGCTACTAAAAATTATTATGAGGGAGGAACATATGCTTGTAGGAATTGCAATAATAACAAGTTTCCTCTCTATGTGTTCAAAGTTTTGAAGTTGTGCTTGTTTTGCCTTCCTATGCAAGTTGATTCTTGTTCCCATGAATTGGTTTCTCAAAAAATCCCTATGCATAGGAAGTGGGTTAGACTTAAATGTGCTTGTTATGTGATTCATGATGCTCTTTTGCATGTCTCAGATATTACTCCTATGTGAGCATCATTGAAAACATCATGCCTAGCTAAAAGGCATTAAATAAAAGCGCTTGTTGAGAGACAACCCAACACTTTTAATTTCTCTTTTTGTGTGTTAACATGATTAATATACTGTAGTAATCATTTTTTGTGTCTTTTATTTTAATAAAATGCCAAGTAAAGCCTTTGGGATAGTATGGATACTTGCTTGTTTGATTCTGTGCAAAAACAGAAAGTTTTGCGTCCATTATATGAATTATCTGATATTACTGGAGCGTCAACACTTTCTGAAATTTTTACACAACATTTATATGAAAATTCCTTGAGTTGTAAGAATTGTTCAGAATATTTAGAGTCAGGTAAGTATGGTGATCATACATATCTTCACAAATTGTTCTATTTTTGACAGATTCTGTTTTGCATGCATAGTTTGCTTATTTCAAGTGTTACTATAGATTATATTGAGTAATATAAATTGTGGGAATGATGTAATACAGTAGGTATCATGTGGAAATAATTATGAATCTTGTCTTGACAGTACCTAAGTGAATGATCTATCTTTATTACACTAACCCTTCTCATAAAGTTCCGTTATGTTTTCTGTGATTGAAGTTTTCAAGTTTTGGGTAAGACACCGATATGAGGAAAATAAGGAGTGACAAGAACCTAATCTTGGGGATACCCAAGGCACCCCAAGGTAATATTCAAGGAAGACTCAAGCATCTAAGCTTGGGGATGCCTCGGAAGGCATCCCCTCTTTTTCGTCTTCAACACTATCGGTATATATCTTACTTAGAGCTATATATTTTTCGTCACATAATATGAGTTTTGCTTGGATCGTCATTTTATTTTTTTGTTATTTGTTATATGTTATTCATAATCTTGTTTTTCAATAAAAAGTTCCAAGAATTTCCTTAGGATGCTTGCATTGCATGTTTTGATGTGTGCTGTGTGAAAACAAAAACTTCTGTTGTAGCATTTGAATTTTCATATTTTACTAGAACATGTAAAGTTTCTGAAATTTTTACAGAGTGTTTTCATATAAATTTTGTAGAATATCCTAAATTTTCAGAATTGTTTGAATTACATAAGTACACTGTTTTCATAAATTTCTACAGACTTGTCCTATAGTTTCCGTAGCTATATTGGTAGATATAAATTGTGGAAATGATAGTATACAGTACCTAATGTTTTAAAATTATTGTGCAACTTGTCTTGTCATTACATGAAATGTTGATTTGTTCACATCTGTACTAACCTATCTCACGGGTTCTTTTTGAGTTTTGTGTGGATGAAGTTTTTGGGAATAGGTGAAACCATGATGTGAGAGGATTGAACGAGATGCAAAAGCTCAAGCTTGGGGATGCTCAAGGCACCCCAAGTAAATATTTCAATAAGTCTCAAGCATCTAAGCTTGGGGATGCTATGCATCCCACCTCTCTTCTTCAATAATTATCGGCTAGCCTATGTTGAGCTTAAATTTTAATTTGTTCACATGATGCATGCTATTCTTGGAGTGCTATTTTTATTTTGCTTGATGTTAAATAAAATTCTCAGATCTTAAAATCTTTATTGAGAGAGAGAAAGTCCTCACATAGCTACTTAATTGTTTGACTACTCATTGATCTTCACTTGTATATTTTGGAGTAGTTTTGTCATCTACTCTCGTGCTTCACTTATATCCTATAAGTAAATGGTTGAATGAATTGAATATAATAAATCTGAAATTATATATGTTTTATATGCTTATCCCATGGGGAGTAATGACTTCACATATAGGAAGTATAGGTGGTAAAATTTATTGAAAGTTAGCAAACACCGCATTGGTCACTTGAACCGTTCATTAAAGAATATTGAAGGAAGAGAGAATTCACATATAAATATATTATCTTGGACATCTTCTATGATTGTGAATACCCATTAATTATTTTCGAACTTGAGCAAATTAGTTGAAGTTGGACAAGGAAAACAACGTAATGAGTTATACTTGGGTATATTTGTATAGAAGTATATTGTTATGGATCCTCCAACATGTGGTGCTTTCTTCCACCTCATACTAGCCAAAACTTCCGCACCAACTAGAAATACTACTTGTGCATCCAAACACCCTTAAACCCAAAGTTGTTCCATATGAGTCCATCATACCTACCTATATGCGATATTTACCTGTCGTTCCAAGTAAATTTGCATGTGCCAACTCTAAACCTTCAAATAATATTCTGTTTTGTATGCCCGAATTGCCCATATAATGACTAGGGGCTGTCGGTATCTTCCATGCTAGGTGGATTATTCTCGCGATATGTGTTGATTCACTATCATTCACGAGAAAGTGGCTGGTAATAGGGATTCCCAGTCCCGAAATCAAAGAAAAATGCAAATAATTAAACAAAACTCCCCCAGTAATGTTGTTGGTATGGACGGTACCCGTGGATTCGGCTCGACGTGGAGTGTGATTGATTGGTGGAGGGGGAGTAAAAAATTTACCATTCTGTTTGGGAACCGCTTATAATGTATCTAGCATAGAAGATATCGAGATCTCTCTGTTGTTATGGTGACAATGAAAGCATACCGCCCAAAATTATTATTCATCTCTATTTTAAAAGCTCGAGCTCTGGCACCTCTGCAAATCAATGCTTCCCTCTACGAAGGGCCTATCTTTTACTTTGTAGTACTTACCTTTATGCTAGAGTCATGGTGATCTTCACCACTTCCTATATTTTGCCTTTTTCTCTTGGCAAGCGTCATGTGTTAGGGAAAGATCCAAGCATATATGGCCATTCAAATATATTTGATCATGAATGATTATTGTTGACAATTATCTATATGATAAATAAATTGGGAGGCGAAACTTTAAACCCCTATCTTTCTTTGTGTTCGATGGATGTCATTTGCTCTAAAAATATGTTTTGAGTTGAGTATAGGATAGTTGAGTATGTGGAATTTGCTAAATCAAAGCTCTTACATAGACCCTTCCTGAAAATAAGATGAATTGCAATTGTTTGGTGAGTAAAAACATAGTTTCTTAGTCTATACTTTAACATGTGGATAGCTTGCTATTTCATCATGAGAAGGTTTAGGAGATTAGCTACTGTTTATGATATATAATGATGCTAGAAAAAGTGTTTGGAACTATCATTGAACAAATTTATGCACTATGCTAGCATTCACACTTCATAAATTATTTCTTTTATCACTTACCTACTCAAGGATGAGCAGGACTTAAGCTTGGGGATGCTGATACGTCTCCAACGTATGTATAATTTCTAAAGTATTCATGTCATGTTTACAATAATTCTATATGATTTTGGTATGATTTTATTAGAACTAACCCAGACTGGCGCTGTTTTCAGCAGAACTACCATGTTGTGGTTGTTGTGCAGAAATAAAAGTTCTCGGAATGAGCTGAAAATTTATGGAGAATATTTTTTGAAAATATAAAAAATACTGGAGCGAAGAGTCATTGGAGAGGAAGGCCGAGGAAGCCACGATCCACAGGGGGGCGCCCATCCCCCTGGGGTGCACCCCCTGGCTTGTGACTTCCTCGTGGACCCCCTGGGCTTGTTTTCGTCGCCACAAGCTCTTATAAATACAGACCCCCCCAAAAGAAATCTAGATCAGGAGTTCCACCACCACAAGCCTCCAGAGCCACGAAAAACCAATCGGGAGCCTGTTTCGGCACCCAGACGGAGGGGAAAACCATCACCGGAGGCCATCTTCATCATCCCGACGCTCTCCATGACGAGGAGGGAGTAGTTCACCCTCGGGGATAAGGGTATGTACCAGTAGCTATGTGTTTGATCTCTCTCTCTCTCTCTCTCGTGTTCTTGAGATGGCACGATCTTGATGTACCGCGAGCTTTATTGATATAGATGAATCATATGGAGTCTTCCCCTCTCTATCTTGTTGTGATGAATTGAGTTTTTCCTTTGAAGTATTCTTATCAGATTGAGTCTTTAAGGATTTGAGAACACTTGATGTATGTCTTGCGATGGGATATCCATGGTGACAATGGGATGTTCTATTGATTCACTTGATGTATGTTTTGGTGATCAACGTGCGGGTTCCGTGACCTTGGGAATCTATGCATAGGGGTTGGCACACGTTTTTGTCTTGACTTTCCGGTAGAAACTTTGGGGCACTCTTTGAAGTTCTTTGTGTTGGATTGAACTTGATGAATCTGAAATTATGTGATGCATATCGTATAATCAAGCCCGCGGGTACTCGAGGTGACATTAGGGTATCTAGGTGACACTGGGGTTTTTGTTGATGTGTATCTTCAGGTGTTATTTTAGTATGAACTCTAGGGCTGTTCGTGACACTTATAGGGATAGCTCATAAGATTGATCGGAAAAGATAACTTTGAGGTGGTTTCGTACCCTACAATAATTTCTTCATTAGTTCTCCGCTATTTGTGACTTTGGAGTGAACTCTTTGTCGCACGTGAGGGATTTACATATGATTCGACTATGTTAGTATTGTTGAGAGAACTTGCACTAGTGAATATATGAACCCTAGGCCTTGTTTCTAAGCATTGCAATGCCGTTTTTGCTCACTTTTGTTACTTGCTACCTTGCTGTTTTTATATTTTCAGATTACAAAAACCTATATCTACCATCCATATTGCACTTGTATCACCATCTCTTCGCCGAACTAGTGCACCTATACAATTTACCATTGTATTGGGTGTGTTGGGGACACAAGAGACTCTTTGTTATTTGGTTGCAGGGTTGTTTTAGAGAGACCATCTTCATCCTATGCCTCCCACGGATTGATAAACCTTAGGTCATCCACTTGAGGCAAATTTGCTACTGTCCTACAAAACTCTACGCTTGGAGGCCCAACATGAGTCTACAAGAAGAAGGTTGCATAGTAGACATCAATGGGTTGCTTGCGAGTGCATTCAAATTACTCATTGGTTGTCACTAGTTATTTAATTGGCCAGGATGGAAGAGCAGGAATATGGTGAAGAGTATGTTGGTGACGAACATGCGAACTAGGACGTTTCCCAGTTAGAATGCTTGTAGGTTAAGGCAGATGACATGGGTATATGCTTTCGATCAAGATTCCCGCTGCCAGTTGTGTTTGCTATTTTGACTCTCATGGCCCTATCTATGTAAGACTTGACATTCATGGTCTTTATTTGTGTAAGACGTTAAGTATGGATGTAAGACTCTTGTTATTCAGCTTATGTGTGTTCAGTGAGCATTGATCTTTGGGATCACTGTACACGTGCATTCAGTGATCACAACTTATGAGTCGGGGTCCCCACATAATGGTAGTGCCAAGTGCGAACTCTAAACACCCGCAAGTTTTAAGCAGTATGAGATTTGTTGGGAGAGATAAGAAGAACTCCCGAAAGTCATCAAGGAGCCCTGGCAAAGTGTTCCCCAAAGGGACTACTTGGGTGGTGTTCATGTGGTGCTCAAAGAGGTAATGAATAGGATGCATGCATGGGGAGACCACATATTTGGTAATGTCATGCATGAGTTGTCGCAGCTTCGCCAGTTTTTAAAGGATCAACGGAAACAAATGCATCAACTGGCGTAATCAGGAATACTATGGATTGTATGAATGAAATCCTCTACATGGAAGAAATGTTATGGCTGCAGCATTCGCACATAACGTGGCTTAAGGAGGGGGACCGAAACACTAAATTTTTTCACCAGGAAGTTGTTTGGCGTGCCCACAGAAATAAAATTGCTCGGCTGAAGGATGGGAATGGTGTTGTCCATGAATCACCCTCGGAAATGGAACAGATGGTGGTCTTGTATTAAAAATCTGTGTATGCCAAAGACCCCTCCCTCTCAGTTGGTTCGGTTACCGATTTATTTGAGACCTTTGTGACTGATGGAATGAATGAGCAACTTTGCAAACTATTTCGGGAGGAGGGAATATCTGATGCATTGTTCAAATTGGCCCTCTCAAGGCGGCAGGACCTAATGGCCTCTCTGCCCGTTTCTTCCAGCGTAACTGGGATTTATTGAAGCCATATATTGTCAAAGTAGCAATGGAACCTTTTTGTATAGGTGATATGCCAGTGGGGGTGAATGATACATCAATTGTTCTTATTCCCAAGATTGACAACCCTTGAGCTAAAGGACTTCAGACCAGTCAGTTTATGTAATGTCCTATACAAGATTGTATCAAAGTGTTTGGTTAACAGATTGCAACAGTGCATGGGAGAGATAATTTCTGAAAACCAAAGTGCTTTCATTCTAGGTAGACTCAACATAGATAATGCTCTTCCTACATTTTAGTGTCTGCACTTTCTGGAATATGGCGCATCACAGCAGAATTATTTTTGTGCTTATAAAGCGGACCTATCAAAGGATTCTGATCGTGTTGACTGGAAGTTTCTAGATGAGGCAATGCAAAAGATGGGCTTTGCTCACCGGTGGGTGCAATGGATTATACGATGCCTTACCACAGTGAGGTATTTAATGAAATTTAATGGAGCTCTATTGGAAGCATTCTCCCCAACTTGAGGCCACTATCAAGGTGACCCCCTCTCTCCGATCTATTTTTATTTGTGGCTGACACACTCTCGACTCTTCTACAATCTGAGTAGTAGCTTGAGGTCTTGGAGAAATGAAGGTGTGTCGTCGGGCACCAAGGGCATCTCACCTCCTTTTTGCCGATGACACACTCCTATTTTGTAAGGCAAATGCGGATCAAACTTTGAGAGTTAAACATGTCATTGTTACTTATGTTGCAAGTACTGGTCAACTAACTAATCCTGTAAAGTGCTCAATCCAATTTAGCAAGCTTTGTACGCCATCAGATCGGGAAGCAACACGCCAAATTATTCATGTGGAGCAACAAGTGTTTGATGCAAAATACTTGTTCCTACCAACTCCAGAAGGTCGCATGAGCCGTGGAAAATGCAAGAGTCTTCAGGACAAACTCACACAGTGTATATTGCTCTTGGGTGACAATAATCAAGCATGGAGTGGGAGAGAAATACTTATCAAGTCTATCGCTCAAACACTACCAACATATGTTATGGGAGTTTTTAAACTTCCATTCTCTGTTTTTGATGACCTATCCAAGTTGATCCAAGACTTTTTGGTGGGGAGCAGAAAATGGGAAGCGCAAAACACATTGGCTTAGTTGGGATAAGATGATCATATCTAAAGGGCAAGGTGGAATGGGATTCCGAGATACGCGGATTTTTAATCAGACACTAATAGACCCTAAACACCAGATAGTATATGTGCACGCATATTGAAGGCCCGATACTACCCGCAAGGCAACCTACCCGCATAGAAGCCCTTGTCAACTTGGTCTGCTATCGCTCATGGGCTAGAACTTCTCAAGGAAGGCATGATAAGGCGCATTGGTAATGGTGAATCGGTCCTCATCTAGCATGAGAATTGGATACCACGCTCGTCAATGCTCAAGCCGATTAGCACTCAAGGCCGGTCCAGACTCATCATAGTTTCGAGCTTGCTTGACGAACGGGATGTACCTATTGTGTGGGATAACTTTCTACCTGTTGGAGATATGCCCTAGAGGCAATCATGTATGATGATATTTCATATGTGTTTATGAATAAAGATAGTCCTTGGACATTATAATTGATCTGTATTAACAAGTATGTGACTTGTTTGTGAGACTATGCATTGTATGATGACTGTCCTAAATGGTCCCTAGTTGAAAGGGCTGTGTGGACGCACAGCTAGTTAGACGAGCATATGACATGATGGATGGTCCGGTCTCACTGACCATGTAGCATTGGATGCTAGCCGGATAATATGAACTCAGAAATGTTTGGTCGGATTCGACATAGTCTGATCTGAGTCGAGATAAGGTCTGAGTTGGACAGACCCAACTATGAGACGCAGTGACAGGTCATCTATGAGTCTCTAGTACAACATACGTTCTATGTCCTAAGACCTGATCTGGCGCATGTACTCGGGATGGTGACAGACTTGCTTTGGGTCGACCGAATGCTACTCCGTGACTGTGTAGTTACAAAGGTAGGTTTCGGGCTTGTCCAGACCCATGTTGCGAGACATGGTCGAGCAAGATGGGATTTGCCCCTCCTACTGATACGTCTCCAACATATCTATAATTTTTGTTCCATGCTATTATATTATATGTTTTGGATGTTTTATATGCAATAATATGCTATTCTATAGTATTTTTGGGACTAACCTATTAATCTAGAGCCTAGTGCATGTTTATGTTTTTTCCTTGTTTTTGAGTTCCGCGGATAAGGAATATTAAACGGAGTTCAAACGGAATAAAACCTCCGGAATGATTTTTTCAGTAATAAAAGGAAGCCACGGGACTTGAGAACCAACGCAGAGGAGCTGCCATGGGGCCACAAGCCCGCTTGCCGTGGCTAGGGGTACCCCGCGCCGGGCAGGCTTGTGAAGCCTCCGTTCCCAAGATCCAATCATGGAGCCTTTTCCGGTAATCTGCCGGAGGGGCATTCGATCATGGCGAGCATCTACATCAACTCCATTGCCCCTCCAATGATGCGTGAGTATTTCACCATAGACCTACGGGTCCATAGCTAGTAGCTAGATGGCTTCTTCTCTCTCTTTGCTTCCCAATACCATGTTCTTCATGATCTTCATGGAGATCCATCCGATGTAATACTCTTTTGCGGTGTGTTTGTCGAGATCCGATGAATTGTGGGTTTATGTTCAGATTATCCATGAATATTATTTGAGTCTTTTCTATGCTGGATTGAATTTTGCTTCTAGGAATCTCTTAGATTCCGCCACGGGTGGCACCTTTATGGAAATCACATTAGGAGAAGCTACTAAACTCCTAGATAATATTATGGCAAATTACTCTCAATGGCACACCGAAAGATCTCCTACTAGTAAAAAAGTGCATGCTATTGAAGAAATTAATACGTTGAGTGAAAAGATGGATGAATTGATGAAATTGTTTGCTAGTAAGAGTGCTCCTATTGATCCTAATGATATGCCTTTGTCTTCTTTGATTGAAAATAATAATGAATCTATGGATGTGAATTTTGTTGGTAGGAACAATTTTGGTAATAACGCTTATAGAAGTAATTTCAATGCTAGACCGTTTCCTAGTAATCCCTCTAATAATTATGGTAATTACTACAGAAATTCTTATGGAAATTATAATAAAATACCCTCTGATTTTGAGAGTAATATTAAAGAATTCATTAGTATGCAAAAAGGTTTCAATGCTATGGAAAATTTCTCAAGATTGATGATTTGGCTAGGAATGTTGATAGAATTTCTCTTGAGATTGATTCTTTAAAAACTAGATCTATTCCACCCAAGCATGATATTAATGAGTCTTTAAAAGCTATGAGAATTTCTATTGATGAGTGTAAGGAAAGAACCGCTAGAGTTCGTGCTAAGCGTGAATGGCTTGAAAAAGTATGTTCTCGTGATAATATTGATGAAGATCGTAAAGTGATTGATGTGACTCATATTGAATCTTTGTTTTCCAATATTAATCTTTATAAGTATGGGACTGGATATGAGTCAACTTTAGTTAAAAGGCCTCTCAATGATTCGAAGTTTTTAGATCTTGATGCTAAGATTGATAAAAGTGGGATTGAAGAGGTCAAAACTTTAAATAGCAATGAGCCCACTCTTTTGGATTTAAAAGACTTTAATCATGGTAGCTGCTCTTTTATTGATTGTATTTCCTTGTTGCAATCCATGTTGAATTCTCCTCATGCTTATAATTGAAACAAGGCTTTTACTAAACATATTGTTGATGCCATGATGAAAGCTTTTGAAGAAAAACTTGAGTTGGAAGTTTCTATACCTAGAAAGCTTTATGATGAGTGGGAACCTACTATTAAGATTAACATTAAAGATTATGAGTGCCATGCTTTGTGTGATTTGGGTGCTAGCATTTCCACGATGCCAAAAACTTTATGTGATGTGTTAGGTTTCCGTGAATTTGATGATTGTTCCTTAAATTTGCATCTTGCAGATTCCACTATAAAGAAACCTATGGGAAGAATTAATGATGTTCTTATTGTTGAAAATACAAATTATGTGCCCATAGATTTCATTGTTCTTGATATAGATTGCAATCCTACATGCCCTATTGTTCTTGGTAGACCTTTCCTTAGAACGATTGGTGCAATTGTTGATATGAAGGAAGGAAATATTAGATTATAATTTCCATTAAGGGAAGGCATGGAACACTTTACTAGGAATAAAATAAAATTACCTTATGAATCTATCATGAGAGCTACTTATGGATTGCATATCAAAGATGACAATACCTAGATCTATTGCGTTTTGCCTAGCTAGGGGCGTTAAACAATAGAGCTTGTTGGGAGGCAACCCAATTTCATTTTGCTTTCATCTTTTTGATTATGCTTTGGTGTGTTTGGAACATTATTAATTCTGTAGTAATTCTGTTTTTGTGTTTAAATTAGTGTTTGAGCCAAGTAAAACCTTTGGGGTGATCTATGGTAGTTGTTGATTTGATCTTGTTGGAAACGCTCAGTATAGGATTTTTATGAATTTTTCAGAGCGTCAAATTGATTTGAAATGTTTACACAGGATTTATATAAAAATTTCCCTAATTTTACTAATTTTTCAGAATGTTTACAGTTCCATAAGTATTCAAAGTTTACAGGTTGCTACAGGTTGTTCTGTTTTTTACAAATTTTGTTTTTTTTGTGTTGTTTGCTTATTTTGATGTATCTATGGGTCGTATCGGGGGTATGAGTCGTGGAAAATTTAGAATACAGTAGGTATTACAAAAATATAAATAAAGAATGAGTTCACAATATTACCTAAAGTGTGATTTATTTTTCTTATACTAACGGATCTCATGAGTTTTCTGTTGAGTTTTGTGTTGTGAAGTTTTCAAGTTTTGGGTGAAGATTTGATGGACTATGGAATAAAGAGTGGAAAGATCCTAAGGTTGGGGATTCCCAAGGCACCCCAAGTCATATTCAAGGATACCAAAAATCCTAAGCTTGGGGATGCTCCAGAAGGCATCCCCTCTTTCGTCTTCAATCCATCGGTAAATTTACTTGAGGCTATATTTTTATTCACCACATGATATGTGTTTTGTTTGGAGTGTCTTGTATGATATGAGTCTTTGATTGTTAGTTTTCCACAATCATCCTTGCTGCAAACATCTTTTGAGAGAGACACTCTGAATCATGAATTTGTTAGAATACTCTATATGCTTCACTTATATCTTTTGAGCTAGGCAATGTTGCTCAAGTGCTTCACTTATATCTTTAAAGAACATGGTGGCGTTATATTTTATAGAAATTATTGAACTCTCGTTCCTCACTTATACTATTTTGATAGTTTCTTAAAACAGCATGGTAATTTGTTTAGGTTATGAATTTAGTCCTAATATAATGGCATCCAAGAGGGATATAATAAAAACTTTCATATTAAGTGCATTAACAACTATGAGAAGTTGGATTCCTTGCATATAGTTTTGAGATAATAGGGATGGTAATATGAGAGTCATGCTAGTGAGTAGTTGTGAATTGAAGAGATACGTGTGTTAAATCTTGTGATTCTCGTAGCATGCACGTATGGTGAACCGTTATGTAATGAAGTCGGAGCATGACTTGTCTAATGATTGTCGACCTTTGTGTGAGGTCGAGAGCGTGCGATGGTTAACTCCTACCAACCTCTCCCCTAGGAGCATGCGTCTAATGCTTTGATTGATAACTAATAGACTTTTGCAATAAGTATGTGTGTTCTTTATGACTAATGTGAGTCCTT
The DNA here is from genome assembly GCA_022496015.1 of Hordeum marinum. NCBI lineage: Eukaryota > Viridiplantae > Streptophyta > Magnoliopsida > Poales > Poaceae > Hordeum > Hordeum marinum. The sequence continues at coordinate 370,792,307 of CM039678.1, read as the reverse complement.
GGATTATACGCACTCTCACCCTTCCATCTTTGCTGGCCTCTCTAGTACCGCACAACTTTCGCCGGTACATCAAACCCTCCTTCCTCAAAACAGACACCATATATTCCTCAAAACAGCCACCATACCTACCTATTATGGCATTTTCATATCCATTCCGAGATATATTTCCATGCAACTTCCACCATGTAGTTTTTCTATGACTTGCATCATTACTTCATATTGCATATAGAGTTATATCTTGTCATAGGAATCGAGTTGTAATTTCTTTTTCTTTGAGTTATAAGTAAATAAAAGTGTGATGATTTTTCATTAATAGAGCATTGTGCCATGAGAGAAAAGGATGATGGAGGCTATGACTCCCTCACAAGTTGGGACGAGTATCTGGACTTTACAAAAAATAAAAGAGGCCAGCGAAGCCCAAACCAAAAAAATAAAAGAGGCCAAAGAAGCCCACCAAAAAATGGGAGAAGGAGATAAGGGATAATTTCTACTATATTTTTCCACACTTGTGCTTCAAAGTAGCACCATGATCTTCATGATAGAGAGTCTCCTATTTTTTCACTTCCATATAACTAGTGGATATTCATTATGCACGACCGCTTAGTTTTCTTTTTGAGCTTCTATAGAATTATAGCTCTCAGTGCATTTGTTGCATGGAAATCCCTACTCACTCACATTGATATATATTGATGGGCATCTCCATAGCCCGTTGATACGCCTAGTTGATGTGAGACTATCTTCTCCTTTTTCCTTTGCACCTCCTCCATATTCTATTCCACCTATAATGATATATCCATGGCTCACGCTCATGTATTGTGTGGAGTTGAAAAGGTTTGAGAACACCAAAAGTGTAAAACAATTGCTTGACTTGTTCATAGGGGTTGTGCATGAATTAGATACTTTGTGTGGGGAAGATGGAGCATAGGCAGACCATATGATTTTGTAGGGATAACTTTCTAAGGCCATGTTATTTCGAAACGACATGACTACCTTGTTGGTGTGCTCGAAGTATTACTGCTTTTATGTCAATATTAGACTATTGTTTTGAATCTAACGGATATGAATATTCATGCCACAATAAAGAATATTACATGGATAAATATGTTGGGTAGCATTCCACATCAAAAAAATTGTTTTTATCATTTACCTACTCGGGGACGAGCAGGAATTAAGCTTGGGGATGCTGATACGTCTCCAACGTATCTATAATTTTTGATTGTTCCATGCTTTTATATTATCTGTTTTGGATGTTTTATATGCATTAATATGCTATTTTATATTATTTTTGGGACTAACCTATTAATCTAGAGCCTAGTGCCAGTTTCTGTTTTTCCTTGTTTTTGAGTTTCCTAGATAAGGAATATTAAACGGAGTCCAAACGGAATAAAACCTCCGGAATGATTTTTTCTGGAATAAAAGGAAGCCACGAGACTTGAGAACCAAGGCAGAGGAGCTTCCACGAGGCCACAAGCCCACTTGTCGTGGCCAGGGGGGCCACCCGCGCCGGGCAAGCTTGTGGGCCCCTGGCAACTCCCCTAACCCTAATCTTCGGCCTATAAATACCCAAATATTCCATCATTATTGAAAGGAGCCACGAAAACACATTTTTGCTGCCAGAAGCCTCTGTTCCCGAGAGATCCAATCTTGGAGCCTTTTCCGATAATCTGCCAGAGGGGGATTCGATCACGGAGGGCATCTACATAAACTCCATTGCCCCTCCGAGGATGCGTGAGTAGTTCACCACAGACCTACGGGTCCATAGCTAGTAGCTAGATGTCTTATTCTCTCTCTTTGTTTCTCAATACCATGTTCTTCATGATCTTCATGGAGATCCATCCGATGTAATACTCTTTTGCGGTGTGTTTGTCGAGATTCGATGAGTTGTGGGTTTATGTTCAGATTATCCATGAATATTATTTGAGTCTTTCCTGAATTCTTATATGCATGATTTCATATCTTTGCAAGTCTCTTCGAGTTATTGGTTTGGTTTGGCCAACTAGATTGGTAATTCTTGCAATAGGAGAAGTACTTAGTTTTGGGTTCAATCTTGCGGTGTCCTCACCCAGTGACAAAGTAGGGGTAGCGAGGCACGTATTGTATTGGTGTCATCAAGGGTAAAAAGATGGGGTTTTCATCATATTGCTTGAGTTTATCCCTCTACATCATGTCATCTTACCTAATGCATTACTCTGTTCTTCATGAACTTAATACTCTAGATGCAGGAAGGAGTCGATCGATGTGTGGAGTAATAGTAGTAGATGCAGAATCGTTTCGGTCTACTTCTCACGGACGTGATGCCTATATGCATAATCATTGCCTTGGATATCTTCATAATTATTCGCTTTTCTATCAATTGCTCGACAGTAATTTGTTCACCCACCGTAATACTTGCCATCATGATAGAAGCTATCTAGTGAAACCTATGGACCCCGGGTCTATTTTCCATATTATACTTTCTGATCTACAACCAAAAACACCAAAAATACTTGTTGTCCTATTCTTACTTTTAGTTTTACTTTCCGTTCAAGCATCCTATTATATCTATCTCTACTAGATCTCATCCTTGCAAATAACCGTGAAGGGATTGACAACCCCTTTATAGCGTTGGATGCAAGAGTTTGATTCCTTGTGCAGGTATATCTATTGGTGGCTCGCTTGTATCTCCTACTGGATTGATACCTTGGTTCTCAAAAACTGAGGGAAATACTTATCTACTTTGCTGCATCAAACCATTCCTCTTCACGAGAAACCAACGCATGCTCGAGAAGTAGCACCTACCAGGAGAGATATACTTTGGGCCCCCTCGAGTGATTCGACCTGGATAAGCATGGCCATGCAATGAGGATTATAAGATAATCCGAAGTGTTGGTCGGACTCATCGGAACAAGAAACAAGTCGTGCTACAACAAGGATGACCATGACGCCTTGTGCATGACAACATATATCATGTGGCAAAGGGAACAGAAGTGTGAAGTACAGGTTCGCCTAACCAGCTTCATCGGACACTTGGATTTGGCACGTCTTGCTAGAGGCTGCTACCGACCGGTTGAGTCGGATGTGATCTCACTCGCGACCAAGTGGAAGAGAACCTAAAGGTGTTGGAAATATGCCCTAGAGCCAATAATAAAGTGGTTATTATTATATTTCCTTGTTCATGATAATTGTATATTGTTCATCCTATAATTGTATTAACCGGAAACCGTAATACATGTGTGAATACATAGACCACAACATGTCCCTAGTGATCCTCTAGTTGGCTAGCTCGTTGATCAATAGATGGTCACGCTTTCATGGCCATGGACATTGGATGTCATCGATAACGGGATCACATCATTAGGAGAATGATGTGATGGACAAGACCCAATCCTAAGCATAGCACAAGATCGTGTAGTTCGTCTGCTAAAGCTTTTCTAATGTCAAGTATCATTTCCTTAGACCATGAGATTGTCCAACCCCGGGTACCGTAGGAGTGCTTTGGGTGTGCCAAACATCACAACGTAACTGGGCGGCTATAAAGGTGCACTACGGGTATCCCCGAAAGTATCTGTTGGGTTGGCACGAATCAAGACTGGGAATTGTCACTCCGTGTGATGGAGAGGTATCTCGGGGCCCACTCGGTAATACATCATCACAATGAGCTCAATGTAACTATGGAGTTAGTCACGGGATGATGTGTTACGGAACGAGTAAGAGACTTGCCGGTAACGAGATTGAACAAGGTATAGGGATACCGACGATCGAATCTCGAGCAAGTAACATACCGATTGACAAGGGAATTGTATACGGGATTGTTTGAATCCCCGACATTGTGGTTCATCTGATGAGATCATCATGGAACATGTGGGATCCAATATGGGTATCCAGATCCCGCTATTGGTTATTTACTGGAGAGGTGTCTCGGTCATGACTGCATGGTTCCCGAACCCGTAGGGTCTACACACTTAAGGTTCGATGTTGCTAGGGTTGTATGGGAATAGTGTACATGGTTATTGAAGGTTGTTCGGAGTCCCGGATGAGATCCCGGACGTCACGAGGAGTTCCAGAATGGTCGGGAGGTAAAGATTAATATATAGGAAGTGAGGTATTGGTCACCGGAAGTGTTCCAGGCATCACCGGTAACGTACCGGGACCACTAGAAGGGTTCCGGGGGTCCACCGTGTGGGGCCACTGGCACCAGAGGGATGCATGGGCCTAAACTGGGAGGGAACCAGCCCCTAGGTGGGCTGGTGCGCCTCCCACGAAGGCCCAAGGCATAGCAAGAGCAAGGGGGGCAAACCCTAGCGCAGATGGGCCCTAGGCCCACCCTAGGGCGCCTCCCCCCTCTCCCTCTCTTGACCGCCGCCCCAACGGGCCATCTAGGATTGGCCGCCAGCCCTAGGGTGGGAACCCTAGGGGCTGCGCCCCCTCCTCCTCCTCCTATAAATAGAGAGGCCTAGGGGCTTTTGGCACACACCAATCTCCCTTGGGCAGCCCCTCTCCTCCTCCTCCTCCTCCGTAGTCCTTGTTGAAGCACTGTTGGAGTTTCCACGCTACTCCACCTCCACCACGCCGCCGTGCTGTTGTTGGAGTGGTCTCCCACAACTTATCCCTCCTCCTTGCTGGATCAAGGTGCGGGAGATGTCACCGGGCTGTACGTGTGTTGAACGCGGAGGCGCCGTTGTTCGGCGCTTAGATCGGAATTGACCGCGATCTGAATCGCTGCGAGTACGACTCCACCAACCGCGTTCTTGTAATGCTTCCTCTTAGCGACCTTCAAAGGTATGAAGATGCTGAAACCCCTTACTCGTTGCTGGCTTCACATAGATTGATCTTGGTGATACGTAGAAATTTTTTGAATTGTTACTACGTTCCCCAACAGTGGCATCATGAGCTAGGTCTATGCGTAGAATCTATGCACGAGTAGAACACAAGGTGTTGTGGGCGTTGATTTTGTAAATTGGCTTGCTGTTATTAGTCTTATCTTGATTTGGTGGCATTGTGGGATGAAGCGGCTCGGACCGACCTTACACGTACGCTTACGTGAGACTGGTTCCACCACAGATGCACTGGTTGCATATGGTGGCTTGCGGGTGTTTGTCTCTCCCACTTTAGTCAGATCGGATTCGATGAAAAGGGTCCTTATGAAGGGTAAATAGAAATTGGCATATCACATTGTGGTTTTTGAGTAGGTAAGAAACGTTCTTGCTAGAAACCTATAGCAGCCACGTAAAAACTTGCAAACAACAAATTAGAGGACGTCTAACTTGTTTTTGCAGCATATGCCATGTGATGTGATATGGCCAAAGAATGTGATATGATATATGTGATGTATGAGATTGATCATGTTCTTTTAATAGGATTCACGACTTGCATGTCGATGAGTATGACAACCGGCAGGAGCCATAGGAGTTTTCTTAATTTATTAATTGACCTACGTGTCAACGCCATGTAATTACTTTACTTTATTGCTAAGTGTTAGCCATAGTAGTAGAAGTAATAGTTGGCGAGACAACTTCGTGGAGACACAATGACGGAGATCAAGATGATGGAGATCATGGTGTCGCACCGGTGACAATGGTGATCATGCCGCGCCCAGAAGATGGAGATCAAGGGCATAAGATGATATTGGCCATATCATGTCACTTTATGATTTGCATGTGATGTTTATCATGTTTTAAATCTTATTTGCTTAGAACGACGGTAGCTTAAATAAGATGTTCCTCACTAAAATTTCAAGAATGTGTTCCCCCTAACTATGCACCATTGCTAAGGTTCGTTGTTCCGAAGCACCACGTGATGATCGGGTGTGATAGGCTCTAACGTTCGCATACAACGGGTGTAAGCCAGATTTACACACGCAATACACTTAGGTTGACTTGACGAGCCTAGCATGTACAGACATGGCCTCGGAACACGATAGACCGAAAGGTCGAACATTAGTCGTATAGAAGATACAATCAACATGGAGATGTACACCATTGATGACTAGTCCGTCTCACGTGATGATCGGACACGGGCTAGTTGACATGGATCATGTGTCACTTGGATGACTGGAGAGATGTCTATCTAAGTGGGAGTTCATTAATAATTTGATTAGATGAACTTAATTATCATGAACTTAGTCTAAAAATGTCTTTGCAAATTATGTCATAGATAGCTCGCGTTGTAGCTCCCCTGTTTTATTGATACGGTCCTAGAGAAAAGTAAGTTGAAAGTTGATGGTAGCAATAATGCGGACTGGGTCCGTGATCTAAGGATTGTCCTCATTGTTGCACAGAAGGCTTATGTCCTTGATGCACCGCTAAGTGCACCACTCCCTCAAGCGTTGTCTGTAGATGTTGTGAACATATGACAGGCACTTTGTGATGACTACTTGATAGTTCAGTGTGTCATGCATTACGGCTTAGAATTGAGGCTCCAAAACGTTTTCAATGTCACGGAACATATGAGATGTTCTAAGAGCTGAAATTGGGATTTCAGGCTCATGCCTATGTTGATAGGTATGAGACCTCCAACAAGATTCTTTGCCTGCAAGATAAAGGAGAATAGCTCAATCGGTGAGCATGTGCTCAGATTGTCTGGGTGCTACAATCACTTGAATCGAGTGGGAGTTAATATTTCAGATAAGATAGTGATTAATACAGTTCTCCAAGTCACTGTCACCAAGCTACTAGAGCTTCGTGATGAACTATAACATGACAGGGATGGATAAGATGATCCCTGAGTTGTTCGTGATGTTTGACGCCACGAAGGTAGAAATCAAGAAGGAGCATCAACTGTTGATGGTTAAGTGAAAACCACTAGTTTCAAGAAGGGCAAGGGCAAGAAGGAAAAAAACTTCAGGAATGGCAAGCTAGTTGTCTCTCTAGTGAAGAAACCCAAGGTTGAGCCCAAACCCGAGACTAAGTGCTTCTATTATGAGGAGAATGTTCGCTAAAGCGGAACAACCCTAGATACTTGGTAGATAAGAAGGTTGGCAATGTCGACAGAAGTATATTTGATATACGTGTCATTGATGTGTACGTACCTTGCTGGTACTCCTAGTAGCACCTAGGTATTGGGTACCTGTTTGGTTGCTAAGTGTTAGCAACTCGAAATAAAAGTTACGGAATAAATGGAGGCTAGCTAAGTGAAAGGTGACGATGTGTGTTAGAAGTGTTTCCAAGGTTGATGTGATCACCATCGCATGCTCTCTCTACCTTCGGGATTTGTGATAAACCTAAATAAATGTTATTTGGTGTTTGTGTTGAGCATGAACGTGATTAGATCATGTTTAGTGCAATACGGTTATTCATATAAGTTAGAGAATAATGGTTATTCTGTTTACATGAATAATGCCTTCAATGGTCATGCACCCACTGGGAATGGTTTATTGAATCTTGATCATAGTAGTACACATGTTCATAACATTGGTACCAAAAGATACAAAGTTAATAATGATAGTACCACATACTTGTGGCACTGCCTCTAAATGTCATATTGGTATAAATCGCATGAAGAAACTCCATGTTGATGGATCTTTTGACTCACTCGATTTCAAATCGGTTGAGACATGCGAGCCATGCCTCTTGGGCAAGATGACTAAGACCCCATCTTCCGGTATGATGGAGCGGGCTAGTGGCTTATTGGAATTAATACATGTTGATGTAGGTGGTCCAATGAGTGTTGAAACACACAGTGGATATCGTTATTTTCTTTACCTTCACTGATGATTTGAGTAAATATGGGGATATTTGCTTAATTAAACACGAGTGTGAAATGTTTGAAAGGTTCAAGGAGTTTCAGAGTAAAGTTAAAGATCATCGTGACAAGAAGATAAAATGTCTACGATATGATCGTGGACATGAATATCTGAGTTACGAGTTTGGTATGCAATTTAAGACAATGTGGAAATTGTTTCATAGCTCACGCCTCCGGGAACACCATAGTGTGATGGTGTGTCCGAACGTCGTAGTCATGCTCTATTGGATATAGTGCGTACTATGATGTCTCTTATCGTTTTGCCACTATCGTTATGGGGTTATGCATTAAAGACAAATCCATTCACTTTAATAGGGCACCATCTAAGTCTGTTGAGATGACACCGTGACAATTATGGTTTGATAGAAGCCTAAGCTGTCATTTCTTAATGTTTGGGGCTGCAACACTTGTGTGAAAATGGGTTTTCACCTAATGAGCTCGAACCCAAACCAAGCAAATGCATATTCATAGAATACCCTAAGGAGACATTGGGTATACCTTCTATCTCGGATCCAAGTGCAAAAGGTGTTTGTTGCTAAGAACAGGTCCTTTCTCGAGAAAGAGTTTCTCTCGAAAGAATTGAGTGGGAGGAAGATAGAACTTGATGAGGTGGTTAAACCTTTGTTTCAACCAGAGAGTAGTGCAACATAGAAAGATGTTTATGTAGAGCCTATGTCAGTTGAAAAGGAAGTTAATGATGATGATCATGAAGCTTCGGATCAAGTTACTATCGAACCTCGTAGGTCGACAAGGACGTGTACTGCTCCTGAGTAGTACGGCAACCCTATCTTGGAAGTCATGTTGTTGGATAACGATGAACCTACGAACTATGGAGAAGCGATGGCCCGAATTCCAACAAATGGCTAGGAGCCATGAAATTCGAGAAAGGATCCATGTATGAAAACCAAGTATGGACATTGGTAGACTTGCCCGTTAAACGGCGGGTCATTGAGTACAAATGGACCTTTGAGATGAACACAGACGCTAATGGTGAAATGTCACCGTTTATAAAGCTCGACTTGTCGCAAAGAAGTTTCCGCCAAGTTCAAGGAGTTGACTGCGATGAGATTTTCTCATCCGTAGCGATGCTAAAAGTCTGTTAAAATTATGTTAGCAGCTGCTGCATTTTTCGATTATGAAATCTGGCGGATGGATGTCAAAACAAGGCTTCCTTAACAATTTCCATGAGGACGAGTTGTATGTGATACAACCAGAAGGTTTTGTCAATCCTAAGGATGCTAAAAGGTATGCAAACTCCAGCGATCCTTCTATGGACTGGAGCAAGCATCTCGGAGTTGGAATATGAGCTTTGATGAAGTGATCAAAGTTTTTGAGTTTATACAAAGTTTATGAGAAACTTGTATTTACAAGAAAGTGAGTGGGAGAACTATAGGATTTCTGATAAGAATATGTAGTTGACATATTATTGACCGGAAATGATGTAGAATTTCTAGAAAGAATAAATGGTTGTTTGGAAAAAGGTTTTTCAAAGGAAGACCTGGATAAAGCTACCTAATTTTTGGGCATCAAGATTTATAGAGATAGATCAAGATGCTTGATAATAATTTCAATGAGTACATACCTTGACAAGATATTGAAGAAGTTCAATATGGATCAGTCCAACAAAGGGTTCTTTCCTGTATTAGAAGGTGTGAGATTGAGCACAGCTCAATGCCCGACCACGGCAGAAAATAGAGAAAAGATGAGTGTCATCCCCTATGCTTTAGCCATAGGCTCTATATAGTATGCCATGCTGTGTACCGCAACTGTGTGTGCCTTGCCATGAGTCTTTCAAGGGGTACCAGAGAGATCCAGGAGTTGATCACTGTACAGCGGTCGAAATAATCCTTAGCAACTAGAGGACTAAGGAAATAATTCTTGATTATGGAGGTGATAAAGAGTTCGTCGTAAAGGATTACGTCGATGCAAGCTTTAACACCAATCCGGATGACTCTTAGTAGAAATCTGAATACGTATGGTGGAGTAGCCATTTGGAATAGCTCCAAGTGGAGCGTGGGGGCAGTATCTACAATATGACATAGAAGTTTGCAAGGTACACACGGATCTGAATGTCGCAGACCCGTTGACTAAAACCTCTTTCACGAGCAAAACATGATCAAACCCCAGAACTAATTGGGTGTTAATCACATGATGATATGATCACATGGTGATGTAAGTGTTAATCACATGGCGATGTGAACTAGATTATTGACTCTAGTGCAAGTGGGAGACTGTTGGAAATATGCCCTAGAGGCAATAATAAAGTGGTTATTATTATATTTCCTTGTTCATGATAATTGTCTATTGTTCATGCTATAATTGTATTAACCAGAAACCGTAATACATGTGCGAATACATAGACCACAACATGTCCCTAGTGAGCCCCTAGTTGGCTAGCTCGTTGATCAATAGATGGTCACGGTTTCATGGCCATGTACATTGGATGTCATTGATAATGGGATCATATCATTAGGAGAATGATGTGATGGACCAGACCCATCCTAAGCATAGCACAAGATCATGTAGTTCATCTGCTAAAGTTTTTCTAATGTCAAGTATCATTTCCGACCATGAGATTGTGCAAATCCCGGGTACCGTAGGAATTCTTTGGTTGTGCCAAACGTCACAACGTAACTGGGTGTCTATAAAGGTGCACTACGGGTATCCCCAAAAGTATCTGTTGGGTTGGCACGAATTAAGATTGGGAATTGTCACTCTGTGTGACAGAGAGGTATCTCGGGGCCCACTCGGTAATACATCATCACAATGAGCTCAATGTGACTAAGGAGTTAGTCACGGGATGATGTGTTACGGAACGAGTAAGAGACTTGCCAGTAACGAGATTGAACAAGGTATAGGGATACCGACGATCGAATCTCAGGCAAGTAACATATCGATTGACAAGGGAATTGTATACGGGATTGTTTGAATCCCTGACATCGTGGTTCATCCAATGAGATCATCGTGGAACATGTGGGAGCCAATATGGGTATCCAGATCCCGCTATTTGTTATTGACCGGAGAGGTGTCTCGGTCATGACCGCATGGTTACCGAACCCGTAGGGTCTACACACTTAAGGTTTGATGTCACTAGGGTTGTACGGGAATAGTGTACATGGTTACCCAAGGTTGTTCGGAGTCTCGGATGAGATCACGGACATCACGAGGAGTTCCGGAATGGTCCGGAGGTAAAGATTAATATATAGGAAGTGAGGTATTGGTCACCGAAGTGTTCCGGGCATCACCGGTAATGTACCGAGACCACCGAAAGGGTTCTGGGGGTCCACCGTGTGGGTCCACCGGCACCAAAGGGCTGCATGGGCCTAAAGTGGGAGGGAACCAGCCCCTGGGTGGGCTGGTGCGCCTCCCACCAAGTCCAAAGGCGTAGCAAGAGCAAGGGGGCAAACCCTAGCGCAGATGGGCCCTAGGCGCACCCTAGGGCGCCTCCCCCCTCTCCCTCTCTTGACCGCCGCCCCAACGGGCCATCTAGGGTTGGCCGCCAGCCCTAGGGTGGGAACCCTAGGGGCTGCGCCCCCTCCTCCTCCTCCTATAAATAGAGAGGCCTAGGGGCTTTTGGCACACACCAATCTCCCTCGAGCAGCCCCTCTCCTCCTCCTCCTCCTCCGTAATCCTTGTTGAAGCACTGTCGGAGTTGCCACACTGCTCCACCTCCACCATGTCGTCGTGCTGCTGTTGGAGCGGTCTCCCTCAATCTCTCCCTCCTCCTTGCTGGCTCAAGGCACGGGAGACATCACCGGGTTGTACGTGTGTTGAACGCGGAGGCGCCGTTATTCGGCGCTTAGATCGGAATCGACCGCGATCTGAATCGCTGCGAGTACGACTCCGCCAACCGCGTTCTTGTAACACTTTTGCTTAGCGATCTTCAAAGTTATGAAGATGCTCAAACCCCTTACTCGTTGCTGGCTTCACATAGATTGATCTTGGTGATATGTAGAAAAAATTTGAATTGTTACTACGTTCCCCAACAAAAGGGTCGCGTGCTTAAGGGAAGGAACACGTGGGCTTTAGGATCCGTGTGAGGGCCAAAGAGTTGAGCCCGCATCGGATGCCTATATATAGTGGAGGTGCGGCACACCCATCCGATTGATCGCTTTGGCGCCGTCATTAGGGCTTTGCATGTGTTGCAACTAGCCACCTCCACTTGTTGCCGCCGACTGTGTGAACGGACCTAGCAGTCCGCCGCACGGTGTTCCTCCTGGACGCGTGGATACCGTTAGAGGCGGTGCACTTGCGCCGCTTCGGCGAACCTGTACTTGGGATTTGGCGACCGGCTGTTCGGGGGAGATAGGGTCGGTTGTTCGAGGGAGATCGGACGAGGAGGAGACGTACCACATGAACGTGTTGTGCCAACTCTACATCCGCTGCATGGCACTACGCGTCTAGTGGTAACAAACTGTGATCCATCTCCGTAGCATGTTCTTGGATGTTCTGCGTGTAGGAAAATTTTATTTTGCATGCGATGCACCTACGGTAGAACCCAACAGTGGTATCAAAGCCTTTGTTACATGATTTGGATTCAGATTGGATGCATATTTGACATGTGGAGGTGGCGGATGAGATATGTCATCGTTCATAAGATCGGCTATGTGCACGGTTGATGAGATCAACTGCACATTGGGATAGATTGAGGCTATGTTTTCTGTCAATCAGAATCGATGAGGTCGTGATACAACCTACCCCTACCGGTCAGTATCCACCATCGGGGTTAACCATGAAACTTAAATCCGAATCGGGTTCGCGATGATCGATGGGACCGCCGTGTGCGTAGCACCTTGTATTTCGTACATGATCACCCAAACTAGTAGAATATGATTATGTGCATAAGTTTGTTTTGCAGGTTTGATGTGAATAGTATGGCTCATATGTATGTGATGCATGTCTGTAACTTAACATGACATGCGTGTCATGATTGTCAGCCGGCAGGAGCCAAAGTGTTCTCATTATATTGTATAACGACTTGCGTGTCGACTTGTGATTCTCTGTAAATTCATTACTAGTTGTAGTAGTTGGAGGACAGATATCAAGTTCGAAGCTTTATTGTCTCGGCGTGACGAACAAGATGGAGTTCCTCCTTGGTCATCGGAGTAGGAGCCGGCCATGGAAGGACGCCCATGAAGGAGCCATACTATTTCACATATTTATGTTTATATGTGATGGATATTGCTTCTTATTTCTATGCATGTTATTATGGTAGAAAGATCCCTCATTAATATCAAGCACATTGCCATTCCGGATGTTGCACCTTCGCACGTCAAGTACATCTGGTAGTGGGCTCATAAAATTGAGGTGCTACTAGGTGTCCTTAAACTGGAGGGTTCGTGTCAGACACGGACATGCACTGCATCAGGTTAACTTGACAAGACTATCAAAACGGTTTTGGGCCTTGTGGCAAAGAAGGTTGGGAGCCGAGGTATGAGATACCTACCCAACCGACAGGAGTCGTATAGAGATACAATTAGCAAGATGTTGCTTACTGAATAGGCAAGTTGGCTAGCAGTGATGCTAAAGCTCACTAGTCGCTCGCGCTAGACGGATCCTGAATCACTGAGAGTTTGTGGAGGGATGCCGACTTCAGTGGGAGTAGTTCTATTTAAGGCTTGAATTACTCTACATAAACACATTGCTTAGTGATTGCATATTTTCTGTTGTAGATCAATGGCACCACCTGCTCAACCCAACTTTGCATTGAAATCAATTCTGGAAAAGGATAAACTAAATGGAACAAACTTTAACACCTAGTATAGAAATTTGAGAATTGTTCTCAAGCATGATAAAAAGGAACATGTTCTAGAGGATCCAATTCCATAGGAATCTGCCGAGAATGCTAATGCCACAACCACGAATGCCCACCAGAAACTCGTTGATGAATCAAACGAGATCAGTTGCCTCGTGTTGCCTTGTATGGAGCCCGATTTGCAACAACATTTCAAAAACATTCAGGCTTTCGATATGATCGAGAGTCTGAAGAGCATGTTTCAGGTGCAGGCTAGGACCGAGAGGTTCAACGTCTGGAAATCCTTGACGGATTGTAAGCTGAAGGAGGGTGATCCACTGAGCCCGCATGTGATCATGATGATCGGGTATGTGCGAGCTTTAGATCGGTTAGGCTTCCCACTTGGGGACGAGCTATCCACGAATGCAATTTTGGGTTCTCTTCCACATAGCTATGGGACGTTCGTCTCTAACTATCATTTGCACGACATGGATAAGGAGCTCACTGAATTGCATGGGATGCTCAAGGTGGTAGAGCAAGATATTAAGAAAGGCACACATCAAGTGTTGATGGTGCAGAACTTGACTAAGTTCAAGAAGAGTTGGTCTAAGAATAAGGGTAAGGCAAAGGGCACGGAGAAGGTTGTCTCCGCCGCTGAGCCAAAGTCCAGACTGAACTCAAAGACCATTTGCTTTCATTGCAGGAAGCTGGTCGCTGGAAGAGGAACTGTAGCAAGTGGCTTGCTGAGCATGGAAAGAAGGCCGGAGATGCTTCTTTAGGCATAGGTACACTTGTTACATATGTTATAGACATTTACCTTGATGACATACCTAGTAGCTCTTGGGTATTTTATACCGGATCGGTTGTTCATATTTGCAACTCGATACAGGGGCTGGTAAGAACTAGGCGTGTGGCACAAGGGGAGATTGACATCAGGGTCGACAACAAAGCAAGAGTTGCTGCATTGGAGGTCGGCACGATGCAGCTCAAGCTTCCTTCTGGATTTATTTTGGAATTGAATAATTGTTATTACATTCCCGCACTTAGTCGGAACATTGTTTCTGCTTCATGCTTGATGAGTCAAGGTTATGAATTCAATATAAAGGACAATGGTTGTTCATTTTATTTGAATGGAATGTTCCATGGCTATGCACCCATAGTAGATGGGCTATTTATTTTAAATCTAGAAACGGAACAAGTCTATAACGTCAATGTCAAGAGGCATAAGCCTAATGAGATAAATCTCACATACTTCTGGCATTGCCATCTTGGACACATTAGTCTGAAATGCATGAAGAAGCTCCATGATGATGGACTCCTAACTTTGTCCGACTTTGGGTCGTTCGAGACATGCTAATCATGCTTGCTAGGCAAGATGACTAAGTCTCCTTTTGCAAAGAGTTGCAAGAGGGCATCCGAGCTATTGGAGCTTATACACAGTGATGTGTGTTGTCCAATGAGCACAGCGGCCAGAGGTGGCTATCAGTACTTCGTGACTTTTACCGACGACTTGAGTACACATGGATATATCTATTTGATGAGTCACAAGTCTGAAACTTTTGAAAAGTTCAAAGAGTTTCAAAACGAGGTTGAAAATCAGCTCGACAAGACGATAAAACTTCTACGATCAGACTGTGGAGGTGAGTACATGAGCCAAGAGTTTGATAATCATCTGAAAAACCGAGGTATAGTACCTCAGCTCACACCTCCGGGTACGTCGTAGAGAAACAATGTGTCAGAACGGAGAAATCGAACCTTGTTGGACATGGTCCGGTCGATGATGAGCAAATCGGATTTACCCTTGTCATTCTGGGGATATGCTCTAGAAACTGCAACTTTCACACTTAATAGGGTACCATCAAAATCCGTAGACAAGACACCACATGAGATGTGGACTGGGAAGAGTCCTAGTTTGTCTTTTCTAAAGATTTGGGGTTGTGAAGCATTTGTCAAGCGATTCATGTCGGACAAGCTTACACCCAAGTCGGATAAATGCATATTCGTGGGATATCTAAGGGAAACCTTGGGATATAACTTCTACAACCGAGAAGATAACAAAGTGTTTGTTTCTCGGAACGGGGATTTCCTAGAGAAAGAGTTTCTCAGTCGGGAGGCCAGTGGGAGAACGGTGCGACTCGAAGAAATTCGAGAGCCACTCGGGGACAACTCGGTTGGTGATGAGATCACACCGGAGTCAGTCAGAGAACCCGTAGTTGAGTCGGCACCGGAGCCACGGAGGTCAGAAAGGTTGCACAGAGTGCGCGACGTTTTGTTGCTAGAAAGCGACGAGCCGGCCACGTACGCGGAAGCGATGGTGAGCCCAGATTCCGAGGCATGGCTAGAGGCCATGAGATCCGAGTTAAAGTCCATGGATGACAATCAAGTTTGGGACTTGGTTGATCCGCCACCTGGCGTAGTTGCCATTGGTTGCAAATGGGTCTTTAATAAGAAAACCGATGAGGATGGAAATGTTCAGATCCACAAAGCTCGGCTTGTCGCTAAAGGTTATGGACAGGTTCAAGGAATTGACTATGATGAGACCTACTCGCCGGTAGCGATGCTAAAGTCGGTCAGGATCATACTAGCTATAGCTGCATATTTCGATTATGAGATATGGCAGATGGATGTCAAAACGGCTTTCCTTCATGGAAATTTAAAAGAGGACGTATACATGATACGGCCCGAAGGTTTTATCAATCCAACTAGCGTTGGTAAAATATGCAAGCTCAAGAGATCCATTTATGGATTGAAGCAAGCAGCTCGGAGTTGGAACATTCGTTTTGATGAAGTCATCATTGACCTTGGTTTCATTAAGAACGAAGAGGACTATTGTTTATACAAGAAGTCTAGTGGGAGCTCAGTAGTATTTTTGATCTTGTATGTGGATGACATACTGCTGATCGGAAACGATGTTTCGATGCTGAACTCAGTCAAGGAATCATTGAATGGCAAGTTTTCGATGAAAGACCTTGGAGAGGCATTGTACATTTTAGGCGTCAAGATATATAGAGATATATCGAGGAGGCTTCTTGGCTTAAGCCAGAGCACGTACATAGACAAAGTGTTGAAGAGGTTCAACATGAGCGAGGCCAAGAAAGGGTTCTTGCCCGTCTCACATGGTATAACGCTTAGCAAGACTCAGAGTCCTACAAATTCTGATGAGTGAAACCGGATGAGTAGGATTCCATATGCATCGGCAATTGGATCCATCATGTATGCCACGCTATGTACATGGCCTGATGTTGCCTATGCAATAAGCTTAACAAGCAGATACCAGGCCGACCCAGGTGAGAGTCACTAGGCAGCAGTGAAAACTATCTTGAAGTACCTGAAAAGGACTAAAGAGATGTTCCTGTTGGAAATATTCCCTAGAGGCAATCATAAATTAGTTATTATCATATTTCCTTGTTCATGATAATCGTTTATTATCCATGCTATAATTGTATTGATCGGAGACTTAGATGCATGTGTGGATACATAGACAAAACCATGTCCCTAGTATTCCTCTAATAGACTAGCTCGTTGATCAAAGATGGTTAAGGTTTCCTAGCCATGGACAAGAGATGTCATTTGATAACGGGATCACATCATTAGGAGAATGGTGTGATTGACAAGACCCAAACTACAAACGTAGCATATGATCGTGTCAGTTTATTGCTACTGTTTTCTGCATGTCAAGTATATGTTCCTATGACCATGAGATCATGCAACTCACTAACACCAAAGGAGTGCCTTGTGTGTATCAAATGTCACAACATAACTGGGTGACTATAAAGGTACTCTACAGGTATCTCTGAGGGTGTCTGTTGAGTTGGCATGGATCGAGACTGGGATTTGTTACTCCGTGTGACGGAGAGGTATCTCAGGGCCCACTCGGTAATACAACATCACAACAAGCCTTGCAAGCAATGTAACTAAGTGTTAGTCACGGGATCTTGTATTACGGAACGAGTAAAGAGACTTGTCGTTAACGAGGTTGAACTAGGTATGGAGATACCGACGACCGAATCTCGGGCAAGTAACATACCGAAGAACAAAGGGAACATCTTACGGGATTAACTGAATCCTTGACATAGAGGTTCGACCGATAAAGATCTTTGTAGAATATGTAGGAACCAATATGGGCATCCATGTCCCGCTATTGGTTATTGACCATAGAGGTGTCTCGATCATGTCTACATAGTTCTCGAACCCGTAGGGTCTGCACACTTAAGGTTCGGTGACGTTTCGGTAGTATAGAGTTATGTATGGTGGTGACCGAAGGTTGTTCGGAGTCCTGGATGAGATCCCGAACGTCATGGGGAGCTCCGGAATGGTCCGGAGGTAAATATTGATATATAGGGAGTCCTATTTTGGTCGTCGGAAAAGTTTCGGGCTCATCGATAGTGTACCGGGAGTGCCGGTAGTGTACCGGGAGACCATCAGGAGGGGTATTTCAACCCAAGAGGAAACATGGGCTGTGGGAGAGTGAATACCATCCCTTAGTGGGCTGGTGGAAGTCCCACACAAAGCCCATGCGGCAAGGGAGAAAAAACCCAAAGATAAAAGGTGGAAAAAAGGCAAAAAGGCAAAAAAAAAGGAAGAGTCCTAATCCTACTAGGATTGGAGGAGGAGGAGGACTCTCCTCCCTAGCTTCGGCCGAAGCCTCCTAGTAGGATTTGCCCTTGCGCCAAGCCTCCTCTTCCTCTTATATATACTAGAGGTTTTAGGGTTTTGGCATAGAATTTTTAGCCACGTGCTGCCCGTTCCTCTAGTGCATAGTTTCTCCTCCAGATCGGATTTCTGCAGTGCTTAGGCAAAGCCCTGCCAGAATTGCTCCACCACCATCACCGCGGTGCCGTCATGCTGCCAGTGAACTCGTCTACCTCTCCGCTCCCTCTTGCTGGATCAAGAAGGCGAAGATCGTCATTGAGCTGTACGTGTGCTGAACGCAGAGGTGTCGTCCGTTCGGCGCTAGATCGGAAGGACCGTGATCAAGATCGCGAGACGGATCGTGATGAGTTTGCGGGACGGATCGTAATGAGTTCGCGGGATGGATCATGATGAGTTCGCGGGACGGATCGTGATTGGATCGCGGGACGGATCGTGATGAGATCGCAGGACGCTCGGCGATTTGGATCGCGAAGACGTTCGACTACACCAACCGCGTTTCTTAACGCTTCCCGCTTAGCGATCTACAAGGGTACATAGATCCACTCTCCCTCTCATAGATGCTCATCACCATGGATAGATCTTGCGTGTGCGTAGGAAATTTTTTGTTTCCCATGCAACGTTCCCCAACAGTGGCATCATGAGCTAGGTCTATGTGTAGATGAGATCTCGAGTAGAACACAAAGAGTTTGTGGGTGTTGATGCTTAGATTGCTTCCTCCCTTGGTCATGTTTTTGTTCAGCGGTATTGTGAGATGAAGTAGCCCGGACCAACATTACTCGTACGCTTACGAGAGGTCGGTTCCCTCAACCGCAACTTGTTGCATAGATGGCTTGCGGGTGCCAGTTTCTCTCACTTTAGTTGGATCGGATTCGACAAAGGCGGTCCTTGAGAAGGTTGAAAAGCAACTAGTGTATCATCGTTCTGGTTTTTGTGTAGATGATAATTGTTCTTGCTAGATACCCGTAGCAGCCACATAAAACATGCAACAACAATTAGAGGATGTCTAACTTGTTTTTGCAGGGTATGTTGTGATGTGATATGGCCAATTACATGATGTGATATATGTGATGTATGAGATGATCATGTGATGTATAGATTATCACAACTTGCATGTCGATGAGTACGGCAACCGGCAGGAGCCATAGGGTTGTCTTTAATTATTGTATGACCTGCGTGTCAGTCATTAAGCGCTATGTAATGCTTTACTTTATCGCTAAACGGTAGCAATAGTAGTAGAAGCATGGTGGGCGCAACAACCCCGATGGCCACACGTTGATGGTGATCAAGATGATGGAGATCATGGTGTCATGCCGGTGACGATGGAGATCAAGCCGGTGCTTTCAAGATGGATATCAAAAGCACAAGTTCATGGCCATATCATGCCACTTATGATTTGCATGTGATGTTAATCCTTTTATGCACCTTGTTTTGCTTAGGACGACGGTAGCATTATAAGGTGATCCCTCACTTAAATTTCAAGATGAATTGTGTTCTCCCCGAGTGTGCACCGTTGCGAAAGTTCATCGTGTTGAGACACTACGTGATGATCGGGTGTGATAGGCTCTGTGTTCACATACAATGGGTGCAAGCCAGTGTTGCACATGCAGAACACTCGGGTTAAACTTGACGAGCCTAGCATGTACAGACATGGCCTCAGAACACAAGAGACCGAAAGATCGAACATGAGTCATATAGTAGATATGATCAACATGATGATGTTCACCATTGAAACCACCTCAACTCACGTGATGATCGGACTTGAGTTGGTGAATTTGGATCATGTATCACTCGAATGACCGGAGGGATGTCAATTTGAGTGGGAGTTCTTAAGTAATATGATTAAGTGAACTCATTATCATGAACATAGTCAGTCGTGACTTTGCAAAATTATGTTGTAGATTACTAGCTCACATTGTAGCTCCCTTGAATTTTTATATGTTCCTAGAGAAATAGGTTTAAAGATGATGGTAGCAATATTGCGGACTCGGTCCGTGATCTAAGGATTGTCCTCATTGCTGCATAGAAGGCTTATGTCTTTAATGCACCGCTCGGTGCGCCAACCCCTCTAGCGTCGTATGTAGATGTTGTGAACATCTGACAGGAACGTTCTGATGACTACTTGATAGTTTAGTGCGTCATGCATTACGACTTAGAATTGAGGCTCCGAAACATTTTGAACGTCACGAAACATATGAGATGTTCTAAGAGCTGAAATTAGGATCTCAGGCTCATGCCCGTGTTGCGAGATGTGAGATATCCAACAAGATTCTTTGCCAGCAAGATGAAAGAGAATAGCTCAATTGTTGAGCATGTGCTCAGATTGTCTGGGTGCTACAATCGCTTGAATCGAGTGGGAGTTGATCTTCCAGATAAGATAGTGATTGATATAGTTCTCCAAGTCACTTTCACTAAAGCTACTAGAACTTGGTGATGAACTATAAAATGCCAGCGATAGAAATAATGATCCCTGAGCTGTTCGCGATGTTTGACACCGCGAAGGTAGAAATCAAGAAGGAGCGTCAAGTGTTGATGGTTAGTCAAACCACTAGTTTCGAGAAGGGCGGGAGCAAGGAGGGAAAACTTCATGGATAGCAAGTCAGTTGCTGCTCCAGTGAAGCAATCCAAAGTTGAACCCAAACCCGAGACTAAGTGCTTCGATTATGAGGAGAGCGGTTGCTGAAGCGAAACAACCCTAGATACTTGGTAGATAAGAAGGCTGGCAGCGTCGACAGAAGTATATTTGATATACGTGTTATTTATGTGTACCTTTCTAGTACTCCTAGTAGCACCTGGGTATTGGATACCGGTTCGGTTGCTAAATGTTAGTAACTCGGAATAAAAGCTATGGAATAAACAGAGCACTAGCTAAGGGTGAGGTGACGATGTGTGTTGGAATGTTTCCAAGGTTGATGTGATTAACATCGCACTCTCTCTCTACCTTCGGGATTAGTGACGAACCTAAATAAATGTTATTTGGTGTTTTGCGTTGAGCATGAATGTGATTAGATCGTGTTTATTGCAACACGGTTATTCATTTAAGTTAAAGAATAATGGTTATTCTGTTTACATGAATAATACCTTCAATGGTCATGCACCCAGTGAGAATGGTTTGTTGAATATTGATCGTAGTAATACACATGTTCATAACATTGATGCCAAAAGATACAAAGTTAATAATGATAGTACCACATACTTGTGGCACTACCGCTAAATGTCATATTGGTATAAAGCGCATGAAGAAACTCCATGCTGATGGATCTTTGGACTCATTCGATTTTGAATCGGTTGAGACATGCGAACCATGCCTCTTGGGCAAGATGACTAAGGACCCCATTTTCTGGTTTGATGGAGCGGGCAAGTGATTTATTGGAAATGATACATGTTGATGTATGCAATCCAATGAGTCTTATAGCATGCGGTGGATATCATTATTTTCTTACCTTCACTGATGATTTGAGTAGATAATAGTGTATATTTACTTAATGAAATGCAAGTCTGAATCGGTTGAAAAAGTTCAAGCAAATTCAGAATGAAGTTTAAGATCATCGTGACAAGAAGATAAAATGTCCGTGATATGATCGTGGAGGTGAATATCTGAGTTACGAGTTTGGTATACAACTTAAGACAATGTGAAAGTTGTTTCACAACTCACGCCACCTGGAACACCATAGTGTGATGGTGTGTCTGAACGTCATAGTCGTGCTCTATTGGATATGGTGCGAATTATGGTGTCTCTTATCCTTTTACCACTATCATTTTGGGGTTATGCATTGGAGACAACTACATTCACTTTAGATAGGGCACCATCTAAATCCGTTGAGATGACACCGTGTGAATTATGGTTTGATAGAAACCTAAGATGTCATTTCTTAATGTTTGGGGCTGCAACACTTATGTGAAAAAGGGTTTTCACCTAATGAGCTCGAACCCAAAGCGGACAAATGCATCTTCATAGAATACCCTAAAGACAGTTGGGTAAACCTTCTATCTCAGATCCAAGCATAAAATGTTTGTTGCTAAAACTGGGTCCTTTCTCGAGAAAGAGTTTCTATCGAAAGAATTGAGTGGGAGGAAGATAGAACTTGATGAGGTTGTTGAACCTTTGTTCAACCAGAGAGTAGCGCAGCACAGGAAGATGTTTCTGTGAAGCCCACATTAGTTGAAGAGGAAGTTAATGATGATGATCATGAAGCTTCGGATCAAGTTACTATCAAACCTCGTAGGTCGACAAGGACGTGTACTGCTCCTGAGCGGTACGACAACCCTGTCTTGGAGGTCATGTTGTTGGACAAAGATGAACCTACGAGCTATGAAGAAGCGATGATGGGCCCGGATTCCGACAAATGGTTAGAGGCCATGAAATCCGAGAAAGGATCCATATATGAAAACCAAGTATAGACTTTGGTAGACTTGCTCATTGGACGGCAGGTCATTGAGTACAAATGGATCTTTAAAATGAAGACAGACGCTGATGGTGAATGTCCCCATTTATAAATCTTGACTTGTCGCAAAGAAGTTTCTGGCAAGTTCAAGGAGTTGACTACGATGAGACTTTCTCACTCGTAGTGATGCTAAAGTCTGTTGGAATTATGTTAGCAGTTGCTGCATTTTTGAATTATGAAATCTGGCAGATGGATGCCAAAACATCATTTCCTTCCTTAAGGAAAGGTTGTATGAGATACAACCAGAAGGTTTTTGTCAGTCCTAAGGATGCTAAAAGGTGAGCAAGCTTCAGTGATCCTTCTATGGACTGAAGCAAGCATCTCGGAGTTGGAATATACACTTTCATAAGGTGATCAAAGTTTTTAAATCTATACAAAGTTTATGAGAAACTTGTATTTGCAATAAAGTGAGTGGGAGCACTATAGAGTTTCTGATAAGTATATGTGGATGGCATATTGCTATTCGGAAATGATGTAGAATTTCTGGAAAGCATAAATGGTTGTTTGAAAAGAGTTTTTCAAAGGAAGACCTGGACAAAGCTACCTAATTGTCGAACATCAAGATCTATAGAGATAGATCAAGATGCTAGATGAGACTTTCAATGAGTACATACCTTGATAAGATTTTGAAAGAGTTCAAAATGGATCAGTCAGGGAAAGAGTTCTCGTCTGATTTGTAAGGTGTGAAGTTGAGTGAGACTCAAAGCTCGACAACGGCAGAAGAAAGAGAAAGGATGAACATCGTCCCCTATGCCTTAGCCATAGGCTCGATATTATGCCATGTTGTGTACCACACCTGGTGTGTGCCTTGCCATGAGTCGGTCAAGGGGTACAAAAGTGATCCAGGAGTGGATCACTAGACAGCGGTCAAGATTATCCTTAGTGACTAAAAGACTAAGGAGATGTTTCTCGATTATGGAGGTGATAAAGAGTTCGTCGTAAAGAGTTGCGTTGATGCAAACTTTAACACCAATCCGGATGACTCGTAGTAGCAATCTGGATACGTATAGTGGAGCAGCCATTTGGAATAGTACCAAGTGGAGTGTGGTAGCAGTGTTTACGGTTTGACATAGAGATTTGCAAAGTACACTCGGATCTGAATGTCGCAGACCCGTTGACTATAAGACCTCTCTCACATGCAAAGCATGATCGAGCCCCAGAACTCATTGGGTGTTAGATTCATAACAATGTGTATCACATGGTGATGTGAACTAGCTTATTGACTCTAGTGCAAGTGGGAGACTGTTGGAAATATGCCCTAGAGGCAATAATAAATTAATAATTATCAAATTACCTTGTTCATGACAATCGTTTATTATCCATGCTATAATTGTATTGATCGGAGACTTAGATGCATGTGTGGATGGATACATAGACAAAACCATGTCCCTAGTATTCCTCTAATAGACTAGCTCGTTGATCAAAGATGGTTAAGGTTTCCTAGCCATGGACAAGAGATGTCATTTGATAACGGGATCACATCATTAGGAGAATGGTGTGATGGACAAGACCCAAACTACAAACGTAGCATATGATCGTGTCAGTTTATTGCTACTATTTTCTACATGTCAAGTATATGTTCCTATGACCATGAGATCATGCAACTCACTGACACCGGAGGAGTGCCTTGTGTGTATCAAACGTCGCAACATAACTGGGTGACTATAAAGGTACTCTATAGGTATCTCCGAGGGTGTCTGTTGAGTTGGCATGGATCAAGACTGGGATTTGTTACTCCGTGTGACGGAGAGGTATCTCAGGGCCCATTCGGTAATACAACATCACAACAAGCCTTGCAAGCAATGTGACTAAGTGTTAGTCACGGGATCTTGTATTACGAAATGAGTAAAGAGACTTGCCGGTAACGAGGTTGAACTAGGTATGAAGATACCGACGATCGAATCTCACGCAAGTAACATACCGAAGAACAAAGGGAACATCTGACGGGATTAACTGAATCCTTGACATAGAGGTTCGACCAATAAAGATCTTTGTAGAATATGTAGGAACCAATATGGGCATCTAGGACCCGCTATTGGTTATTGACTGTAGAGGTGTCTCGGTCATGTCTACATAGTTCTCGAACCCGCAGGGTCTGCACACTTAAGGTTCGGTGACGTTTCGGTAGTATAGAGTTATGTATGGTGGTGATCGAAGGTTGTTCGGAGTCCCGGATGAGATCCCGGACGTCATGGGGAGCTCCGGAATGGTCCGGAGGTAAAGATTGATATATAGGAAGTCCTATTTTGGTCGCCGAAAAAGTTTCGGGCTCATCGGTAGTGTATCGGGAGTGCCGATAGTGTACCGGGAGACCATCGGGAGGGGTATTTCGACCCAAGAGGAAACATGGGCTGTGGGAGAGTGAATACCAGCCCTTAGTGGGCTGGTGTAAGTCCCACACAAAGCCCATGCGGATAGGGAGAAAAAACCCAAAGATAAAAGGTGGAAAAAAGGCAAAAAGGCAAAAAAGGAAGAGTCCTAATCCTACTAGGATTGGAGGAGGAGGAGGACTCTCCTCCCTAGCTTCGGCCGAAGCCTCCTAGTAGGATTTTCCCTTGCGCCAAGCCTCCTCTCTTCCTCTTATATATACTAGAGGTTTTAGGGTTTTGGCACAGAATTTTTAGCCACGTGTTGCCCGTTCCTCCAGTGCATAGTTTCTCCTCCAGATCGGATTTCTGCAGTGCTTAGGCGAAGCCCTACCAGAATTGCTCCACCACCATCACCGCGGCGTTGTCACGCTGCCGGTGAACTCGTCTACCTCTCCGATCCCTCTTGCTGGATCAAGAAGGCGGAGATCGTCATTGAGCTGTACGTGTGCTGAACACGGAGGTGCCGTCCGTTCGGCGCTAGATCGGAAGGACGGTGATCAAGATCGCGAGACGGATTGTAATGAGTTCGCGGGACGGATCATAATGAGTTTGCGGGACAGATCGTGATGAGTTCGCGGGAGGGATCGTGATGAGATCGCGGGACGCTCGGCGATTTGGATCGCGAAGACGTTCGATTACACCAACCGTGTTTCTTAACGCTTCCCGCTTAGCGATCTACAAGGGTACGTAGATCCACTCTCCCTCTCATAGATGCTCATCACCATGGATAGATCTTGCATGTGCGTAGGAAAAATTTTGTTTCCATGCAACGTTCCCCAACAGTTCCTAGTTTATGGAGGTGAGGAGGAGCTCTGCGTAAAGGGTTACGCTGATGCTAGTTTCCAAACCGATATGGATGATTGTTGATCGCAAACTAGATTCGTGTATGTCATGAATGGAGGAGCAATGAGCTATATGAGTTCCAAGTAAGATACGGTGGCCAACTCCACAACAGAGGTCGGATACATTGCGGCTTGTGAAGCCGCAAAGGAAGGTGTTTGGATTCGGAAGTTCCTGGAAGATGTTGGTGTGTTCCCGGGCTGGTCAAAACCTTTGGACCTTTATTGTGATAATTCAGGTGCCATCGCACAGGCCAGGGAGCCGAGACAACACCACAAGACCAGGCACGTAGACCGAAAATATCACCTGATACGAAAGCTCGTAGAGAAATGTGATACAAATTTAGGCAAGATTCATACGGATGCAAATGTTGCAGATCCGTTGACTAAACCGCTTCCACAACCCAAGCATGAGGGGCACGTTAGGGCTATGGGCATTTGATGTCTATTTGATTGACTTTAGTGCAAGTGGGAGACTGTTGGAGATATGCCCTAGAGTCAATCATGTATGATGATATTTCCTATGTGTTTATGAATAAAGATAGTCCTTGGACATTATCATTGATGTGTATTAACAAGTATGTGACTTGTTTGTGAGACTATGCATTGTATGATGACTGTCCTAAATGGTCCCTAGTTGAAAGGGTTGTGTGGACGCACAGCCAGTTAGACTAGCATATGACATGATGGATGGTCCGGTCTCACTGACCATGTAGCATTGGATGCTAGCCAGATAATATTGACTCAGAAAGGTCTGGTCGGATTCGACGTAGTCTGATCCGAGTCGAGATAAGGTTTGAGTTGGACAGACCCAGCTATGAGACGCAGTGATAGGTCATTTGTGAGTCTCTAGTACAACATACGTTCTATGTCCTAAGACCTGAGCTGGCGCATGTACTCGGGATGGTGACAGACTTGCTTTGGGCCGACCGAATGCTACTCCGTGACTGGGTAGTAACAAAGGTAGGTTTCAGCTTGTCCAGACCCATGCTGCGAGACATGGTCAAGCAAGATGGGATTTGCCCCTCCTACCAGGAGAGATATACTCTGGTGGGCTTTAGGAACCATGCGAGGCCCAAGAGTTGAGCCCGCGTCGGATGCCTATATATAGTGGAGGTGCGGCACACCCATCTGGTTGATCACTTCGGCGCTGTCATTAGGGCTTTGCATGTGTTGTAACTAGCCACCTCCACTTGCCGCCGTCGACTGTGTGATCGGACCTAGCAGTCCACCGCACGATGTTCCTCCTACACGTGCGGATACCGTTAGAGGCGGTGCACTTGTGCCGCTCCGACGAACCTGTACGTGGAATCTGGTGACCGGCTGTTCGAGGGAGATCGGGCCGGCTGTTCGAGGGAGATTGGACGAGGAGGAGACAGACTACACGAACGCACTACGCCAACTCTACTTCTGTTGCACGACACTACGCGTCTAGTGGTAACAAACTGTGATCTATCTCCGTAGCATGTTCTTGGATGTTCTGTGCGTAGGAAAATTTTATTTTACATGCGATCCATCTATGGTAGAACCCAACACTACTCGTGGATGCTCGGGCCATCATATCCATCCGTACCTCACCACAACGTGAACTGAACTTTCTTGCCTGGCAGCCAAAAAATGTATCTTCTCTGTTAAGAGTGCTTATAAGCTTGCCTCATCTTAATAGAGCATGCTCGTAATGTGCCAGCCACAAGTACTAGGCCGAATGTTGGTCGTGAGATTTGGAAGAAGTTGTGGAGTTTGCCGATTCCTCCCAAAGTTCGTACATTTGTATGGCGTGCAATCACAAATTCACTGGCAGCAAAGGAGAATAAGAAAAAATCATCATATCTCGGTCATCGGAGTGTTCACCATCTATCGGCAGGAACAGGAGGATGTAAAGCATGCTCTTTATCGCTGCCCGCCAGCTCTGGCTTTACGGACCGACATGTGTGACGTCTGGGACCTTCCCTCACATGCGACTATGGATCGTCTACAAACTGAGTGGATCCCGGAGCTTCTAATCTCACACACTGACCAGGATTGTGCTCATATCTTGATGATCTGGAGAGTGTGGCATGTACATAATGAGCTTACTCATGACAAACCTTTTCCATCTGTCAAAGGATCCAATGTTTCTTATGTAGTTATCTATCGAGTTTATCGCAAATAAAGAACCAGACTATTGAGCAAATTGTTGGAGATATGCCCTAGAGGCAATCATGTATGATTATATTTCTTATGTGTTTATGAATAAAGATAGTACTTGGACATTATCAATGGTGTGTATTAACAAGTACATGACTTGCTTGTGAGACTATGCATTGTATACTATCCTAAATGGTCCCTGGTCGAAAGGGTTGTGTGGACGCGCTGCCAGTTAGACTGTCGTATTACACGGTGGATGGTCCGGTCTCACTGACCATGTAGCATTGGATGCTAGCCGGATAATGTGGACTCAGAAAGATCTAGTTGGATTCGATGTAGTCAGATCCGAGTCGAGATAAGGTATGAGTTGGAGACCCAACTATAAGACGCAGCGATAGGTCATCTGTAAGTCTTTAGTACAACATATGTTCTATGAACTAGGACCTGAGCTGACGCGTGTACTCAGGATGGTGATAAACCTGCTTTGGGACGACCAAACGCTACTCCGTAACTTGGTTGTTATAAAGGTAGGTTTTGGGCTTGTCCGGATCCATGTTGCGAGACATGGTTGAGCAAGATGGGATTTTTTCCTTCGATCAGGAAAGATATACTCTGGGCCCACTCGGGTGATCCGACCTGGATAAGCATGACCATGCGATGAGGATTATGAGATAATCTGAAGTGTTGGTCGGATTCACCAGAACGATAAAGAGGTCGTGCTCCAACAAGGATGGCCATGTCGTCTTGAGCATGACAACATATATCATATGGTAAAGGGAATAGAAGTGCGAAGTGCAAGTTCGCCTAACTAGCTTCATCGAACACTTGGAGTCAGCACGCTTTGCTAGAGGCCGCTACCGACTAGCCGAGCCGGATGTGATCAGACTCGCGATCAAGTGAACGAGAACCTAAGGGGCCGTGCGCTTAAGGGAAGAAACTTATGGGCTTTAGGATTCATGCAAGGCCCAAGTGTTGAGCCCACGACAGATGCCTATATATAGTGGAGGTGCAGCACACTCATTTGATTGATCGCTTCGGCGCCGTCATTAGGGCTTTGTATGTGTTGCAAGTAGCCACCTTCACTCGCCGCCGACTATGTGATGGGACATAGCAGTCCACTGCACGGTGTTCCTCCTGCACGCGCGGATACCGTTAGAGGCGTGCACTTGCGTCGCTCCGGCGAACCTGTGTGGGATCTGACGAACGGTTATTCGAGAGAGAGATCGGACGAGGAGGAGATGGCTCTGGACGCGCTGCCCCAGCTCTACTTCCGATGCACAACAGTGCACGTCTAGTGGTAACGATTTGTGATCCATCTCTATAGCATGATCTTGGATGTTCAGCGCGTAGAAAAATTTTATATTGCAGCCAATGCACCTACCGTATAACCTAACAGTGGTATCAAAGGAAAGGAGTAGTGGATGGACGGCTACAGTTTCGCATATTACACCTGCTACAATCAAAAGTTGGGAGAGAACAACCGCTGGCATGTTGAAGCTGAATATTGATGGGTGATATAGTGAGAGTACAGGTGCGGCAGGGGCAGACATGATCCTCCGTGATGAGCAAAGACGAATTATTTTCTCTTCTTGTCGTTTTCTTTGCCGTTGCGGATCAACACTTAAGGCTGAACTAAGTGATTGTATTGAAGGCATGTCCCTTGCACTGGGGTGGAGTCAGTATGATGTCCTTGTGGAAACAGATTCCATGAAGGTCGCTAAGATGATTAATAACCCATCTCGAGATAGCTCGCAGTTGGGTCATCTAGCTGAGCACATGAAGCATCTTATGAAGCAAGCGAGGCGTTTCGTTGTCAACAAAATCCCTCGAAAAATGAAGCAAGCGAGCGATCTGCTTGCTCGTTTTGATCGTATAGAGAAACAAATAATAGTTCGATTAGGATCAGGGCCGGATGAAATATTAGACCTCATCCTACGGGATTGTAATGTGACAATTATTTGATCAATACAATCCCTTTACCCCGCAAAAAAAAAGGTAGTGGCAATGGTCGTTGTATCCTTTAGTGATGTCCTCGTCACTCGGGAATCTTGATCCACATTTCAGGAAATACTAGCAGCTGCCAGCTACAATTCCTTGTATTTTGTTGCTTTTTTTTTTACGCGACTTGTATTTTGTTGCTAAAAGTTAGCTAAGCGTTATACGTAGACCGTGACAGTGACAGATGCAGCTAGCTCCTGAATCCTGATCCACTCACATATGTACTGTGTTGCGTACTGCCAAATTTTAATTTGCTGGTAGTACTACAGAGATCAAGCTCTCATCTGTCGAGCCATTTATATTTCTGTTGCTCCACGCAGTGAACAATATGTACATTAAAAATAATTTTGCTTTTACCTAAGGATTAATTAGTTAGTTTCATAGCATCCGTGTTATTTATATCTTTGTATAGAAAATCTAATTATTTTGTGTGTCATCATTATAAAAGCACCATTCAGTAGGTCTTCAAAAAAAAGAACCATTCGGCATGGTCGAAAGATGGCTTTTGGATGTGGATCTGACGCCCCGACGAGAATGACTGGCTTTAAATAAACACAGGTGATGGTGAAATATATAGGAGTACTATGGACGACCCTGCATGCATACCACATCATCCTGTTTAAGTTTTGGCTACACACGCGCGCGCGTTGTAATGATGCTGCGCTGCGGTCGTCTCTTTCAGGTTAGGAAGTGACGAGAGGCTGGCTGCTATGCCTCTGATGGCGATGCTGGGAAATTGTCAAAGCCAATAAACAAGAGATCATCATCACATTAGGGCCACCCTACCTCCTCCTCTTTTTTGGATCATTAAAATCAATAGTACTGCCGCTGATGCATGCGCTCGAATTTCCAGTTTCTTTCTGCCTGTTTGTATCTCAGACTTGAATTTGTTGCGTTGGCAGGAAGGATACGGATGTGTGCTCGCGTGTGACTCACGAGCTTGTATTCTGAAAGGAACCAAACCATGCATGATGCATGCACAGCAACGGCGGTGCAGTTTTGATCGATCCTAACCTGGGTTTGTTTGGGGACAGACTTGAGGATTACACGTTAGACTTTAGCCGGCGTCGTTTTCATCTCTAATTCCTCCGTCGCTTTGTTTATATTAATCAACTATACGTGCAAAGATACGTATGGTGTCATCTCTATCCAGCTTGCCTAGCTAGGGATACATACCAACTAAACTATAATTAATTAATTAATTAACCAGTTGTATTATACAGTAGATTGCCGTCGGGGGATTAGATCAGATGTAGTATATGCTGTATAATATTTGAGGAGCTCGGTCGTTCCAAGTTAGACGGTTGCAGTGTTGCCATCGTCCATCCAGCTCTCCAGGGGTTGAGTTCAGACACATCTAGTTGACATTATCCCTCAACGAAACAACGACGTCGAGTTGATGTCACCAGCTGCACATACTGCACCTCAGGGATATGCATTGACGGATCGTGATCCAGCTCCTCCTGCCGCGTGCATATTTACTCAAACATTTTATCTTCTTATGCACGGGTACTTTGAGGTCCCAGGTCTGAACCCTGCAGCACAGTGCGGTAGCATAGTCTATAGTGCGTTCATCCCGTTAATGCGGAAGGGTTTCATACATCTAGTAGATTAATCCACGTGACTTTGACTGAATAGTTGAGTTAGTATAGTCGACCGTCTCCGTCTGGCGCCCACACTACGCGCCTTCATCCACTGGGTGGACACGCGCTACGATTTTTATTTACGTATTCTTATGCAGGGAGGCAGCCATTAATCGTGGCTGAGTCATCGACACTCACCTAGCCACTACTCCTACTTGTCAACTTGATTCAGACCATGCATATGACCCCATCCAAGTCTCCTTTCATAGGAATATGAGATCATTGGCATGTATGTAATTCTCAAAAACAAGGTAACCATGTACTCTCTCTGTAAAGATATATAAGTATGTTTAGATCATTAAAGTAGTGATCTAAATGTTTTTATATTTGTTTACGGAGGAAACACGTAATGACAAATACGAAAATCCTACCTCTACGAAGAGCTACGTAATAAACTTCCTAATTGCAGCAGCAGGTAATTTGTGGTTACGTCTGTGAGTGTGTGCCGACAAGCAGGAGGTTGCGTAGAGCTTAGACGAAAAACCAATGGATTGGTTTTGCCATCGGATGGCATGCATGATTAATTGATCAAATAATGCTGCTGCTGTTAGCAACAGCAGAAGCAGCACCAAGCAAGGGGCCTCTGTCTGCATTTGGTTACGCCATTCAATTTCTGTTGAAAAAGTGCACCCGTCTATCCGATGCGTGAGCTCGCCTAATTAGCACATGCACTGAAAATGTGGACGCGGGTACTCACTATTAAACACATGACTGACATTTGAAGGATAGAGATACGATCATATTTATCTTATCTGCTTCATCTATGCAGCGGCGGCTCTAGGACTTGACAATGTGGAGGCAACCATAAACAACATTCCAACGTCTAGAGAAAAAAAAAAGTACACTACACCAAAATTAGTATATGATATTCAAAAAAAAATTAGTATATGATATTATGGACAAACATTACACTAGTATATCAGTTGAATGAAATGTTCTTTATCAAGAAAAAGATTGCCCTAGTAAAAGAAAATTGGCAAACTGTTTGCAGGGGGCAATGGCCCCCTGGCTCATGCATCTACGGGATTTCTATGTCAGAAACTTTGCACCCATCGCGTTTAATTAGTTTGCAGGACAAAGCAAAGCTACCCTGGAAATGTCAGCGCACCGAGATCGATTTTCAACGTTTTTCTGGTGAATAACAAACATTTTGCTCCGTTCCCACGCAAAAGAAAAAGAAGAAGAAAGAAACGGTCTGTTGTTTCAGATATGAACAGAGATGACGATGATATATTTCACCATACATATGAGCATCAAAGGTAAGGTTAGGTAGGTGGCAACCAATGCAAAGTTCCTGGCTGCACACATGATAGCCGCACCTGTCATGAGAGAGAAAAATGCTCACACCAAACTGAAACCCATCAAACCCATCTAAATCACAGCTTCTTTTTCACCATGGGCCGTGCACACATGCAACAGTTCATGGCGACCGGCTAACCAACCAACCATCCAGCCAGCCAGGTGCAGGTTCATCAACCCAAACCGAAAATAACCTGCCTACAGTCAGTCAGGTTGGTGAATCATGACGCCTTTTTCACACACAGGCCAGGTGAAATGTGAAACGAAAGACGGAGAAAATAATGTGCATTTGCCGATGAGCGGCAGCTTGGACCCGGTGGACTCCCTTTCTCTCATGTCAAGATCATGAAAAGATTTGACGATCGGGATGCCGCACGATGGGGAAAGTGGGGAAAAGGTTTCTTCAGGCGCAGTGCCCGTCAAGCTCCCTGCATCCGTGTCAACTCCCCAAACGCAAACATGAGATCGCACCAAACCTGCAGGCCAACAGCGTTTCCTTCTCAAGATCCATCCATCAAACAATATGAATATGATGCATGGTGCAAGTGTAGTTTGTCATACAAGAGAAACAAGAGGAAATCAACCAATCCATGGATCCATCCATCTCTTCTAGAAGCATGGCCAGTAGTTACTAGTAGCATATATATGCAGGGAATTAAGAAGCATTTTTCTTGTTGTTGGTTGTTGTTGTTGAAGAAACTGAAAGGAACCAATCAATCATGCTGTGAAAAATACGTGAAAGCTACAGTACTGTAACGCTGGTCCTTCTCTCGAAACGTGCAATGAAACCGGCAGGAAGAAGAAGAAGATGCAGTGCCACCAGTAATTAATCTCATCTGGGAAAGGGAAACCAGCCGCTGCCAAATGGCCTGGAAAAAGGGGCACACTGGTGGCGTAAGATGGGGAAGAAAAGAATGCTTCAGACAACTTAATTTTCCAGGTTATTAGGAGGGTCACATCTCAACGGTAGGTAACTACTCTACTTACCGGACTAGATAGATAGCCTTACCTCACAAGCAGGGTAGGTAAATACCCCTACTATGCCTGATCGTCCAAGCAATGCACGATCAGCTGGTAATAATTATTGTTACCTGCAAG
Organism: Hordeum marinum; assembly: GCA_022496015.1. Classification (NCBI taxonomy): domain Eukaryota; kingdom Viridiplantae; phylum Streptophyta; class Magnoliopsida; order Poales; family Poaceae; genus Hordeum; species Hordeum marinum. The sequence goes on along the minus strand of CM039678.1, from coordinate 370,758,386 downwards.
AAAAATGGATTAAGCCAAATGCGCTTGCAAGGATATTTATTTACTTATTTTCCTCTCGGAAAAAATGCACCTTGAATGACCACTTCAGGCCCCATCTTCCACGGATCCTTTTGCGCAAAATTCCTTGCTCGCAACGCGCGGCCGCGAGGAAAACAAGGTGCTTTTATCGATATATTCTGCCACGGTATTGACATTGCGGTCTCGCGGCTGTCGACCGACCGTCCATTCCCTGCAACAAGAAACATACATACATAAAAGCAAAAAAGAAAGAAAGAAAGAGGAAAAACGATATCATGTTCATAATGCGGTCTGAGATACGACTTCTGCCTCACAAGCCAAGTCAGGAGCCCAAGACGTTTTCTTTCTTTTTCTCCTTTTCCCCTGTGCAGCGCGTCTTGATCCACACCGCACGGCCTCCTGAATTGACATGCCAACTTCTCTCAACCCTTTCACGGGGATCATGTGTGTTTTGCCACCGATTTATAACCGGGAAAAAGGGAGCTGTTTTTTCTTTCCCTTTCGCGGCGTCATCGGGCTCTTCTTTTTCGCAGATTTTGCGGGGAGAGCTGAGCTTCAGCAGCAACATGTGCCACATGTGGCAAATTTTGTAATGTGCTCATGGGTGATAATTATTTCTACTACGAGTAAGCTGCAAGTTGGCTTGAAAATAAAGAGAAACTGGGACATCAGTTGCTTGTTTTCTTCCGTGTGTCACGAAACACAGTCAAGACTTGAAAGGGTCCTGCAGAAGAGAACAAAAGGAAGATACAGCCCTCGTTTTCATATTTGAGCAGTGGACAAAACTCGCCGCAACGCGAGCGTCAGCAGCAACAAGGTTCCTTCCAGAGGCGACGAAATTTCTCTTGGCGACTGTTTTGTTTCAAAACAAAGGAGGTGACGACAGAAATTTGTCCTGGCAATTGTTTTGTTTCGAAAAAGTGTACGAAACTCCCAGCATCGCGAGCTTCAGCAGCAAAAAGATTCAAGGGGACAACGAAATCTCTCCTGACAATTGTTTAGTTTGAAAAAAAAAAGGTGACTGAATCTCCTAAAATTGCCAAAGTTTTGTCTAGGACTTGTACAAGAACAAAAATGCTGCAACAAAAATCAGTTTCCCTTTTTGCATGTGTGGGCGGGCAGAAGAAATTAAGACACCTTCCAAGTCTGGTATGATGAATGTTCAGAGGCAGCATTTCAACTGCAAGAAGAGTCTGGTTCAGTGTACACGGCCACGACACCTTGTTCTGCCAACAAGTACTTGTATTGAACTCCGACAAATGATGCAGAGAAAAAACTTCATGAAACTGTGGTGTAAAACTCGGGCAGTGAAAACACTTTCTAAGAAATACGAGACCAGACATGAGGAAGACAGTGTTAATAATCTATATGTGATTTCTAGCTTTCAACAAGTTCAGCATACAGATTACAGAGTACAAGCTCTGACAGAGGCCAGTCCGGACTGGCAATAAAGTGCCGGACATGGCAACTTTGTGAAACCAGATTTATTCCTCATAGTCCACTGCATCCCCAGAAGAACCATCCTTGAGATGCAGGTGCTTCTCCCTCCTCTGGAAGTCGGTCAGGCCTTTCCCGCTACCAGTGACACCCACCTTACCTCTGTGATCTTCCGGTGACTTGAAGATGCTCTCCTTTTTGCGACCGGAAAAGAATCCAACCTGAAAGCAAACAAAACAAGAATTGAAGTCAAATCGACAAAAGGAAGCAATTGTAGATAGGAATAGAGATAGTATACCTTCTTAGCCTTTCCTTTGGTAGTCTGGAACTGTTGCCATGCATTTTGCCGCTTATTCTGTGCAAATTCTAGTTGCTCAAAGCGGGCTTTTGACTTGAAAGCATGGATCTTCTTACGCTTTGCGGTTTTCTGCAGATACAAAAAGCCAGTCAGAACACATGACCCATTCATGCAGCTATAGAAGTTACTGTACAAGGCATGCCTGTCTGCATGTATTGCATTCTGCATCATCAGAAGGGTCTTCTATATATGACAGTACAAATGAGCCACTAATTAAAATGGGGCAAGAAGAATACCACTAGACATAATGTGGAGCCCTGAGGTTTGTCATAAGCTATACCTAGGGTTTTCGCCTGAGGTTTGTCATAAGCTATACCCGGGGTTTTCATGGACATGTTTTTACAAAATGCATTCAATCCTCACAAGTGAAGATGAGTCAACTTTGTTCCTTTAAACGCAAAAGTAATATGATGAATGATGGCATATGGAGGTATTCAAGCTAATTTGCAATTCCAAATATATATTGATACTAAATCACTTACCACATCTTCAGGGTCATTTGGATCGATCTTAAGTTTCGTGGGTAAGCTACGAATCTGATAGTCAGATGTTGCTGCTTGTTCAACTTTTCTCTTTAATGCCATTTTGGTCGCTTCAGCTTCTTTTTCAGCTTGTCCTAAAGCATCAGCAGCTTCCACGTCAAGTGCCCTGACATTAGCAGGGTCCACCTGTATTAAGGCAAAAAAAGATAAGCTTGCACACAATATTGAAGAAAAATACTGATATGTAAACTGAAGCGACAACTGAAAGGACTGGTATGTAAACTGAAGCCATCGTTCTATTTATTATATAACATATTCACACACCAAGTGGAATTTCAGAAATTATGGGCGGCAGTTTGGTCCAACAAAAGACAAAACACTACAGGCAAAGGTTACTAAAGTCGGCAAGGATGAATTCCTTTGTACGACAAGGATCCTAAACAAGAATAAACATTACAATGGGAAAATAAACAGGATGGCAGATACAGCCAAATGCCATTAGAAATTCTTTTCGCTGATGATGAAAAGCATATAAGATGATGCATTACCGACAACTCAACCACTTCAGAACCAGGGAAAAACATCATGGTCATAACATATATCTACTCTGTGAAATTCATGAATATGTAAATTGCATCCCAATGACATAAGTATTACATGAATGACCACAAACCAATGAAGGTATCAAAGACAGAGACTTAAGCCATATGATGATAGGCATACCTCTTCCTTGTTTCCCCAGCCTTCATAGCTTACAAAATAGCCGATTGGTGTCAGACCTTCAATTGTCGCATTGTACCTAACAATTCAGCTAATCAAACAAATTGCAACCAAACTATATATGGAAAAATAAACAGAAGAATGTATAATTGCAACATACACATATATCTCAAAAGGACTTACCACTCCCCATCTTCACTATACACAGCTTGCACTTTGGTACCAACTGCAAATTTTTCATGGGATTGTGAGAGGTCATCCAGTGCCTAAAAACAGATAAAATATGTTAGTCAAATGAAACAGTTATGATGAACAGAAGTGCACTTGTAACTTCCAGGTGAGTAATCCATATGTAAAACAAAACTACCTCTGACTGCACTCCAGCAGAATAATTTGGCGGTGATTGACCTACATCATTCTCTGCACTCTCACTTGGATTTGCAGTTGCCAAAAGCTCTTCGGTTAATGTAATAACCTGCAATTGTTGCCGAAAATTACATGAGCGCAATTAACAAAAATGATATCACTTAAACTGTCCAAATTTTGTGATTCACTCAGAACAGCAGCATCGACACCCAAAATCTGAAGGAGGTACTCTACCATGAGACACAAACCTGCAACCAATCAAGATAAAGGGTAATGGACAACTTTGAAGCTATGAAATTTTATATTTAGTGTTCATAAGTTATATATGGTTGCTCAGATGGTCCCTACCATTGACAGATTCTACCTTCTCACCTTTCAAGATTACAATAAAATCTAAATGGCCCAAAAACAAATCCACTGTTCCAAGCTGCCTTTTCATGATACCTTGCCGGGCATGGCTCCTTGTAACAAAGAAGAGAAAGGGATTGATAGCATAGGCCCCAAATTACAAAATACAAAGCAAACATCATTTTGTACAAACAGTTTAATCATACTAGCAACGAAGTAGCAGAAAAGGCATCTAATAATTAGCTGACACCAACATAAGCACGCAGCAGCATAGGAAACATGCAGGATAACTCACCTCTTGAAGCTCCTTTTCCATATCAATGTATTCAGAAATTCCAGCATCATCCTTTTTCTCCTTGATAAACTTCCTAACCTACAATTGGACGACAAAAGATTAACCAAAATGTAAATGAATGGGTTGCTCAAAAGCTTCACAACAAATGAACTTGTAATAGGTAAACATAAAAGGAAATAGCACGAGACTGCAGTAAGAAAAAGGAATCTCAATAGCAGTTAACCTGCCATCTGCAATAGCGCAAGATCTACCGTGATAAATGATTAACTCGTCACCAGTTGAACACCTTGGCTAGTGTTCAGATAGATTCGAACAGGTGTACTATGTTTTTTATAGAAGATCACTTAATCAATTTTGAATGTAAATCACCCGTCTATAAAACAGAAATACATGCACAAAATATTAAAAGGAGTAAGTGGAACCTAGCACTAAACATCTGACTGCAACAAGGGACCAAACTTGGAACAAATACAACAGCAATTCTCAAGACAAAATTCAAACACCATGTGCACTTTACAAAAAATAACCACATGAACGTGTGGACTGTTGTGTCTTCTGCACATATGTAAATTCAACAAAAAGCAGGATCAAATGGGCGATAAACATCGAAACATTTTCCTCCACCAAGCGGCACCAATACAATACGGCCCTAGTATATAATTCATGGAAATCAAACTACATAATGTGTGTGTCCAGTGCTGTCCCATATGCATTTCTAAGAAGTGTCAGAATCCAACAAGCTGAACTGCATGATACCAAACACTTACCTAAGGATTTTCTAACTGTACAGTTGAAGCTAATTTAGTTATCTATCAATGACATGGAGCAGGCAGATTTGCACTGATTGTCCCAATACCCAGTGTCCCTTCAACATAATGAAAACGATCTCTCTTTCAGTGGGGGAAACAGCGAATAAGAGCAGGTTATTCCGGCTACTCTAATCTAGTATTTAGTCAATTGTAAGGTTCTGGGCCTCTCGAAACCCTAGAATCGGACGCACACCCGAAACCTAATCTCTGAACACGCAGCATCCAAAGAACAGGAACAAGCACGTGGCTGCGCTCAAATTATGTCCGTAACGCGCAGCACCTCAGGGGGGGGGGGGGGGGGGGGGGGGGGACCAGAACTGATGGAGGAATCGCTGCAACACAAGGAATTACGAGGATTGGACGCGATGGGGAGGTGAGGGGGGAGGGGGAGACCTCGCGGAGCTGGTCCTTGTAGGTGGAGAGATTGGAGGCGAGCTCCTCGACGCTGAGGTCCTCCATGCCCGCCGCCTCCGACGCTCTCCTCCGGCTCGAGCTCGATTCGATTGGATTGGATTCGTCACGTCTCGCGCTGCCCGAGAGTTTTCTTTTTCGGTCGTTAGGGGAAATCTTGTTGTATGTTCATGGTGGGGATTTTTATCGGGAAGGAAGAAGAGGCCGAGTCGATGAGCCTCTTCTAATTGGGCTGGGGCTGCAACTTTCGGCCCGTCCTGGGGTTTGCCGGGCGGATGCGGGATGGGCCGCCGATGGGCGATTTAAAAGCTTATTCTCTTTCTTGGTTTTCTAAATAGTCTGGATTGTTTAGGGCATGTATAATGGTTGATAAGATAGTTTTATCTTAAGTCTTGCATGTAATTTATAGATGACAAAAAAAAGTCTACAATGGATCATCTCTATAATGCGTCATCTCTTAGCCTTATCTTCATTAATTAGTTATTCCTAAAAACATAGTGAGACATATAGTACTAAAAGATCACCTCTTGTCTTCTCTTAAATAAGAGAAGATAAAGCTTTTTTTTATGAGTTTTCTCTCCATCATCTCATCATTTATCCTACGTGGCACTCCTAAGATAGCATCATTGTACATGTCCTTATCACATGCGTCACTGGTTTTAAAAGCTTGTTATATGTTCCCTCAAGAAAAGCTTATTATATTATTCCCAGCCCTCCTGTTCGTGTAGGACTAATCTTTTTTGTCATCGCGTCGGCCTTTCACTATGCTCGTGCAGCAGGACAAGCAAGGTCTTTATAAAAGTCAATAAGTGGTCGGTTTTCCATGCAGGACAACAAGTATTGAATGTGGATGTCCATGTGGAGCAATTATCCGTGATCACAAGGGTATTTTTATAAGAGCTTCAACGGCAAGGTTGGAAAATATAGCTGAAGTCGTCTCAGCCAAGGCACGGTGCTATTTGAAGGACTCCAATTAGCTCATAACACTGGATGCTCTAATTTGGTGGGAGAATGGACAATACAGTGGTGGATACTCTTAATCAAAATGAAGGACAATCCATGGTGACAGCGTCGGTGCTAGAAGATTGTTGTAGTATCTTAGTAGACTTCGAGAAGGTTATTATTAAGCATTGTATTGAAGAATTGAATAATGTAGCTCATGAGTTCGCTAGATGGGGAAGGGTGAATAACCCTTTTGTTCGGAATGACACTCCTCCAAAGTTTATCATGAAATTTTTAGCGAACAATGTAACCGTTATTTGATGAAGAAAGTATGCATTCCCGTCAAAAAAAGGGACTAATCTTTTTTCCCTAAGAAAAAGGACTAATCTTTTTTCCTAAAATCGTTAAAGTGCGCGCACTTGTTAGAGGAGACCAGCGGCCGCGCTTCACATGCATGAATGTGATATTTTTTGTCGCTAGTGTATGTGCCTGTTAGCATTAAATGTGTTCATTCTAGTTATTTCGGTTTGAACAAAACCAACTTCACGTGCATTTATTTCGACTTTTCAAATTTTTAAACTACGTGTCGAAATTTTTAACTTTGAAATCCTTGCGAGGAGACATTTTAAACTAGATGTCGTATGCATATATTTCGACTAAAAAAATTCGATGCCAACTTTGATGCTATGTGGTGCAATTATATTATTACATGATGCAACTATAGTACTAGATTGTGTAACTTTTTTCAAATTCAACTTAGAGTTGCATGATCCAACTTTGTGTGAGGTTGCAACCTAACAACCATGACAATCAACTTTTTGTGATGTGTAATTAATCTAGCGCCTCCACCAATTACTTAGTAGTTCATGTGCAAACCCCCTCCTTACTTGTGCATGTGTAGTTTTTCATTGCTAACACACCTTGCCCCAGCTACCCTACCAGCAATATGTGCAACTTAGTATGTTGGTTTAACCAGTTGTCTAGTAGTTGATGTGCAACTCCTCCCCCTTCTTACTTGTGGATGTGTAGTTTCGGTTGGCGATTGCAACATACAGAGTTGCACATAGTCTATTAGGTAGTTGGCCAGGGAAACCAATAAAGTTGCACACGTTTAGCTCTGTACTATTTGATCTTTTTGGTAACTTGTTGCCAAAGGGAAAGAATATGTATAGCTCATAGGGATGAGAGAGAGAGAGAGAAAGAGTTCTTTTTGAGTTCCCTTGATCGTTGATACATTTGGTTTTATCTTTTGCTCGTTTCGTGACTTAAACTATGCCCTGTTCGATCATACGCTTAATGGTTGATGCTACTATGTTATATCATTTTTATCTATCATGATCGTTCACTTCTATGCCTGGTGATGTGTGCATTCCATTTTACTCAAATCTTTTATGGGGTCCACCAAGATGTATGTGACATAGAAGAGTGACCCATGATCCTAATCGATTGTGCATTTGCATTCAAACGCGAATTTAAAATAATGCACAAATTTAGGGGGAGCTCTTGCTTATCACATACCTCTCAAAGCAACGATACTATGCATTGATTATATCTTTTTGTCAAAGCTTTGATCTATATGTTGTCATCAATTATCAAAAAGGGGAAAATTGAAAGCACAACTTCTCCCTAGGTGGTTTTGGTAATAATAATAACATATGGTTCATTGAACTAATGAGCCTATCAAGTATATTTCAGGAAAGTTCAATGAATGGTTTGGCTAAGATTGTGAGATGGATCCCCTAGATGCAATGAACACAAGTTGGCAAGATCTTCAAGACTCTACATTTTTATAGGAGAAATCACAATTGAGTCCACAAAAAAAGCCAATACTATTAAAAGGGGAGTACTGATAATGATCTGGTTGCTCAAGTGCTTAGAGATTTGCCACCAAAAGCCTGTACCAAACTCTCGCAAAACATTATGTCCAAAACCCAAATTGCCAAAGTTGATGCCACAAACTTTCACATATCGCCCCATCGAGTTAGCCAAGATAGAAACCAAGGCAAAAACCCTAGCACCTCGGTAACACCGAGATTTGGTTCGGTACAGCCGAAAAGTGATTGCCACCTCTCTGTGATCGAAGTGTTTAACTTTGGAATTCCTGAGTTTTTTATTTTGGTGCTACCGAGATTTGGATCTTCCATAGGTCAACCAAATCGGCCTCACCGAGTTGTTCCTATCGGTCTCACTGAAAAGTCGAAAGTTGCAGCCTTTTGCACTAGTGGGTGTAACCGAGTTTTTACTTCGGTTCCACCGAGTTAGGCAATAACGCTGTAACAATTCGATTTTCAGAGATGGTTATTTATACCCCTCTACCACCTCTCATTCACAGAGAGAGCACTCAGAACAAGCCAACACTTCCACCATTTGTTGAGATCAAGATTTTCCACTCCAACCATATGAATCTTGATTTCTAGCCTCCCCAAGGTGCTTTCCACTCAGTCACCTTCTTCCACCAAGCCAAATCCTGTAAGAGAGTGATTGACTGTTGACGTGACTATCTTTTGAAGCACAATAGCAAGGAGTTCCTTATCCATACACCGCCTATTAGCTTTTGGAGAGTGGTGTCTCCTAGACTGGTTAGGTGTCGCTAGGGAGCCTCCGAATTGTGTGGAGTTGGACCAAGAAGTTTGTAAGGGCAAGGAGATTTCCTACTTCGTGAAGATCTACCCCGAGTGATGCGGAGCATCCTACCGACATCACCATGACAACAGTCCGTTTGGCGAGTGCCACGTGCCACGACTATTTCACATACATAAAGGTGAATCGTCTCCTTTACACGTGTTCACTTGACCCCTTCGAGGATGGTATACTACTTGACACTCCTCTCGTGTGCATGCATATGTATTGTCGGAGCTTCACGGATGATGAGGAGGAGTGCAAGCGCCAAGGAACGACCACACTATCCACGAGGGAATCTTGGAAGAGGAGACGAAGAAGACGTAGTTGCAGAGTCTACAGCGACCGGACGTCCGACAGCTTCCAGATGTCGGACGTCCTCCGGACGTCCGATGCGTGGAGTCCTGCCCAGCTAGAGGACGGGCAGAACTCTCAAGCACCCGGACGACCGACGCCCTTCGAAAATCCGGAGCCAAGCCACCCACATCGAACTAACGGATTTCTGAAGACCTCTGAACGACCGAGCCACGGACGTCCGACACACTCCGGACATCTAAACCCTCCCGAGCCTCCAGACAACCGACGTCCTCCGGACGTCCGACACCTGCCTGTGTACAACCATGGGCCTTGGACCTTGTATCCCTTCTCCACTTACCCCTTCGTGGCCAAGACTATATATACTCCACCCCCACCTCCATTCTAGGGTTAGCAATGGTTTATCTCATAGATTAGTTGAGCATTGCTCCTTCCATAGCCTTCTCCCTTGGAATTGCTACCTCTACGTGAGAAGATCCTATGGATGTCAAGATCCCTATCTAGGGATGATCCTCCGGGATATCAAGGCCCCATCTCCCCATGGGATTTGGGATGAACTCTATCATGTTTCCTATTTTCTTTGTTGTCCATGTACCTTTGTGGATCTTGTGTGTGGTGAGTCTAGTGGATGTGTGATTGGACTTGTTCTGGAGTGTTTCTTCTTGTGATTTCTTCTCGTTCTTCCCTGTGTTCTTCGTGGAATCCCCCTCCAATTCGTGAAAGATCAACACCTACTGGTTTGCCTCGTATCGTGTTGGTATCAAGAGCCACGTTTCTCAAAGATTTGGAGTCCTCCCCTTCGTTTTCTAGCCTAATTTTGTGTGTTTTTGTCCCATTTCAAAAATCTCCACCAAAAATAGCCTCACCAAAAAAATTGTGATTTGTTGGTTCTTGTGAGGTTTTGCTGATTTTGATCCATGGATTTCGTGCTTGGCAAGTAGATCTAGCTTTACCACCACCCAATCCACCCTATTTTTTCTTTTTCCCCATCAATTTTGACCCCAAAAATTGAAAATTCCGCCCCAAAACGCTTCCTGGATCTCAAAACTCTAGCTGACCCAGACCCATCAGACGTCCAGCCATTTCCGGACGTCCGACCCTTTCCTGACGACTGGCCTAACGCCTGCATGTTGGTTTCTCAGGGGCGGCTTCTGGTCTTCTGTTGTCGACTAGAAGCGGGGTCGTCCGAGTGACAGGTGACTGTCGAGTGGATGAAGGAGCTACCGAATGGATTATTTGTCGAGTGACTTGAACTCCATGGAGAATCCAGTCAGAACTTCCCTTGTGGTCCTTAAGCTTTTCAACATAGTATCCTTAGGTAGGGTATCTAGGTCAGGTCTAGGACCCTACCCTAGGTACATATCTTCATCATTAGCCCCCGAATGGATCAGGGTTCGAGTGTTGAAGGGGGTTATTGATGCCAGTTCGACACAGGGCACCAAATCTTCCGAATGATTTTTGGGGCTTCAACGAAACTTGCGTCGACTGAATTCTTCGTCATTCGCCCGGATCGATCTATCTTGAAAGTGTCCGACTGAACGTTCAATGCCAATTTAATTCCGAGTGATCTGAAGGGATCTCTGGATGTGACGGGTCGCTCTATCAGGTTCGGATCTTGCGGAATACGAAAATTTGGGAAGCGCGCGCGTCCGCGAAGATGACGCCACGATCGGGGCAAGTGGGGGCATGACGCCTCGATTTGCGCGCCGCTCATTTCGCCACGTACAAGGCGCCATCTGTGATTGGGATTTTCGGGGATCTCGCGGGCCCACCTGTCAGTAAGGCACTCGGCGGGGCATAAATCCCGAAGTGTCGCAGCTCGCATAGTGTTTCTCCCCCAAATCTCCTCTCTTCCTCTGCCTCCCTCTTCTCCAGCGCCCACTCTGCTCTGCTCGGACGAACTCTGTCGCCGCGATGACGAAGGGAGCCATGAAGAAGCTGGAGCGTGCCAAGAAGGGAGCCGTGAAGGGCAAGGCCAAGAAGCCCTCGATAGCCAGGTTCACCGTGCCGCCGGGGTGGATACAGGGGGACTTTATCCCATCGACAGTCACCTCTGCTGACGTCAAGAACCTCTTCATCAACGAGCTCGTGGCGGACGGTGCTTGGAGGCTGTCGGAGGGGGAGCGTGAGCCGGAGCCGCGTGAGGGAGAACGGGTTCTCCTCCTCTCCCACGTTGAAAGAGGTTTTTCCATGCCTCCCCACCCGTTTTTAGAGGATTCTTGAACTTGTTCGGAGCTCAGCTCCATCACTTTCCCCCGAATGCGATTTCCTACTTGACTGTCTTCATCACTCTGTGCGAGTGTTTCTTGGGCTTCTCTCCTCACTAGGGACTGTTCAAGCACATTTTCACCGTTAGATCTCAGACGGTAAAAAAGGCCCATCCCGAGGACGGAAAGACTCATGTAGTCCAGCTGCGTGGCGGTCTAGGAATTCAAAAGAGAGCTCATAGTTCTTTTCCTTCCATGACTTTTCCCGAGTCAGTTAGAGGTTGGCAGCCAACCTGGTTTTATTGCAAGGACGCAACTTCTCCCAATATGTTGACTGGCCTTTCTCCCTTCACATTAGATCGTCCAGTCGTTCCCAAATCCTTGAAGGTGTTAGAGGGGGAAAAGTCCAGGTTGGAATCTTGGTGGATGATGTAGGAGCCCTTATCCGTGGTGGAGTCACTGGTATGGATCTCTTGGAGACATTCCTTAGTCGACGGATCCAACCTCTCCAAGCAAGGGATCACACTATGTGGCATTATGCCGGTCCTGAGGACTCGACCAGGACACACCCGGAAGAGGTTTCACAAAAAACTGTCGAGCAGTGGCTTCGCATTATCACCGGAGCTTGTGACAACCCTCTGGGCGCGAAGAGGATCCAACCCTACTCTGCTGCAAATATGCCAAAGAATCTGGTAACTCTTGTCCTGTTGACTGTCATTCCATTATGTCGAGTGATTGATTGAACTGTTGACTAACTTCACTGTTTGAAACATGCAGGAGTTGACCTAATGGAATTTGATCTCCTAGTGCCGCTACCTCAATGACGTCACCTCCAAGGGATGGAGAGGAGCAAATGGATGTGGATACTACTGATGCGGCTACTTCTCAGAGAGGTAAGCAAATCTTTACGCAGCTCTGATTCTTGAAGTTCGTCGATTGTGAAAGTCAATATCGCCGATTGGTATTTGCATAATTCATTCAGCTGGAGGATGACAAAGAACAACCTCGGGGTACCGGGGGTGAGGGAGAGATCTTAGGTGCCCCGCGAGTACGCGCGCGAAGAACTCAGTCGGGTTAGACGCTCCAACGGTCGACTGCTGGATCTTCCCAGGGAATAAGCGACTCGACATGGGTCAGAACCAATCTTGCAGTACCATTGTCGAGTGCTCCACTAGCCATCTTGACCATCATGACGTCGACTCCAACCAGACCAGCACAGACTACCTCGACTGCCCCAGCCGCCACAACGATCCTGCCGGTGACTACTTTTCCTCTGCCCCACGTTCTGGAAGATCAGATCGGAGCCGCAAAGGAAGCCATCGTCCAGGCGGAACAAATGATGTTGCGCACCAAAGAGGCGTACGAGGCTAGCAAGTTGGCTTACGATGCCAGCACAGCGCTTCGCACCAATGTCCGAGTAAGTTTGATTGTAAGTACATTTCCGATTGAATTCCTGTCTTCTTTGATTGTACACCCGCTGGGTGTTTTCCACTTGGATGATGTTTGAAAGTTCTCCACTCGAATAGATCAGGTCTTAATCTAGTAGATTTCAGTCCAGTGGGGGCACGCTGAGTGCACTCACTGGGTGTAGTCCCCGAGACCGCTGTCGAGTGCTTGCACTGGCAGGGGTCTTAGAGTTCGTCGTATGCGGAATACGTTTTCCACTCGAATAGACCAGGTCTTAATTGAGTAGATTTTGGTCCAGTGGGGGCATGCTGAGTGCACCCACTGGGTGTAGTCCCCGAGACCGTTGTTGAGTGCTTGCACTGGCAGGGGACTTAGAGTTCGTCGTATGCAGAATACGTTTGCTACTCGACATGTTGAGTGTAGTTTATCCTGACCACACCGCGCCGAAGCTTCCTTGTAGGTTTCATGGATATCATTTCATCAACCATGATCTGACGCTACTTCAAAGGTGCGGGGTGGGGTGGCGGATCACTCGACAGATCGGGTGTTAGTAAGTCTAGTGAGGGCACTCTGAGTGAACCCACTGGGTGTAGTCCCCGAGACCGCTCTCGAGTGCTTGCACTGGTAGGGGTCTTAGAAGAGACGATATTCTTATGCTTGCACATGGTTTTTTTATCCTCTGCCAATCGACAGATCGAGAGTTGGCAGATCCAGTGGGGGCACTCTGAGTGCACCCACTGGGTATAGTCCCCGAAACCACCGTCGAGTGCTTGCACTAGCAGGGGTCTGATAGAGACCGTCGAATGCTTTGACACGGCAAACCTTGTTGAATGTTTTTAGGAACCAGTGGGGGCACACTGAGTGCACCCACTGTGTGTAGTCCCCGAGGCTACTGTTGATCGTAGACGGCGAGCAGTAGTCTTAAAAACTTGAACTCAGGACTTTTGTTGTACACGGAGTACTCTTAGCACTCGACATGTCGAGTGTACTTTTTTTCTTAGCCATCCTACACCAAAGCTACCTTGTAGGTTTCATGGACACCATTTCATCAACCATGATATGACGCTACTTCAAAGGAGCGGAGTGGGGTTGGCGGGTCACTCGACGGATCGAGTGTTAGTACTTCCAGTGGAGGCACTCTGAGTGCACCCACTGGGTGTAGTCCCCGAGACCGCCGTCGAGTGCTTGCACCGGCGGGGGTCTGATAGAGACCATCTTGAACTCAGGGTTGTTTACGATACACGGAGTACAAGAGCCACTCGCATATCGGGTGGACTTTTGCTTGAATTCTTCTTCTCCTGAACGCAGGTTTCATGGACATCATTTCATCAACCATGATATGACACTACTTCAGGGTAGTGGGGTGGGGCGGGGTGCACCACCCAGTTGACTATTTTTGACCTTATGCACTCGGGAGTGTAGGTGTTTCTTGTCGATTGAATTTCTTTCTTTGTTGATTTCAGAGAGCTTGCGAACTTGGCGCGCAGTACAAGGACCTTGAGGATGAAAGGAACCAGCTGCGAGTGGACTTGGAGGTCTCCAACAGCAGTTTGGAGTGAGTGCAGACTGAACTAAAAACTCTGGGAGGTAACTTCTGTCGACCCAATGCATTCTTATCCTCACTTTCCATGCTTTGAACCGAGTGTTTTCACTCGAACAAACGTACGCGATAAAAATCGTCGACTCCAAGCGCGACTCAACAATGCTATTTCTTTAGATACCATGAAGAAGGCGCTGGAGGACAAGGAGAAAGCGCTTGCTGATGCTCAACGGGTGGCAAGGGAGAAGACTGATGCTGTTGAGCAGAAACTGGCCAGCGCTAAGAAGATGGAGGTGGAAAACTTCAAGCTGAAGCAGGAACGCGTGGAACTCATCAAGAAGACTGAGCAACTGACCAAGAGGAGCAATGGCTTGGAGAAGCATCTGGGGGAGTTCGCGAGAAAGATGTACATCATGCTCGACGGTAACTATCCTTGTCGACTGAACTTCATAAAACCCTTGACGATTGTATTTCATTAAACCTCTTCTCATTCCTTCTTCACAATAGAATTCTGCCAAGACTTTGAAAAGGAGACTGAAGAAATCGATCCCAATTTGGATCCCACCAAGTCACCTGTTGGTGATGGAGTGACAATGAACATGTTCCGACTCAATGTCAGACTCCAGGGCCTTCAAGCATATGTCCTCCGACTGAAAATTGTGATGGAGAAGATCGATAAGGAACTATGGCCAGAAGACACCCTTCAGCTTGACCATACATCCATGATGGCACGCCTTAACGACCTTCCCAGTCGAGTGCAGGCCTGGAAGAAATCTGCTCCCCGCTGCGGAGCTGATGTGGCGCTCTCCGTCGTAAGAGTCCATTGCAAGGAGGCGAGGGAGGAGAAATTGAAGGAGCTCCGAGTGATGAACACGAAGAAGCTTTAGTTTGAAGACTTCATGGAGACCTTCATTGATGCAGCCACGAGGATCGCAAACGGGATCAACTTGGACACATTCGTCGAGCCAGCCAGCCTGTCGGGTGCTTGATAAACTTGACTCATGAGAAAACTTTATTTGCCTCGGTATACCGAGTGGAAATGCATCAACCTAAAAACTTCATTCATGACTTAAGCCTGAGCAGGTTCGCTTGCGTGCGAAACACTTATCCGTGATGAAGCTTCTGAATTTATCTGTATTTGAATTTCAATCGTTTGTTTGACCAAATTTTTTTTTGACTTAGGCGAAAACTGGTTCGCAGCTAAGCCTCCGAGTGCGAGGGTTGCTCAACACTCAGAATATTTTTGAACCTAAGCGAAGACTGATTCACAGCTAGGTCGTCGAGTGGATGGACTACTATCCACTCGACAGGGTTTTTAATTTGTGTGAAAGCATGTTCGCAGCTTAGCCCCCGAGTGTAAGGATTTCTCAACACTCGAAATAGTTTTGAACTTAGGCGAAGACTGACTCGCAGCTAAGTGTCCGATTGAATGGGATGCTATCCGCTCGGCAGGGTTTTTAACTTAGGAAAAAGCATGTTCGCAGCTAAGCCGCCGAGTGTAAGGATTGCTCAATGCTTGGAGTAGTTTTGAACTTAGGCGAAGACTGACTCACAGCTACATTTCCGACTGAATGGACTGCTATCCACTCGGCGGGTTTTTTAACTTAGGCGAAAGCATGTTCATAGCTAAGCCCCCGAGTGTAAGGATTGCTCAGCAGTTGGAGTAGTTTTGAACTTAGGCAAAGACTGATTCGCAGCTAAGTTTCTGAGTGAATGGACTGATATCCACTCGACAGGGTTTTTAACTTAGGTGAAAGCATGTTCATAGCTAAGCCCCCGAGTGTGAGGATTGCTCAACACTCGGAGTGACCCCAAGCGAGAAATTACTTGATTGGAGTCGACGAAAAGACTGCAGAAGTCACACTTGCATTCATGACATGCTCTGAAATATTTTTATTACATCAAAACCACTCGGTTCCTAAGTATAGAAATGCCAGAGCAGATCTGCGTTCCAGGCTCGTGGTTCATCCATCTGCTTCTTGAGGTTGTACAAGTGATAAGCTCTGTTGTTCAACACCTTGGTGATGAGGAAGGGACCCTCCCACGCAGGGGCGAGCTTGTGGGGTCGCTGTTGATCCACTCGGAGCACCAAATCTCCCTCATGAAACGACCGACTCTTAACATTTTTCGCGTGAAAGCGTCACAGATCTTGCTGGTAAGTTGTGGTCCGGATCAGTGCCATCTCTCGCTCTTCCTCCAGGAGGTCTATGCCATCCTGTCTTGCTTGTTCAACTTCGGCTTCAGAATAAAGTTCCACTCGGGGAGAGTTGTGAAACAAATCACTCGGCAAGACAGCTTCGGCTCCATAGACCGGGAAGAAAGGAGTCCATCACCTAGGCTCCCGTGGCATGATCTAAGTCGCGCATGAGACGAGGCTTCAAACCTTGCAGGATGAGGCCGTTAGCTCGCTCAACTTGTCCATTGGTTTGAGGATGTGCAACGGAAGCATAATCCACCCGAGTGCCTAGGAGGTGCAGAAGTATCTGAATTCTTCGGAGTCATTATTCGTGATGATGTTGTGGGGAACGTCGTATCGGAAAATTATTTCCCTCGTAAATGTGACCGCCATATGAGAGTTCAATTTCTTTATCAGCTTGGCCTCAATCCACATTGTAAATTTGTCGACTGCAACGAGCAAACGAGTGAATCCGCCCTTTCCAGTTCGAAAGGGACCAACCATGTCTAGGCCCCAGACAGCAAATAGCCAGGCAAGGGGATTGTCTTCAGAGCAGACACCGGCTTGTGGGATAAGTTTGCATAGAATTGGCACCCCTCACAATGATCGACAATGTCTTTGGCCATCTCATTGGCCCGCGTCCAGAAGAAACCAGCTCGGTACGCCTTAGAGACGATTGTCCATGAGGACGCATGATGACCGCAAGTTCCCGAGTGGATTTCATCCAGAATCACTCGACCTTCTTCAGGGGAAATGTAGCGCTGCGTTACGCCAGTCGCGCTTTCTTTGAACAGTTGATCCCCGATCACAGTAAAAGCTTTTGACCTGCGCACAATCTGTCGTGCTTCTGTCGCGCCTTCAAGGAGTTCTTGTCTGAGGATATATGCAATATAGGGAACCGTCCAATCGGGAATGACGACCAGAATCTCCATGACTAAATCAATAACTACAGGGACATCGACTTCAGTCGGATCGGTGGAACTCATAGCTTGTGGGGGCTCTTCGGTGAAAGGATCTTCCTGTACCGAAGGAGTATGGAGATGTTCTAAAAACACATTGCTGGGCACAGGTCATCGAGTGGATCCAATCTTTGCCAGCTCATCAGCTACTTGATTCTTCACTCGGGGAACATGATGAAGTTCCAGACCTTCAAATTTCTTATCAAGCTTTCTAATGGAACTACAGTATCCAGTCATAGCAGGGTTTTGAACGTCCCACTCCTTCATCACTTGATTGACCACCAAATCTAAGTCGCCATAAACCATCAGGCGCTTGACGCCGAGTGAGATAGCCATGCGCAACCCATATAAAAGTGCTTCATATTTTGCTTCATTGTTGAAGGAATCGAAGCGGATTTGCAGGACATAGCTGAGTTTGTCGCCCTTCGGAGATACTAAGACAACGCCAGCACCAGACCCGTTCAACATTTTAGAACCATCGAAGAACATGGTCCAGTGTGCCAAGTTAACCTAGATTGGCAACTGTTGTTCAATCCACTCGGCCATAAAATCCGCAAGTGCCTGAGACTTGATCGCTTTCTTGGCTTCAAACTTGATGTCAAAGTACAGGAGCTCGATTGCCCACTTAGCCACTCGACCAGTTGCATCCCGATTGTTGAGAATCTCGGATAACGGAGCATCACTGACGACTGAAATTGAGTGGTCTTGAAAATAATGTGCCACCTTCTTTGCTGACAGATAAATACCATCAACCAACTTCTGGTAGTGAGGATATCTTTGTTTCGAAGGAGTCAATACTTCAGACACATAATAGACTGGGCGTTGGACTTTGTAAGCCTTGCCCTCCTCTTCCCTCTCGATGGTTAACACTGTACTAACGACCTGATTAGTGGACGTGATGTACAGGAGCAAGGGCTCTTTGCTGCGAGGAGCAGCAAGCATCGGCTGGGTGGAGAGTAGGGTTTTGAGCTCGACAAATGTTGCTTCGGTCTCAGGAGTCCACTCGAATGTATCTGACTTCTTCATCAGTCGGTATAAAGGCAATGCCTTCTCACCGAGACGAGAAATGAATCGACTCAATGCTGCCAAGCAACCTGTGAGTTTTTGAACATCGTGCACTCACACGGGAGTCTTCATTCCGGTAATGGCGCTGATTTTCTCAGGGTTGACGTCGATTCCTTGTTTAGAAACGAGAAAACCAAGTAACTTGCTGCCAGGGACACCGAAAGTATACTTAGCCGGATCCAGCTTTATATCATACCTCCTCAGATTAGCAAAAGTTTTAGCCAAGTCAGCCAGCAGGTCGAAACCTTTGCGGGACTTGACGACAATATCATCCATGCATGGTTCGATATTCCGAGGGATCTGGTCGAGTAAACACTTCTGAATCATGCACATGAAAGTAGCACCGGCATTTTTCAAACCGAATGGCATGGTGATATAGCAAAAGCACCCGAATGGGGTGATGAAGGCTGTTTTTATTCCATATGGGCCAAACAGACGGATCTGATGGTACCCAGAGTAAGCATATAGAAACGATAAATGCTCGCATCCTGCGGTCGAGTCAACAATTTGATCTATGCGGGGGAGCGGGAAATGATCCTTCGGGCAGGCCCGATTGATATGCTTGAAGTCAATACACATGCGTAGTGACTTGTCCTTCTTGGGAACCATGAAAACATTCGAGAGCCACTCGGAGTGGTAAATCTCCCGAATGAACTTTGCTTGCAAGAGACGAGCCACCTCTTCACCGATTGCTTTATGCTTCTCTACCGCTGATCGACACAAATGCTCCTTTACAGGCTTGGCCTTGGGGTCAACTCTCAGTCGGTGCTTAGCCAGCTCCCTGGGAACCCCCGGCATGTCAGCAGGCTTCCATGCGAAGATATCCCAGTTCTCACGGAGGAACTGGATGAGCTCGGCTTCCTATTTGCTATCGAGTGTTGATGATATGTTGGTCGGAGCGGTAGTTCAATCTGTCGGGTGGATGTGCACTTTCTTCACTTCCCGTGTCGAATGAAATGCGCGCAACAGATCAGCAGGGTCATCACTCTTTTTGTATTTTTCCAGCTCAACCATGGCCATCTGGTGATCGGCGATTTTGGAGCCCTGTTGGAGGCACTCTTCAGCCCGCTATCTATTGCCAGTGACCGTGATCACACCTTTGGGACCTGGCATCTTCAACTTGAGATACACGTAACATGGATGGTCCATGAAACGAGCATTCATGGGTCGACCCAGAATGGCTTGATAAGCGCTCTGGAAATCCACGACTTCAAACATCAGCTTTTCCTTTCGAAAATTTCTATTTGTTCCGAATGTCACATCCAACACAATCTGGTTGAGTGACTTGGTCTTCTTCCCTGGGATGACTCCGTGGAATTGCATGTTGCTTTCACTGAGTCGGGGCATCGAAATCCCCATCCCTTTAAGGGTATCTGCGTAAGAATGTTCAGGCCGCTACCACCGTCCATGAGGACCTTGCGGAGTCGAGTGCCCCCCACAAACGAATCAACCACGAAAGCCTGTCGACCGAGAGTGGCCACGTGAGCGGGATGATCCGACTAATCAAATGTGATGGCAGTCTGAGACCACTTGAGGTAGGTGGGGGTGGTAGTAACGGCCATGTTGACCTCCCTGTTGATGACCTTCAATCGACTCTTGCTTTCAACATCAGCAAAAATCATCAATGTAGCGGTGACATCAGGGAACGTTTCTTTGTCTTCATCATCCGTCTCAGGAGTTTTCTCACTCAAGGGAGTCTCCTTAAACTGCTGAATGAGCAGTCGACACTGCCGAGTGGTATGCTTGGGCAATATCAAGTTGCCTTCTTCATCTTTCCTCACGTGGATTGCACATGGTAGATCCAACACATCAATCCCCGACTGATTCTTTCCTTTCTTAGGGTTAAATTGTCCTTTGACCTTCCCCTTATTCTTTCCTTGGGCCGCCAGAGCGACCGCCTCTGCTTGGACAGGGGCATCAGCCTTCTGCTTCTGCTTCCGACTGGAATTGCCGCTAGCCTCGTTGTCGATTGCTTTTCCTTTGCCACTGCATAGGCGGTCTTCCTCTTTGCCATTGGCATACCGAGTGGTGATTTCCATCATCTTACTCAGCGAGATGTCGCATGTTCGACCAAACTTCAAGTAGAGCTCTCTGTACTCCACTCCAGCCTTGAAAGCACAAACAGCCTGATGTTTAGAAATATTTTCCACTGTATGATGCAGAGTGGACCAGCACTGAATGTAATCCCTCAAGGTTTCAATGGGCTTCTGAACACAATGTTGCAAGTCAATCAGCCCGGTAGGACGCTTACAGGTGCCTTCAAAAGTTCTGACGAACACTCGGGCAAGATCCTCCCAGCAGTATATGCTAGATGGAGCCAAGCAATTCAGCCATGCACGATCCGAACCATCCAACATCAAGGATAAATGTTTCATCGCGACGTTATCATTGCCACCACAAATCTGAACTGCCACTCGGTAGTCAGCCAACCAAGTCTCTGGCTTTGACTCGCCAGAGAACTTCCCGATCCCAAACACCAACCTGAAGTTGGGGGGAATCTCTGCATAACGTATGGCTCTGCTAAAGCACTCGGGGGCAGAAATAACAGTTGTGCTGCCACTCAGAAAATCTTTTTCCTGTCCATCTCTGTGGGCTCTGCCTTTGTCGATCCGCCTCTGAGTGAGGAGATCACGAGCATCAAACCTTGCATTCCGCTCGTCAGCGAACGAGCGCTTTTCGTCATGGTACCGGGGCACGCGCGGACCACCCTGCGGAGGAGTGGGCACTCAACGATGGTCATCATGGTGAAACTGATCTCTGACCTAATATTCACGAAAACCTCCACCCCTTCAGTGCAAGGGAGAACCAGAGCTATGTGTTGACTAGCGTTACTGGTAACGTACTCATAATTGCTATTAATGACGACTGGCCTAACGCCTGCCTGTTGGTTTCTCAGGGGCGGCTTCTGGTCTTCTGTTGTCGACTAGAAGCGGGGTCGTCCGAGTGACAGGTGACTGTCGACTGGATGAAGGAGCTACCAAATGGATTATTTGTCGAGTGACTTGAACTCCATGGAGAATCCCGTCAAAACTTCCCTTGTGGTCCTTAAGCTTTTCAACATAGTGTCCTTAGGTATGGTATCTAGGTCAGGCCTAGGACCCTACCCTAGGTACATATCCTCGTCAGTGCACAACTGCGTATCTAGCCCATTTGAGCAATCGAGCTATTGTCTCTTCTAGTATCCGTGCAACACGAGTTTTTCCTGGGTCTCACATATTTTCTACTCATTCCTTGGTTGCACGGATCCCATTTATGTATCCGTGTGTGTGTTCCTAGTGCCACCATAGCTATTGATTTATTTGCTTTGCATTGCAATTTTATGAATCTTCCTCAACATTTTTGATATCTTGGCTAACATTTTTCTTGAATTTTGTGTCACTTGTCCTAACCAAGCCACTCGATAAGCTTTACTTGTAGGTGTGAGCGAATAAGTTCGTTACCAATTCCACTATTCTCTCAATTCACATTGAGTGAAATGGGATACATTCTCAACTTTGGGAAGCGGTATCTTGGTATTGTTCATCTCACTTCCCACTCACCTTTGGTTGAGTCTGGTGATGGCTAGGCAAAGCACGAATTCTTTGGTGTTCGACGATTATAGCAACATGAACGACTACACCAACCAAAAACCCCAGCAACTCTCCACCGACATACGACACCCCAAAGATCAGAAAAGAGACTACATCGACAACAAGTTGGACGCACACATGGAGCAACTTTGACATGTGTTGGCCAACTACATGTCTTCTTCCCCTTCGTCATCTCCAAGGTGGAGACTCTCAAGTCGCACATCTTCGGAGCGCCCATCCGATGCAAGCGCAAGTCGGCCATGTTTTCATCTTCGAGGCGACCGCCACAACAACCATCACAGTCGTGATCTAAATCATCGCGAAGGGCAAGACACCTCCAAGAAACAAGTGCACGAAGACCAAGAACACCACCAAGGACAAGCTTCAATGCCAATATCAAGGCGGTTGACTACACGCATGGATGACCCTTCCATCTTCGGAAGCATCCCGGGGAAGATGGTCGAGCATGGGAATTTCCCTTCGGTCATGGAGGAGAGTGATGAAGTGCCATCTTCGGCCTTCATCCACGACGACGACGAGGAGGAGGTTGAGCATGGGACTATCCCTTCAACCGAGGCGGCGAAAGGAGATGAGAATGGAGACGTTTGCACCTACATCTCTCCAACACCCACATATGACGAGATGCCTCAATTTCCATGTGAGGATAGCCACCATCACATGAGTGACATGAGTGACTCCACCATATGTGACATTGGGTGCATTTCCTATGAGAGGATGAGCGTGAATACCACTAGCCCCATATATGATGAGTTGCTACACTTTCCATGTGAGGAGAGCCACACCCCCCACCAATTGAGTGAGATGAGTGACTCCACCATATGTGAGTATGAGTGCAACTACCTAGAGGGAGGGAGGGAGCCACCACCACATAGAGAGAGTGAGGTAGTTGAGAGGACATGTGAGGCCACTATGATTTCTAACAAACTTAACCTCTACTCCTATTGTGTCTTCTTCTGTGGTGCAAGGTCTCCTACACGACGACACGCCTACCCTCGACGAGTCCATCCCTCCAACGGGAATGACAATGGCCATGGTGGACGATGATGCACCCCCACATGGTTCCATCATGTTGAAGATGACCACGAGTTGGTTTGTCCCACCTCATCTACACCACATGAGGGGAATGATAAAGGTAAAATAGGTGAAGGTGATGCTCTTGTCCCACTAGTGTACTCTCTTGACATTGATTGCTTGCATAATGTTGATAACCTTATGGATACTTCACATGCTATGTTTTCTTCATGCTTAGATGTGCCACCGTTTTTTGATGAATATGATGATGAGCATGTTGAATTACCTAGTTGTGATGCTATAATCCATAGGATATTAGGTGAAAATTCTATTAGTCACATCATGTTTGATAATCCCCTAAACTTGTCATATGCTATGTGTGAAATTTCCCATATTGCATCCTTGCAATCTCACCATAGTGACTATGCATATCCCATAAAAATTAATCCCATTTGCACATATGGCATAGACGACAAGCCCATGGTTACTGGCATTTTTTTCTTGTGATGATATTGTAATGCTTCCTTTGCATCATCTGAGCAATTGTTCTCATATGCTATGCTATGATCACCATACTTTGGACATGCATTGTTTTGGATGTTGTCCATATTCTCCGAATTATGCTTCCGCTATTGCAAATGAGGACCCCCCATAGTTTCCTCATACATGTTAGGAGATTTTGTTTCATCCAATCCATTGCATGATCCTTCTAATTATGTGCACCATCCGCATATAATGCATAACAATGCTCTTAGTTCATGTGATGCACTACATATTTCTAGTCTCCATTATGCTATACATAATAAAAAAACTTTCATGATGGATGACATGTTCCTATATCATGCATCCCATTTATTTGAGCATTGGACATTTTGTGCTAACGAACACAGGCACATATGCATCCTAACGGATGACATGTACATATACCATGCGCACACAATATTCCCTTTGTGTTTGTTGTCAGTAGGTATGCATGAACACTCGGGAACCTCACAATCCCATGAGTTGACGAAGAGGCTCTTGAGAGCAACGACGCTTTGGGATTCATCGGAATGTGTCTCCAACCATTCCCCTCACGCAAGGACTACACGCATCTCTTTGTAGGGGAACGTTGCATGGGAAGAAAAAAAATCCTACACACACGCAAGATCTATCCATGGTGATGAGCATCTACAAGAGGGAGAGTGGACCTACATACCCTTGTAGATCGCTAAGCAGGAAGCGTTAAGAAACACGGTTGATGTAGTCGAACGTCTTCGTGATCCAAATCGCTGAGCGTCCCGTGATCCCATCACGATCCATCTCACGATACAATCACGATCCGTCCTGCGATCCCATCACGATCCGTCCCGCGATCAAACCATGAATCGTCTCGTGATCTTGATCACGGTCTTTCCGACCTAGCGCCAAACGGACGGCACCTCCGCGTTCAGCACATGTACAGCTCGATGACGATCTTCGCCTTCTTGATCCAGCAAGAGGGAGCGGAGAGGTAGATGAGTTCTCCGGAAACACGACAGCGCAACGGCGGTGGTGGTGGAACTATTCCAGTAGGGCTTCGCCTAAGCATCGTTGAAACGACCTAGAGGAGAAACTACGATCTAGAGCAGAGGGTAGCACGTGGCTGATTACTGTGTTGAAAACCCCTCAATACCTCTAGTATATATAGGAGGAGGGAGGGAGGAGACTTGGCCCCCAAGGGGGCAGCCCTTGCTTCAGCCGAAGTGGAGAGAGGAGGAGTCCTCCTCCAATCCTAGTAGGATTAGGACTCCTTCTCTCCCACTAGGAATCCTCCTTCCACCTTTAGGTTTCTCCACCCAGACGCATGGGCCTCTAGTGGGACTTAGGCCGGCCCACTAGGGGCTGTTTTACCTCTTACCAAAGCCCATATAGCCCCTTGGGTCGAGACACCCCTCCCGATGGTCCCCCGGTACCCTCCCGGCACTCCCGGTACACTACCGATGAGCCCAAAACTTTTCCAGCGACCAAAACAAGACTTCCTATATATCAATCTTTACCTCCGGGCCATTCTGGAGCTCCTCATGATGTCCGGGATCTCAACCGGGACTCCGAACAACCTTCGGTCACCACCATACATAACTCTATACTACCGAAACGTCACCGAACTTTAGATGTGCAGACCCTGCGGGTTCGAGAACTATGTAGACATGACCGAGACACCTTACGGTCAATAACCAATAGCGGGACCTGGATGCCCATATTGGTTCCTACATATTCTACGAAGATTTTTATCGGTTGAACCTCTATGTCAAGGATTCAGTTAATCTTGTATGTTGTTCCCTTTGTTCTTCGGCATGTTACTTGCCCGAGATTCGATCGTCGGTATTTCTATACCTATTACAATATCATTACCGCCAAGTCTCTTTTCTCGTTCCGTGATACAAGATCCTGTGGATAACTCTTTAGTCACATTGCTTGCAAGTCTTATAGTGATGTTGTATTACCGAGTAGGCCCTGACATACCACTCCGTCACATGGAGTAACAAATCTCAGTCTTGATCCATGCCAACCCAACATACACCCTTGGAGATACCTATAGAGCACCTTTATAGTCACCAAGTTACGTTGTGACATTTGATACACACAAGGTACTCCTCCGGTGTCAGTGAGTTGCATGATCTCATGGTCATAGGAACAGATACTTGACATGCAGAAAACTATAGCAATAAACTGACACGATCATATGCTATGTTTATAGTTTGGGTCTTATCCATCACATCATTCTCCTAATGATGTGATCCCATTATCAAATGACATATCATGTCCATGTCTAGGAAACCTTGACCATCTTTGATTAATGACCTAGTCTATTAGAGGCATACTAGGGACATGGTGTTGTCTATGTATCCACACATGTATCTGAGTTTCCGATCAATACAATTCTAGCATGTATAATAAACGATTATCATGAACAAGGAAATATGGTAATAACTAATTTATTATTGCCTCTAGGGCATATTTCCAATAGTCTCCCACTTACACTAGAGTCAATAATCTAGCTCACATCACTATGTGATTTGTTATGAATCTCACACCCAATGCATGTTTTGCATGTCAAAGAGGTTTTAGTCAACGGGTCTGCGACATTCAAATCTGTATGTACTTTGCAAATATCTATGTCATACTGTAGACACTGCTACCACACTCCACTTGGAGTTATTCCAAGTGGCTACTCCACTATACGTATCCGGATTTCTACTAAGAGTCATCCGGATCGGTGTTATAGCTTGCATCGACGTAACTCTTTACGATGAACTCTTTATCACCTCCTAATCGAGAAACATCTCCTTAGTCCTTTAGTTACTAAGGATAATTTTGACTGTTGTCCAGTAATCTAGTCCTAGATCTCTCTTGTACCTCTTGACAGACTCATGGCAAGGCACATAGAGGTGTGGTACACAACATGGCATACTATATAGAGCCTATGGATAAGGCATAGGGGACGACCTTCGTCCTTTCTCTTTCTTCTGCCATGGTCGAGCTTTGAGTCTTACTCAACTTCACACCTTAGAAATTAGGCAAGAACTAGTTATTTGACCGATCCATTTTGAACTCTTTCAAAATCTTGTCAAGGTATGTACTCATTGAAAGTCTCATCAAGCGTCTTGATCTATCTTTATAGATCTCGATGCCCAACAATTAAGCAACTTTATCTAGGTCTTCCTTTGTAAAACTCTTTTCAAACAACCGTTTATGCTTTCCAGAAATTCTACATCATTTTCGATCAATAATATGTCAACCACATATGCTTATCAGAAATTCTATAGTGCTCCCACTAACTTTCTTGTAAATACAAGTTTCCCATAAACTTTGTATAAACCCAAAAACTTTGATCACCTCATCAAAGCATATATTCCAACTCTGAGATGCTTGCTCCAACCCACAGAAGGATCACAAGAGCTTATATACCTTTTAGCATCCTTAGGACTGACAAAACCTTCTGGTTGTATCATATACAACCTTTCCTCAAGGAAACCGTTAAGGAAATGATGTTTTGACATCCATCTTGCCAGATTGTCGGTGCACTAGAGTTCTGGGTTCACTAGTGCCCCTTACTCGTGAACGGGCATTAGTAGCCACTCTAACGGCAAGGCCCTACTTGGAACTGCTAGATGCGGATACAGGAGAATCAAGAGAACATCCAAACAATCAAGACCGAAGGCAAGACCCCCGGCAAGACCTCGTCGGGATGGCCTTCAAGCCCCTGACAAGGCGAAGCCCCGGCAAGATCCCGCCAGCGCAGAGGCTAGGTGTCGCCTCACCTGGGCACGTGTCAAGATGCCAACGATGGAGGGGCTACGCGGTGCTGATGGGATGGGGTCTTGTCCCATCCCATGGACGGTCAGAGGCACCAGACAGAGCATTAAATGCACATGTCTTACGTCGTTAGTGTTAGGTATGATAGCACTGTAGCTCTTTACACCCCGTGTACGCACTTTACGCCACTGTTGGGATCCCCTTAGTCATATAAAGGGAGCCCCAGGGCGTTACAGAGGGGGACTTTTGGATCTTTTGACCAATATTCTAGCTCACGCGCGTAGCTATTGTGCTCTACCGCACACACAACTCTCCTATAGCTAGAAGCCAAGAACACCCATAATACACAAAGCAGGAGTAGGGTTTTATGCTTCTCGGTGGCCCAAACCTGGGTAAAAATCACCCGCGCTGCTCATTCGTCCTGCTCTTCGCGCACACCCGTCTCCCCACCGAACCGAAAGGGGTCCTCCTGATCCCATAGGTGTTTGTTCCCCACAACATCTCTGGCGTGCCAGGTAGGGGGATTGGTTGCGTAAATTTGGTCCGACGATCAGCGCATCAGTTCCTTCATCATATCCATCGCCATGGCTCCCTAGAAGAAGTGTTTCACAATGATGGAGCCCTCCACATCCGCCGCGCCCGTAGTTGCCCAAGCGGGTGACAGAGAGGATGTGGGCAGAGGGAGTGGAGACCCTGCGCCCACGCGACGCTCCGGTGATCAAGGCCAAGGAAGCGGCGACGCCCGCCACGAAGATGCTCACGACGACGGCGGAAAACCCAGCACCGCTGGGTCCCAGGACGGAGCTATGCCACCAATGGGCGGTACGGTGAACTCTAGGGATGGAAGGGCACCCTCCAAGACACCCACGCCGGCACGTATGCCGCGACCTTCTTAGGACGCACGCGAAGAGCAGCGCCACGGTGTCGGTGGTTCCCAACATCCCCACGGAAAAGCTCCTGCGCATCGCTCCCAAGATGCGCGGGACCGGCATGCACGCCAGCATGCTAGTGGGAGTGGCATGCCATCGGGAGAGCACGACGAAGCTCCTTCTAACATAGTTAGGAGTCAGAGCACCTCGCGTTCTTCACGCCGTTCCCTGTCGGCCACGTCGGAAGAAGCAATGTCTATGAGTGAAGATCCACCATTCAGAGCCTCCTCAGCCTCGCTGATAAGTTTCGGTCCACCAAGCCGGCTCGCGCCAGTGGCGAGAAGGTCGGAGGCGGTGCGACCATGGCGCACTCTCCTCCACAGCAACAATGATGGTCACCGACTCATCGGACCGACGCTTGTGATGGTTACTCGACGGCGTCATTCGATCCACGGACTCGCCGCGATCAGCGTTAACTTCTTCGGGAGCGAAGCAAGGAAGATGCTCGAACTATGATCAAGCAGCGGCGGGAAGCGCACCATCAATCTGATAAGCACGCAGGGCCCATGATGGAAAAATCAGCGCCAGGGTATCCTGTCAGCCTACCTTACGAGGTGGGTTGTCCAGCGTTTACCCGTGAGCTGCAGCGAGTCAAGTGGCCCAACTCCTGAACGTTCAAGCTAGAAGTCCCGGAGAAATATGACGGCAAGACTCACCCGTCGGAGTTCTTGAGCATCTACACCATTGCGGTGTAGGCTGACGGGGCTCACAACGACAAGATACTCGCCAACTACTTCCCGTTTGTACTCAAGCCCAACGCCAGATCGTGGTTGATGCGTATGCCAGAGAATTCCATCACCTCCTAGGCAGACCTATGCCATGAGTTTGCCGGCGCCTTTATCGGAGGCCACCAAGCTCCTGGTCAAGAAAGTGACTTGCACATCATTCCCTAGAAAGAAGGCGAAACCCTACGCAAGTACATCCAAAGGTTCAGCCGTGTGCATCACAACATCCCGAACGTTCATCCTACCGCTGTTATTAGCGCGTTCCACTAAAACATGTGCAAACATGATAACCCACAAGTATAGGGGATCACAACAGTTTTCGAGGGTAGAGTATTCAACCCAAATTTATTGATTCGACACAAGGGGAGCCAAAGAATATTCTCGAGTATTAGCAGCTGAGTTGTCAATTCAACCACACCTGAAAGACTTAATATCTGCAGCAAAGTGTTCAGTAGCAAAGTAATATGGTAGTAATGGTAACGATGGCAAAGTGATAGTTAGCAATTTGCAGTGTTTGTAATAGTAGGAGTAGAAAAGTAACTGAGCAAAGATCAATATATGAAAAGCTCGTAGGCAATGGATCAGTGATGGATAATTATGTCGGATGGCATTCATCATGCAACAATTATAACATAGGGTGACACAGAACTAGCTCCAATTCATCAATGTAATGTAGGCATGTATTCCATATATAGTCATACGTGCTTATGTAAAAGAACTTGCATGACATCTTTTGTCCTACCCTCCCGTGGCAGCGGCGTCCTATTGGAAACTAAGGGATATTAAGGCCTCCTTTTAATAGAGAACCGGACCAAAGCATTAGCACTTAGTGAATACATGAACTCCTCAAACGACGGTAATCACCAGAATGAATCCCAGTTATTGTCACCTTGGGGGATGCGGATCATAACTCGTAATAGGTGTCTACAACTTGCAAGATGGGATCAAGAACACACATATATTCATGAAAATATAGTAGGTTCAGATCTGAAATCATGGCACTCAGGCCCTAGTGACAAGCATTAAGCATAGCAAAGTCATAGCAATATCAATCTGAGAACATAGTGGATACTAGGGATCAAACCCTAACCAAACTAACTCGATTACATGATAAATCTCATCCAACCCATCACCGTCCAGCAAGCCTACGATGATATTACTCATGAACGGTGGGGAGCATCATCGAATTGGTGATGAAGGATGGTTGGTGATGATGAACGCGTCGATTTCCCTTCTCCGGAGCCCAAAACGGACTCCAGATCTGGTCTCCCGAGGAAGAACTGGCGATGGCGGCGGCTCCGTATCGTGAAACGCAATGAACTCTTCTTTCTTGATTTTTTCCTCGACAAATAGGGTTATATGGAGCTGGAGAGGAGGTCGGAGGAGCCACGAGGGGTCCACAAGCCTGCTCCACGCGGCCAGGGGGTGGCCGCGGCTAGCAGGCTTGTGGCCTGCTGGTGGCCCCCCTCTGGTCAATTCTTGTGCCAGTATTTTTTATTAATTCGAAAAATATTCTCCGTAAATTTTCAGGACGATCCGAGAACTTTTATTTCTGCACAAAAATAACACCAAGGCAATTCTGCTGAAAACAACATTAGTCTGGGTTAGTTCCATTCAAATCATGCAAATTAGAGTCCAAAACAAGGGCAAAAGAGTTTGGAAAATTGGATACGTTGGAGACGTATCAACTCCCCCAAGCTTAAACCTTTGCTTGTCCTCAAGAAATTCAGTTGATAAACTGAAAGTGATAAAGAAAAACTTATACAAACTCTGTTTGATCTTGCTGTTGTAAATATGTCTAACTTATGTTCAGATTTTCAGCAAAGATTATAAACTAACCACATTCACAATAACATTTAGGTCTCACATTTACTCATGTCAATGACATAACCAACTAGCGAGCAATAATAACAAGTCTCGGATGACAACAATTTATCAAAACAATCATGATACAATATGACATAATGGTATCTTGCTAGCCTTTTCTGAGACCGCAAAACATAAATGCAGAGCACCTCTAGAGAACAAGGACTGACTAAACATTGTAATTCACGGTGATAGAGATCCATTCATGCTCACACTCAATATAAATTAATAGCGAGGCATACAAATGACAATGGTGCTCTCTAACTGGTGCCTTTTATAAGAGGATGATGACTCAACAATAAAGTAAATAGATAAGCCCTTCGCAGAGGGAAGCATTGATTTGCAGAGGTGCCAGAGCTCAAGCTTTTAAAACAGACATAGATAGTGATTTTGGAGCGGTATGCTTTCTTTGCTCACATAACGACCAAGAGGTTTTCAATATCTCCCATGCTAGATACATTATAGGCGGTTCCCAAACAAAATAGTAAAGTTTTTACTCCCCCTCCACCAATCAGTCACACTCCATGGCGGGCCGAATTCACAGGTACCGTCCATACAAACACATTCCTGGGGGAGTTTTGTTTAGTTATATTTTGCTTTTATTTCGAGCATGGAACTGGGCATCCCGATTACCAGACACTTTCTCGTGAATGATAGTGAATCAACACATATCGTGAGAATAACCCACCTAGCATGGAAGATACTGACAGCCCCCAATAGACACATGAGCGATTTTGGCATACAAAACAGAAAGTTTATTTGAAGGTTTAAAGTTTAGCACATGCAAATTTACTTGGAATGGTAAGTAAATACCACATATAGGTAGATATGGTGGACTCTTATGGAACAACTTTGGGCTTATTGAGATGGATGCAAAAGCAGTATTCTCGCTTAGTACAAGTGAAGGCTAGCAAAAGACTGGGGAGCGACCAACTAGAGAGTGACACAGTCATCAACATGCCTTGAGATTAACCAACATTGAATGCAAGCATGAGTAGGATATAATTCACTATGAACATAAATATCGTGGAGGCTATGTTGATTTTTTTCCAACTACATGCGTAAACATGTGCCAAGTCAAGCCACTTGAATCATCCAAAGGAGGATACCATTCTATCATACTACATCACAACCCTTTTAATGTGCATGTTGGCACTCAAGACGAACCATTATCCACTCTTAGCTAATTAAGCATGGCATGAATAACTATAATCTCTAATTGTTATTGCAAACATGTTCAATCCATAATGTGCTGAATTTTGAACGATGAGCTAATCATATTTACAAAAACAAGATAGGTTGAGTTCATACCAGCTTTTTGTCCATCTCAGTCAGTTCACCATATATCGTCATTATTGACTTTCACTTGCACGACCGAACGATGTGAATAATAATAGGAGTGCACGTGCATTGGACTAAGCTGGAATCTGCAAACAACAAACCAAAGGAGAAGACAAGCCAATATGGGATCATTGTAAGATAGTGCATATGAGAGCCACTCAACATGTCATCGTGGTCTTCTCCTTACGACCCAAAGAAAAGAAAGGAAAATTATTTACATGGGAAATCTCCCAACAAGCAAAAAGAAGAACGAGAAATATTTTTGGGTTTTCTCTTTAATGCTACAACTAAGCAGCTAGGAAATAAAGCTAGAACTATTTTTTTGTATTTTCCTCAAAGTTAATTAAACACACAAGAAGAAAGCAAAAAAAGAATATAAACTACCATGGATAGTACAATGAAAAAGTATGAACGCCGACAACTGAAATAAGTGTGTGAACATGAATGTAATGTCAGTGAGAAATACGTACTCCCCAAGCTTAGGCTTTTGTCCTAAGTTGGTCTAGGGCCATGGCTGGAAATAACCTTTCTCCGGGGTACTCCTGAGGACACTAAGGGTTCCACTGATTAGCAATCTCTTGTGGCTCCCACTGAAAAACCGGGGTCTGATATGGATCCAGAGCCTATGCTGGCTCAGGTGCTGGGGGTTGCTCCAAACCCCAATATTGGTAGATGTCATCGGGCATAACAGTGTACCTGCCTGAATGAATATCGAACAGAGAAGAAGCAGGCAGAGTAATAATCTCACAAGTACCCTGACTAAATACTAAGTTGTGAAGCAGGCTCCTATCATCATTCTTCTTAATAAAATCATGGGCTACCATACGGTCATAATCTAAAAACTTTGCGGGTATCAGCTTTTCATCTTTCTCTTGAAGGCTAATGGGCATCTCAAAATGTTTAGCTAAACGAGATGCATAGATACCTCCAAATATGGGCCCCTTCGAATGGTTGGTGTTCAACCGTTGGGCCACCATAGCACCCAGACTAAAAGTTCTATCAGCAAGTAAAGCATGGCGCAAAATAGCAAGGTTAGGAGCACTAAGGCTACCACTCTCCCAGTGACCAACTAAACATCTTCCCGCAAATAATGAATAATAGCATAGCATAGGAAAATGTAAACTAGCTGCTCTTGCCTTTGACACGCCTCTCTCTTCTCCTACAGTGACTGAGGCAATAAAATCCTCCATGTCTCGAGGATGTGGTTCCCTGAGGCTGCCCTCATAGGGTATCTTGCAAACTTTGCAAAAATCATAAAGATTCATTTTCTTAGGCACATCATATAAATGAAATTCTACTATAGGAGGGTCTTCCCTAGGATGAAAGTGAAAATTTTGCACAAAGGTATTAGTGAGCAAGAGGTACTGGTCACACTTATCATTGAGGAAGTCGGTGATGCGTGCATTCTCGACCAAATAATAGAAATCTTCATAAATTCCAGCCGCCCTCAAGAATGTGTCACGCAACCATTCACATGGTCGGATTTCTGCGACGCGGGGAAGATTGTATTTGGGTTTCTCCTTCATTTCATCTTCATCTTCCTTAGAACCCCGGCTTGAAGAATCTCTTAGTAACCTTCTCAACATTTCTGAAAAATTCTGAATTTTTTAGCGAGTGAAAATAAAGGCGCACGAAACTCAACAAAACTCACAACAACTACTCCCTCAAGTGTCTATAGACCATATCATGCATCAAAACTACTTGGGACCATACAAATTTGACATGCAATCTCAAGAACAAGGTCACCATATCAGCAAAAATTTACAATATATAAGGCACTAGAACAAAAAAAATTGGACCATTGGAGGAGTCACATACCAGTGCGTAATCCCCTAAAACAATTTTGCAAATGGACCTTTGAGCAAGGAGATCGAAAATGGCAGCAAGATGAGCTAGAACACGGGTTTGAGCAATGGTGGGATTTTTTCTGGAGGAAGATGGAGTGAATAGGTGCTGGAATAAGTTGAGGGGGGCCACGTGGGACCCACAAGCTTGCTAGGCACGACCACAGGGGGTGGCCACGCCCTGCAGGCTTGTGGCCCACTGGTGCAGCCCCCTGATGCATTCTCGGTGCCAAAAATTCTTAAATATTCCAGAAAAAATCATACTAAATTTTTAGGGGATTCTGGGAACTTTCATTTTTCTATTGCACAGAAAACTCAGAAAACAGAAAATTAATAGCATTTTTTACTTCATTATATCTAGGTAACAGGAAGTAAAAGTTAGGTGCAGGAAGTTGTGCTTTCTAAATTCATCCATCTCATGCTCATCAAAAGGAATCCATCAATAAGGTTGATCAAGTCCTATTAACGAACTTCTTTCGAATGACATGAAACCGAAGAATTTTCAATAACACTAAGTTACCTTAATGGGGATATGCATTTCCCCAACAATAAGTATATCATATTTCTTCTTGACAGTAGGAAGGGGGAACTCAAAGTCTCCAATAATAATTGTTAGAATTTTTTCAATAGAGTTGATACTATGAACTTGGGGTTGTTTCTTCGGAAAGTGTACCGTATGCTCATTACCATTAATATGAAAAGTGACGTTGCCCTTGTTGTAATCAAGAACAGCCCCTACAGTATTCAAGAAGGGTATACCAAGGATGATTGACATACTTTCGTCCTCAGGAATATCAAGAATAACAAAGTCCGTCAAGATAGTAGCATTTGCAACTACGACAAGTACATCCTCATAAATACCAATAGGTAGAGCAGTTGATTTATCATCCATTTGCAAAGAGATTTCAATAGGTGTCAACTTATTCAAATCAAGTCTACGGTATAAAGAGAAAGGCATAACACTAACACCAGCTCCAAGATCACATAAAGCAGTTTTAACATAATTTCCTTTAATAGAGCATGGTATAGTAGGTACTCCTGGATCTCCTAGTTTCTTAGGCATTCCACCTTCAAAAGTATAATTAGCAAGCATGGTGGATATCTCAGCTTCCGGTATCTTTCTTTTATTTGTCACAATATCTTTCATATACTTAGCATAAGGAGACATTTTCAAAATATCAGTCAAGCGCATACGTACAAAGATGGGTCTAAGCATTTCAGCAAAGAGCTCAAAGTCCTCATCATCCTTTTTCTTGGATGGTTTAGGAGGAAAGGGCATGGGTTTCTGAACCCATGCTTCTCTTTCTCTACCATGTTTCCTAGCAATAAAGTCTCTTTTATCATATATTTTATTCTTAGGTTGTGGGTTACCAAGATCATCGGTAGATTCAATCTCCACGTCATTATCATTACTAGGTTAAGCATCAGCATGAACATCATTATTAATGTTATCACTAGGCTCATGTTCATCACCATACTGTGTCTCAGCAGTAGAAATAGAAATATCATTTGGATTCTTAGATGTATCTATAACAGGTTCACTAGCAGCATGCAAAGTACTACCATCATTCTTTTTCCTACTCTTATTGGAAGGAATAGGTGCATTAGTATTAGCTCTATGAGAATCTTGCTCAATTCTCCTAGGATGGCCCTCAGGATACAAAGGTTCCCAAGTCATTCTACCACATCTAATCACAACTTTAACAGAATGATCATTGTATTTACTATTCATCTCATTAAGCAAATCATTTTGAGCCTTAAGTACTTGTTCTACCTGAGTGGTTACCATAGAAGCATGTTTACTAATAAGCTTAAGATCATTGACAGTTCTACTCAAATAATCACCCAAGCGATCAAGCATATAAGCATTATGTTTCAATTGTCTACTAACATCGGCATTGAAATTTTCTTGCTTCATAATAAAATTATCAAATTCATCCAAGCATTGGCTAGGAGGCTTATTATAAGGGATATCTCTTTCATCAAATCTTCTGAGAGAATTTACCTCTACTACTTGTGTCGGGTTATCAAGACCATGTATTTCTTCAATAGGTGGTAGATTCTTAACATCTTCAACTTTAATACCTTTTTCTTTCATAGATTTCTTTGCCTCTTGCATATCTTCAGGACTTAGGAATATAATACCTCTTTTCTTTGGAGTTGGCTTTGGAGGTGGTTTAGGAATAGTCCAATCATTATCATTGCTCAATATATTATTCAATAGTAATTCAGCTTGTTCAACGGTTCGTTCCCTGAAAACACAACCAGCACAACTATCTAGGTAGTCCCTAGAAGCATCGGTTAGTCCATTATAAAAGATATCAAGTATTTCATTTTTCTTGAGAGGATGATCAGGAAAAGCATTAAGCAATTGGAGAAGCCTCCCCCATGCTTGTGGGAGACTCTCTTCTTCAATTTGCATAAAGTTAAATATTTCCTGCAAGGCAGCTTGTTTCTTATGGGCAAGATTTTTTCCAGATAAGTAATAAACCATGTCCTGGGGACTATGCACACAACCAGGAGCAAGAGAATTAAACCAGTTCTTAGCATCACCCTTTAATGAGAAAGGAAACAACTTAAGAATATAGTAATAGCAATTTTTTTCCTCATGAGTAAATAGGGTGGCTATATCATTCAATTTGGTAAGATGTGCCACGACAGTTTCAGATTCATAACCATGGAAGGATCAGATTCAACCAAAGTAATTAACTCAGGATCAACAGAGAATTCATAATCCTTATCAGTAACAAAGATGGGTGAAGTAGCAAACTTAGGATCATATTGCATTCTAGCATTCATAGATTTTTCCTTCCACTTGCGAAGCAATTTCTTAAGATCATCTCTATCCTGACAAGCAATAAAGTCCCTAGCTGCCTCTCCTTCCATAACATATCCCTCGGGTATATTGGGCAATTCATATCTAGGAAAGCTAGGTCTAGCAGGTGAATCATAGTGTTTAGTTTCAATAATTTCATCAGATTCAGAAATATTATCAGTTTCAACATTAGCTCTAGCAATTTCTTCATCAAGAAATTCACCCAGTGACACAATATCATCAAACAAAGTATTATCATAAGCATCATGCATAGAATATGTAGCATCATCAATTACTTGCAACATATCAGAACTACTAGCAGGTGGTGGTGTCGCAAACTTACTCATAACAAAAGGTGAATCAAGTGGAGAGCTAGATGGCAGTTCCTTACCTCCCCTCGTAGTAGAGGGATAGATCTTGGTTTTTGGCTCTTTCAGATTCTTCATAGTGATCAATAGATATATATCCCAAGTGACTCAGAGAATAAAGCTATGCTACCCGGCAACGGCGCCAGAAAAAGGTCTTGATAACCCACAAATATAGGGGATCGCAACAGTTTTCGAGGGTAGAGTATTCAACCCAAATTTATTGATTCGACACAAGGGGAGCCAAAGAATATTAACTAGTATTAGCAGCTGAGTTGTCAATTCAACCACACCTAAAAGACTTAATATCTGCAGCAAAGTGTTTAGTAGCAAAGTAATATGGTAGTAATGGTAACGGTGGCAAAGTGATAGTAGCAATTTGTAGTGTTTGTAATAGTAGCAGAGGAAAAGTAACCGAGCGAAGATCAATATATGAAAAGCTCGTAGGCAATGGATTAGTGATGGATAATTATGTTGGATGACATTCATCATGAAACAGTTATAACATAGGGTGACACAGAACTAGCTCCAATTCATCAATGTAATGTAGGCATGTATTCCATATATAGTCATACGTGCTTATGGAAAAGAACTTGCATGGCATCTTTTGTCCTACCCTCCCGTGGCAGTGGGGTCCTATTGGAAACTAAGGAGTACTAAGGCCTCCTTTTAATAGAGAACCGGACCAAAGCATTAGCACTTAGTGAATACATGAACTCCTCAAACTACGGTAATCACCGGAAAGATTCCCAGTTATTGTCACCCTGGGGGATGCGGATCATAACTCGTAATAGGTGTCTACAACTTGCAATATAGGATCAAGAACACGCATATATTCATGAAAACATAATAGGTTCAGATCTGAAATCGTGGCACTCGGGCCCTAGTGACAAGCATTAAGCATAGCAAAGTCATAGCAACATCAATCTCAGAACATAGTGCATACTAGGGATCAAACCCTAACCAAACTAACTTGATTACATGATAAATCTCATCCAACCCATCACCATCCAGCAAGCCTACGATGAGATTACTCACGAACGGTGGGGAGCATCATGGAATTGGTGATGAAGGATGGTTGGTGATGACGAAGGCGTCGATTTCCCTTCTTCGGAGCCCAAAACAGACTCCAAATCTGGTCTCCCAAGAAAGAACTGGCGATGGCGGCGGCTCCGTATCGTGAAACGTGATGAACTCTTCTTTCTTGATTTTTTTCCTTGACAAATAGGGTTATATGGATCTAGAGAGGAGGTCGGAGGAGCCACGAAGGGCCCACAAGCCTACTCCATGCGGCCAGGGGGTGGCCGCGGCTAGTAGGCTTGTGGCCTGCTCCACACGGCTAGGGGGGTGGTCGCGGCTAGCAGGCTTGTGGCCTGCTGGTCTCCCCCCTTTGGTTAATTCTTGCGTCATTTTTTTTATTAATTACAAAAATATTCTCCGTAAATTTTCACGATGATCTGAGAACTGTTATTTCTGCACAAAATAACACCAAGGCAATTCTGCTGAAAACAGCGTCAGTCCGGGTTAGTTCCATTCAAATCATGCAAATTAGAGTCCAAAACAAGGGCAAAAGAGTTTGGAAAAGTGCATACGTTGGAGACGTATCAAACCGCAGGATGCGCGAAGAGCTGGCAATGAACAAGGTCAGGGATGTTACCGAGCTTTATGCTCTAGCTGATAGATGTGACCGAGCCGAAGAAGGGAGGAGACTCCCCGGCGAAGAAGCTGGCGTTGGAGTTAACTCCGATGATGAAGACAACACCGCCATGGCAAAGAAAAACTGGCGGCAGAACAAGAAGCGCAAGAGTAAGACTATGCTTGCCATCGAGGGATCCGGCAACGTCGACGCCACCAAGAAAACTAAGGTTGACAGTCCCGACAAGGAGGTTTCCGGGTGTGCCTTGTGTCAAGCCTTGGCGGCCACCGACAAGACGGAAGGCTCTGACAAGCAGTATTGCAAGATACATCGCACCAAGGGCCATGACCTCCAAAACTGCCGACAGGTCGAGCAACTCTTCGAGAAGTAGAAGGTTGAGTACGTGAGATGAGATAAGGCGAAAGCCCAAAACGGCACGGAAGGGTCCGACAAGAAGCGCAGTGACTGAGGAGGTCGCCGCGGCAAGACCAAGCAATAGAAGGAGAGGCCCGCTCGAGGCCATGACGAGGAAGGAGGGGACGACGTTTGCAATGAAGAGGATGACGAGTCCAGCAAGCATGAGTTCCAGAAGGCTACGAAGATGGTGTGCATCGAGGGAGGTGCCTCTTCGCATTCCTCTCACCGCCAACTCAAGCAGTGGGCGCGCGAGGTTAATGCGGCAGAGCCATCTATCGGTGCCCAGAAACCTCTGAAGTAGTCCAACACTCCGATCATTTTCGACACCAAGGATCACCCTGATCGCTCAACCGTGGTCGGGTGTCTGCCATTGTTGGTTTCACCAACAATCCACAACCTCAAAGTGACAAAAATGATAGTCGATAATGGGGCCAGCCTGAACCTGATCTCGCCAGGCGTCAGCCAGAGGCTGCAAATCCCTGATGAAGATCTCGAGCAGACAAGCACATTCCAAGGGGTCAATTCAGGGAGGACTCGGTCGAAGGGCAAGATCACACTACCAGTAACATTTGGTAGCGACATAAATTTCAGAACAGAGAAGATCGTCCTTGACATCGTCAAGATCTCATTGCCATACAACGGTATCCTTGGCCGCCCAACGCTGGCCAAGTTCATGGCAGCCACCCACTTCGCTTACAATGTGTTGAAGATGCCGAGGCCAATGAGCGTCATCACGATCAGCTCTGACAAGGAAGGTGCACTCGTCTGCGCCGAACAACTCTACCGGGAGGCAGTTGCAGCATGTGCCGCCAAGGCGCCTGCTCCTGCCACTAAAGCTTTCGGGAGGAAGAAGACCGGCAAAGCCTCTGGTGTGCATTCCGGCAAGCGCACCTCCTCGGAGTGTTGCACTCCCCTTGATGATGTGCTAGAGAGCTCCACCGGCAAGAACAAGAAATCCAAGGCAGCTCCGCCGGAGACTAAAAAGGTGCCCGTCAAGGAGGATGGCACGGGGGGAACTTTCACCATAAGTTCCACCCTCGATGATAAATAGGAAAGAGCGCTCGTTGCCTTCCCGCGGGCGAATGTCGACGTGTTTGCATGGCAACCGTCTGACGTCCTATGGTGATTGAGCACCATCTTGCCGTCTGTCCTCATGTGTGGCCCGTCAAGCACAAGGTGAGGAAGCAAGCTTTGGAGAAGCAAGAGTTCATTGCCGAGGAAATTAGAAAACTGGAAGCAGCAGGTCTGGTCACAGGGGTGCTCCACCCAACATGGTTGGCCAATCCTGTCGTAGTGCGCAAGGCGAATGGGAAATGGAGGATGTGTATTGACTATACAGATCTCAATAAAGCTTGTCCAAAAGATCCCTTTCCCTTGTCGTACATCAACCAGATTGTGGACTCCACTGCTAGCTGTGACTTGCTGTCGTTCCTCGATGCGCACTCTGGGTACCATCAGATCTTTATGTCAAAGGAAGACGAAGAGAAGACCGCATTTATGACCCCATGTGGTACATACTGCTTCGTGCGAATGCCTTTCGGGTTGAAAAGTGTTGGTTCAACATTTGCAAGAGCGGTCCAGATTGGTTTTGAACCCCAGCTGCATAGGATATGGAAGCTTATATGGATGACATAGTGGTCAGAACCAAGGACAAGGCAACACTCATACAAGACCTACAAGAGACGTTTGCTAATCTGTGCAAGATCAACCTAAAGCTCAATCCCGAGAGGTGTGTATTTGGTGTTCCATCCGGCAAGCTTCTCGGGTTCTTTGTGTCTCAGCGTGGGATCGAAGCAAACCCTGACAAGATCAAGGCAATTGAGCAGATTGAAGCACCAAAGCGCGTCAAGGATGTACGCCGTCTTGCCGGTTGCATCACATCTCTAAGCAGGTTCATCTTGAAATCCGCTGAGTGCACCCTACCGTTCTTCAAAATCTTGAAGAAAGCAGGACCAATGAAATGGACTCCAGAAGCGGAGGCAGCGCTGCAGGATCTGAAGAAGTACCTCTCCTCTCTGCCAACACTAGTCGCACCTAAGCCACAAGAACCGTTGCTGTTATATCTAGCGGCGACGAATCAAGTGGCTAGTGTTGCACTGGTGGCGCAGAGGGAAGCTAACAAAGAGGCGATGACAGGGGCGAGACCAAAAAGGGATGATCTAGGAACTCCCCCGATAGGTCCTGATGCCGGAAAGGCATGGTCAGTACAAACAAACGAAGTTATGCAGAAGAAGAAGATGGCGCAGCGCCCAGTTTATTTCGTCAGTTCCCTCTTGCGGGGAGCTAGGT
This sequence comes from Hordeum marinum, assembly GCA_022496015.1. NCBI lineage: Eukaryota > Viridiplantae > Streptophyta > Magnoliopsida > Poales > Poaceae > Hordeum > Hordeum marinum. The sequence continues at coordinate 370,716,806 of CM039678.1, read as the reverse complement.
CAAGGTACCCTGGTGTGCAGAACTTCTTTTCGATCTCCTTATGGCCTCAAAGAAGCTGCGCCACTACTTCCAAGCACATGAGATCACCATCGTCACTCGCTTTCTGCTGCAACGGATTCTGCAGAATCCAGACGCCACCGGCAGGATTGTGGAGTGGGCTTTGGAGTTGTTGAGCTCTGGTCTCAAGTTTGAAAGTACTTCAACTATCCAGAGCCGAGCACTAGCAGAATTCGTTGCAAAATGGACTCCAATGCCAGACGAAGAGGTCCAAGAAATAGCTCTTCCTGGCAAGGAAACTAAGCAACAATGGGTCATGTATTTTGATGGGGCTTTCTCCCTACAAGGGGGCGGTGCCGGCGTGCTGCTTGTCGCACCCACTGGAGAGCACCTCAAATATGTGACTCAGATGCACTTTCCCCAGGAGAGATTGACAAACAATACGGCGGACTATGAAGGACTGTTTGCCGGTCTCAAGATCGCGGCATATCTTGGAATCAAAAAGCTCATCATTAGAGGTGATTCATAGCTTGTTGTCAAGAAAGTCAACAAGGATTATTAGAGCCCGTTGATGGAGGCTTATGTGGATGAAGTGGGAAAGCTAGAGGAGCGCTTCGATGGCCTGCAAACAAAGCACGTTCCTCGTGCGGAGAACAGCATTGCCGATGAGATATCGAAGCGCGCTGCCCTCAAGTTACCTGTGGAACTAGGAACTTTTGTGCTCAAGCTAACTCAGCCATTCGTAGCACCATCAACAAAGCAAGATAGAAGAAAGTTGAATTCCGAACAGTACTTCCCCATAGAGCTCCCAGAAGCAGTCGGTGAGGGAGTTGTCAGGTACGACGCCAAGCTTGCCGGGGGCAATAGGCTCCGACAAGGCCTTAGGTCTTCGCCGTAGAGACAAACGCTCCTGTGGCAGAAGACGTGCCTTTAGTCCTTGCCGTCGAGCCCCAGGCTCCGGCATGGGCACAAATAGGAGAACTCCCTGAAGAACAACAGGAAGCGGAGAAAGTAGCCCGTCAGTCCAGCATGTACCAGTTTGTGGACGATGTCCTATATAGAAAGAGGCCAAACAGTGTGAAATTGAAGTGCGTTCCTCGGGAGGATGGACTGGAAGCTGTTGGCAGAGATACATGGAGGCATATGTGGCTCCCACATAGGGTCAATAACACTGGTCAACAAGGCATTCTAGCAAGGTTTCTTTTGTCCCACTGCCCTCTAGGATGCAACTGCACTAATAACCAAGTGTGAAGCATGCCAGTTCCATCCAAAGAAGCTACATCAACTGGCTCAAGCCCTTCAAACAATCCCTCTCTCCTAGCCATTTTCAGTCTGGGGGCTCGACATCTTGGGCCCCTTTCCCCATGCTACCGGGGGCTTTGAGTACTTATACGTTGCAATCTACAAGTTCACAAAGTGGCCAGAAGTGGAGGCAGTGAGAAAGATGAAAACACAGTCAGCCGTCAAGTTCTTCAAAGGACTAGTCTGTCGTTTTGGTGTTCCCAACAGGATCATCACTCACAACGGCACACAGTTCACAAGCCGCACCTTCTGTTGGAAATATGCCCTAGAGGCAATAATAAAATGGTTATTATTATATTTCCTTGTTCATGATAATTGTCTATTGTTCATGCTATAATTGTATTAACTGGAAACCATAACGAACTGTGAATACATAGACCAAAACATGTCCCTAGTGAGCCTCTAGTTGGCTAGCTCGTTGATCAATAGATGGTCACGGTTTCATGACCATGGACATTGGATGTCGTTGAAAACGGGATCACATCATTAGGAGAATGATGTGATGGACAAGACCCAATCCAAAGCATAGCACAAGATCGTGTAGTTCGTCTGCTAAAGCTTTTCTAATGTCAAGTATCGTTTCCTTAGACCATGAGATTGTGCAACTCCCGGATACCATAGGAATACTTTGGGTGTGCCAAACGTCACAACATAACTGGGTGGCCATAAAGGTATACTATGGGTATCCCCGAAAATATCTATTGGGTTGGCATGAATCGAGACTTGGATTTGTCACTCCATGTGACGGAGAGGTATCTCTGGGCCCACTCGGTAAGACATCATCATAATGAGCTCAATGTGACTAAGGAGTTAGCCACAGGATGATTTGTTACAGAATGAGTAAAGATAGTTGCCGGCAACAAGATTGAACAAGGTATAGGGATACCAACGATCATATCTCGGGCAAGTGTCGTACCGATAGACAAAGGGAATTATATACGGGATTGATTGAATCCCCGACATCATGGTTCATCCGATGAGATCATCGTGGAGCATGTGGGAGCCAATATGGCTATCCAGATCCCGCTGTTGGTTATTGACCGAAGAGGTGTCTTGGTCATGTCTACGTGCCTCCCGAACCCATAGGGTCTACACACTTAAGGTTCGATGATGCTAGGGTTATAGGGAAATAGTGTATGTGGTTATCGAAGGTTGTTAGGAGTCCCAGATGATATCCCGGACATCACGAGGAGTTCCGGAATCGTCCGGAGGTAAATATTCATATATAGGAAGTGAGGTTTTGGTCACCGGAAGTGTTTCGGGCATCACCGGCAACATACCGGGACAACCCGAAGGGTTCCGGGGGTCCACCGTGTGGGGCCACCGGCACCCGAGGGCTGCATGGGCCGAGAGTGGTAAGGGACCAGCCCTAGAGTGGGCTGGTGCGCCTCCCACCAAGGCCCAAGGCGCTGCAAAGGTGGGAGGGGGCAAACCCTAGCGCAGATGGGCTCTAAGGCCCACCCTAGGGCGCCTAGGGCTGTCGCACCCCTCCTTTCCTCCCTTGGCTGTCGCCCCAAGGCCATCTAGGGCTGGCCGCCGGCCCTAGGGTGGGAACCCTAGGGGCTGCGCCCTCCCTCCTCCTCCTCCTATATATAGTGGAGGGTTTGGGGCTGCCAAGAACACACATCTCTCTCCCTCTCGGCGCAGCCCTACCCCTCCTCCTCATCGTCCTTCGTAATTGTTGGGGATATAACCCCGCAATATGACCCGCCCTTGGCGCTCCGGGTCATGTGGGTGGCTCGTGAGCCGGCCCAAGGGTGAGCCGTAAAGCCAACGAACCATAAAGATAGACGGCTCATGGTGTGGGCCGCAAGGTGGCCCGCACCATGAAGACCCGGGCGTGCAAGCCGCTCGGAGACAGTTTGCATAAAGAAGATAGAGTAAGACTCGGATAGACAATAAGACTCGGTTAGACAATTGTAAAGACCCGTGGTCCTGACCTCTTATATAAAGGTAGACCCGGGGCAGCTTAGAGGGGAGGTGATCGAGAACTAGGTCAAGCTTTAGCTCCCTTGTAATCGATACAACAAGCAATATAAGCACAAGCAGGACGTAGGCTATTACCTCGACTTGAGGGGCCGAACCTGGGTAAACCCGTGTCCTTCGTCCCAATCAACCCCGTTGAGTCCATCACATTAGAGATGGCCTCGAATCCAAGTCCGTTCACCCGGACATCTATCGTGATAAATCCACGACAGTTGGCGCCCACCTTGGGGCTTGCGCTTGGTGGTGTTGAGTTCTCAAAGGGCTCTCTCCCAGGGCTCGAGGGATACGTGGTCGGAAGGATGAGCAAGAGTCACCATGGCTGGCTCTACATCGACGACGCCGGCTGGGGGCTTGATGCTGAGTCCATGGAGTATGGATTCCGGGTCCCGTTCAACGGGATCCATGTTTTCATCGGAAAGGCTGATGGATCTACACCCGGGCCGGACATCTGCACCAACATCATCAAGCCGGCTCGGCGTCTCCAACCTACAAGTAACGTGCGGCCTATTCGCACCAATCCGGGTCAGAAGCATGTATTCATAGGCTTCACGCAAGGTAGGGATCTAGAAGCTTCCGGGTCACAGGAAACCCTTGTCTATTCAGAAGGTGAATCTTCAAGTGGAGAAGCAGAATCAATGTACCAGCTCCGCAATAGTGGCCTTGGGGGCTGTGACAATGCATACTCTGAGTCGGATGGCTTCGAGTCGGATGCTTTAAAACCTCCGGTTTCTGCGGCGGTGTTCATGGCAGGATCAGCCCCAACCGCTGGTAGTACAGCCGCGGGAGCCGTTGCTTCGGGTGATAGCCCGCCGCCGCCGGCTCAAGTTCTTGTGGAACTGATGGACGAACTTACGGCTCTCGTGGCCATTGAAATGACACCAGATAATCAAGCAGCTCGGAATATAGAGATTGCACGAATCAAGGGTCGGATGGCAGAGGAACGATAAAGGATGACTGAGCTGAAGGTCCAGATGGAGGAAGAAGCAAAACGTATCAAGACAAATGCTTTCCGTCTAGGGCTGGAGCAAAGGTCAGCAGCGGCGGTACACAGGAGGAGGCATCAGTCCCGTCTACTAGAGCATTATGAAGCAAGGAACCTCTTTAATACCCCCGGTACAGGGCGGGCCGCGAGCGGGCCCGAGAGCCGCCCAACGAAGCTGCCAGCGACTCATCCGGCCTAATATAATCCGACTTCACCTGGGGGCTTTCCAACGCCGGTGGGTCATTATTCTAACCCGGCTGAAAATATGGTAGCAGCTGCCACCCGGCTTGAGACGATCCCTATCCCGGATGAGGCACCCTTTGCGGAGGATGTGCGGAACGCCATCGGGTACTTACAGATGGCCATGGCCCAACAAGAGAGGTATGCTCACAGCCGGAGCCACGTCCATTCAACCCCTCTTCCTAGCCATAGCTTTAGCCGGCGCTATGAGTCACTAGCAGGTTCCAGCAGTAACCATCACAGAGAAATTCCAACGGGTCACCAACCACGAAGAGAGACACAGGCACGTGTAGACCATGCGGGAAGCCCGCAAGAGGCACTAGCTAGGCCGGCTTACCAAGATCCCGGGCCTTCCGTTTCCACGGGGGCGGGTGTAATCCCCAGGACGGGGGGCTGCCATGTCTATCGCCGGCTCTCCGGAGCGAGCGGTTACCGAAAGACTTTAAAGGTCCCTGCAAGGTCCCAAATTAAACGGTTGATTTACCCCCAAAGGCCTGGGTGGAAAGCTATGAGCTGGCCATGGAGATGTTGGATGTTAGTGAGGCGGTTTGTGCCAAATATTTTATCATGATGCTTGAAGGCCCGGCTCGTACATGGTTAAAAGGGTTGCCACCCAATACCATCAATTCATGGGCGGAGCTCAGGGCTCGGTTCATCAAAAACATTCAAGGGACGTGCAAGCAGCCTATGACCATTGTGGATCTTGATCACTGTGTCCAACAGGAAAGCGAGTCGGCTCATCATTGGGTACGGCGGGTCTCGACAATTATCCACTCATCAGAGCAGATCACGGAAGCTCAAGCGGTGTTGATTTTAGAAAAGAATTACCATTTTGTTCCTTTAAAGCAGAAACTTGGCCGGCTCAAGCGTACGTGTCAGGACATGGGGGAGCTCATGACGGCTCTCACGAAGTACGCCGACTCAGACAGCACAAAGGATCCGGGTTCTGATGTGGAAAAGGCTAGTCAAGGCAAGAAGGGCAACCAAGGCAAGGGCACAATGAACAATGGTAACCAGAGCAAACGTAAGAATCCAGAGGCCGGGTCAGAGCTGGTGGCCAACACAAACGCCCAGCAAAATCACCCCACAGGCAACAGGATGTTTGGGCCACCCTCGAGCAGGGATAATTTTTCCTCGAACATGGAAGAGATGCTTAAGCGACCTTGTCCAAATCACAGTTTGCCTGATAGACCGGCGAACCATACATAGGAGAGTTGTTCTTTTATGCAGAAGTTCAAGCGATATGTCACACAGCCTAACCATCATGGGGGCGGCCCGCCAGGCGGCCCAGGACGTGACGGGTCAGGAGTTGGATTTTTTTTTTGCGGGTTAGGAGCCAGTTTTGGCTCTGGCGGTTCAGCATCCGGTCATCCGGGTCAAGATAATCACGGGGGACAGTAGCTGCATTCTGGTAATAATAATCAACAACAGCAGCAACAGCGGAATCAGTCCGGCTTTCAGAGTAATCCAAAGCAGCTCAGCTCTGGGCAATACCACGTCTTCACGACTAGCCTCAATAGACGGGACCAGAAGTTGTGTAAACGGGCAGTCAATGCAGTTACGCCGGCTCTTCCACAATATCTGAAGTGGTCTGAATTTGACATAACATGGAGCCATGAAGATCACCCGCCACGCGTTGATGACCCAGGGCAGCTGACTTTGGTTGTGGCCCCCCAAGTGGGTGGATATATGTTGAACAAGGTGCTCATGGATGGCGGCAGCAGCATAAACATCCTTTATTATGACACCTTCCGGCGGATGAATTTGCTCAACAAGGACTTAAAACCTTCATCCACTGTTTTTCATGGTGTGATACCGGGTAAGTCAGCGCATCCGATGGGCAGGATTTCTTTGGAAGTAGCTTTTGGCGATGAATACAACTACAGAGTGGAGTCCTTATGGTTTGAGGTGGTGAAGATCAAGAGCCCTTATCATGCCTTGTTTGGATGGCCGGCTTATGCTAAGTTCATGGCTCGGCCCTGCTATGTTTACTTGCAGCTCAAGATGCCCGGCTTAAACGGTACCATCACCGTTCATGGTAACCAAAACACGGCTATTGAGTGTGAAGAAGGGGATGCAGCTTACACAGAGTCCAGTTGCACTCAGGAGGAGCTTAAGTTTTATAAGGAGAATGTTGATCCGGAGGATATGACCCCCCTAAAAAAGCTCACCACGGAGGTTGAGCCGCCCCTCAAATTTTCAGCGGATGATACCAAGGCAGTAGATTTCAATCCGGGCGACTCATCTAAGCAGTTCATCATTGGAGCTCATATGGATCCCAAATAGGAAAGCGTGCTCATCGAATTCGTCCGTGAGAATCGGGACATCTTTGCATGGAAACCTTATGACATGCCGGGTGTACCGAGAGAATTCGCTGAGCACAACCTTAATGTGGATCCAAAGTTTAAACCGATCAAACAGTTCCTGCGGCGGTTCAATGAGGAGAGGCGCAAGGCTATTGGAGAAGAAGTTGCCCGGCTCTTGGTTGCTGGCTTTATTGTTGAAGTTTTTCACCCGGAATGGTTGGCTAACCCAGTGCTGGTACTCAAAAAGAACGGCACCTGGCGTATGTGTGTGGACTACACGGACCTTAACAAGGCTTGTCCGGCTGATCCTTTCGCCCTCCCTCGAATTGATCAGATTACTGATGCTACAGCCAGATGTGAAAGTTTATGCTTCCTGGATGCTTACTCAGGTTATCATCAGATCAAGATGGCAGTGAAAGACCAGGAGAAGACGGTGTTTATTACACCCTTTGGGGCGTTCTATTATGTCTCTATGCCTTTCGGGCTCAAGAGTGCCCAGGCAACTTATCAACGATGCGTGCAAAACTGCCTTCACAGTCAAATTGGACGTAATGTTCATGCTTATGTAGATGACATCGTGGTCAAATCCAGAAAGAAGGAGACTCTTTTGGAGGATCTAAGGGAAACCTTTGACAATCTCCGGGTCTACAAGATGATGCTTAACCCGACCAAGTGTGTCTTTGGTGTTCTAGCAGGGAAGCTTTTGGGTTTCTTGGTCTTTGAGCGTGGCATCGAGGCTAACCCGGACAAAATCAAAGCTATTATTTCTCTAAGAGAGCCAACTTGCATTAACGACGTTCGGCGCTTAGCAGGGCGGATTGCTGCGTTAAGCCGGTTCATAAGCCGTCTTGGAGAGAAAGCTATCCCTCTATATCAGATGATGAAAAAGACAGTCAAGTTTTCCTGGAGCAAGGTGGCGGGTGAAGCACTTGAGGCGCTTAAGAAATAGCTCACTGAGCCGCCAGTGTTAGCCGCTCCGGCTGAGAAAGAACCGTTGCTCCTTTATGTGACGGCTAACAACAGAGCGGTCAATGTTGCAATTGTGGTCGAGCGCAAGGAGGCTGGGAAGGAGTATCCCGTGCAAAGGCCGATTTATTATATCAGTGAGGTCCTGACAGAATCTAAGCAGAGATATCCGCAGTGGCAGAAGCTGGTATACGGGGTTTTCATGGCCAACCACAAGTTAAAGCACTACTTTCTAGGGCACCTGGTAACTATGGTCAGTTCTGCTCCGTTGGGAGATATTATCCAGAACAGAGAAGCCACAGGAAGGATTGCCAAATGGGCCTTAGAGCTGGGACCTCTTAATGTGAAGTATGTTCCTCGCACGGCGATCAAATCCCAAGCTTTGGTGGACTTCATCAATGATTGGACAGAGTGCCAAGCTCCCGAAGAAAAGCCGGATAATACATACTGGACTATACATTTTGATGGGTCCAAGCAGTTAGAGGGGTCCGGAGCAGGGGTTGTCCTGACATCCCCAAAAGGGTGACAAGTTTTGTTATGTGCTCCGGCTGATGTTCCCTTGCACTAACAATGCGGCTGAGTACGAGGCTTTGCTTCATGGTCTTAGATTAGCCAAAGACATGAATTTGAGCCGGGTCAGGTGTTTGGGCGACTCAGATCTAGTAGCTCAGCAGGTTTCTCGCACTTGGGACTCCAAAGACCCACGGATGGCGGCTTATAGGCAGGCGGTTGATATTATTGCGGGTCGTGATGGACTTTTGGAGTCTCTTGATTTTGAATCATTTGACACATGCGAACCATGCCTCATGGGCAAGATGACCAAGACTCCGTTCTCTAGAACAATGGAGCGAGCAACTGACTTGTTGGAGATAATACATACCGATGTATGCGGTCCAATGAGCGTTGAGGCTCGCGGTGGCTACCTTTATGTTCTCACCCTCACTGATGACTTGCACAGATATGGGTATGTCTCCTTAATGAAACACAAGTATGAAACCTTTGAAAAGTCAAGGAATTTTAGAGTGAGGTAGAGAATAAACGTGACAGGAAAATAAAGTGTCTACGATCTGATCGTGGCGGAGAATATTTGAGTCACAAGTTTGGCACGCACCTAAGGAAATGTGGAATTGTTTCACAACTCACGTCATCTGGCACACCTCAGAGAAATGGTGTGTCTGAACGTCGTAATCACACTCTATTGGATATGGTGCGATCTATGATGTCTCTTACCGACTAACGCTATCATTTTGGGGATATGCATTAGAGACTCCGCATTCACTTTAAATACGGCACCATCTAAGTCTGTTGAGATGACACCGTATGAACTATGGTTTGGAAAGAAACCTAAGATGTCGTTTCTGAAAGTTTGGGGATGCGGTGCTTATGTGAAGAAACTTCAACCTGAGAATCTCGAACCCAAAGCAGAAAAGTGCGTGTTCATAGGATACCCCAAAGAACCTGTTGGGTATACCTTCTACCTCAGACTCGAAGGCAAAGTCTTTGTTGCCAAGAATGGATCCTTTCTAGAGAAAGAGTTTCTCTCGAAAGAAGTAAGTGGGAGGAAAATAGAACTTGATGAGGTAATTGTACCTCCACTCGAACCGGAGAGTAGCGTAGCACAGGAAGTTGTTTCTGTGGAGCCTGCACCGTTTGGAGAGGAAGTCAATGATGATGATCATGAAAATTCAGATCAAGTTGCTATTCAAAGGTCCACCAGGACACGTTCCGCACCAGAGTGGTACGACAACCCTATCCTAGAGATCATGTTATTGGACAACGGTGAACCTTCAAACTATGAAGAAGCGATGGTAGGCCTGGATTCCAACAAATGGTTTGAAGCCATGAAATCCATGATAGGATCCATGTATGAGAACAAAGTATGGACTTTGGTGGACTTGCTTGATGATAAGTGAGCCATAGAAAATAAATGGATATTTAAGAAGAAGACTAACATAGACGGTAATGTGACCGTCTATAAGGCTCGACTTGTTGCTAAGGGTTATCAACAAGTTCAAGGAGTTGGCTACGATGAGACTTTCTCACCCGTAGCAATGTTGAAGTCCGTCCGAATCATGTTAGCAATTGCCGCATTTTATGATTATGAGATCTCGCAAATGGACATCAAAACGGCATTCCTTAATGGTTTCCTTAAGGAAGAACTGTATATGATGCAGCCGGAAGGTTTTGTCAATCCTAAGAACGCTAACAAAGTATGCAAGCTTCGGCGCTCCATCTATGGGCTGGTGCAAGCATCTCGGAGTTGGAACGTTCGCTTTAATGAGGTGATTAAAGCATTTGGATATATACAGGTTTATGGAGAACCCTGTATTTACAAGAAAGTGAGTGGGAGCTTTGTAGCATTTCTCATATTATATGTGGATGACATATTGTTGATGGGAAATGATATAGAACTTTTGGAAAGCATAAAGGCCTACTTGAATAAGTGTTTTTCAATGAAGGACCTTGGAGAAGATGCTTACATATTAGGCATCAAGATCTATAGAGATAGATCGAGATGCCTCATAGGTCTTTCACAAAGCACATACCTTGACAAGATATTGAAGAAGTTCAATATGGATCAGTCCAAGAAGGGGTTCTTGCCTGTGTTACAGGGTGTGAGATTGAGTACGACTCAATGCCCGACCACGGCAGAGGATAGAGAAAAGATGAGTGTCATCCCCTATGCTTCAGCCATAGGCTCTATTATGTATGCCATGTTGTGTACCAGATCTGATGTGAACCTTGCCATAAGTTTGATAGGGAGGTACCAAAGTGATCCCGGAGCGGAACACTGGACAGCGGTCAAGAATATCCTGAAGTACCTGAAAAGGACCAAGGACATGTTTCTCGTATATGGAGGTGCCGAAGAGCTCATCGTAAAGGGTTACGTCGATGCTAGCTTCGACATAGATCCAGATGACTCCAAGTCGCAAACCGAATACGTGTATATTTTGAACGGAGGGGCAGTCAGATGGTGTAGCAGCAAGCAAAGCGTCATGGCAGCATCTACATGTGAAGCGGAGTACATAGCTGCTTCGGAAGCAGCAAAGGAAGGGGTTTGGATGAAGGAGTTCATCACCGACCTAGGAGTGATTCCTAGCGCGTCAGGCCCAATGACCCTATCCTGTGACAACATTGGAGCTATTACCCTTGCCAAGGAGCCCAGGTTTCACAAGAGGACAAGACACATCAAGCGCCGCTTCAACTCCATTCGTGATTACATTCAGGAAGGAGATATAGATATTTGTAAAGTACATACGGATCTGGATGTCACGGATCCGTTTACTAAACCTCTCTCACGAGCAAAACATGATCAACACCAGAACTCTATGGGTGTTCGATACATCACAATATAACTAGATTATTGACTCAAGTGCAAGTGGGAGACTGTTGGAAATATGCCCTAGAGGAAATAATAAAATGGTTATTATTATATTTCCTTGTTCATGATAATTGTCTATTGTTCATGCTATAATTGTATTAACTAGAAACCGTAATGCATGTGTGAATACATAGACCAAAACATGTCCCTAGTGAGCCTCTAGTTGGCTAGCTCGTTGATCAATAGATGGTCACGGTTTCATGACCATGGACATTGGATGTCGTTGATAACGGGATCACATCATTAGGAGAATGATGTGATGGAAAAGACCCAATCCTAAGCATAGCACAAGATCGTGTAGTTCGTCTGCTAAATTTTTTCTAATGTCAAGTATCATTTCCTTAGACCATGAGATTGTGCAACTCCCGGATACTGTAGGTATACTTTGGGTGTGCCAAACGTCACAACGTAACTGGGTGGCCATGAAGGTATACTACGGGTATCCCCGAAAGTATCTGTTGGGTTGGCATGAATCGAGATCGGGATTTGTCACTCCGTGTGACGGAGAGGTATCTCTGGGCCCACTCGGTAAGACATCATCATAATGAGCTCAATGTGACTAAGGAGTTAGCCACGGGATGATGTGTTATGGAACGAGTAAAGAGACTTGCTGGCAACGAGATTGAACAAGGTATAGGGATACCGACGATCGAATCTCGGGGAAGTGTCGTACCAAAAGACAAAGGGAATTGTATACGGGATTGATTGAATCCCCAACATCGTGGTTGATCCGATAAGATCATCGTGGAGCATGTGGGATCCAACATGGGTATCCAGATCCCGCTGTTGGTTATTGATCGGAAAGGTGTCTCGGTCATGTCTACGTGCCTCCCGAACCCATAGGGTCTACACACTTAAGGTTCGATGAGGCTAGGGTTATAGGGAAATAGTGTACGTGGTTACCGAAGGTTGTTTGGAGTCCGGGATGAGATCCCGGACATCGCGAGGAGTTTCAGAATGGTCTAGAGGTAAAGATTCACATATAGTAAGTGAGGTTTTGGTCACCGGAAGTGTTTTGGGCATCACCGGCAACGTACCCGGACCACCGAAAGGGTTCCAGGGGTCCACCGTGTGGGGCCACCGGCACCAGAGGGCTGCATGCGCCGAGAGTGGGAAGGGACCAGCCCTAGAGTGGGCTGGTGCACCTCCCACCAAGGCCCAAGGCGCAGCAAAGGTAGGAGGGATCAAACCCTAGCGCAGATGGGCCCTAAGGCCCACCCTAGGGCGCCTAGAGCTGTCGCACCCCTCCTTCCCTCCCTTGGACGCCGCCCCAAGGCCATCTAGGGCTGGCCGCCGGCCCTAGGGTGGGAACCCTAGCGGCTGCGCCCTCCCTCCTCCTCCTATATATATAATGGAGGGTTTGGGGCTGCCAAGAACACGCATCTCTCTCCCTCTCGGCGTAGCCCTACCCCTCCTCCTCCTCGTCCTCCGTAGTTCTTGGCAAAGCCCTGCCGGAGTACCACACAGCTGCACCGTCACCAGGCCGTCATGCTGCCGGAGCTCTCCCTCAACCTCTCCTTCCTCCTTGCTGGATCAATGCGTAGGAGACGTCATCGGGATGCACGTGTGTTGAACGCGAAGGCGCCATTGTTCGGCGCTTAGATCGGAATCTACCGCGATCTGAATCGCTGCGAGTACGACTCCACCAACCGTGTTCTAGTAATGCTTCTGCTTTGTGATCTTCAAAGGTATGAAGATGCACTCACCCCACTCGTTGCTGGTTTCTCCATAGATTGATCTTGGTGGACGTAGGAATTTTTTGATTTACTACTACGTCTCCCAACACCTTCATGCAGTATGTGCAGGACCTTAGTAGCAAAATCTGTTTTGCTTCTGTCGCTCACCCAATGCGCAATGGCTAAGCATAAAGGGCAAATGCTGAAGTGCCGCGAGGGCTTAAAACAAGAACTTTCTACAAGCTACACAAGTGTGGAAGGCGCTGGATTGATGAACTACCGGTGGTTCTTTGGTCGATCAGAACAACACCAAATCGAGCCACCGGCCAGACACCCTTCTCCCTGGTATATGGGGAGAAAGCAGTTCTCCCCAAGGAACTCATATATGGGTCACCTCGAGTGCTCGCTTATGATGAGCTTGAGCAAGAGCAGTTGCGACAAGATGACGCGACGCCCCTTGAGGAAGACCGTCTTCGGGATGCTGTGGGAGTTGCATGCTACCAGCAAGCTTTGAGTCGCTACCATAGCTGCAAAGTTCGTGCCCGAAGCCTTGAGGAAGGCGACCTTGTTCTTCGGTGCGTTCAGTCGGCCAAGAATTCAAACAAGTTGACGCCAAAGTGGGAAGGCCCTTATCGAGTAGTACGAGTCACCAGGCCTAGCGTGGTCCACCTAGAGACCGAAGATGGCGTTCTGGTGAGCAACTCCTGGAATATCGAGCATCTTCATAAGTTCTACCCATAAGGCACGGTTGCCGGGCCTCCCGACAACCACATTTTGTACGAGTATTGCCGGCAAGGCATGTGATCCTTCGTACAAAGCCAGCGTTGATACGTCCATTTTGCATCATGATTTTATATTGATATTTATTGCATTGTGGGGGTGTTATTACACATTTTGGTACAATAATTATGCCTTTTCTCTCTTATTTTACAAGGTTTACATGAAGAGGGAGAATGCCGACAACTCGAATTCTGGACTAGAAAAGGGGCAAATCTGAGATACCTATTCTGCGCAACTCCAAAAGTCCTGAAAATCTATGGAGAATTATTTTGGAATATATAAAAAATATTGGGCGAAAGAAATACATCAGGAGGCCCACCAGGTAGCCACAAGCATGTTGGTCGTGGCTAGCGAGCTTGTGGCCCACCTGGCAGCCCTCCGGTGCCCATCTTCTGCTATATGGAGGGTTTCATCGAGGAAAAAATCATAAGAGACCTTTTGGGACGAAGCGCCACCGTCTCGAGGCGGAAGTTGGGCAGAACCAATCTAGAGCTCCGATAGGAATATCCTGCCATTGAAACCTCCCCCCGGGAGGGGGAAATCGAAGCCCTCGTCATCGCCAACGATCCTCTCATCGAGAGGGCGTCAATCTCCATCAACATCTTCACCAGCACCATCTCCTCTCCAAACCCTAGTTCATCTCTTGTATCCGATCTTTGTCTCAAAACCTCAGATTGGTACCTGTGGGTTGCTAGTAGTGTTGATTACTCCTTGTAGTTGATGCTAGTTGGTTTACTTGGTGGAAAATTATATATTCAGATCCTTGATCATCACTTATACTCCTCTGATTATGAACATGAATATGTTTTGTGAGTAGTTACGTTTGTTCCTGAGGACATGGGATAAGTCTTGCTATAAGTAATCATGTGAATTTGGTATTCGTTCGATATTTTGATAAGATGTATGTTGTCTCTCCTCTAGTGGTGTTGTGTGAACATCGACTACATAACACTTTACCATTATTTGGTCCTAGAGGAAGGCATTGGGAAGTAATACGTATATGATGGGTTGCTAGAGTGACAGAAGCTTAAACCCTAGTTTATGCATTGCTTCGTAAGGGGCTGATTTGGATCCACATGTTTCATGCTATGGTTAGATTTATCTTAATTCTTCTTTCATAGTTGCTGATGCTTGCGGAAGGGGTTAATCATAAGTGGGAGGCTTTTCCATGTAAGGGCATCACCCAAGGACCGGTCCACCCACATATCAAATTATCAAAGTAGTGAACGTGAATCAAGTGAGCATGATGAAAACTAGCTTGACATAAATTCCCATGTGTCCTCGGGAGCACTTTGCTTTATATAAGAGTTTGTCCAGGCTTGTCCTTTGCTATAAAAAGGATTGGGCCACCTTTCTGCACCTTTGTTACAATTGTTACTTGCTACCTGTTACGAATTATCTTATCACAAAACTATCTATTACCGATAATTTCAGTGCTTGCACAGAATACCTTAGTGAGAACCGCTTGTCATTTCCTTCTCCTCCTCGTTGGGTTTGACACTCTTACTTATCGAAAGGAATACGATAGATCCCCTATACTTGTGGGTCATCAAGACTCTTTTCTGGCGCCGTTCCCGAGGAGTGAAGCGCCTTTGGTGAGAGGAACTTGGTAAGAAAAATTTTATATAGTGTGCTGAAATTTACTGTCACTTGTTACTATGGAAAGTAATACTTTGAGGGGCTTGTTCGGGGTATCTTCACCTCGACCGGAAACACCAAGAGTTGTCCCTCAACCTACTGAACCTACTAAAAATATTTATTACGAAATTCCTTCGGGTATGATAGAGAAACTGCTAGCTAATCCCTATGCAGGAGATGGAACAGTACATCCTGATTTGCATCTAATCTATGTGATGAAGTTTGTGGATT
The DNA here is from genome assembly GCA_022496015.1 of Hordeum marinum. Taxonomy (NCBI): domain Eukaryota; kingdom Viridiplantae; phylum Streptophyta; class Magnoliopsida; order Poales; family Poaceae; genus Hordeum; species Hordeum marinum. Next base: position 370,701,320 of record CM039678.1, on the reverse strand, counting down.
ATTTAAGCTTGCAGGTCTACCCGAGGATCACATCAAGAAGAAGGTCTTTCCTTTATCTTTGAAGGAGAATGCATTGACATGGTATAGGCTATGTGATGATATTGGATCATGGAGCTACAACCGGTATAAAATGGAATTTCATCAGAAGTTCTATCCTATGCATCTAGTTCATCATGATCGGAATTATATTTATAATTTTTGGCCTCGTGAAGGAGAAAGAATCGCTCAAGCTTGGGGGAGGCTTAATTCAATGTTATATTCATGCCCCAATCATGAGCTCTCGAGAGAAATTATTATTCAGAATTTTTATGCTCGGCTTTCTCGTAATGATCTATCCATGCTCGATACTTCTTGTGCTGGTTCTTTTATGAAGAAAGATATTGAATTCAAATGGAATTTATTGGAAAGAATTAAACGCAACTCTAAAGATTGGGAACTCAACGAAGGTAAGGAGTCAGGTATAAATGTTAAGTTTGATTGTGTTAAATCCTTCGTGGACACCAATGCTTTTCGTGAATTTAGCACTAAATATGGACTTGACTCTGATATAGTAGCTTCTTTCTGCGAATCTTTTGCTACTCATGTTGATCTCCCTAAGGAGAAGTGTTTTAAATAACATCCTCCCATTGAAGTGAAAGTAGTGGAACCTATTAAAGTTGAAAAGAAAATTATTACTTACAATGCTAATCGTGTTATCCCTTCTGCTTACATTGAGAAACCACCTTTCCCTGTTAGGATAAAGGAACATGCTAAAGCTTCAACTGTGGTCCGTAAGAGTTGTATTAGAACACCTACACCCCCTGAACAAATTAAAGTTGAACCTAGTATTGCTATGGTTAAAGATCTCTTGGTTGATAATATTGTTGGGCATGTTATTCATTTCTGTGATGAAGCTGCTAGAATTTCTAGACCTAATACTAAGCATAAACATAGACCAGTTGTTGGCATGGCTGTTGTTTCTGCTAAAATAGGAGATCATTGTTATCATGGCTTATGTGATATGGGTGCTAGCATAAGTGCAATTCCCTATTCCTTATACGAAGAAATCATGCATGATATTGCACCAGTTGAACTAGAGGATATTGATGTTACTATTAAGCTTGCTAATAGAGACATTGTTGCACCAATGGGGATAGTTAGAGATGTTGAAGTCTTGTGTGGGAAAGTAAAGTATCCTACTAATTTTCTTGTTCTTGGTTCCCCACAAGATAATTTTTGTCCCATTATATTTGGCAGACCCTTCTTGAATACTGTTAATGCTAAGATTGATTGTGAGAAGGAAATAGTTACTGTGAGCTTTGGGGATGTGTCTCATGAGTTTAATTTCTCTAAATTTCGTAGACAACCCCATGACAAGGAATTGCCTAGTAAAGATGAAATTATTGGTCTTGCCTCTATTGTTGTGCCTCCTACTGATCCCTTAGAACAATATTTGCTAGACCATGAAAATGATATGCATATGAATGAGAGGAATGAAATAGATGAAATTTTCTTTGAGCAGCAGCCTATTTTGAAACATAATTTACCTGTTGAAATACTTGGGGATCCTCCTCCACCAAGGGTGATCCCGTGTTTGAGCTCAAGCAATTACCCGATACGTTCAAATATGCTTATATTGATGAAAAGGAGATATATCCTGTTATTATTAGTGCTAACCTTTCAAAGCATGAAGAAAAGAGATTACTGAAAACTCTAAGGAAGCACCATGCTGCTATTGGCTATACTCTTGATGATCTTAAGGGCATCAGTCCCACTCTATGCCAGCATAAATTAATATGGAGCCTGATGTCAAACCAGTTATTGATCACCAACGACGATTGAACCCTAAGATGAAAGAAGTGGTAAGAAAAGAACTACTTAAGCTTCTGGAGGTAGGTATAATTTATCATGTTGCTGATAGTAGATGGGTTAGTCTCGTCCATTGTTTCCCTAAGAAGGGAGGTATTACCGTTGTTCTAATGATAAAAATGAATTGATCCCGCAAAGAATTGTTATAGGTTATAGAATGGTAATTGATTTTAGGAAATTAAATAAAGCTACTAAGAAAGATCATTACCCTTTAGCTTTTATTGATCAAATTCTAGAAAGATTATCCAAACATACTCATTTTTGCTTTCTAGATGGTTACTCTGGTTTCTCTCAAATACTTGTATCAAGCCGCGATCAAGAAAAAACCACTTTCACTTGCCCTTTCGATACCTTTGCTTATAGACGTATGCCTTTTGGTTTATGCAATGCACCTGCTACCTTTAAAAGATGTATGATGGCTATATTCTCTTACTTTTGTGAAAAGATTCTTGAGGTTTTCATGGATGATTTTTTCATTTACGGAACTTCATTTGATGATTGTTTGAGCAACCTTGATCGAGTTTTGCAGAGACGTGAAGAAACTAATCTTGTCTTGAATTGGTAAAAGTGTCACTTTATGGTTAATGAAGGTATTGTCCTGGGGCACAAGATCTCCAAAAGAGGTATTGAAGTTGATAAAGCTAAAGTTGATGATATTGAAAAAATGTCGTGGCCTACGGATATCAAAGGTATAAGAAGTTTCCTTGATCATACTGGTTTCTATAGGAGGTTTATCAAAGATTTCTCTAAGATTTCTAGGCCTCTCACAAACCTTCTGCAAAAAGATGTTCCGTTTGTTTTTTATGATGATTGCATAGAAGCATTTCAAATTCTTAAGAATGCCTTGATTACCGCACCTGTTGTTCAACCACCCGACTAGAACCTACCTTTTGAAATTATGTGTGATGCTAGTGATTATGCTGTTGGTGCTGTTCTAGGACAAAGAGTAGATAATAAATTAAATGTTATCCATTATGCTAGTAAAACTCTAGACAGTGCTCAAAGAAACTATGCTACTACTAAAAAGGAATTTCTAGCAGTTGTGTTTTCTTGTGATAAGTTTAGACCTTGTATTGTTGATTCCAAAGTAACTGTTCACACCGATCATGCTGCTATTAAGTACCTTATGGAGAAGAAAGATGCTAAACCTAGACTTATTAGGTGGGTCCTTCTGCTACAAGAATTTGATTTGCATATCATTGATAGAAAGGGTGTTGATAACCATGTAGCAGATAACTTGTCTAGGTTAGAAAATGTTCTTGATGACCCACTACCTATTGATGATAGCTTTCCTAATGAATAATTAGTTGTCATGAATACTTCACATAACGCTCCTTGGTATGATGATTACGCCAATTACATTGTTGCTAAATTTATACCTCCTAGTTTCACATACCAACAAAAGAAAAGGTTCTTCTATGATTTAAGGCATTACTTTTGGGATGACCCACATCTTTATAAATAAGGAGTAGATGGTATTATTAGACGTTGTGTACCCGAGCATGAACAGGAACAGATCTTATGCAAGTGTCACTTCGAAGCCTACGGAGGACATCACGATGAAGATAGAACTACACACAAGGTACTACAATCTGGGTTTTATTGGCCTACTCTCTTTAAGGATGCTCGTAAGTTTGTCTTATCCTGTGATGAATGTCAAAGAATTGGTAATATCAGTATATGTCAGGAAATGCCTATGAATTACTCTCTTGTTATCGAACCATTTGATGTTTGGGGCTTTGATTATATGGGGCCTTTTCCACAATCTAACGGGTATACTCATATTCTAGTTGCTGTTGGTTATGTCACTAAGTGGGTAGAAGCTATTCCAACTAGTAGCGCTGATCATAACACTTCTATTAAAATGCTTTAAAAAGTTATTTTCCCTAGATTTGGAGTCCCTAGATATTTGATGACTGATGGTGGTTCACATTTTATTCATGGTGCTTTCCGTAAATTACTCGCTAAATATGATGTTAACCATAGAGTTGCATCTCCTTATCATCCTCAGTCTAGTGGTCAAATAGAATTGAGCAATAGAGAGATTAAATTGATTTTGCAAAAGACTGTTAATAGATCTAGGAAGAATTGGTCTAAGAAACTTGACGATGCATTGTGGGCTTATAGAAGTGCTTACAAAAATCCTATGGGTATGTCTCCGTATAAGATGGTTTATGGTAAAGCATGTCACTTACCTCTAGAGCTAGAACATAAGGCTTATTGGGCAATCAAAGAGCTCAATTATGATTTCAAACTTGTCGGTGAAAAGAGGCTATTTGACATTAGCTCACTTGATGAATGGAGAACCCAAGCCTACAAGAATGCTAAGTTGTTTAAAGAAAAGGTTAAGAGATGGCATGATAGAAGGATACAAAAGAGTGAATTCAATGTAGGTGATCATGTCTTGCTATACAATTCTCGTTTAAGATTTTTTGCAAGAAAACTTCTCTCCAAATGGGAAGGTCCTTACGTTATCGAAGAGGTATACCGTTCTGGTGCCACAAGATCAACAACGCCGAAGGCACAAACCCGAAGGTGGTGAACGGTCAAAGAATCAAACATTATATCTCAGGTACTCCCATAAATGTTGAAACCAATATCATCAATACCATAACTCCGTAGGAGTACATTAGGGAGACTTATCAGAACGTTTCAAACTCCAAAAAGGAATAGGTACGTGGTACAGTAAGTAAAAAAGACTCCAAAAAATTTTCTATGGCAATTTTCATCTGTTTTGCGTATTTAAAAAATTAGGAAAATTTAAAGTAGTCTGAATACTGCACAAGGAGGCGACAAGCCTGCTTGGCGCGGCCACCCCCCTGGCCACGCCCCTAGGGCTTGTGGCCACCTCGTGCACCACCCGGACTCTGTTTTCTTGTGGAATACTTCTTTGGGTCGGTAAAAATTCATTATATAATCTCCCGAAGGTTTTGACTCTCGTATCACGACAATACCTCCCATTTTCTCTTCTGAGATGTTTCTGTAGCAGATTTAGGTCAACATGGCGTCCCCAAGTGTTTCGAAGGACAAGTTCTCCGAGAAGGCCATCAGCCCCTACCTTGCGGAGGTGTTGCAACACCCTCAAACCATTGAGGTGCGTGAGGGGGTGCTGCACATCCGTGATGTGGAGGGGCCAAACAAAATCAGACGCATGGAGACAAGGCTCGAAGCAATGGAGCAGCAGGTCTTCAAGTGCCAAGGGATGGTGGAACGAGGTATCGATGCTAATCAGATGATGACCGTGGAGTTTACCCATAAATATAAGCTAGACGCCAATGACGTTGCGGATCACATCTTCAAGCTTTACGAGAGAATCGAGCATCTCCAAGCCCAGGTCTACAACCTGCAAAACCAAATTGTGAGTATGAATGCAGATTTAAGAGAATGAGTTTGGCTGCAGATTTGAGGAATCCGCAGACTCGTTCATCCTTTTATGATGGTGAGCCTATGCCTTGGAAGATGGAGTACAAGCTTCCAACCTCATCAACAACTCCCACATCATCACCTCCGAAGCCAGACAACTAATCACATGGGTATGGGCACTCCCCTTGGCTTGTGCCAAGCTTGGGGGAGGTGCCCCGGTATCGTATCACCACCACATATTTTATTTTTATTTTTATTTTTATTTTTATTTTTATTTTTATTTTCATAATTTTTTCTTAGTTCAATCCTTTTGGTTATATCTTGATCTAGTAGAATAAAGCTTTTTTGTGATCTAGCTTTGAGTCTTTGCTTTATGATTCCCCCTATGTAAGCAAGTCCGTGAGTTATATAATGAAAAATGCTTTTGAGTTGAGGGCCTTGCTTGGTATGATTTTAATCCCTAGAAAGATGAAGTAGAAAGAAGTGTAGAATAAAAGCAAAGAGTACATATGAAAATCTTATGGGGAGTGATGACTTCACGTATAAAAAGTATGTCGATTGAAACCTGTTGTGGGTTGACAAACATAGTTGTTGGTCATTGGGGCAATTAAAATTTAGTGATAAAGAAAGAGAGGTTCACATATAAATATATTACCTTGGAAATCTTTTATGATTGTGAGCACTAATTAAAATATTATATGCTAAGAAGCTGATGTTGGACAAGAAAGACAACATAATGGTTTATGTTTGCTTATTTCCGAATAGAAGTTATATTGTTATAGATCCCTCAACATGTGTCGCTTGCTTCCACCTCATATCAGCTAAAACTTTCGCACCAAGTAGAGTTACTACTTGTGCATCCAAACACTCTTAACCCAGTTTTGCCATGAGAGTCCATCATACCTACCTAAGGATAGAATAAGATCCTTCAAGTAAGTTGTCATCGGTGAAAGCAATAAAAATTGCTCTCTAAATATGTGTGATCTATTAGTGTGAGGAAAATAAACTTTATACGAACTTGTGATAGGGAAGACATAAAAGTGACGGACTGCATAATAAAGTTATCTATCACAAGGGTTAATATAAAGTGACGTTCTTTTGCATTAAGAGATTGTGCATCCAATTATAAAAGCGCATGACAACCTCTGCTTCCCTCTGCGAAGGGCCTATCTGTTACTTTTATTTTCTAGCACTTACCTTTATGCAAGTCATGGTGATCTCAATCACCTTCGTTATTTTTGCCTTTATCTTCTGGCAAGTGCCACATGTTGGGGAATGATCTAGGCACATATATCCACTAGGAAGTGGGTGAGCATGAGTTATTACTGTTGACGTTACCCTTGAGGTAAATAGTTGGGAGACAATACTATAAGCCCCTATCTTTCTCTGTGTCCGATTGAAACTTTGAACTCATAGGTACCTCGTGAGTGTTAGCAATTGTGAAAGACTAAAATATGATTGAGTATGTGGGCTTGATTTACAAGCTCTTATTGACTCTTTCCTATGTTATGATAAATTGGAATTGCTTCAATGACTGAGATCATAGTTTGTCAGTTCTCAATAGAGTTCTTGATTCATACTTGGCCATTGTGAATGAATTTTTACTTTAGAATAAGAAATTAAATGTCAAAATATATTGATGTTATAAAGATGATCATGATGCCTTCATGTTTGTATTTTATTTTATCGACGCCTCTATCTCTAAACATGTGAGCATATTTATTGATTTCAGCTTCCGCTTGAGGATAAGCGAGGCTAAGCTTGGGGAGTTGATACGTCCATTTTGCATCATGATTTTATATTGATATTCATTTCATTATGGGCTGTTATTACACATTTTGGTACAGTACTTATGCCTTTTCTCTCTTATTTTACAAGGTTTACATGAAGAGGCACAATGCCAGCAGCTGTAATTCTGGACTGGAAAAGGAGCAAATCTGAGATACCTATTCTGTGCAAATCCAAAAGTCCAAAAAATCTAAGAAGAATTTCTTTGGAATATATAAAAAATATTGGGCAAAAGAAATACATCATGAGGCCCACCAGGTAGCCACAAGCCTGCTTGTTGCGGCCACCCCCTAGCCGCGGCTAGCGAGCTTGTGGCCCACCTGTCAGCCCTTCGGTGCCCATCTTCCGCTATATGGAGGGTTTCGTCGAGGAAAAAAATCATAAGAGACCTTTCAAGACGAAGCGCCGCTGTCTCAAGGCAGAATTTGGGCAGAACCAATCTAGAGCTCCGGCAAGGCGATCCTGTCGGTGAAACTTCCCTCTGGGAGGGGGAAATCGAAGCCCTCGTCATTGCCAATGATCCTCTCATCGAGAGGGGGTCAATCTCCATCAACATCTTCACCAGCACCATCTCCTCTCCAAACCCTAGTTCATCTCTTGTATCCGATCTTTGTCTCAAAACCTCAGATTGGTACCTATGGGTTGCTAGTAGTGTTGATTACTCCTTGTAGTTGATGCTAGTTGGTTTACTTGGTGGAAGATTATATGTTCAGATCATTGATCATCACTTAGACTCCTCTGATTATGAACATGAATATGTTTTGTGAGTAGTTACGTTTGTTCCTGAGGACATGGGATAAGTCTTGCTATAAGTAATCATGTGAATTTGGTAATCGTTCGATATTTTGATAAGATGTATGTTGTCTCTCCTCTAGTGGTGTTATGTGAACGTCGACTACATAACACTTCACCATTGTTTGGGCCTAGAGGAAGGCATTGGGAAGTAATAAGTAGATGATGGGTTGCTAGAGTGATAGAAGCTTAAACCCTAGTTTATGCGTTGCTTCGTAAGGGGCTGATTTGCATCCACATGTTTCATGCTATGGTTAGATTTATCTTAATTCTTCTTTCGTAGTTGCGGATGCTTGCGGGAGGGTTTAATCATAAGTGGGAGGCTTGTCCAAGTAAGGGCAGCATCCAAGCACCGGTCCACCCACATATCAAATTATCAAATAAATTACCATGTGTCCTCGAGAGCGCTTTGCTTTATATAAGAGTTTGTCCAGGCTTGTCCTTTGCTATAAAAAGGATTGTTCCACCTTGATGCACCTTTGTTACAATTGTTACTTGCTACCCATTACGAATTATCTTATCACAAAACTATCTGTTACCGATAATTTCAGTGCTTGCAGAGAATACCTTAGTGAGAACCGCTTGTCATCTGCTCCTTGTTGGGTTCGACACTCTTACTTATCGAAAGGACTATGATATATCCCCTATATTTGTGGGTCATCAGGCGCAGAACCTGTGCACAGCTGAATAAGACGAGTGTCCTGCAACTCTTGTTGATTTCCATGTTTACTTGTTTCGCATGCTTATCCAAGATATTGCATTATGCCTATTCCTGGCAAGTACTAACAGACCATCAAGGTTCCACATCTCTATTTTCTCTTCTTTATTTTTCTTAAAAGACAGAAGGTTCTCTCGCGTGCAAGTTTGTCGGGGGGTGAGATGGTATGGACATCGGCGACGTTCGAGATTGGAATCTTGCGGGAATGAGCGGAAAAAGTACCGCGGCGGGAAGATAAGTTGCCAGACCCTAAGTGGATTTTTTCTACGAAGTTATTTTCCTTGGACGATTTTGACTTTTGTATGGAAAACCTGCATGCTAAGGAACCTTGTCGTAATTAATGGCGCCCTTGCTCTATTTCGAGTCCGCTTAACGGTTTAAGTGGTTGCGCTCGCGCCCTTGTTCTGTTTCGAGTCCGCTCAACGGCTCAGGTGGCTGCGCTCGCGCCCTTACTCTGTTTCGAGCCCACTCAACGGATTAAGTGTCCATGCCAAGAACATCAAGGTGTCTTGCCGGCAGTAGCATCGCCAACAGGCTGCTAAGGACCCGCTCCTCGAAGCGCTTGCGGTAGGGCTACACATGTCTGCAAGGTTTTTCTGAAAAAGCGTAGGGAAAACACCATGCAAAGAGGAATCTAACAAGGGAAATAACATACGGTCATTCAAATAGGGTGAAATTTACATGAGATGTCACCTCTTCCTAAGTATATCTTTATTTGACTTTCTCCCTTAGGGGAGATTACAAGATGGAAAAGATAGGAGGAGGAGGCAGATTACAAGGAGAAAAAGATAGCAAGGGTGAGGGAGGCGCAAGTGGCTCCGAAGGGGACCGTGAAGTTTGAGGACAAACTCCAGCGCCGTCCCCTCGGCATGGGTCTCTTCGGGGGAGAGGCTTGGCGTCGAAGGGAGAGGTGGAGCAGTGCTCCGACTCCCTCGGCCTCTACCTCCGCGGAGACCACGACCCCTCGCGCCTCTCCCACCACGCGCACCCGGGTCACCCTTCGCCTCTGCGGCGGAAGCAGTGGCATGATCCCGACGGGTACTCCTCCTTGGTGCAGAGGATGGTGGCCGCCCTCGCCCCCTATTCATGGCTAAGGGTGAGCACCACTCAAGGCTTGGAAGAGGTGGAAGGGCAAGCTATGGAGGTTCACGCTCGATGAGGAAGGAAGGATGGATGAGCATCGCCCTTGCTACCCCTAAATTTATAAAAGCGCGGGGGCTGGCTCTCCCCCACTCCAAGAGTCGCCGCCCACCTCCTCCAATGGCGTCGCCCACGATCACGAGGTGAACAGAAACCACCCCATTGCTCCAATCCACGATGCTGAAATTTCTGCCACGGCCAGGACTTTAAGTCACGGGCGCCCACCTCCGGCTCCCCGCTATGCATGCGGTGCGCATGGCAGAAACGGTCTGACGCAGCAATCGAAATAATTATTACCGCTCCACGCACGTATCCCATTATGCAAACCTTGCGCACATCGTGAGGAGGCGCAATAAGTGGAATAATTGCAACCGCGGGCTCCTGCCACACGTGCACGTGCACCTTTTGGGCCTAGCCCAACAACGCCTCGCACCGTGTGTGGCTCAGGCTCGGGGGCTCCTGTCGGTGCACTAGAATTCTGGGTTCTCCGGTGACCCTTACTCGTGCACGGGCAGTAGTAGCCACTCCGACGGCAAGGCCTGATTGGGAACTGCTGGATGTAGATACAGGTGAATCAAGAGAACATCCAAACAATCAAGACGGAAGGCAAGACCCCCGGCAAGACCTCGCCGGGATGGCCTCAAGCCCCGGGCAAGGCAAAGCCCTGGCAAGACCCCGCCAGCGCAGAGGCCAGGTGTTGCCTCACCTAGGCACGTGTCGAGATGCCGGCGATGGAGGGGGCTAAGCGGTGCCGATGGGACGGGGTCCTGTCCCGTCCCATGGACGGTCAGAGACACCAGACAGAGCATTAAATGCGCCTGTCTTACGCCGTCAGTGTTAGGTATGATAGCACCATAGCACTATGCACCCCGTGTACGCACTGTATGCTGCTGTTGGAATCCCCTTAGTCATACAAAAGGAGGCCCAGGGCATTACAGACGGGGACTTTTGGTTCTTTTGACCAATCTTCTAGCTCACACGCACAGCGGCTCTGCTCTACCGCACACATGGCGCTCCTGTAGCTAAGACCCAAGAACACCCATAATACACAAAGCAGGAGTAGGATTTTACGCTTCTCGGCGGCCCGAACCTGGGTAAAAATCCCTCGCACTGCTCGTTTGTCCTGCTCTTCGCGCACACCTGTCTCCCAGCCGAACCGAAAGGGGTCCTCCTGATCCCATAGGTGTTCGTTCCCCACGACACATATTTCATAATTAAAAAATGCAACAAGTCCTAACATAATTCCAACAAACTTTTTGCATCGCTACGGGTGAGAAAGCCCCATCGTAGTCAACTCCTTGAACTTGGCAAAAACTTCTTTGCGACAAGTCGAGCTTTATAAATGGTGAAATTCACCATCAGCGTTTGTCTTCATCTTAAAGGTCCATTTGTACTCAACGACCTGTCGTCCAACGGGCAAGTCTACCAAAGTCCATACTTGGTTTTCATACATGGATCCTTTCTCGGATTTCATGGCCTCCAACCATTTGTTGGAATCCAAGCCCATCATCGCTTCTCCATAGTTCGTAGGTTCATCGTTGTCCAACAACATGACCTCTAAGACAGGGTTGCCATACCACTCAGGAGAAGTACGTCTTCTTGTCGACCTACGAGGTTCGATAGTAACTTGATCCGAAGCTTCATGATCATCATCATTAACTTCCTCTTCAATTGACGTAGGCTCCATAGAAATATCTTTCTACGCTGCGCTACTCACTGGTTGAAACAAAGGTTTAACAACCTCATCAAGTTATATCTTCCTCCCACTCAACTCTTTCGAGAGAAACTCTTTCTCGAGAAAGGACACGTTTCAGCAACAAACATTTTGTGCTTGGATCTAAGATAGAAGGTTCACCCAACTGTTTAGTTTAGGGTATTCTATGAAGATGCATTTGTTCGCTTTGGGTTCAAGCTCATTAGGTGAAAACCCTTTTTCACATAAGCGTCGCAGCCCTAAAAATTAAGAAATGACAGCTTAGGTTTCTGCCAAACCAAAATTCATACGGTGTCATCTCAACGGACTTAGATGGTGCCCCTTTTAAAGTGATTGTAGTTGTCTCTAATGCGTAACCCCAAAACGATAGTGGCAAATCGATAAGAGACATCATAGTTCGCACCATATCCAATAGAGAACGACTACGATGTTCGGACACACCATCACACTATGGTGTTCCAGGTGGCGTGAGTTGTGAAACAACTTCCACTTTATCTTAAGTTGTACACCAAACTCATAACTCAGATATTCACCTCCACGACCACATCATAGACATTTTATCTTCTCGTCACGATGATCTCAAACTTCACTCTGATTTTGTTTGAACTTTTCAAATGATTCAGACTTGTATTTCATTAAGTAAATATACACTATATCTACTCAAATTATCGGTGAAGGTAAGAAAATAACGATATCCACCGCATGCTACAACACTCATTGGACCGTATAAATCAACATGTATCATTTCCAATAAGTCACTTGCCCGTTCCATTAAACCGGAAAACGGGGTTTTAGTCATCTTGCCCAAGAGGCATGGTCCGCATGTCTCAACCAAAAAATCAAATGAGTCCAAAGATCCACCAGCATGGAGTTTCTTCATGCGCTTTACATGACATTTAGCGGCAGTGCCACAAGTATGTGGTACTATCATTATTAACTCTGTATCTTTTGGCATCTATGTTATGAACATGTGTATTACTACGATCAAGATTCAACAAACCATTCTCATTGGGTGCATGACCATTGAAGGTATTATTCATGTAAACAGAATAACCATTATTATCTTGCTTAAATGAATAATTGTATTGTAATAAACATGATTTAATCATGTGCATGCTTAACGCAAACACCAATAACATTTATTTAGGTTCGTCACTAATCCCGAAGGTAGAGAGAGCGTGCGATGTTGATCACATCAACCTTGGAAACATCTCCAACACACATCGTCACCTCACCCTTAGCTAGTCTCCATTTATTCCGTAGCTTTTATTTCGAGTTACTAACATTTAGCAACCGAACCGGTATCCAATACCGAAGTGCTACTAGGAGTACTAGCAAGGTACACATCAATAACACGTATATCAAATATACTTCTGTCGACATTGTCAGCCTTCTTATCTACCAAGTATCTAGGGTGGTTCCGCTTCAGCGACCGCTCTCCTCATAATAGAAGCACTTAGTCTCGGGTTTGGGTTCAACTTTGGGTTTCTTCACTAGAGCAGCAACTGACTTGCCATCCATGAAGTTTCCCTCCTTGCCCTTGCCCTTCTCGAAACTAGTGGTTATACTAACCATCAACACTTGATGCTCCTTCTTGATTTCTACATTCGCAGTGTCAAACATCGCGAACAGCTCAAGGGTCATTATTTCCATCCCTGGCATTTTATAGTTCATTACGAAGCTCTAGTAGCTTAGTGACAGTGACTTGGAGAACTATATCAAACACTATCTTATCTGGAAGACCAGCTCCCACTCGATTCAAGCGATTGTAGTACCCAGACAATCTGAGCACATGCTCACCGATTGAGCTATTCTCCTTCATCCTGCAGGCAAAAAATCTTGTTGGAGGTCTCATACCTCTCAACACGGGCACGAGCCTGAGATCCCAATTTCAGCTCTTAGAACATCTCATATGTTCCGTGACGTTCAAAACGTTTTGGAGCCTCGATTCTAAGCCGTTATGCATGACGCACTGAACAATCAAGTAGTCATCAGAACGTACTTGTCAGATGTTCACAACATCTACAGACGATGCTTGAGGGGGTGGCGCACCGAGCGGTGCATTAAGGACATAAGCCTTCTGTGCAGCAATGAGGACAATCCTCAGATCATGGACCCAGTCCACATTATTTCTACCATCATCTTTCAACTCTATTTCTCTAGGAACATATAAAAAATTCAAGGGAGCTACATCGCGAGCTAGTAATCTACAACTTAATTTGCAAAGACATTTTGACTATGTTCATTATAATGAGTTTAGTTAATCATATTACTTAAAAACTCCCACTCAAATTGGCATCCCTCAGGTCATTCGAGTGTCATGTGATCCAAATCCACCAACTCAAGTCTGATCATCACGTGAGTTGAGGTGGTTTCAATGGTGAACATCTTCATGTTGATCATATCTACTATATGACTCATGTTTGACCTTTCGGTCTCTTGTGTTCAGAGGCCATGTCTATACATGCTAGGCTCGTCAAGTTTAACCAGAGTGTTTTGCACGTGCAACACTGGCTTGCACCCGTTGTATGTGAACATAGAGTCTATCACACCCAATCATCACGTGGTGTCTCGACACGACGAACTTTCGCAATGGTGCACACTCGGGGAGAACACAATTTTATCTTGAAATTTTAGTGAGGGATCACCTTATAATGCTACCGTCGTCCTAAGCAAAACAAGGTGAATAAAAGGATCAACATCACATGCAAATCATAAGTGACATGATATGGCCATGAACTTGTGCTTTTGATCTTCATCTTCAAAGCACTGACATGATCTCCATCATCACTGGCATGACACCATGATATCCATCATCTTGATCTCCATCAACGTGTCACCATCGGGGTTGCCGTGCCGACTGTTGCTTCCACGACTATTGCTAACTCATAGCGATAAAGTAGAGCAAAAACGGCAAAAATAATTAAAGACAACCCTATGTCTCCTACCAGTTGTCGTACTCATTGACATGCAAGTCGTGATATTCTATACAAAATATGATCATCTCATACATCACATATATCTCATCATGTAATTGGCTGTATCACATCACAACATACCCTACAAAAACAAGTTAGACGTCCTCTAATTGTTGTTGCAAGTTTTATGTGGCTGCTATGGGTATCTAGGAAGAACAATTCTCACCTACGCATAAACCACAACGGTGATACACAAATTGCTATTCAACCTTCTCAAGGACCGCCTTTGTCAAATCCGATCCAACTAGAGTAGGAGAGACAGACACCCGCCAGCCATCTTTATGCAACAAAGTTACACGTCAGCCGATGGAACCGGTCTCTCGTAAGCGTACGAGTAAGGTTGGTCCGGGCCGCTTCATCCCACAATGTCATTGAATCAAAACATGACTAAGGGAGGAAGAAATCTAAGCATCAACGCCCACAAACTCCTTTGTGTTCTACTTGTGATCTCATCTACACATAGACCTAGCTCATGATGCCACTGTAGGGGAACGTTGCATGGGAAACAAAAAAATTCCTATGCACACGCAAGATCTATCCATGGTGATGAGCATCTATGAGAGGGAGAGTGGATCTACATACCCTTGTAGATTGCTAAGCGGGAAGCGTTAAGAAACGCGGTTCATGTAGTCGAACGTCTTCGCAATCCAAATCTCCGAGCATCTCACGATCCCATCACGATCCATCTCGCGATCCAATCATGGTTCATCCCACGATCCCATCATGATCTGTCCCGCGATCAAATCATGAATCGTCTCGCGATCTTGATCACGGTCCTTCCGATCTAGTGCCGAACGGACGGCACCTCCGTGTTCAGCACATGTACAGCTCGATGACGATCTCCGCCTTCTTGATCCAGCAAGAGGGAGTGGAGAGGTAGATGAGTTCTCCAGCAGTACGATGGCGCGGCGGCAGCGGTGGTGGAACTATTCCAGCAGGGCTTCGCCTAAGCATCGCTGAAACGATCTAGAGGAGAAACTACGATCTAGAGAAGAGGATAACATGTGGCTGATTTCTGTGTCGAAAAACCCTCAATACCTCTAGTATATATAGGAGGAGGGAGGGAGGAGAATTGTCCCCCAAGGGGCCATTCCTTGCTTAGGCCGAAGTGGAGAGAGGAGTCCTCCTCCTCCAATCCTAGTAGGATTAAGACTCCTTCTCTCCCACTAGGAATCCTCCTTCCACCTTTGGGTTTCTCCACCCAGACGCATGGGCCTCTCGTGGGACTTCGGACAGACCACTAGGGGCTGGTTTACCTCTTCCCACAGCCCATGTAGCCCCTTGGGTCGAGACACCCCTCCCGATGGTCCCCCGGTACCCTCCCGACACTCCCGGTACACTACCGATGAGCCCGAAACTTTTCCGGCAACCAAAACAGGACTTCCTATATATCAATATTTACCTCTGGACCATTTTGGAGCTCCTCGTGACGTCCAGGATCTCATCCGTGACTTTAAACAACCTTCGGTCAACACCATACATAACTCTGTACTACCGAAACATCACCGAACTTTAATGTGCACACCCTGTGGGTTCGAGAACTATGTAGACATGACCGAGACACCTCTACGGTCAATAACCAATAGCGGGACCTGAATGCCCGTATTGGTTCCTACATATTCTATGAAGATCTTTATCAGTTGAACCTCTATGTCAAGGATTCAGTTAATCTCGTATGTTGTTCCCTTTGTTCTTCGGTATGTTACTTGCCTGAGATTCGATCGTCCGTATCTCTATACCTAGTTCAATCTCGTTACCGACAAGTCTCTTTACTCATTCCGTGATACAAGATCCCGTGGATAAATCTTTAGTCATATTGCTTGCAAGTCTTATAGTGATGTTGTATTACCGAGTGGGCCCTAAGATACCTCTCCATCACAAGGAGTAACAAATCCGAGTCTTGATCCATGCCAACCCAACAGACACCCTCGGAGATACCTGTAGAGCACCTTTATAGTCACCCAATTATGTTGCGACGTTTGATACACACGAGGTACTCCTCAGGTGTCAGTGAGTTGCATGATCTTATGGTCATAGGAACAGATACTTGACACACAGAAAACTATAGCAATAAACTGACATGATCATATGCTATGTTTATAGTTTGGGTCTTGTCCATCACATCATTCTCCTAATGATGTGATCCCGTTATCAAATGACATCTCATGTCCATGGCCAGGAAACCTTGATTAACGAGCTAGTATATTAGAGGCATACTAGGGACATTGTGTTGTCTATGTATCCACACATGTATGTGAGTTTCCTATCAATACAATTCTAGCATGGATAATAAACGATTATCATGAGCAAGGAAATATGATAATAACTAATTCATTATTGCCTCTAGGGCATATTTCCGACACTCTTCTATATGGCCCTCACAAGGTTATGGCTTATTGTCCATTACACATTTTATGCTCATATTGCCATGTTCACTTTGCATGATATGATCATCTCTATGCCCTTGACATGCATTCGTGACCCATGCTTTGCATCTCACATGACACTTAATTATATGACTTGTATGTATATTTGCAAGCTTGGTGGAGACATTACTTGCCATTCCCATGTATACTTTATGACCCATGTCTATGATGATACTTTCCTCTTGCTTCGTGCTCGTAATATGTCATGAACATTAGTTATGTACACTATTTGCTCATATGACATGATTGCCATGATTTCCTCTAGTATGTTGCATCTTCGCACTGCTAGCTTGCATGACATGGTCACTATGCTTGCTTATGTTGCATCACCGATGTGCTCCTTTTATGCGGTTGATGACAACCATTGCCATGCTTTGCACATGCTTGCTATTGAATGTTGTCATATGTCTCCATGTGTTGCCTTTCTCATGCTAGATTTGTCATGTATTGAGTGCAACAGTGCCTTTAATCTTGCTAATGAGATTGCCCCCATAGCTTTCTCACATATTTTTGGAGATTTTGACATCTTTCATGTGAAGCATGCTTGTCTTCCTTCTTTGCACCATATGCCTAGTGACATGAATATAGACATTGTTGCATCATATTATTCCTGCACTTTTGCTTCTAATTGTTATGTGCAAAAGAAGAGAACCATCATGATGAATGATGTGTTTTCTACCATGCACATACATTGTTTCCTTTGTTGTGTCTATGTGTAGGATACTTCGACTACATGTCAACTTCCACTTCACGTGAGTTGAAGATTCGATCTCTTGAGAGCGAGCCACGCGACACCGACGTGCTTCTACGTCACACTTGCTTGTGTTTCGGCATTGTGAAGGACTCACAAGGACATGTTTTCAAGGTGACATCCTTCTTGAGCATGTATATTGTGGATCTTCCTACTTGTGTTGCTTGTATCATGACACATATTGGTCATCTTGGACCACTTACTTGCACACATGTTAGAGATATTGCTTTAACTCATGATTGCCATCGTTCCATGCCTCATGACATATATACCTTGTGTTTTGCATCCAACTTGTGGATTTTTTGCTATTATAATATGCTTGGTTGCAACAATGTCCATTTGCCATGCCACATTGCTTGCTACATGCTTGACTTGATTGCCTCACACATGATGACCAATTGCTCTTTCTATTGTGTTGAGTGCCTCACTATATTCACTACACCGTATGCATATAATGCTTGGATTGTCTTGCCCCTTGTGTTTAGACATTTCTTTTTCTTTGGTGTTATGAATGATTCCTATGCCTACCATAGACCTTTTGTTGATTGCTTTGTGCATGATGGCTATGACCATGAGCTAGATGCTCGTTATATTATTACACATATTTGCATCCCTACCTAGTCTTTGCATAATTGGCCCCATGATAGCATTGCTTGTTCTCAATTTCTATGCTTACATGCCATGACACAATCCCTTGTCACACCATATGTTATGCATGATGACAACACTTGTGGGGTGATTCACTACTTGAATGCTTGGTTTTGCACTAATGCTAACCACATTTGTTTTTCCAAGTGTTTGTCGTATTTGCTACTTTTGAAGGAATCACATGATGGTGCGACATTGGAGAGTGACCTCTTCGAGCTTATACATGATGATCGCTTGGTGATCGTCCACTTCCACACGGTGACGCCATATTTTCCCATGGTGATTTGGATTTTGATCCGAGGACGGATCTTTCCCAAGGGGGAGGGGAAGATGCGGAGCATCCTACCTACATCACCATGACAAGAGTCCGTTTGGCGAGTGCCACGTGCCACAACTACTTCACATACATAAAGGTGAATCATCTTCTTTACACGTGTTCGCTTGACCCCTTCGAGGATGGTATACTACTTGACACTCCTCTCGTGTGCATGCATAGGTATTGTTGGAGCTTCACGGATGACGAGGAGGAGTGCAAGCGCCAAGGAACGACCACACCATCCGCGAGGGAAGCTTGGAAGAGGAGACGGAAGAAGACGTAGTTGCAGAGTCTACAGCTTCCGGACGTCCGACGTCCTCCGGACGTCCGACGTGTGGAGTCCAACCCAGCCAGAGGACGGACAGAACTCTCTAGTGCCCGGACGATCGACGCCCCCCCGAAAATCCGGAGCCAAGCCACCCGCATCGAACTGACGGATTTCTGAAGACCTCCGGACAACCGAGCCACAGACGTCCAACACACTCCGGACGTCTGGACCCTCCCGAGCCTCGAGACGACCGACGTCCTTCGGACGTCCTACACCTGCATGTGTGCATCCACGGGCCTTGGGCCTTGTATCCCTTATCCACGTACCCCTTCGTGGCCAAGACTATATATACTCCACCCCCACCTCCGTTCTAGGGTTAGCAATGGTTTAGCTCATAGATTAGTTGAGCATTGCTCCTTCCATAGCCTTCTCCCTTGGAGTTGCTACCCCTACATGAGAAGATCCTATGGATGTCAAGACCCCTATCTAGGGAAGATCCTCCGGGATATCAAGGCCCCATCTCCCCATGGGATTTGAGATGAACTCTACCATGTATTTTATTTCCCTTTGTTGTTCGTGTACCTTTGTGGATCTTGTGTGTGGTGAGTCTAGTGGATGTGTGATTGGACTTATTCTTGAGTGTTTCCTCTTGTGATTTCTCCTCGTTCTTCCCGGTGTTCTTCGTGTTCTTCGTGGAATCCCCCTCCAATTCGTGAAAGAACGACACATACAGGTTTGCCTCGTATCACCGAGTGAGGCTAGTCCTTCGTGGACGTAAGCCATGATGAAATGGGCAATGTTGCTTCTTCGTGGACCATTCGTGGGAGCCCTCCGTGGACTCCCGCAACCGTTACCCTCTGTGGGTTGAGGCTTCCATCAACGTGGACGTACGATAACACCACGTATCGGAACCACGTGAAAAATCTTCGTGTTCCTATTTCGTTTGATCTTCATATCCCTACCGTTACTTACACTTGCATATTTTTACTTTCCGCTGCTATACTCGTAGATTTGCATGTGTAGGTGTACTAGACTTGCTAGAATTGCTAAAACTCGCCAGCCTATAAAATTGGGAAAGGATTAGCTTTTAATTTAGTCAAGTAGTCTAATCACCTCCCTCTAGACATACTTTGAATCACACACAATGTTGTAAGACAGAGGCAGGAGGCAGAGCGGCTTCATTTTGCACGGAGCTTCGATGGAGAGGTCAAGGCATGCTTGGCCGACAGGTGTTGTGCTACGTACGACATATCTTCTAGAGACTTCAAGCTGTGTCGGCTGGTGATACTTGGCGTCATGGTGTTGCGGTGTACCGGTGGCGACCGTGAAGTGCTCAACAGTTTGCGCGTAGGGAGGTGGCGTTGTTGGGCACCGTGATGGCGTGGACGAATGTCCGGACTGACAAGGTCGATGCGAATCTCTTTCCTAAAGATGGGTCATCGGTTCAATGATGATGACGACTTCTAAAACGTGTGCATGTGGTGTACGCTTTAGGTTTGTTGCACCGTTCTGATATGTTATGTGGATGGATCGACGACAACACCGGTTTTAGATATGTGGAGTGAGAGCACTCCATATTATCGAGCTTGACAAATTTGTAGATGGCTTGATGTATATTCTTGTCAGATCTTTATTGAATAATTAATAAAGATAGTTGTATGCACCGATTGATGCAAAGGTGTAGGGTTTTAACCTCCATTTTCAAGGGAAAAAACATGAACCTAGACACCTCAAAAATGGAGTGGACCAAGATCTTTCCAGGGCGAGGGCGGTCTGCGGCAATGTAGCAAGCAAACGGCAGAAACAGAAAACCTGATATGTGGTTCTAGAAGGAATGTGATTAAGAAACGTCTTCACAGGACGGCACCAGGCGCAGTTACTTGTCCTTGCCGATGTACTAGATCGGGAGCAAAGGCAAACCATGAACCAGCAAGAAAATGTCCGAACTTCTGATGACGGCTCAAGATTTAATTCACATTGGTAAAACATCTCTCAAAGGCCCATACACTATACCTGATCATCCATCCATCACAAAAGGAAAGAAAAATGTCTGGCTTCTTCAACTAACTACAGTACATTATTATTTTGACCTCTGGCTGATTGAGTGACCGATTCCAGTTAATCCCTCCCTGTATTATCCTTTTGCAAACCGCAACCTATGTGCTACTACTCGTTCTCGTTTCATGTACACGCATGGCATTCGGGCAGTCACGATGACTTCTCGGCGCTCTCTTCCTCTTCTTCCAGGGTCTTTGCTTTGCCCGGGAGCAGCGCCCCCCGAGCCTGGATCTGCACGATTTCGAGCAGGATCTTGTGGAGGGACTGCGGCTTCGAGAAGAAGGGGCAGTGGTCGCCGCCCTTTATCTTGAAGATGCCATCGGGCGGGCTCTCCCGGACCAGCTTCTCCTGGACGTCGGGCGACAGCATCCGGTCGTCCAGCGTCTGGATGAAGTAGCGGCGGACCGTGCCGTACTTCTCCGACGTGAGGGAGAGCTTCTCCATGATCGGGGCTAAAGGGATGGGCCTCATGGACACGGTGGCCAGTGCGATATCCTGCAACGTCGCGGGCAAACTCGTCAGCTGGACTTGGTCCACGGAAAAACAGAAGATTGGCATGGCAATGTATGTGACGGTGGTTCTCGGTTCACAGTGCGTGAGTAGAGTACAATGTATGTACCTTGGAAGGACTTTGGTTGAAATATAACCCCTTGATCTGCTGCTTGTCAAACCTGAGCCCAGTTGGAGGCTTGTCCTTCCCATTTCCGTAAAGTAAATATTGTGATTCTTGCAAGAAAACATCGGCCGACGCAAGCTGCAAAAATACCACGTCACGGGAGTTTGTGAGCACTCAATAAGAACATACAAGTGCAGAAGACACATCAAAGGAGTAGTGCATACCTCTTCAGAGAACACGTCGAAGGGCCTCTGGCTATCCTTTACCATCGTGGCAGTAAGAAATACAGCCTTTGAGATCTTTTTTGGGCAGTGTTCTAGGGCATATGACACACTTGCACCTCCACAACTATGACCGACCAAAACTACCTGCATTCGCGTCGACATGAACACAACACTCAGCGACCCAGTTCTATTCTTTAATGAACGTGTGAAGAAAAAAGGTGCAGTACTTGCCTTCTCATTCTCGGGGAGTTTACTGAGGTAATCAATTAGTGGCTTGGAGTACTCTTCCAGTGTAGCTATGCTGTTTGTATCAGTGTGGTCTATGCCAGAACCTGTGAGGTCTAAGGCAACAGGATCGAGACCAGCTTCCTCCAAGAGAGAGATGGTCTTGTACCAACACCAAGCGCCAAATCCTTCCCCATGGACAAGAACGATTTTCTTGGTTTCTAAGTTCTCTAAAACAATTTGGACCTGAAAATATGCCAGAACAAGCATGAAAAACTGAAATCAGTTAAAAAGAACACATAGAAAAATAGACGACAGTTACAGCAAACTAGTCCAAAGTTGCTAGGGCAAAGTGTTAAACTAGGAAGGATAAATAGTGTAAGCGCAAATGACGAACACTTCTACTGTATGGTTAGGTCCTAACTCCTCACCAGATGCCCATGTACATGTAGAAGCATATGTCAGCATGACTGTTGAAACTCTTTTTATAAGAACTATAAAAATAGCTTATATCTGAATGTGAAATGCACGAAACTGCAAACAGAATGATCATTTGACAGAGACCACTGTAAGAAATGGGAATATGCTATTAACTACTGAGGCAGCTGTCTATTTCATAGACTCGTAGTATTGTCTTGTAGTCCTAAGAAAACACTGCAAGAAATAGGAAACATGCTATCAACTAGTGAGGCAGCTGTTCAGTTCATAGACTCGTAGTATTGTGTTGTAGTCCTAACTCCTAACAGAATGTAACTTGTAAGGTCTCTCCATGAATATATAAACCTATGTCACCCACACAAAAAAATAAGTAAAAAAAAAACTATCTTATGTATGAATCAACAGTTGTACATAAAGATGCATTTTCGACATATAGTAGTATGTATAATAATCTATATACATAGTTTAAATTTCCAAAATACGGCTTCAAGATTCTAGAAGCTTAGAGAGTATGCTCAAACAATTAAAAGGCAATAAAGTTAATTCTTAAGAAAAAACATGCAAAGTGAACAGCAAAGTGTGTCGCCATTGGTAGATTTACATCAACAAATCTTAGTACTAACAAGATGAGCACACAAAGGAAGCGCAGAAACCCATCATCATATCAAAGTGACACTTCAGAACCTCGGATATTCAACTACAGATTAATATGAAGTTATTAAGTGCATTTCAATTCAAAATAAACCCCAACAAGCAAGCCATGAAGAAACTGACCAAAAAGCACGCAGGTGCTTCCTTACAGAAAAAGAATGTGTCCTTCAACAAACATACAAGTACATCCATATCACTGAATTATCTCCCATACACAAGCAATCGAAAAAGAACCAATTTACCAGTAAAACCTAGAGCAACCAGACATTTTAGCAATGTAGCAAACCAGGCAACTGACAATGCTGTGGTACCACTCTGATAATGACAGAATTCCGCCGACCAAACAACTTAAACAACAAAGCATACAACAGTATGATAATGCCAAATCATTCAGGGCCAGATGGCCAACTGGTCCCGCAAGAACTCTTGCAGTTGAAAAGTTTGGTACTGGACCTAACTAAGTACTGGTACAGTTTGCAACTGAACCAACCTCTGTACTAATTCACGAAAAAATCAGAACTTTCTTTGACAATGAACTTGTTAATTACTACTGTAGGGTATAACATTGTAGATATATTTTTCTAGGCAAGAACAAGACGCAAGGATGCTACAAGGGAGGGAGCATGGAACAGAAAGAGAGAAAGGCCGGGGAGCCTTACAGCCTTGGTGGCATTGGTGACGGAGTCCGGGAGGTTGCCGTGGCGTCGGGAGCTGGTGGAGCCGGGGCCGATTCGGCGGGACATGGAGGCGGCGCCGGCGTCGATGCGGCGCGACATGGAGCCGCCGGCGTCGAGGTGCTGGTGGATGGCCATGGCGAGCGCCTGGCGGTGCAGGAGCTCCTCCTCCGCCGGCGTGAGCTTGGCCGCGCCGCCGCGCGGCGGGCGCGCGCTCCCCATCCGCTTGCTGCGCGACACCGCGGCCGCGCCCCGGTGCTCCTTGCGCGGCATGCACGCGAACGCGTTGCCCATCGGACTTGTGGCGGAAAAAAGGAGGGTGTCCCTCTCTCTCTCAAGTCTCAGGAACAAATCGGCAGAGTCGAGCAAGAAAACAAAAGGTCGATTTCTGCTCCAAGAAGGGTGGGAGTGGACTCACACAGGAACAGGAACGAGAAACTCAACAGCAACAAGAAACTCGTAGAAGAAACTGAACTTAAAAAGAATGGAGGATGAGAAGGAAGATTTTGTCCAACTGGGAGGAGGAGCGGGGACGAACGGCGCCCTGCCGTGCTCTCTCCGGCGAGAAGCACGGTTGGTTGGTTGGTTTGGCAAAAGCGATGCGAAGAGGAAGAGGAAGAGGAAGCACGGAGCAGATCTGAAAGAAGGGAAGAGGCGGAATTTATGAGTGGTCCTGACACCTAACTCGTCTCTCCCACACGAATCTCGCCAAAAAGGATTTATTCCCCCTCTCTCTCTCCTGTATCTTTTGGATCTTCTCCCGCACAAATGATTTGGAATGGAGCAAGCAAAAGAAAGAGAGAAAGATTAGAAATTTGGAAGCAGCAGCGAAGAGAGACAAAGGG
Organism: Hordeum marinum; assembly: GCA_022496015.1. NCBI lineage: Eukaryota > Viridiplantae > Streptophyta > Magnoliopsida > Poales > Poaceae > Hordeum > Hordeum marinum. Next base: position 370,676,839 of record CM039678.1, on the reverse strand, counting down.
AGGAGAAGCTTTAGGCGGCGGTTTCCTGGGAATTGTGTCTCTTGCTTTGCTGGTGTGGTGGAGTCTCCTCCCACTCCCTCTCTCCCTCTCTTGCAGAAAAAGAAGTCCGGGAGAGGAGACCTCTTTTTTGTTATTTTCTTCACTGCTAATCCAATCCACTGGGTGTCTTAATTGTCTGGTTCGGCCTGGCTTTTGACCCACCACCCTGTCCTTCTCCTATTATTCTTCTTCATTCATCCATTCATAATCAAACCATACATATAAAGATAAAATTTCAGCCAGCTTCTTTCCCTAAAGTATCATATAATCAGGAGTGTGGTTTTTCTTCCGTTCCTGGGGTGGGGATATCCTGGTCTACCTTTCTCGGATCCAAAGCGAGGCCCTGCCTCACGCTTTCAGGAAAATGGTGGATTGCGAAAAATGGTGGTACATGTGGTCTTTGAGCCCCTTTTTTGACCTTTGAGCCCCTTTTTTGATCCGTTGTACTTTTGAGCTAATGGTACATGTGGATTGCGAAAAATGGTGGGCGCCTGATGAACGGATGCGGGAGCACTGTTGGAGTAAATCCGTCCCCCTCCCCATTCTTCAATGAATGAATGGGCGGGCCATTTCGATTAATTTCCACCAGTGCAACGGTTGTACGGTTTCACTGTCAGAGACGATGTAGAGTACAGTAGAGTAGGACGTGCGAGCGAGCGAACGAGCGTGTGAGAACATCTTTTGCCGGACCCCTCAAACAACCTTTCAAACTTTTATCGACATGTTCGGTCAGTAACTGGACAGAAGAAAGAAGTAAAAAAAAAAAAAACCTTCATATCGTTCCTATACGTTCAGACTGTCCGCGAACCTCATGTATTCATCTCAAATATGGAGACGACGTGCCCGGTCAGTTCACCACGTAGGACGCGATCCCACTCTGAATCACCTTTTCTTTTTATTTATTCATTATTTGCTTTCTCTCTTTTCCTTTCCATCATCAAGTGCAAATGACCGGACATATGAGGAAGAAATTGAGAAGTATGGCTCGCGGATGAACAAATAGGGCACATGCCCGGTCACTGACCGGGCGCGTCCGCGGGCGTTTAGGGGATCATATTTGCTATTTCCGGCTGTAGATGTTCTGAGCTAGCAAGGCAAAATTCGGGTTTTGACCATTTGTCAAAAGTTTAGCAGGATTTGACCTTGCTTAAAAAGAACGGAATTTACCATTTTTACTACCGTCGAGGACCTAGCGGTAGGGTTAGAGAGCCTATCATCGAGGCCTCTCGCGGTAGATGACTCATCCATGTTAGCAACAACTGATGGCTGACGCAACCTCCGTTCGACCTTACCGTCGTAGGGCCCGATGGTAGGCTGCCTAACCCTACCACCGGGGACTCCGACGGTAGGTTGTCTAACCCTACCGCCAGGGGCTCCGGTTGTAGGAGATAGGGTCCGGGCAGTTATAAGCCACAATGCCGGTTCGCCCAACCCCGTCTTCTTTCCCCCACCCCGGCGCAAGAAGATAGAGTTCTTCATCTTTCCCCCCTCTCTCATCCCCTCTACTCCCCCAGAACTTCTTCGCTTGTTGACGGTTTTTGCGGGTCGAGATGGTTCCGAAAAGAGAAAAGTAAGCTCTTTCAATCCCTTCAATTATTTTTAGTCAAATAGCTTTCGATTCGACACATTATTTGCTTCAAATGAACCCTATTTTTGTACTAGAGTTTCAATTTGGTTGATCTATAGTTGTTTAGGTTGATTTTGTATGATGTATATGGTTGAATATGAACCCTAGTAACTAGTTGGAGAGATGCTATGTAGTTTGAAGATGAACCCCTAATACTCCCTCCGTCCGGGTTTATTAGGCCCGGAGACCGCTTCTCTTAGACCAAGGCACATAGTAATTTGCTTACATTAATTCTTCTATCCCACTCCCAATGCACTCTCTCATATGTCAATTCTCACATGCAACCAATGAAACGACATGCATGCAATGTATTTATTGTTCAGCTATGAGACTAGTAATAATGCCTCTCGCTACGGCCAATGAAATGATTGCATGCATGTAGGTTTCCAAAGTAAGGCCTTATAAAGAGGGACATGCATGTGTTGCTCTTAGGCCTAATAAACCCGGACGGAGGGAGTACCTGTTAAAATAATAATAATGAATGTCATATGATGTATGTTGGAGGAATTCTAACTAGTGATGGATGATGCAGTTGATGGATGATGTTGAATTAATAAATCATATATTCCAATGTCTGAATATGATGGATTTTGGTGAATTATGCATATGTGTATTCTTTTTTTACAAATGTTGAATAAATGAATGAATGATGTTTAAAAAAATTACAAATGGTTGAATGTCGTTGAATGAATGATGTTAGTTGAATATAATTAATTTGTATTGAATGTTTATATTGGTTGAATGTGATATGAATGTTTGTTGAATATGTGGGAATTGATGAAAATGATATGATGCATGTTCATTGCATATGACATGTTCATTTGCAATTGTTTTAGGAGGACTACCCTTGCGGACAACATCGGCACTAAGTAGACCTTGCTTGACCCTGCATTCGATAAGGGTCATCGTGCACGTTTCATAGAAAATGGAATGGTAATTACTATGATACAGTAATTGAGCCAAGCCTTTTGATTCGCTAAAATAAGCTACTATTTGTGTCTACATTTTGACAGATGCTTCCGCCACTGTGGATGAGGGCACACGAAGTCTGTTGAGATGAAGTACGATGAGCGCTAAGTACCATACTTCAGGAGAGTCCGATTGTTGGGTTTCGTGCGGTAGTTCAAGTGTTTGCCACCGTCGCTCGACCACACTTAGCTCTCACAACTTTGGTGGACCGGTGACGGCCCGAGACGCACACTTTCCATCTCCCATGTGGTGATATGACGGTGACCCTCGAGGACTTCGGGATGATGACGACCCTACCGATCGAGGTTCATGCTCTCACTGGGCGAGTAGAGAGGAAGAACTGGCAAGATAGGGTTATCTCCCTCATCAGGGACTGCCCCCCCCTCCTAAGGATAACCAGACATCCGGTGTATCGATGTCCTAGCTCATGAGGAACCGATGCAAATGCCCAGACGGTGCCGATGGTCGAACCATAGAGTGGTACATGAGGGCCTACTTGTGGTGTCTTCTCACGGACGTCGTGTTTCCGGACTGCCCAGGGGATACTGCCCTATGGATGTATCTCGACTTCTTGGGCAATTGGGATGCAGGATACAGCCGGCGTTTTGCCGGCCTCGCCTACCTATATTGTTCGGTAAAAGAATATCTCACTGTTTTTATGGATGTATGCTGATTAAAATTGTGTTATCTGATCATCAATTGGTGTTTTGTAGCTTGGAGACACAACGCGGAGGACGGAAGAAACGTTTGGTATGTGTGGATTGTCTGTACCCTCTCCATTTGGACGTGGGAACGCTTGCCGGTGGGGCGTCCTGAGTAAATGGACCTATATGCATAGACAGACTATGGCGAAGATGGCGACGACACTCGATACCCGACCGCCGCGTACGCTTGGGACAAGGTAAGGTCTACACGGGCAATGCGTTGTACAAGGTCTTTGCCAACGAGCTAGATGCTTTGTCGTCTTACTCGGTATAAGAACTAGCTTACCAATCTTTTTGATGCCACTTTCACGGGAGCTTGCCAATTTTTTGTACTAGGTTAACTGGTGGCCGTATCATGACCGAGAGTGGGGGTTCGAGCTGAACGTGATGTGTGAGCAGGATAGGCTTAGCTGGCGGTGCATTGTGCCCATGATATGTGTGTACGCCGTCGAGTATCACTTGCCACAACGCGCGTCCGTGCAATTTGGTATGTTCCAACATACCAAACCGGCCTTACCCAATGACATCGGTGGCTCTGCCCTCCACTAGTGAGTGCATTGTTCTATATTACCGTTTTTCTTTTCATTCGACATTCTTATGATGTTTTTATTGTTTCTTATGCCTTGCAGGAAAAGCAGGCAACGTTGTCAGTCGATCACAAACTAGGGACATGAGCATTGAGAATATGTGCGGGAGTGAAATGAGAGGACATACCACAAAGATGGTGAGAGGAGAGTGCTTGACTGGAATGACTATGAGCAACACATGCAGTGGTACAACGATGGCGTGAAGCATCGTCTGTGCCCGAGGCCCCAGTGGACGACAGCAGATGTCGAATCACTGCACAAGGATGACCCCGAGGATGAAGCCTACCATGACAGCATTAGAGGACTAGAAGGTGGATTTAGGGAGTATGGAACCCTGATGAAAAGTGGTAAGTTGTGTTAATTTATTTTGAGCCGGCGGTTGGATGAAATCTACTTTAGTCGTTGTGACTCAGTTATTCATTTGTAGGCTTTGGAGATGAACAAAAGCATTTTTTGATGGCTCGGATGCGCTAAGTTGTGTCCTCGGGACCCGAGATTTTTAGAACAAGTTGAGGGGAACGGTGAAGGTAACATCAAGCCTCCTAGACTTACCTTATGTTCGAGTAACCTCAAATTGGATCCATGCCATGTTATGTTCTTATTTATTTGTAATCCTAAACTTGATCCGTATTATGTTCTTTTTTATTTGTTATTTTCAGAAGTTTGTGACCCGTTCTCGCAAGCTAGTGGGCCTGCTTGGGTGCGCTAGCTCTGCTGATGCTCATGTTCCTGGCGGCATGATGCATGCCCTCGCTTCATCGAGCCATGTCGCCTTGTCATCTAGGTTGGTTGAGGAGGACGATGAGGAAGAAGACGACAAGGAGCAAGAAGAGGAAGAAGAGGAAGGAGATGATGAGGAGGAGTGTGATGATGATGACGGACCTCCACGAACTTAGGTAACCCGGGACAAGAGGGGGAAGCAGCCGAAGAAGGATTGGGCAAGTCCATCCCTGTTTCAGAAATCACGTCCTCGTCCCTACAATAAGAAGGCGGATGAGATCAGCTCGAAAAATAAGGAGGGTCATACCTCGAAGAGGGGAAGGAAGAGCAAGTGAAATGGCTGCCATGTTGGCTATGATTGAGAACTCCTTTGTATTGTCGAACTATTTGGTCTTTCCTATGTTGAACTGGTTGCTACCTATTTGTTATGTGTGACAATGTAAACCGGTTTGATATTTGTTAGTGTGACGAACTATTTGCTCTTTGTGTAGCAATGAACTATCTTTCTAGGGATGATGCATATTATAATGTGTGTGACCTGCATACTTTTCATTTGCAAACTACAGAACTATTGTCAAATTTCTTGAATTGAAACTATAAAGTTTCAGGGGAAAAAATCATTGGGTTCAGACCCTACCTTAATAGACCCTAGCGGTAGGGTGTGAAACCCTACCTTTTTTTAGGCGAATCCCTGTTACAACAACTTTACACTAGGGTCAGACCCCTACCGTTGTAGTCCCTAGCGATAGGATGTGAAAACCTATCGCTTTTCCGGAGTGATTCCTTATCACAACATCTTTACACAGACCGAGACACTATCGCCAGAGCCCTCGACGATAGGGTCTTACATGCTATTGCCGATGAGCTTGGCGATACAACCGTTACGCCACGTCAACCCTTCGGCTGACAATTCATGGCCATTGTCGTTACCTTGCCGTCGGGAACCTCGGCAGTAGGCTATAACCTTACCGCCAACCGTTCTGACGGTAAGAAAAGGATCAAATCCTAAAAAAGAAATTGAAGCAGGGTCAAATACTGTTAAACTTGTGACAAAGTGTCAAAACACGGATTTTTGCCGCTAGTAGGTGGCGTTTTCCTGAGGCTGGTGTGATTTTTGATGTGGATATATTCGGGTCGACTTATTATTTCCTCTGCTTCCGTCAGTGGTACGTACATACTTGTACATAACTAATGAGAAAGCAACACGAGTGTACTGCTCACCGTCGATGCTGATGGCGATACCTTAGCTTAAACAGGCCGGCGCATTAAGGACAAGGGCATGGCGCTTGGTTGCAACGGCACGTCATGTTACTCACTCCCGTTGTAGCATCCGCTTCATGGATCCCAGGGTACGTGTGATAAAAGAAAGCTCAACTTGTCTAATTACTACCTGTACAAATTAAGTTATGAGTAAATTTCGATTTTTACCCTCATATTTTTGACACTAATTATTCCATTTAGCGAGATTTCATTCGTCTTATCCTTTTAGCAAAAGTGTTGTCATAATTTATCCTATTTAATATTTTACGAGCATTCTGACCGGTAGGTCCAATTGTGTTGTCCCAATTTACCCTGTTTAATATTTTGGGAGTTCATGGTATTCTCCTATTATTTATAAAACATATCATACTCCTATTATTACAACAGATCATGGAAATACAATGCGAAAAAATTGTGTTATGACAACTATTTTTTCTCTTTGTTCCCGGGTCATGGTGCCAATTCATCTCTTGATTCATAGATCATGCTGTCAAAGTATCTCTCTTTTGTCAAATAGACTGTATTTATGCTTCACACTACTGCCAAAACTCATTAATATAGGCTACAGATTTCTTTGGATGCACGTGTTCAAAATAGGTTGAATAATGCTTCCCAATTATATATGCGCCATGACCTTATAGTACAACCGAATAACATCACATATACAGAGAGCTTCACTATTTCACAACTACACAAGCTACAAAATACACCAAACAGTAGTAGTGGTAATGACAAGCTCCACAGGACGTTGTGCATTGGACACAGCGCGAGCGACCTCCATCGGACATGTACCGGTCAGGAGAAGCTGCGAGGACCGGTTCAACAGGGAGAAAAATAGTCAAGAAAAAATGGTCAATGTGACATGCCAGCAGGACCTAAAAATTGGGACATGCCAGTCTAAACACTCACAATATTTTGAACAGGGTAAATCGTAGAAAAACTTTTATTAAATGGGGTAAAATGGATGAAATCTTATTAAATGGGTAATTAGTGTCAAAAATATTTAAATAGGGGGTAAAACAGGAATTTACTCAACAAGTAAAAAATGTCACGTGTTTCGTTTGTTCATATATCCTAGCCATTCGATCTACAGCCGGACTTGCCAAATCCGGCCCATCAAACGCCCGCGGACGCTGACCGGACACCTCTCAAATTTTATGCAGCACATTCACATATAGTAAAATCAAAACCTCAAATCCATACAATTCATGCATATCGATCATAAACAAACTGTCCGAATGCCAAAGTTTGAAAGAAAGCAAAGCAAAGCAAATCATAGTTTAACAAACCGGACATGGAAAAATGAAATCAATGTCCGAGCGTGACCGATGGCCTCCGATCACTCGTTGTGCGGCTGCTGCGAAAAGAGGACTTCGTCTTGCTCCTCCTGAATCCTTGCCGCCAGCTCCACCTGCATCCTGACATGCTGCTCCGTCTGAATCCTTGCTGCCTCCTTCGCCTGCATCCGGGCTGCCTCCTCCGTCGCCCTCTGGGCATTGATCTTCTTCTTCTTGTCCGCAAGCCACATCTTTGCATGCTCATTCAAGCCGGTCTCATCCGCCAACATGATCTTCGCATCTTTCGCGTCTCGTGCGAGTTGCAACTTCTCCTTCTCGAAATCCATGTCGGCAAATGTTTTGGCCTTATCGAGCTCCCATTTGATCACCGCTTCGCGCTTCTCCAACTTGTTCTTCCCCCTCTCAATTGCAAGCTTATTCTCCACCCTAGTTTTGTCCCACTCCATCCTTTCCTTTTGCACTTCCATGAGGAGCTTGTACCTCTCCTCCTTCCTGCTCTCCCTAGCCGAAAAAATGCTCGTCCATGTTGATGACATTTTGGTAGCCGCGGCATCACGGGCGAGACATGCCTTTTCTCACTTGTTTCCCATGATTTGACGGTTGTCCTTTTGCACGGTGGCTTTTTCATTCTCGTCCACGACAACATCGTCCTCTTCATCGTCCAACCCAATTGATTGGTTGGAGCTTGAGCCATCATTCCTCTTCTTGGCGGACTTGAGCTCGACCACAACTAGGGTCCACCTTGGCTTGCCATTCAACAGGAGCCAACAATGGCTAAAAGCAAATGGCTTATTCTCCTCCTGGTGATACAAAGTTGCCGCCACCGCCGTTTAGGGAACAACATTTGTATGAGCACGAGAATGCAAACACAAGAAGCATATGCAATGAGCGAGAAGATGAGGCAATCGAGCTTACTTGAGTTGCGATTCCAAACCCACTTTGAGGGCGTTTGGTCACTTGTGCATAGTATCCGACGTACTTGTTCACTTCCCCTTGAATGATCCCCCAACGATGTTGGAGAGATGCCACATTGCAAGTGGTCACGATAGGATGCGGATCCACATACTCCTTCAGCTCGTGATACTCCTTCCAAATCTTCGTCCAATATGTGCCCCCCTTTTGCTCCGTGCCGCATATCGAATCCATCGTTGTGGCCAACCAAGCTCTGACCAACAAGATGTTCTCGTGTCTTGAGAATGCCGGACCTCTTGCCTTTGTCGTCTTGTCCTGCTTCTTCTTCTTCTTCCTCGGATTGGGGTCGGATGTGTTCCCAACTTCAAAAGCGGTGGGGGGCTCCAGTTCATACTCCACTTGGGTCGGTTCTTCATTCTAATTGATCATCGTCGACATGAACGCTGCCTATATGATTAAGATTTGCAAGTATTCATCATGAGCGAAAGAAACTAGAGGGCAAGAGCAAAGAAAAAGCACCGAGTCATGTTCGGTCATTCCGCCGAACAGGTTGAGGTCAGCCCGGGCAGTGCCGGAGCCCGTGCTCATCCGCGCCCGAACGAGCTCCGGCGAGTCACACACGTCCATCGCCGGCATCTGCGTGGGTAGAAAGCTATCCGGAATGGCCCAGCTGCCGCTCAGATCATTGTTGGGGTCAGTGACCGTAATCCTCGCTGGCGCTCGGAGAGAAGGGGTGCGAGGATCCGACCACGACGGAGGAGACATCTGCTCATGCGCGTCCGAACCTCCCTGCGACACCATAGCCGCCACCTCCCTCTCTTGCTGTCGGCGTCGCCGCAACTTGCGGGCGACGTTCTCCGCCTTGCAAGTCGCCGCGGACGAATTCATGCCGCTGACGGACGAGGCGGACTGCGTCTCCATCGCGGCGGTCTGGGTTGGGCTGGACGACATCTCTGGCGGTGGATCGGGACCGAAGGTGAGGATTGGAAGCAAGGGTGGAGGCGGACAAGGGTCCGTGCGCGGGAATTGTTCTAGAGCGATAGGAGGAGGAGGAAGGGTTTGGGGGGATTTGGTGCAATTTGGGATGGGGACGGGCTGTTGGGTTCGACGTGGTGGGCGTGCCAGGGCGCGTCCGGGCGCCTCCATACCCTCCTCATATTTGGGCTGGATATGGGAAGTGTCGATCAACCTGGGCGTTTGAGGGCCGTTTGAGAGGCCCATCTGGGTAAAAAAAAGTGACCGGACACTGCCCGGGCGTTTGAGGCGGATTTAAAAGGTCCGACTGTAGATGCTCTAACCCACAAGATGCTATATTTCTTCTCTTCTTTTGAAATACTTTCTATGCAAGTATTAGTTTTGTGTAAAGTCAAACTTCTATATATACTCCTTCCAAATTACACTGTTAAAACAACATATATTATAGTACACAGGGAGTGTATACTTCAAACATTCGTTGGGACACACATCCATCCACCCGTATCAGCCACCCATTGCCTCACAGTCCGCAAACTTAGATTCCAAGGGCACATTGAATTAAAATTTTACGTTTCAAAACTTAAGTTCCCGTCGTTTCACTCGTCTCAAGTTTTAAGCTTTTTTTCGTTCGATCGTATCAAATTTTAAGCTTTTGTTGTTCGAAACTACGATTTTTTTTTGGAACTCACCAAAACATATTCAAAATAAATTGAATTCAGAAGCCCTCGTCACAAGAAACAATATGCAAGTGAAACTTAATTCGGACTTTGTTTTTGGCTTGTACAGATTATTTGGATGAATACATATAGTGTTATGGATGTTAGTAATACAATTCATTTTGAATATAGTTGCCTATAAAAACATATAGTAATACCTACAACAGCAAATAAATATGGTAGAAAAATATATATTCCATGACAAATTTAGTTTAGTGTTGTGGATGTTAGTATAATTTTTGAGGCCTCTTTAATTTGCGGGATTCTTAAAACATAGGAATAGAAAATCTACGCAATAGAGTATCACAACATCTATAGCCGGACATAGCAAAACCCAGACCCTCAAACGTTCGCGGACGTGTCCGTTGGCATTGACCGGGCACGCCTTATTTGTTGGCTTGCACACCCACGTCCCTCACATCCGAACCCTGAAAACCATAGAACACATGCAACACTACATGAAACTAGATCAACACGTAGTTTATCAGATCACATTGCATCGCCGAACAAAAGGAACATAGTTCATCGGAGTTCAACGACAAATCCATACTACAAACTACTTGAAACATATTTAAAATATAAACAGAATGGGGAAGGGCGGAGGAAATCACCATTTCCTCACCGACCCCTTCCCCTTCCGGTCGTCGACGTGGTTGTCCCCCTCCTCCGAGGCCGACGACGTCATCAGCGCTGCGTCAACGGGCGTCGGGTGCTAAGGAAGACCCGTCGGGGTTGCCTTGCTCGAGCAGGGACCTCCTAATGGCGACACGGAGGGCGAGCTCCTCCACATCGATGGTTGAGGCATCAGACTCTCCGCCGGAGCCACTGCTACTTCCGTCGCTGGCCATCGAACCGAAGGGAAGGGGATTAGAAGTGAAGTGGACGGAGGCGGGAGTGGAGCGAAGTTCAGATTGATCGATGCCTAGGGTTTACCGGATGAGGATATTTATGCGGTCGGGGTGGGCCAGGCTGAGCCAAGCCGAGATGACGGACACGCCAGGACACACCCGTACCGCCCTCATATCCGTCCTATATTTATGTTGAATATGAGGATGTCGATCAGTCTGGACGTTTGAGGCCCGTTTGAGACGTCCGTATGGATTAAATTTTCGTAACCGGTGAATGCCTGTCAGGGCATTTGAGGTCGTTTTGGTGCGTCCGGCTATAGATGCTTTCCTGTACTCTTGTATCCAAAAGACTACATGCCTGTAAGATTTTGGATTGGAGAGTGTTTCTAGATTTATAGATTTGGGATGATGAAAATCGCCGGCACCGCACCAGCTCGTCAGACTCTTCAAACTGTTAATTGCCAGGCTTTTAGTGTATTACCTGTACGCGTCTGCGTCTTCCGTTGTATTTGTGCGGACGTGCGCGTTACAAAACCATTGAATACGAGACGACGAGGACATGTATGCGTTAGTAACGCGGTTGCAACGGCACCTCTTGCTGGCTCTTGTTGTGTCCAGACAATGATCAACCGTATAATAGAATAGCATGCACTAGGCACTAGCAGCTGATGATGACAATCATGCCGTCATCTCTGTTGTTATTTCTCAAATAGTACTATATATCATAGATTCATAGGTAGGGGCACGTAATCAGCCGGATATATGCAACTTGTTCGACTCTCGTGATTTTCTTCTGAACAGCCGGTCTCTTCTTAACTTGAACTCGACGCCGTTAGACCCCGTTTGGGACGTCCAATTGTTTTCCCTGCATGTCACGGTCACACGTCGTGTTCGTCTCACCGGAGTACTCCAGCATCGTTCTCTGAGACGTTTCGACTGCTCCAGCAACCAACATACGCCGACCCGCCATGGATCCGTGTGGTATTTGTTCCGCAACTTCGCCGGCGAGTCCGGTCTGAGGTTACGAAGCGAGAGCGAGCGTCGTAGACGAAATAGTCGAACACGTGAAAGTTAGATAAACACATGGAGTAGGAAGGAGACTATCTTTATTAACGATGATCTCTGGTTACAATGATTGCTTCTCATCTCTTTATATAGAGGTAGGGGGTCAAGGGATAAGTACCCACTTAACGAAAAGAGAGGAAACGGGAGGGGCTAGCGACGTGCCTCGCACGAAGCCGCCGTCCCTCCTAGCGATGGGCCCGGTTTCCCAACACTCCCCATTGGGTAATTATCCATATATCCATGTCTCAAAACTCCAAAAAAAACAGTGAGAAAAAACATGAAGAAAAAACGCATAGTATACGTTGTTGTATTGCACGAATTGCCTCATCAAAAAACTTAGGTGAGAAACATCAGGAAAACTCACTCAAGGGAAGAAGAGTACAATCTATTCAACCATCAAGTTGAGTACTCAATCATCGGGATCGAGATTTTAACAATGAGTTTGTGAAGTTTCTTCCCGTGAACCTTGCATCTCTCTAAGTCTCATCATACCGATTCCACGCACACATCTCTCGAAGGATGATGCCGGTAATGATTTAGTGAACATATCGGCAAGATTGTCACATGACTTAATATGCAAAATTCTCATCTCGTTCAACTGTTGCAGCTCATGTGCATAGAACTTGAGACTAATATGCTTTGTGAGGTTACTCTTCACATAACCCATCTGAACTTGTGCAACACAAGCAGTATTATCTTCATAGATAATGGTAGGGGTTTGTATGGTGTTCAGCCCACACGCCTGTTGAATGTGGTTGATCATCCGCCGAAGCGATACACATTCTTTTGACGCTTCGAATAGTGCCATGATTTCCGAGTGGTTCATGGAAGTTGACACACGAGCTTGCTTGGTCGATCTCCAGAAAAACGCAGTTCCACCACAAAGGAAAACATATCCAGTTTGTGATTTGCAATCATGCGGGTCCGATAGGTACCCAGCATCGGCATAGCCTATAAGGGATAGGTCTTGATTCCTTTTATAAAACAGGCCAAGATCTTGGGTCCCTCATAGGTAATGGAAGACGTCCTTGATACCTTCCCAATGTCTCTTGGTAGGTTCAGAACTGTACCTAGCAAGCAAACCGACGGCGAAAGCAATGTCTAGCCACGTACAATTTGCGAGGTACATGAGTGCTCCAACTACACCCAGGTAAGGAACCTCTGGTCCCAGAGTTTCCTCCCCCTCTTCCTTAGGCCTGAACGGGTCCTTGTCCGGCTGTAAAGATCTCCCGACCATCGGGGTCTTAGAAGGATATGCCTTATCAAATCCAAATCTTTCCAACACCTTTTGGGCGTAGGCCAACTAGTGCACTAGGATCCCATCAGGGGAATGTTCAAGTTGCAGACCTAGACAAAACTTGGTTTTATCTAAATCTTTCATCTCGAATTCCGACATCAGGTACGATCTCGCTTCCTCAATATCCTCAGGTGTACCGATTATGTTTAAATCTTCCACGTACACCAAGATTATACATAATCCATCTTGGGATCACTGTATAAATACACATGTGCAATCTTTATTGCTCGTGTAGCCCTTCTGATGAAGGAAATCGCTTAGGCGATTATACCACATTCTACTAGATTGTCTGAGTCCGTACAATGCCTTTTGAAGTTGAACACTGTATAGACTCATGTTTGCTCTATCATGGTTCGGAACAGGGATACCTTCAGGAACCTTCATGTATATGTTCGGATCCAAGTTACCATACAGGTAAGCAGTGACAACATCCATTAATTTCATTTTCAAGACCATGTTTACTGCCATTGAGATCAAGTATCTAAAGGTAACTCCATCCATGACCGGGGAATACGTCTCCTCAAAAACAACACCAGGTCGTTGAGTGAAACCTTGAGCGACGAGCCTTGCTTTGTACCGTACTACCTTATTATTCTCATCTCTCTTTCGAACAAAAACCCACCTATGGCCAATAGGGCGAATGCGGGGAGGAGTTTGACAAACTGATCCGAACACCTTTCTTTTGTTGAGAGATAATAATTCGGTAGTAATTGCCTCCTGCCAATCTTTCCGATCTGACCTTTTCTTGCAAACAGCGAGCGTGTTAGGCTCGGGGTCAAGATCTATGATTGAGGCAGTTTTCGTAGCAAAGTTAATATCGACAATTACCGTTGCTCGGTTCAGGGAATCCCTTGTGTAAATATAATTTATTGTTGGGGAACGTAGTAGTAAATCAAAATTTTCCTACGTGTCACCAAGATCAATCTATGGAGAAACCATCAATGAGTAAGTGGTGAGTGCATCTTCATACATTTGAAGATCGCAAAGCGGAAGCGTTACTAGAACGTGGTTGGTGGAGTCGTACTCGCAGCGTTTCAGATCGCGGTGGATTCTGATCTAAGCGCCGAACAACGGCGCCTCCGCATTCAACACACGTGCAGCCCGATGATGTCTCCTACACCTTGATCCAGCAAGGAGGAAGGAGAGGTTGAGGAAGAGCTCCGGCAGCATGACGGTGTGGTGACGGTAGAGCTGCGTGGTACTCCATCAGGGCTTCGCCAAGCACTACGGAGGACGAGGAGAAGGAGGAGTAGGGCTACGCCGAGGAAGAGAGAGATGCGTGTCTCCGACAGCCCCAAGGGATCCACTATATAGGAGGAGAGGGAGGAGGGTGCGCACCCCTAGGTTTCCCACCCTAGGTGGTGCGGCAGCCCTAGATGGGATCTGGCCGGCGGCCAAGAGGGGAAAAGGGAGGGGCGGGGCCCTAGGTGGGCCTAGGGCCCATCTGCCCCTAGGGTTTGCCCCCTCCCACCTAGTGCTACGCCTTGGGCCCTTGTGGGGGGCGCACCAGCCCACCTAGGGGCTGGTTCCCTCCCACCTGCTGTCCATGCAGCCCTCTGGTGCCGGTGGCCCCACATGGTGGACCCCCGGAACCCTTCCGGTTGTCCCGGTACGTTACTGGTGATGCCCGAAACACTTTCGGTGACCAAAACCTCACTTCCTATATATGAATCTTTACCTCCAGACCATTCCGGAACTCCTCATGATGTTCGGGATCTCGTCCGGGACTCTGAACAACTTCGGTAACCACATACACTATTTTCCTATAACCCTAGCGTCATCGAACCTTAAGTGTGTAGACCCTACAGATTCGGGAGGCACGTAGACATGATCGAGACACCTCTCCGGTCAATAACCAACAACGGTATATGGATACCCATGTTGGCTCCCACATGCTGCACGATGATCTCATCGGATGAACCACGATATCGGGGATTCAATCAATCCCGTATACAATTCCCTTTGTCTACCGGTATGATACTTGCCCGAGATTAGATCATCGGTATCCCTATACCTTGTTCAATCTCGTTACCAGCAAGTCTCTTTACTCATTCCGTAACACATCATCCCGTGGCTAACTCCTTAGTCACATTGAGCTCATTATGATCATGTCTTATCAAGTGGGCCCAGAGATACCTCTCCGTCACACGGAGTGACAAATCCCAGTCTCGATTCGTGCCAACCCAACAAACACTTTCGGGGATACCTGTAGTGTACCTTTATAGCCACCCAGTTACATTCTGATGTTTGGCACAACCAAAGTATTCTTATGGTATCCGGGAGTTGCACAATCTCATTGTCTAAGGAAATGATTCTTGACATTAGAAAAGCTTTAGCAGACGAACTACACGATCTTGTGCTATGCTTAGGATTGGATCTTGTCCATCACATCATTCTCCTAATGATGTGATCCCATTATCAATGACATCCAATGTCCATGGTCATGAAACCGTGACCATCTATTGATCAACGAGCTAGCCAACAAGAGGCACACTAGGGACATGTCATGGTCTATGTATTCACACATGTATTACAGTTTCCGGTTAATACAATTATAGCATGAACAATAGAAAATTATCATGAACAAGGAAATATGATAATAACCATTTTATTATTGCCTCTAGGGCATATTTTCAACAATCTCCCACTTGCACTAGAGTCAATAATCTAGTTACATTGTGATGTATCGAACACCCATAGAGTTCTCGTGTTGATCATGTTTTGCTCGTGAGAGAGGTTTAGTCAACGGATCCGCGACATTCAGATCCGTATGCACTTTACAAATATCTATAACTCCATCCTGGACATATCCACGAATGGAGTGGAAGCGGCGCTTGATGTGTCGTGTCTTGTGAAACCTGGGCTCCTTGGCAAGGGCAATAGCTCCAGTGTTGTCAAAGAGTAGAGTCATCGGGCCCGACGCATTAGGAATCACTCCTAGGTCGGTGATGAACTCCTTCATCCAGACTCCTTCCTGTGCTACTTCCGAAGCAGCTATGTACTCAGCTTCACATGTAGATGCCGCCACGACGCTTTGCTTGCTGCTGCACCAGCTGACTGCCCCTCCGTTTAAAATATACATGTATCCGGTTTGTGACTTGGAGTCATCCAGATCTGTGTCGAGGCTAGCATCAACATAACCCTTACGACGAGCTCTTCGGTACCTCCATATATGAGAAACATGTCCTTGGTCCTTTTCAGGTACTTCAGGATATTCTTGACCGCTGTCCAGTGTTCCGCTCCGGGATCACTTTGGTACCTCCCTATCAAACTTATGGCGAGGTTCACATCAGATCTGGTACATAGCATGGCATACATAATAGAGCCTATGGCTGAAGCATAGGGGATGACACTCATCTTTTCTCTATCCTCTGCCGTGGTCGGGCATTGAGTCGTACTCAATCTCACACCCTGCAACACAGGCAAGAACCCCTTCTTGGACTGATCCATATTGAACTTCTTCAATATCTTGTCAAGGTATGTGCTTTGTGAAAGACCTATCAGGCGTCTCAATCTATCTCTATAGATCTTGATGCCTAATATGTAAGCAGCTTCTCCAAGGTCCTTCATTGAAAAACACTTATTCAAGTAGGCCTTTATACTTTCCAAGACTTCTATATCATTTCCCATCAACAATATGTCATCCACATATAATATGAGAAATGCTACAAAGCTGCCACTCACTTTCTTGTAAATACAGGGTTCTCCATAAACCTGTATAAATCCAAACGCTTTAATCACCTCATTAAAGCGAATGTTCCAACCCCGAGATGCTTGCACCAGCCCATAGATGGAGAGCTGAAGCTTGCATACTTTGTTAGCATCTTTACGATCGACAAAACCTTCCGGTTGCATCATATATAGTTCTTCCTTAAGGAAACCATTAAGGAATTCCGTTCTGACGTCCATTTGCCAGATCTCATAATCATAAAATGTGGCAATTGCTAACATGATTCAGACGGACTTTAGCATCGCTACAGGTGAGAAAGTCTCATCGTAGTCAACTCCTTGAACTTGTCTATAACCCTTAGCGACAAGCCGAGCCTTATAGACAGCCACATTTACCGTCCGCGTCAGTCTTCTTCTTAAAGATCCATTTATTTTCTATGGCTCGCTTATCATCAGGCAAGTCCACCGAAGTCCATACTTTGTTCTCATACATGGATCCTATCTCGGATTTCATGGCTTCAAGCCATTTGTTGGAATCCGGGCCCGCCATCACTTCTTCATAGTTCGAAGGTTCACCTTTGTCCAACAACATGATCTCCAGGACAGGGTTGCCGTACCACTCTGGTGCAGAACGTGTCCTAGTGGACCTTCGAATAGCAACTTGTTCTGAAGTTTCATGATCATCATCATTAATTTCCTCTCCAGCCGGTGCAAGCTCCACAGAAACAACTTCCTGTGCTACGCTACTCTCCGGTACGAGTGGAGGTACAATTACCACATCAAGTTCTATTTTCTTCCCACCTACTTCTTTTGAGAGAAACTCTTTCTCTAGAAAGGATCCATTCTTGGCAACAAAGACCTTGCCTTCGGATCTGAGGTAGAAGGTATACCCAACAATTTCTTTGATGTATCCTATGAAGACGCACTTTTCTACTTTGGGTTTGAGCTTCTCAGGTTGAAGTTTCTTCACATAAGCATCACATCCCCAAACTTTCAAAAACGACAGCTTAAGTTTCTTTACGAACCATAATTCATACGGTGTCGTCTCAACGGACTTAGACGGTGCCCTATTTAAAGTGAATGCGTCAGTCTCTAATGCATATCCCCAAAACGATAGCGGTAAGTCGGTAAGAGACATCATAGATAGTACCATATCCAATAGAGTGAGATTACGATGTTCAGAAACACCATTTCACTGAGGTGTGCCAGGCGGCATGAGTTGTGAAACAATTCCACATTTCCTTAGGTGTGTGCCAAACTCGTGACTCAAATATTCTCTGTCACGATCAGATCGTAGGCACTTTATTTTCCTGTCACGTTGATTCTCTACCTCACTCTGAAATTCCTTGAACTTTTCAAATGTTTCATACTTGTGTTTCATTAAGTAGACATACCCATATCTTCTTAAGTCATGAGTGAGGGTGAGAACATAACGGTAGCCACCGCGAGCCTCAACGCTCATTGGACCGCATACATCGGTATGTATTATCTCCAACAAGTTAGTTGCTCGCTCCATTGTTACGGAGAACGGAGTCTTGGTCATCTTGCCCATGAGGCATGGTTCACACGTGTCAAATGATTCAAAATAAAGAGACTCCAAAAGTCCATCAGCATGGAGTTTCTTCATGCATTTGACACCAATATGACCAAGGCGGCAGTGCCACATGTAAGTGGGACTATCCTTATCAACCTTACACTTTTTGGTACTCACACTATGAACATGTATAACATCACGTTCGAGATTCATCAAAAATAAACCATTGACCAGTGGGGCATGACCATAAAACATTTCTCTCATATAAATAGAACAACCATTATTCTCAGATTTAAATGAGTAGCCATCTCGCATCAAGCAGGATCCAGATACAATGTTCATGCTCAAAGCTGGTACTAAATAAAAATTATTAAGGTTTAAAACTAATCCCGAAGGTAGATGTAGAGGTAGCATGCCGACGGCGATCACATCGACCTTGGAACCATTCCCGACGCGCATCGTCACCTCGTCCTTTGCTAGTCTCCGCTTATTCCGCAACTCCTACTTGGAGTTACAAATGTGAGCAACTGCACCGGTATCAAATACCCAGGAGCTACTATGAGCGCTGGTAAGGTACACATCAATAAAAAGTATATCACATATACCTTTAATGTTGCCGACCTTCTTATCCGCTAAGTACTTGGGGCAGTTCCGCTTGTAGTGACCGGTACCCTTTCAATAAAAGCACTTAGTCTCAGGCTTGGGTCCATTCTTGTTCTTCTTCCCGTCAACTTGCTTACCGGGCGCGGCAACTGCTTTTGCCGTCCTTCTTGAAGTTCTTCTTACCCTTGCCTTCTTGAAACTAGTGGTCTTATTCACTATCAACACTTGATGCTCCTTTTTCATCTCAACCTTTGCTAATTTCAGCATCGAGTACAACTCAGGAATGGACTTCTCCATACCCTGCATGTTGTAGTTCATCACAAAGCTCTTGTAGCTAGGTGGAAGCGACTGGAGGATTCTATCAATAACCGAGTCATTCGGAAGATTAACTCCCCGCTGAGACAAGCGGTTGTGTAACCCAGACATTTTGAGTATGTGCTCGCTGACATAACTATTTCCCTCCATCTTACAAATGAAGAACTTGTCGGAGACATCATATCTCTCGACCCGGACATGAGCTTGGAAAACCAATTTCAGCTCTTGGAACATCTCATATGCTCTGTGTTGCTCAAAACGCTTTTGGAGCCCTGGTTCTAAGCTGTAAAGCATGCCGCACTGAACCAGGGAGTAACAATCATAGCGTGACTGCCAGGCGTTCATAACGTCTTGAGTTCCGAGGAAAACGGGTGCGTCACCTAGCGGTGCATCAAGGACATACAATCTCTTGGAAGCTATGAGGATGATCCTCAAGCCACGGACCCAGTCTGCATAGTTGCTTCCATCATCTTTCAACTTGGTTTTCTCTAGGAACACGTTGAAGTTGAGGGCAACATTAGCGTTGGCCATTGGATCTACAATATAGATTGTAAAGACAATTTTTAGACTAAGTTCATGGTAATTAAGTTCATATAATCAAATTATTTAATGAACTCCCACTTAGATAGACATCGCTCTAGTCATCCAAGTGACACATGATCCACGTCAACTAGCCCGTGTCCAATCATCACGTGAGACAGACTAGTCATCAATGGTGAACATCTCCATGTTGATCGTATCTTCTATACGACTCATGTTCGACCTTTCGGTCTCCCGTGTTCCGAGGCCATGTCTGTACATGCTAGGCTCGTCAAGTCAACCTAAGTGTATTGCGTGTGTAAATCTGGTTTACACCCGTTGTATGCGAACGCTAGAACCTATCACACCCGATCATCACGTGGTGCTTCGAAACAACGATCCTTAGCAACGGTGCACAGTTAGGGTGAACACATTTCTTGAAATTTTAGTGAGAGATCATCTTATTGAGCTACCGTCGTTCTAAGCAAATAAGATGTAAACATGATAAACATCACATGCAATCAATATAGTGACATGATATGGCCAATATTATCTTGCTCCTTTGATCTCCATCTTCGGGGCACCATGATCATCATTGTCACCGACACGACACCATGATCTCCATCATCATGATCTCCATCATAGTGTGTTCATGAAGTTGTCTCGCCAACTATTACTTCTACTACTATGGCTAATGATTAGCAATAAAGTAAAGTAATTACATGGCGTTTACGATTGACACGCAGGTCATACAATAAATTAAGACAACTCCTATGGCTCCTGTCGGTTGTCATACTCATCGACATGCAAGTCGTGAATCCTATTACAAGAACGTGGTCAATCTCATACATCGCATGCATCACATCACATCCTTTGGCCATATTACATCACACGACATATGCTACAAAAACAAGTTAGACGTCTTCTAATTTGTTGTTGCAAGTTTTTACGTGGCTGCTATAGGTTTCTAGCAAGAACGTTTCTTACCTATGCCAAAACCACAACATAATATGTCAATCGCCATTTACCCTTCATAAGGACCCTCTTCATCGAATCCGATCCGACTAGAGTGGGAGAGGCAGACACCCGCTAGCCACCTTATGCAACAAGTGCATATTAGGCGGTGGAACTGGTCTCACGTAAGCGTACGTGTAAAGTTGGTCCGGGCCGCTTCATCCCACAATACCGTCAAATCAAGATAAGACTAGTAACGGCAAGCAAATTAACAAAATCGATGCCCATAACAACTTGTGTTCTACTCGTGCATAGATTCTATGCATAGAACTAGCTCATGATGCCACTGTTGGGGAACGTAGTAGTAAATCAAAATTTTCCTACGTGTCACCAAGATCAATCTATGGAGAAACCAACAACGAGTAAGGGGTGAGTGCGTCTTCATACCTTTGAAGATATCTAAGCGGAAGTGTTACTAGAACGTGGTTGGTGGAGTCGTACTCGCAGCGATTTAGATTGCGGTGGATTCCGATCAACACACGTGCAGCCCGGTGATGTCTCCTACGCCTTGATCTAGCAAGGAGGAGGGAGAGGTTGAGGGAGAGCTCCGGCAGCACGACGGCATGGTGACGGTGGAGCTGCATGGTACTCCGGCAGGGCTTCGCCAAACACTACGGAGGATGAGGAGAAGGAGGAGTAGGGCTGCGCCGAGGGAGAGAGAGATGCGTGTCTCCGGCAGCCCCAAGGGCTCCACTATATATAGGTGGATAGGGAGAAGGGTGCACACCCCTAGGTTTCCCACCGTAGGTGGTGCGGCAGCCCTAGATGGGATCTGGCCGATGGCCAAGAGGGGGAGAGGGAGGGGCGGCGCCGTAGGTGGGCCTAGGGCCCATCTGCCCTAGGGTTTGCCCCCTCCCACCTAGTGCTGCGCCTTGGGCCCTTGTGGGGGAGCACCAGCCCACCTAGGGGCTGGTTTCCTCCCACTTGCAGCCCATGCAGCCCTCTGGTGCCGGTGGCCCCACATGGTGGACCCCCAAAACCCTTCCGCTGGTTCCCGTACGTTACCGATGATGCCCGAAACACTTCCGGTGAACAAAACCTCACTTCCTATATATGAATATTTACCTCCGGACCATTTTGGAACTCCTCATGACGTTCGGGATCTCACCTGGGACTCCTAACAACCTTCGGTAACCACATACACTATTTTCCTATAACCCTAGCGTCATCGAACCGTAAGTGTGTAGACCCTACGTGTTCGGGAGGCTAGTAGACATGACCGAGACACCTCTCTGGTCAATAACCAACAACGGGATCTGGATACCCATGTTTGCTCCCACATCCTCCACGATGATCTCATCGGATGAACCATGATGTCGTGGATTCAATCAATCCCGTATACAATTCCCTTTTTCTACCGGTATGATACTTGCCTGAGATTCGATCGTCGGTATCCCTATACCTTGTTCAATCTCATTACCGGCAAGTCTCTTTACTCATTCCGTCACACATCATCCTGTGGATAACTCCTTAGTCACATTGAGCTCATTATGATGATGTCTTACCGAGTGGGCCTAGAGATACCTCTCCGTCACACAGAGTGACAAATCCGAGTCTCGATTCGTGCCAACCCAACAGACACTTTCGGGGATACCTATAGTGTACCTTTATAGCCATCCAGTTACGTTGTGACGTTTGGCACACCCAAAGTATTCCTACGGTATCCGGGAGTTGCACAATCTCATGGTATAAGGAAATGATACTTGACATTAGAAAAGCTTTAGCAGACGAACTACACGATCTTGTGCTATGCTTAGGATTGGGTCTTGTCCATCACATCATTCTCCATGTGATACCGTTATCAACGACATCCAATGTCCATGGTCATGAAACTGTGACCATCTATTAATCAACGAGCTAGCCAACTAGAGGCTCACTAGGGACATGTTATGGTCTATGTATTCACACATGTATTACGGTTTCCGGTTAATACAATTATAGCATGAACAATAGAAAATTATCATGAACAAGGAAATATGATAATAACCATTTTATTATTGCCTCTAGGGCATATTTCCAACATTTATGGCCATTTCGTCATGGAGCGCATCTGGCGCTAACACTTGCTCTGCCAAATTTCCCATTCTGGGAGCAAGGTCCTTTAGATATCCCGCGACGATGTGTGCGCACACATCTTCGCTGGGTGTTTCCCCTACGGGAAAGTTTAAGTCCGGAATTTCGTGCACTGAATTTTCCGTACTTGTGCCAGGTCTCGACTGGCGCCCCGTTTCACTTTGGGGCAGTTTGGTGACAGGCTGTAATAAATCTCTCTTATCCTTTTTCGTCGGGCGTCCCCGACTATTTGGGATTTGAGAAGCGAGATCTCTCGTCCTTTTAGGACTTTGTATGGGAGCAGGTATAGCATCATTTTTCTTCGGTATTTCAACCCTTTCCGGTGAATTGCGCGCGTGCACATGCGATTTTGTCACAGTCTTTAAGTCACTAAAGTGATAAGGTAGTTGATTTGCTAATGACTGCAAATCTATTATCTTTTGGACTTCTCTCTCAGTCTCAGCAATGCGCGGGAGCGTGGATTCGTGTGGCTTGCCACTTGATTTCTCGACTTTTAGCATCAAGGAGTTGATTCTCTCCCCCTAAAGTCGAGAAAAAATCCCCGTCAAAAATGCAATCAGCAAAACGAGCCGTGTGACAGTCACCTGTCATGGGGTCCAGATACCTGATTATAGACACAATCTCATAACCAGTGTATATCCCCGACTTACGGAGCCGGCCCATTGCAGATCACTGGGGTGGTGGTATTGGTACATATACCTGGCAACCGAACCTACGAAGGTGGGAAATTTTCGGTGCCCACCCTTGCGCAAGTTGAACAGGAGAGTGGATGTTGTAGGCCGACGGTCTAAAGTTGATGAGATTGGCCGCGTGTAACACAGCATGTCCCCAACATGTAGTTGGTAAATTACAACCCTGAAGGAGCGGTCGGGCAATGAATTTAATTCTTTTAATCAGTGCCTCAGCAAGTCCATTTTGTGCATGAACATGTGGTACTGAGTGCTCAACTTTGATTCCCATTGCCATGTAGTAATCATCGAACGCCTTTGAAGTAAATGCTCCGGCGTTGTCCATTCGAATAGACTTTATACGATAATCAGGGAAATTATTCCTCATTTGTATGTTCTGAGAGATCAACTTTGCAAAGGCATGGTTTCGTATTGATAACAGGCAAACATTGGACCATTTAGAGGAAGCATCAATGAGCACCATGAAGTACCGAAACGTCCCCGTGAGGGGCTGAATTGGACCCCATATGTCCCCTTGTACACGTTCCATGAACACGGGGATTTCATCCCTCACCTTGAGGGGCGATGGCCTAATGACTAACTTCCCCATGGCGCATGCGGAGCATACGAAATTATCGGGATTCGGGAAGTTCTTCACGTTAACATTATGACCATGCGAGTTGTTAAGTATATTTCTCATCATCCTAAGTCTAGGGTGGCCTAACCTATCATGCGAGAGGCAGAAAAGTTTAGAGTTTCTAAAAACGGTCTTAAGGGTAGTGTACACGGGCGATACGACTATCTTGGTGTAGTATAGCCCTGTGTCGAACGAAGGAAGCCTTTCGATAACATGTTTACCATTTGCATCCCGCTTTGTAATGAGGAGGCACTCCTTGCCGTTGTCATCATCGGTTTCAATATGGAAACCATTAGCGCGGATGTCTTTAAAGCTCAAAAGAGTATGAGTCGACTCCGGGAACAACAACGCATCATGAATGATCAAAGTTGTTCCCATAGGAAGTATGATAGTAGCTCGTTCGGAGCCAACTACGTTCGAACTCCAGCCGGCGATTGTCATAATGCTTCCTGGAGATTTTTTAATAGACTCAAAGTACTTGGTTTCTCGTAAAATGGTATGTATAGTGGCGTTATTGGCAAGGCACGTTTCCTCCATTCGGGCGCCACACGCATTCTAAAATATGACATCTAATTAATGTAATGAGGAAGAAGATACATTAATAATAAATGCACACATTTCAGGACATAACATACTATCATGTATAAATAATGAAATAAATGAATGAAATAAATGTCACCCAAGCGCAAAAAATAAAGAATAAGTTTGTGCTCTCATAGAGCTTACAACAAATCGAATTTATTCAAATGCATTGTATCAAATCACGCAATCATGATAACTAACGACGTAAGCTAAGTAGACTCGGCAAAGAAGCCGTTGACCTCAGCCTGAATCTCCATATTGGTGATCCTCTCCTCGATAGAAATCATTTTGGAAGCAGCATCAACATCCAGTTGCGGCACCGTGGGGGCGACCGTGTGCTCAACCTCCAAGGCAACCTTGGCGTCATCAGAGACCGCCATAGCCGCTGCTACGGGCACATTTGGGGTCACCACTACGGGCATAAGAGGAGGCGTAGGGATCATCACGGGTGCCTCCGTGGGCACCGGTGGTGCTCCCTTCTGAACCGAGGCGAGGTGCGTCTCACGCGCCTTCCGAGCCTTGTACGCATCAACCACCTCCTATGGTGCGCGACACTGGCGGGAGAAATGCTCCAACGATCCACACCGAAAGCAGTCCTGAGGCCTCTGCCCCCCCTTGCCCGGCTTTTGCTGCTTAGCCGGAGCGGGGGGTGGGGTGGGGTTGAGGGCCCTTCTTCTTGCCCTTGCGGCTCCTCTTCTTCTAGAGAGGCTTGCGGACCTTGAGAGCGTTCACCTCCTGATGAGAACTCCCCCCAAGTGGTTGCACGACAAAATTCTTCTTCAGAACCTCGTCCTGCGCCTCTGCCACCTGGAGGACATCAATCGGCTCTGAATACCTCGTGTAGTTTCCCTGGCAATAGTTCCGTGAGGACTGGACCG
Organism: Hordeum marinum; assembly: GCA_022496015.1. NCBI lineage: Eukaryota > Viridiplantae > Streptophyta > Magnoliopsida > Poales > Poaceae > Hordeum > Hordeum marinum. The sequence goes on along the minus strand of CM039678.1, from coordinate 370,651,330 downwards.
TGTGAAGGTGGAAAGTGGATAGGGTTTTCTCAATCTTCTGGCTGTGAGTAACCTCAGTACCACACAGCTGAAGAGTCGTACAAATCCGGTGCAGTGCCGAATTGTACTCCCCAACTGTCTTGAAGTCTGCAAACCTCAGACGGATCCACTCTGCCTCTACACGCGGCTTGACAGTGTACTTCAGCCATTCAAACTGCTGCTTAAGAGCGGTCCAAAGGCCAGAAGCACTCCGCTCAGCCATATACTCGTCTTTCAGAGTAGGGTAGAGGTGATGACAAAGGAAATGCAGAGCTTGGGCATTTTTGGGTGCGAACTTGGGGTCAGTGGGGGCCAGCAGGGTCCCCTTACCGATCGCCCTTAGAAGGTTCTTGCCCTCGAGGAAGATCTCGCAGTCCAAAGCCATGTCAGGTAGTTTAGCCCTATCTGGGCCAACTCAGAAAACTCCTTGTTGACGATTCCGACCATCTGCAATTTTTGCAAAAATCATGAGATTACAGCAGGTAATCTTTTGCATAAACGCGATGTAGATAAACTTATTCAATAAAGATGACGTTTCATTATTTAACACATGTTATATGATTTACATAATGATTAAGAGTGCTAAACAATTAATCTACAACAGTAAAAACATATAATAAAAGCATGTGCATTAAAATAGCATGTTAAACACGTTGTAGACGTGAAAAATAGCCCTAGAATTAAATTCTCAAGGCTCTGTTGCTACAACTGATACATCCATGGCTTTATACACAAAATAATTCAGCAGGAATGAAGTTACGTACACATACGTAAGATTACATGAGCTCAAAACAAAATACGTGTGTGCTTTTGCTCTAGTCTGTTAACGAAACAAGCCGGAACGAGCCGTCGGCCCAAATGACACCTCACGAACAATTTTTTTTTTGTAACAACACTCCTACCGAGGCCTAGTGGGGTATGTTTTTGGCACAGCAGGTGCGTTGCGGCGGTACTGTGACCATGTGGGCCACGATCTGTACCGACTCCTATATAGTGCAGTTAACAAATTCCTTTTGATCCAAAAACATCGACATTGATCGGAGACGTATTCGTCAGTCAGTTCTTGAGAGGGAAATCCATACCATAGATAGATTAGATCTGAAAAAAACAAACTAATCAAAAAAACAAAATCGTGATGTCATGATGAATCCATTTTTACAAGGAGAGAGATCGGATCTTATACCTCCGCGAGATCGACGAAAGCCTGCTTGGGATAGGCTTGACGCAGACTCGATGGAGAGTTGGTGGAGCAAAGCGTGCTGATAACGTGTTCCGCAACTTTACCGGTGAGTTCGGTCCGAGGTTGCGGAACGAGAGCGAGCGTCGTAGACGAAGTAGTCGAACACGCGAAAAATAAATGAACACAGGAAATAAAAAAAAGACTATCTTTATTAATGATAATATCTGATTACAATGATTGCTTTTCATCTCTTTATATAAGGATAGAAGGGTCAAAGAATAAATACCCATTTAATGAAAAGAGGGGAAATGGAAGGGGCTAGCAACGTGCCTCGCACGAAGCCGCCGTCGCTCCCGGTTTGCCAACAGTATTATTTTCAAGGAGACGTCCTATACAGTAACTGCCACCCAGCTTTTCTATCAGCCTAATTTCAGCAGACTCCAAGCAGTTTTGTTAGGTGCCATAGTGGGGAAATACCTTGGTCCTTCAGGGTGCGCGAAAATTTTAAACAATGTTAGGCCTAGCCATTTCAAAATTTCTTTGAAATTTTTAAACGGAAAAATACCAAAAATTTCAAGATTTTCCGGAACCTGGGTTTTCAGTGCCTGCAGGGAAAAACCGAAATTGAGAAAGAAAAAAATGTTCACATCCCTCGTGTGGTGTGTGGTGGCTTCAAATCAATTATTCTGCTAAACAATATAAATAGTCTCTTACAATAGCATAGGTCACCAGTAGATCCAGACATGGGCAGGCCGGCCTCAAAGCCCGACATTCGGGCCGGGTTCATGCACAGCTTTTCCGCCCGAAGATTGGCCTAAAAGCCCAACATCCGGGCTGGGTTCGGGCTCAGATTTTCCGCCCGAAGACCCAAGAAAAGCCCGAACGAGGCACTATTTTATTAGAAATATAGGTATAACTAGAGTCGAAGAAGCGCGACGCACGCCCTCGCTGGGTTCGGGCTCGGCTTTTCCATTTGTATTTTGCCCAAATAAGCAAGAAAACAACATGTATTACGCGATAAAATAAAATGAGGAAGATAACATGAATTATATTTTTACCTGATGATCTACTTAGACACGTAACGAACATTTAAGGATTTAAAAAATTAAGCAAACCGACCGGCCTATTAATATTTTTCCCGCATGTTGTTTTGGTTTATTCAGGTATATTGTTGTGGGTTAGTTGTGGTTCTTTCTGTTCCGGGTTAGTCGTGGTTGTTGTTTTTGTTTATTTTAGTTATTGTCATGGTTAGCAATTCTAGGTTTATTCAGATACTGTCCTGGTGTCTTTTTGGGTAATTGTTAGTGAATTGTTTGTTGATGTCGTGATATAAAAATGGATAGTAATCGGTGAAGAACTTATTTTCCGAACGAATTAATGGATCAGGAGACGACTGAGATGGTTTTGCGTCGGTCCGCCGTTGAAGAGATATGGTGTGTAAAAAAATTCTAAATCTTAACCCTCCTTTATATAAGGACGCGATGATGGATGAGGGACAGAGAAATGATGTGTAGAAAAATTCAATTCTTTTCTAACATGCGTATTTTCTCTCTCATGGAAGCTAAGAAAATAAGGAAAGATCGAATTATTCGGGATGCACTGTTCAAAAGGGCATTGCTCATGCGATGGCACTGTTCACAACCGTTCACTGTTCCCGCGTGTTTCTGCTTGCTATTACTATTCACAGCTACCCACGTAACTGAACAATAGAAGGTAAAGAAAAAAAATCAGAAGCACTACTATTCACAATTAACCATGTAATTGGACATTAGAAGAGAAAAAAGTAAAAAGAAAAAGAAAAATAGAAAGCTTCCCGTTTTAGTATATACTTCCTCCGTCCCAAAATTCTTGTCTTAAATTTGTGTAAATATGGATGTATCTAGTCATGTTTTAGTATTAGATACATCCGTTTCTAGACAAATCTTATACAATAATTTTGAGACGGATATATATATATATGTATATATATATATATACATCTGGGCTATTCTGTTTCGCGTAACAGAATATATTATTCTGTTAGCGACTTGAACTGACGTATTTTCAAGGTTGGACTGACGTGGTTTTCTACTTGAACTGATCTTTCTGCGCGTACGACGGACGGAAACAGGGGATGCAATGGGGAGCTTTCGGGGGTTCTCCGGTGCGGTGCTGCGAGCCATTCGTTGCTGGAGGAGACATGTACGGGGATCCGCACGTGTGCGCGCTTACCTGGTCGTGTTTTGCGATATCAAGTCACCGGAGGTGACGGCTTGGGCATTTGGCGGCGGACGTGTTTGGGCGTTGGTGTTTACCGTGGTGTTCGTAGCTATCATTTTTACGTCAGGTTTGTTGTTTTGGATGTGAGAATTATCGGTGTTTTAGAGTTTTTGGAGATTTTTTTCACCGTAATTTCTGATTTCAAGTTTTGGTGTTCTTGGTCGTTTTCCACGTCCGCCATGCAAATGTGTTCTTGTTTTTGTGATGTTTTACTTTCGAATTGGCGTTGCAGGGAGAGAGATGAGGATTGTATGAAAAGATTTGTGTTGTCAATTTTGTTTCTTGAGTTGTTTCTACCCCGGATTCCCATGTGATTTGGTCGTTGGCGGAGGTGGTGTATGGTGGCTGACTGTAGCCTGCGATTTCTTGTAATCTGGTCAAACTGTGTAATTAAGTTGCGTGTTTCTCAGTGTTGTTTGAATTGCTGTCGTATGTGTAGTTGGACCGCCTCGTGTCAAAGTTGTATTACTGTGCGTTGACACCGGAGTAAGTATTTTCTACTGGCTGTCTACCCATACCTCTACACTTTGAGTAGAAAGCCTGAGCCCTCTGTCACTTTCGTTCCATCAGCTGCAACCAAAGAAAAGACAGATGGATCCTGAGCTGGGAGAGGTCTTAGAGGAGGAGGGGGATGCCGTCGATGTGAGGGCTGCAGTAGTGGAGCAGAGGAGGAGGAGGAGGAGGCGCATGCGCATGCAGATGGCGCGACGTGCTACCGAGGAGGATGTGGAGGCAGAGTTCAATAGACGCCTTGCGCATGAGGTGATGGATACTTGCAACTCAATGAACCGCGGCTACTTTTCACAAAGGGCGGGGAAGGAACCATATTCAGATCATCAGTTGGGCTAGGGCGAGAGCAGCCACCGCTCCACATCCATCCACCAGGGCCAAATGGCGTCGTTTCTTTGATCGTTATGACTGAAGTACTGAATTTTTATGTTTTTAAGATTGTGTTGTGAGGGAACAGATGGTTGAATGACTAAATGAATTCAATTGTCTACTTTCGAATGTGTTGTTTTATCTGCATACATTTATTATGTGCACTTTTGAACTGCTGTTTTATGTAAAGTTGAACTGATTTGCGGTCAAACGTTGCATGACTTGTATAATAACTATTTTCTACCAGCTGGCTACCCACCTGCCTATTTATTATTTTTATAACCTGCGAGTCTCCCTGGCTATAAATTCTATCCATCTGTGTCTGGTGTGTGGCTCAGTCTCCCCTCCTTTTTCTTCCTTCTTCCAGAATCAGATCTAGGTTCCTCCCACTTCTCTTTGTTGTTTTCTTCCCTTTTCCTTTGTCTTCCATGGAGGATTGTTCATGCGGATGTCTGGCAAAGATGGCACTCATAGCTGATGGTTGTGTGTATGAATCTGGTTTGGAGCTCACCGAGACTCAGCGTCGTGGGCAACTTTCGTGTCTGTTGTACAGCAACTAACGAGGATATGTACCTAGGGTAGGGTCCTAAGCAAGGCCCGCATACCCTACCTAAGGACACCACATGAGAGGACTTGAAGATCAAGCATGAACTTCCGAGTGGGTCCCTGGAGACGTTCAAAGTCACTCGACAGTAATCCACTCGGAGACTCCCACTCTCACTCGACAGTCACGTGTCACTCGACGGACCTCGTTTCACTCGACGCCAGAAGACCAGGAGCCATCATCAAGAGCCCAACGGGCAGACGCTGGCTTAATGGCCCTTAATAGCTTTTACTACGTACGTTACCTGTAACGACAGACTTTACACCCCACGACCAGACCCATTGATGCGGGGCCATTATGAGGGGCAGCGAACTCTATATAAGCCGCCCCTCCCCTCCTGCACAAGGGTTAAGAAACCTATTGTAATCTCTACATTCCACTCGACATAAAGCTCCCGAGCACTAAGACGTAGGGCTGTTACCTCCACGAGAGGGGCCCGAACTCATACATCTGTGTGTACACCCTCGCCGTAGCTAGGAGTTTGCCCTCTCCATTCGTACCCCTACCATCTACTGTCAGGCTCGTTCCCATGACAGTTGGCGCCCACTGTGGGGCAGGCGTCTAAGTGACTTCCGACGAGGTTGCCTTTTTCTTCCTTCAACATGTCTTCCGGCGGTGTTTTTGCTCTAGGCCATGAGATCCATTTCGGAGCGCTCACTTTCATCGTCGACGATTCAGCATGGCTCCAGGAGGCGCCTCTCGATGTCGAGGCACTCCCGGTCCGCGGGGCCGCGCATTTCTGCCCGAGTCTGTGCGGTGTGTTGCTACGTTAGCTGTCGACCCCTTACGCATCGGCTCCTCTCGTTGTTCGCGGTCGCAAGCGGTCCGGCCGCTCACGACTCAAGCGGTGGGTCTAACACGCAGTGGCGCGTCAAGCTTCTTCGCAGGTTGCAGCACTCGAACCTGCCGAGTCCCTTCATGGCGTGTTCGAGTCGGATTCCGATCCGTCCGACGTGCCTTCTGAGTGCGAGAGTTGTGATCCCGCAGCGGAGGTCTTGATGGCGGGCTCTCATCAGAGCTCACCGCCTGGTTTTGGTCGTGGAGAGCATGAGGCTGGTGGCCCGTCGAACATGCAGTCGCGTCGTGATGAGAAGGTCCTTCATACCCCCATCGTCGGCGCGACCGCCGAGGCTCGAGCTTTGGAGGCCACGCGCGTTCGTCTGGAAGAGCTTCAGGCAGAGATCGACGAGCGCGCCCGTCCACGCCCGCCGCGCCCCAGTCGACGTCAGCGACAGCTGTTCCCGACTAGATCTCATGATGGCGTCGAGGTATACCGAACTCCCGTGCTTAATGTTGCTGCTTCTGCTAGGATAGCAGATTCCATTCAGCCGTCCCGGTCAGAGGCTGGTAGAGGGCTGTTGCAGATCAGAGCACTGTTAGATGCAACACAACGCCAGGATTCAGCAGTTTCTCAGTCTCGTCACAAGATACACATCAATTCACCCAAGGCAGAGACCATTCAGTCGGCACATAGTCCTGGGTCTCCCTTACGTCGTCGAGGCGGCGGTTATCATGAAGGGCAAGACAGATATCAGCACCACCGCGAAGACCATCGTCGAGTGCCCACTCCTCCGCGGAGTGGTCCGTACGCGCCCCAGCACTAGGACGACAGGCACTCCTTCAGTGACGAGCGGGACGCGAACTTTGATGCTCGCGCATACCTTCTTCAGAAGCGGATCGACAAGAGCAAAGCCTAAAGAGAAGGACATGACAGAGATGTCCCGAGTGGTAGCTCAGCTCCAGTGTCTGGTCCAGAGTGTTTTAGAAGAGCTATACGTTATGTGGAGATTCCGCCCCAACTTCAGAATGGTGGCGGGGATCGGAAAGTTTTCTGGTGAAACAAAAGCAGAGACTTGGCTTGATGATTACTGAGTAGCGGTGCAGATTGGTGGCGGGAATGACAATGTCGCAATGAAGCACCTGCCTCTTATGTTGGATGGACCAGCTCGAGCTTGGTTGAATCGTTTGGCTCCTTCCAGCATTCATTGTTGGGAAGATCTTGCCCGAGTGTTTGTCCGGACCTTCGAGGGCACTTGCAAGCGCCCCGCAGGTCTGGTCGACTTACAGCACTACATCCAGAAGCCCAGCAAAACCTTAAGAGACTATATTCAGCGATGGTCCACCCTGCATCATATGGTGGAAAATGTGTCGGAACACCAGGCTATTTGTGCCTTCAAGGCCGGTGTGAGATACAGAGAGCTGTATTTGAAGTTCGGGCGCACTGATGACATTTCACTCGGCAAGATGATGGAAATTGCCACTCGCTATGCCAATGGCGAGGAAGAAGACCGCCTCCGTAGCGGCAAAAGAAAAGCAGTTGCCAACGAGTCTGGCGGCGGTAACAATAGGAAACAAAAGCGGAAGGCTGAAGACCCAGTTCCGGCAAAGGCAGCAGCACTGGCGACTCAGTCGAAGAACAAGCGCAAGGCCAAAGCTCAGTATGCCCCCAAGAAGGGGAAGGGTCAGCTAGGAACCGATATCTTGGATCAGCCGTGTGTGATTCACACGAAGAATGATGCAGAAGGCAACCTGATTTTGCCCAAGCACACCACTCGACAGTGTCGGACCCTCATCCAACAGTTCAAGGGAGACCAGTCGAGTGGGAAATCTCCTGAAAAAGAAGATGAAGATGAAGAGAAGGAAACATTCCCGGATGTCACTGCTACCCTGGTGATCTTTGCTGATGTCGAGAGCAAGAGTCGTCTGAAAGTCATAAATAGAGAGATCAATATGGCTATACCAGACACCCCCACCTACCTTAATTGGTCTCAATATGATGTCACATTCGACCAGACTGACCATCTTGCCCGTGTGGCCACACCCGGTCGACAGGCTCTGGTAGTTGATCCGGTGGTGCAGGGGACTTGTCGTAGTTTTATCACGGCAGATGTCCAGGTGAACGGACTTCGGTTCGAGTCCATCGCCAATGAGGTGGACTCAAAGGGGTTAGTCGGGACGAAAGACACGGGTTTACCCAGGTTCGGCCCCTCAAATCGAGGTAACAACCTACGTCCTGCTTGTGTTTGTATTACTTGCGTATCGATTACAAGGAGCTAAAAACTTGACCTAGTTCTCGATTGCCTGCCCTCTAAGCCTCCCCGGGTCTGCCTTTATATAAGAGGTCAGAACATCCAGGTCGTTACAATTGCTAACCGAGTCTCTCTCTATCTTCTTGTCCAAGCCGTCTGTGAGTCGGCTTGTACGCCGGGTCTTCTCTGTCCGGGCCGTCTTACGGCCCACATCGTGAGCCGCCTATCCTCTTGGGCCACTTAATATTACGACTCACCTTTGGGCCGGTTCACGAGCCAATAACATGACCCGGAGCCTCTTCGGCGGGTCATATCCCCAACATTAGGCCCCAGGTTGAACTGAGCTTGGTCACTTCATCCTTCTCTTCTACTTTTGGCGAGTCGCCCGGAAATGAGCCGGCATGACGTGTCACCAAATCTTTCACTTAACCGTCATCCCGAGAATCGAGGCGTCCGCCTCGATCGAACGGTGTCATCGCCTGGATTTTCGCGCCTTCCTTAACCCCCTTTTAAATATGACCCGTGCGGGTCGGGGTTTCCATTCTCCCGCCCGTGCCTCTGTTTCTTCGTCTTCTTCCTGTCGCCGCCCCAGCACCTTCGAGCTCTGGGCCGACGCCGTCCGCACATCATCCCCGACCTTGGCCACTGCATCACCCTGAATGTACCAGAGATCCGTCCGCCTCTGCCGCGTCGTCTCCGGAAAGTTTTCCTGCTCCCTAGATGGTCGCCGCCGTAGTAGGGTTTTCACCGGAGCTCCGCCACCGTCGTTTGGGCTCCAGCACCGTTATCGCTAGCGCATCTCGCCGCCGCTAACGTCTTTAGGATGCGCTTTTGCTCTGCCGCCGTGCGTGGGCCGGTCACGCGTAATGCACGGGACTCGATGGCCCCAGTCCGTTTCTTTTTTCCTCCGGTGTTGATCGATAGATCAGAAATAAAATTCATTTTCTCTGCTTTTGTGGATCCGTAGATATAGTGACATCTTGCGGAATCTGTTTTTAGGACTTAGTCAATTTTTCGATCTTCCCCTTCCCTGTTGAGTCGCCAGGCTCCTCCGGCTCTTACCAGCCGGCTCTTTCCGCTTTATCCGTAGAGCCCTTCAAATTTTTAAGCCATCAAAAATATTTTCTTGCGCTCCGACTCATCGCACCTTTTATCTTGCACAGTACTTAAGCCGCCAACATGTCTCGTGTGTCCAACTCATGCAACTGGGTTGGGTCATGCATTACGGAGGACTTTTTGTCGGATTTTGTTCACGTGGGTACCCTTCCTCCTAAGGAAGTCATTAGCTGGCGGGTCCCAGGTGATGAGACGTGGCCCAAACCTCAAGAAGGAGAAGTTGTGGTGTTCTTTGACCATATTGAACGAGGGTTCATGCCTCCTGGCTCCAAATTCTTTCGGGACGTCCTTCACTGTTACAAGCTTCACCCGCAAGACTTGGCCCCCAATTCCGTCTCAAATATATGCAATTTCCAAGTACTCTGTGAAGCTTACCTTCAAATCAAGCCGTCGGTGGGATTCTTTCGGGAGTTCTTTTATGCTAACCGGCAAACTGAGGTGAAAGCCGGCCCGAGCCTAGAACTTGGAGGTATATCCATCCAACGACGTAGGGATATCATCTTTCCGGCTACACAGATGTCGAGTCACCCCAAGGACTGGAACAGGACTTGGTTCTATTGCAAGGACACCTCTCCTGAAAACGAACATCCTTTGCCGGGTTATCATCCTTCCCGGCTCTCAACAACACGAGAGCTTCCTGGCCGGCTATCAGCTTCAGAACGCGCAAGATATGAGCCAGCCCATGCCAAAATCAAGGCTCTCATGGCCAACGGCTTAACCGGGCTGGATCTGATCCGCTGCTGGATTTCGTGGCGGATTATGCCTTTGAGCCATAGAAGCCGGCTCATGTGCGAATACAAAGGCAAGTATGATAGCTCATTATGCTTCAGCCGATCTACGTTGACAGAGAATGATATTACCCTCGCCATCCGGAGCCTTGTCCATGAAACTTCCGGATCATGTAGCGAGATTGGCCTGGCACCTTTTAGTGCCAACAATCCGACTCCCAATGTAAGTTTACTCTCTTCTCTTCCGTCTCTTAGACGTTGTTTGCACTTTGCTGATTTGATATTCACTCTCCGAGTCACTCCTATAGGCCGAGTCAGACTTCTGGAAGAGGGAATATGTTTCTCCTCCGAAGAAATCTAGGAAGAAGGTCCCAACTAATAAGGCTAAAAAACATGTCCCGCAAGATAACTTGTTTGACCCGCCACCATCGTCCAGCTTAGAGGTAAAGTTTCAACTCTCTTGCTTGATCTTTATCTTCCTATTTTAACACTTACTTTACTCACAGGATGAAGTGGAGACCAGCGATGCCAATGCTCCTGAGGTAAATTATTTTTCCTCCGGCTCAGAATGTTTCATCCCCCGAAAGCCGCGGCGGGTTACCAGAAAAGTTCCCCTTTCTCACCCTCTTGCTTATCTGGCTCCCGATTTCCTCTTAAAAAAGCAACAGCAAATCGAGCGTCGACAGACTTGAAGCACCGGCTCTACCGAGCTCATGTTCGGGTTGCCAAACTCTCCGGCTCCCAAGGAATGCCCCGCCGAGGTTTAAACCCCTTCTTTTCCTTTATCTTGCCTTTGTAAACTTAATACTCTATTCACCTTTCTGTTTTATTTTTGCAGAAATCTCCTTCCTCCGGCGACTCTTAGGAATCAATCATACCACCACCCAAGATTAATCCGCTGTAAGCATCTGGATATCCGGTTGTTACTATGATAGCAATATCTTCAACTGCTGATTTTTTTGCAGTGCTCAAGCTAAACGTCGCAAGGCCAACAAGCCCTCCTCCGGCCTAGTTATTGAAGAGCCGGAGCCCGAGCAATCGAAAGAAACTCAACCGGAAGAAAACCCGCCAGCTGCCTCCGCTAAGCCGGCCGCTGAAGACGTCATCATGGAGAGCCCTCCAAGGGCTCCCTCTAAGCCGACAACTCCTGCCAAGACCCCTGACACTCCCGATGTTATTATCACTAGATGTGGTCATCAAACGCCTCCGGCTCATGTGTTGACCAAACATACAGAGCCGACTGAAGCTTCAAAGAAACTGAACTTCGATTCCTCATGCGAGAAGATGACCGTTGAAGAGCTACACGCCGGGTACATAAACCGGGTTACTACCAGCCGGGATTTGGAACTTCGGTTGATCTCTTCCATGAAGACAAAATATGAGGTACTTTTCCTTCTTTACTATATCCTTTCTTAGCCCCCAAGATCTGGCTTAACGTATTGAATCGTTAAGCCGGGTCTTTCTGTGGCCTTTTGCAGAGATTGCTATGTCAAATTCCTGTAAAATTGCCTTTAGCTTTGTACTGTAAGTAAAGGGAACTACCAATCGTAGCCCCCAAGGACCGTCTCAGATTACATTTGAGCCGGGCCTGTAATGTAGACAACTTGAATATGTAATCATAGCCCCCAAGGGCCGGCTCAAACTTGATCAAGTTGAGTCGGTGCTTCCATTATTAGCACATTGAAGAGCCATTATATAGCCCCCAAGGTCCGGAGCAACTTCGAAGGAAATGAACCGGAACTGCATACTTGCAAGATCAAATATACATTAGCCCCCAAGTGTCCAATATATTGCTTGCAATCTGTTTGAGACTTGTATTTGCTTTTAACACTCGTCCTGTATTTTGGCGGCTTATCCTGCATTTTGATGCGTTTATAGGAAGCTTTGAATGAAGCTGAGTCTCAGCTAACGGATCTGAAGGCCAACTTGGCAGCTCAGCAAGAGGCTCGAAGTATCGCGGATGAAAAATGCCGGCTTCTTGCAGAAGAACTGGCCAGTGTTACCGCCGAGCTCACCTCTTTAAAGGAGACGGCTGAATCTGAAAAGGCTGCCTTAACCAAACGGGCGGACGATGCTGAACAGTGGCTTACAGCCGTGGCGGATGAGCTTCAAGGTGTGAAACAACATATTGTGAAGATGTCAGCCGCCCTATTTGGTAAGCTTCCTTGTTTACTTTGTCCTTTTTAGCATTGCTAGTAAGAAAACTGGCGGCTCATTAATTTTTATCCGACTCATCCTGGTCCCAGGAGCCGGCAGTTGGCTTCTGATAGCCTTCTGCCACTGAAGGCCATTTATACTTTTGTAGAGCAGTTATACTGTGGCACCATCTTCACAATCAAGAGCGTGCAGTACAAGGAGAAGATCCCCACTGCTCTGAAAGGGGTCTTGGAACTCTTCTCTACAATGCCTAAGCAGATTGAAGAGCTCAAGAAGTCCGCCTTCCGCCAAGGAGCCGTTGCCGGTTTGAGCCGGGCTCTTGCCTTTTCTCCCGAGCTAACGCCGGCCGAAATGATGGATGGCTATCCGTCTAAAAGAGATGACGGCTCAGATTTCACCGAGGAAGACTATACCCGGCGCGTCAAAGAGTCACGCTATTTGGCCTCTGTTCTGGCGGATGAAGCTGACTTGAGCACCTATCAAGCGGCTTACGACGCAGAGGAGAAGAGAATCCACGGGCCACTCTACGAGTGGAAAGATCTGACACCCGCCCGCAGTAAGGATCTCTTTCCTTGTGAGCTTGACGCGTCTCCGTTCCTTGAGGGGTCATTTGCTGCTCTGGCTGACTGTAACTGGGACTTGGGCAATCTTTAGATAAAGCCAGCAGAAGACCCGGAGCAGGATGAGCCGCCAACAACTGAATTGTAATCTCTTAGCCTTTCTGAGTACAAACTTATGTAATGACCCTCCATGGGCGGCTGACAATACTTTTGCTCTTTCTGAGAGTATCTTTTCTAATAGAGTAACCATGACTCTGCCACTTGGTGGTCATATATATTTGCACCTCTCTATTTTTAATGTGTTGTCGGCTCTTCAGAGATGTACATTTGAATTTTTTCTGATGAGGGGCCTGTATTTTAAGACGCCATTCCTTTCTCCAGAATATTAAATCCGGACAACCTCTTTGAGACCTTAAATTTTGTTGACCGAAGCCACATGACTCCGGCTTTCATCAGACGGAGTTATTAAAGAGCCGGTTGTCTCTTGTCCCGCCGTTTCCGACTCATCTCTGACATCCATGAGGTAATATGACCGGTTGTTAAGGTTCCTGCTGACCAAAAAAGGCCCCTCCCATGGTGGAGATAACTTATGCATTCCAGATTGGTCTTGAATCAACCGGAGCACCAGGTCACCTTCCTGGAACGTCCGGGTCTTTACCTTGCGGCTATGATAGCGTCGCAGGTCTTGTTGATAAATTGCCGACCTGGCTGCTGCTAACTCTCGTGCTTCATCCAAGGCGTCCAACGCATCTTGGCGGGCTACCTCATTGTCCGTCTCAACATAAGCCGCCACCCTTGGTGAGTCGTGCCGGATGTCACTGGGTAGAACCGCCTCAGCACCGTACACCATGAAGAAAGGTGTAAAACCTGTAGATCTGTTAGGTGTAGTTCTGATGCTCCATAAAACGGAAGGCAACTCCTCAACCCAACATCCGGGTGTCCGTTTCAAAGGAACCATGAGCCGTGGCTTGACACCTCTCAAAATTTCCTGATTGGCTCGCTCTGCCTGACCATTAGATTGTGGATGTGCCACGGCTGAAACATCAAGCCGGATATGCTCTTTCTCACAGAATGTTTTCATAGCTCCTTTAGATAAATTTGTCCCATTGTTTGTAATAATACTGTGTGGGTAACCAAAGCGATAAATCAGCTTCTTAATAAATTGAACCACCGTAGCTGCATCACATTTACTGACCGGCTCTGCCTCTACCCACTTAGTAAATTTATCAACCGCCACCAAAAGGTGCGTTTTCTTATCCTTAGATCGCTTGAAAAGTCCTACCATATCAAGCCCCCAGACCGCAAACGGCCAAGTGATTGGTATCATCCTCAACTCTAGAGCCGGAACATGAGCACGCCAGCCAAATTTCTGACAGCCGTCAAACTTGCGAACTAAGTCCTCTGCATCCTTGTGAGCCGTCAACCAGAAAAACCCATGTCGGAAAGCTTTAGCCACCAAAGATTTTGACCTGGCATGATGCCCACAGTCGCCAGCATGAATTTCAATTAATATTTGCCGACCCTCCTCTGGTGAGATGCAGCGCTGAAAGACACCTGTCACACTACACTTATGCAACTCACCATTAACAATCGTCATAGACTTAGAATGGCGAGTGATCTTCCTGGCCAGATCCTCCTCTTGAGGTAACTCGCCACGTGTTAGATACGCCAAATAAGGAATAGTCCAATCTGGGGTAGCATGCAGAGCCGCCACCAGTTCCGCCTCCGGGTCAGGAATAGCCAGATCCTCCTTAGAAGGTATCTTGACCGTCGGATGATGCAATACATCCAGAAAAACATTAGGTGGTACCGGATTTCGTTGAGAACCTAACCTTGACAAGGCATCAGCCGCCTCATTCCAGCGACGATCAATGTGATCCACCTGGTACCCCTTGAAGTGACCGGCAATGATATCAACCGCCTGTCGATAAGCCGCCATCCGTGGATCCTTGGAGTCCCAAGTGCCTGAAACTTGCTGAGCCACCAAATCTGAGTCACCTAGACACCTGACCCGGCTTAAACTCATCTCTTTAGCAACCCTGAGACCATGGAGCAGCGTTTCATACTCAGCTGCATTATTAGTACAAGGGAACATTAACCGGAGCACATAACAAAACTTGTCACCCTTGGGGGAGGTGAGAACAACTCCTGCACCGGACCCCTCTAGCTGCACCAGAGCACATAACAAAGTGTATAGTCCAATACGTGTTATCCGCTTCTCTTCCGGGGCTTGACATTCAGTCCAATCATTTATGAAATCCACCAAAGCTTGAGACTTAATTGATGTACGAGGAACATACTTGATGCCCAAAGGACTCAGCTCTAAGGCCCACTTGGCAATCCTCCCTGTAGCCTCTCTATTTTGAATGATATCCCCCAACGGGGCAGAACTGACCACTGTTATTTGGTGCCCCAAAAAGTAATGTTTTAACTTGCGATTGGCCATGAAAACTTCGTATACTAACTTCTGCCAATGCGGATATCTCTGTTTAGACTCTGCCAAAACTTCACTGATGTAATAAACCGGCCTTTGCACATGATACTCTTTCCCTGCCTCCTTGCGCTCAACCACAATTGCTACACTGACCGCTCTGTTGTTAGCCGCCACATAAAGGAGCAAAGGCTCTTTCTCAACCGGAGCGGCTAACCCTGGCGGCTCAGTCAACTGCTTTTTAAGAGCTTCAAGTGCTTCTGCCGCTGCTGCGCTCCATTTAAACTTGTCTGTCTTCTTCATCATCTGGTATAAAGGAATAGCTTTCTCCCCAATCCGGCTTATGAAGCGGCTCAACGCAGTAATCCGCCCTGCAAGGCGCTGAACGTCATTAATGCATGTCGGCTCACCCAAAGAAGTGATGGCCTTGATCTTATCCGGGTTAGCCTCAATGCCCCGCTCAGAGACCAATAAACCCAAAAGCTTTCCTGCTGGAACACCAAAGACACACTTCATCGGGTTAAGCATCATCTTGTAGACCCGGAGATTATCAAAAGTTTCTTTCAAATCCTCTAAAAGAGTTTCCTTCTTTCTGGATTTAACCACGATGTCGTCTACATAAGCATGGACATTTCGCCCAATCTGACTGTGGAGGCAATTCTGCACGCAACGTTGGTAAGTCGCCTGGGCACTCTTGAGCCCGAAAGGCATGGAGACATAGCAGAACGCCCCAAAAGGTGTAATAAATGCCGTCTTCTCCTGATCCTTCGTTGCCATTTTGATCTGATGATACCCTGAATAAGCGTCCAGGAAGCATAAACTTTCACATCCGGCTGTTGCATCAATAATTTGATCGATGCGAGGGAGCGCAAAAGGGTCAACCGGGCAAGCCTTGTTGAGGTCCGTGTAATCTATGCACATACGGCACGTGCCGTTCTTTTTTAGTACTAGCACCGGGTTAGCCAACCACTCCGGGTGAAAAACTTCCACTATAAAACCTGCGGCCAAGAGTCGAGCAACTTCCTCCCCAATTGCTTTACGTCTCTCTTCGTTGAACCACCGTAGAAACTGTTTGATCGTCTTAAACTTTGGATCCACATTGAGATTGTGCTTAGCGAACTCTCTCGGTACACCCAGCATGTCAGAAGGCTTCCATGCGAAGATGTCCCGATTCTCGCTGATGAATTCGATGAGCGCGCTTTCCTATTTGGGATCCATGTGAGCCCCAATGATGAACTGCTTGGATGAATCACCCGGATTGAAATCTACTGCCTTGGTATCATCCGCTAAACTTGAGTGGCGGCTCAACTTCTGTTGTAGGCTTCTTGAGCGGGGTCATATCCTCCGGATCAACGTTCTCTTTGTAAAATTTCAACTCCTCTCGAGCACAACTAGACTCTGCATAAGCCGCATCTCCTTCTTCACACTCAAGAGCCGTTTTCCTGTTACCATGAACGGTAATTGTGCCGTTTAAGCCGGGCATTTTGAGTTGCAGGTAAACATAACAAGGCCTAGCCATAAATTTAGCATAAGCCGGCCTCCCAAATAGCACATTATAGGGACTTTTGATTTTAACCATTTCAAACCACAAAAATTCCACCCTGTAATTATGCTCATCACCAAAAGCTACTTCCAATGATATCCGGCCCATCGGGTATGCTGATTTACCCGGGACCACACCATGAAAAACGGTAGAGGAAGGTTTAAGATCCTTGTCAACCAACTTCATCCGCCGGAAAGTGTCATAGTAAAGGATGTTGATGCTGCTACCTCCGTCCATAAGCACTTTATTCACCATATAGCCATTCACCTGAGGGGCCACAACCAAAGCCAGCCGGCCCGAGTCATCCACCCGCGGCGGGTGATCCTCCCTGCTCCACACTATATCATATTCAGACCACGGCAAATATCACGGGAGAGCCGGAACAACCGTATTAACCGCTCGCCTCCGCAACTTCTCATCTCGCTTACTGTGACCGGTCGTAAATACGTGATACTGCCCAGAACTGAGCTGCTTCGGGTTACTCTGAAACCCGGACGGATTGCGCTGCTGCTGATTATTGTTATTGCTGTTGTTGCCGGGATGCTGTTGGTGCCCCCCTTGGTTATTCTGACCCGGATGCCCGTTTCCTGAACCGCCAGCACCGAATCCAGCTCCTGACCCGCCGTGCCCTGAGCCGCCGGGCGGGCCACCGCCCTGGTTATTACGCGGTTGGGAATGCTGCTTTTTGAACCTCTTCATGATAAAGCAATCATCCCACGCATGCAACGCCGGCTTGTCAGGCATGCTGTGCTCCGGACAGGGCTTCCTAAGCGCCTCCTCTAAATTAAAGGGCCCCCTGTTCCTTGGTCTGAATCTTCCACCCCCCTTGGGATGGTTCTGTCCTGTGTTGGTATTCGCCACCAGCTCAGATCCGCCATCAACGTTCTTCCGTTTATTCTGATTCCCATTGTTCGCAAAACCTTTTCCTTGATTGTTTTTCTTCTGCTGATTGGCTTTCTCATCATCCGAACTTGGATCCTTGGTGTTATCTGAGTCGGCATACTTCGCTAAGGCCGTCATGAGCTCTCCCATATCCTGACACGTACGCTTGAGCCGGCCGAGCTTCTGCTTCAATGGAACAAAATGACAGTTCTTTTCTAAGATAAGCACCGCTTGAGCCGCCGTGATCTGCTCTGGACAGTGAATAATGGTTGACACCCGCCGGACCCAATGATGGGCTGACTCATTCTCCTGTTGAACACAGTGGTCCAGATCGACAATAGTCATAGGCTGCTTGTTGGAAATATGCCCTAGAGGCAATAATAAAATGGTTATTATTGTATTTCCTAGTTCACGATAATTGTCTGTTGTTCATGCTATAATTGTGTTAACCGGAAACCGTAATACATGTGTGAATACATAGCCCACAACGTGTCCCTAGTGAGCCTCTAGTTGGCTAGCTCGTTGATCAATAGATGGTCACGGTTTCATGACCATGGACATTGGATGTCATTGATAACGGGATCACATCATTAGGAGAATGATGTGATGGACAAGACCCAATCCTAAGCATAGCACAAGATCGTGTAGTTCGTTTGCTAAAGCTTTTCAATGTCAAGTGTCGTTTCCTTAGACCATGAGATTGTGTAACTCCCGGATACCATAGGAATGCTTTGGGTGTGCCAAACGTCACAACGTAACTGGGTGGCTATAAAGGTACGCTACGGGTATCTCCGAAAGTGTCTGTTGGGTTGACACGAATCGAGACTGGGATTTGTCACTCCGTGTGACGGAGAGGTATCTCTGGGCCCACTCGGTAAGACATCATCATTATGAGCTCAATGTGACTAAGGAGTTAGTCACGGGATGATTTATTACGGAACGAGTAAAGAGACTTGCCAGTAACGAGATTGAACAAGGTATGGGGATACCGACGATCGAATCTCGGGCAAGTACCATACCGATAGACAAAGGGAATTGTATACGGGATTGATTGAATCCTTGACATCGTGGTTCATCCGATGATATCATCGTGGAGTACGTGGGAGCCAACATGGGTATCCAGATCCCGCTGTTGGTTATTGACCGGAGAGGTGTCTCGGTCATGTCTACGTGTCTCCCGAACCCGTAGGGTCTACACACTTAAGGTTCGATGACGCTAGGGTTATAGGGAAATAGTGTACGTGGTTACCGAAGATTGTTTGGAGTCCCAGATGAGATCCTGGACATCACGAGGAGTCCTGGAATGGTCCGGAGACAAAGATTGATATATAGGAAGTGAGGTTTTGGTTACCGGAAGTGTTCCGGGTGTCTACGGTAGTGTACCGGGACCACCGGAAGGGTTCTGGGGGTCCACCAAGTGGGCCCACCTGCCCCGGAAGGTTCCATGGGCCAAGAGTGGGAGGGAGCCAGCCCCTAGGTGGGCTGGTGCGCCTCCCACCCCAGCCCAAGGCGCAGCAAGGGTGGAGGGGGCAAACCCTAGGCTTAGATGGGCCTTAAGGCCCACCCTAGGGCGCCTCCACCTCTCCTTGCCCTGGCCGCCGGCCAGATGGGCTCCTGGAGGCTGTTGCCACCCCTAGGGTGGAACCCTAGGGCGCAGCACCTCTCCTCCCCTCCTCCTATATATAGTGGAGGTATTTGGGGCTGCACAACACACGAGTTCATCTCCTCCCTGGTGCAGCCCTACTCCTCCCTCTCCTCGTTCTCCGTAGTGCTTAGCGAAGCTCTGTCGGAGTACCACGCAGCTCCACCGTCACCACGCCGTCGTGCTGCCGGAGCTCTCCCTCAACCTCTCCTCCCTCCTTGCTGGATCAAGGCGTAGGAGACGTCACCGGGCTCCACGTGTGTTGAACGCGGAGGTGCCGTCCGTTCGGCACTTGATCGGATCTACCGCGATCTGAATCGCTACGAGTACGACTCCATCAACCGCGTTCTAGCAACGCTTCCGCTTAGCGATCTTCAAAGGTATGAAGATCCAATCTCTCCCCGCTCGTTTGCTGGTTTCTCCATAGATAGATCTTGGTGACACGTAGGAAAATTTTGATTTACTACTACGTCTCCCAACAGTGGCATCATGAGCTAGGTCTATGCGTAGAATCTATGCACGAGTAGAACACGAAGCAGTTGTGGGCGTCGATTTTGTTAATATGCTTGCCGTTACTAGTCTTATCTTGATTCGACGGTATTGTGGGATGAAGCGGCCCGGACCAACCTTACACGTACGCTTACGTGAGACCGGTTCCACCGCTTGACATGCACTAGTTGCATAAGGTGGCTAGCGGGTGTCTGTCTCTCCCACCTTAGTCGGATTGGATTCGATGAAAAGGGTCCTTATGAAGGGTAAATAGCAATTGGCATATCACGTTGTGGTTTTGGCGTAGGTAAGAAACGTTCTTGCTAGAAACCTATAGCAACCACGTAAAAACTTGCAACTACAAATTAGAGGACGTCTAACTTGTTTTTGCAGCATATGCCTTGTGATGTGATATGGCCAGAAGGATGTGATGTGATGCATTGTGATGTATGAGATTGATCATGTTCTTGTAATAGGTTTCACGACTTGCATGTCGATGACTATGACAACCGGCAGGAGCCATAGGAGTTGTCTTATATTATTGTATGACTTGCGTGTCAATCATAAACGCCATGTAATTACTTTACTTTATTGCTAAGCGTTAGCCATAGTAGTAGAAGTAATAGTTGGTGAGACAACTTCATGAAGACACAATGATGGAGATCATGATGATGGAGATCATGGTGTTGTGCCGGTGACAATGATGATCATCGTGCCCCGAAGATGGAGATCATAGGAGCAAGATGATATTGGCCATATCATGTCACTATATTGATTGCATGTGATGTTTATCATGTTTACATCTTATTTGCTTAGAACGATGGTAGTAAATAAGATGATCTCTCAATAAAATTTCAAGAGAAGTGTTCACCCTAACTGTGCACCGTTGCTAAGGATCGTTGTTCCGAAGCACCACGTGATGATCGGGTGTGATAGGTTCTAACGTTCGCATACAACGGGTGTAAGCCAGATTTGCACACGCGAAACACTTAGGTTGACTTGACGAGCCTAGCATGTACAGACATGGCCTCGAAACACGGAAGACCGAGAGGTCGAACATGAGTCATATAGAAGATATGATCAACATGGAGATGTTCACCATGGATGACTAGTCCGTCTCACGTGATGATCGGACACGGGCTAGTTGACATGGATCATGTGTCACTTAGATGACTAGAGAGATGTCTATCTGAGTGGGAGTTCATTGAATAATTTGATTATGTGAACTCGATTATCATGAACTTAGTCTAAAAATTGCCTTTAATATCTATATTGTAGATCCAATGGCCAACGCAAATGTCAACCTCAATTTCAACGCGTTCCTAGAGAAAACCAAGCTGAAAGATGATGGAAGCAACTATGCGGACTGGGTCCGTGGCTTGAGGATCATCCTCATAGCTTCCAAGAGATTGTATGTCCTTGATGCACCGCTAGGTGACCCACCCATTCTCCCAGCGGACCAAGACGTTACGAACGCTTGGCAGTCGCGCTGCGATGATTACTCCCTTGTTCAGTGCGGCATGCTTTACAGTTTAGAATCGGGGCGCCAAAAGCGTTTTGAGCAACACGAAGCATATGAGATGTTCCAAGAGCTGAAACTAGTTTTCCAAGCTCATGCCCGAGTCGAGAGATATGACATCTCCGACAAGTTCTTCAGCTGTAAGATGGAGGAGAACAGTTCTGTTAGTGAGCACATCCTCAAGATGTCTGGGGTTCACAACCGCTTGACTCAGCTGGGAGTTAATCTCCCGGATGACTCAGTCATTGACAGAATCCTCCAGTCGCTTCCACCTAGCTACAAGAGCTTTGTGATGAACTACAACATGCAGGGTATTGAGAAGTCCATTCCCGAGTTGTACTTGATGCTAAAATCAGCGGAGGTCGAGATCAAAAAGGAGCATCAAGTGTTGATGGTAAACAAGACCACTAGTTTCAAGAAAGGCAAGGGTAAGAACTTCAAGAAGGACGGCAAAGATGTTGCCGCGCCCGGTAAGCAAGTTGCCGGGAAGAAGAAGAACAAGAATGGACCCAAGCCTGAGACTGAGTGTTTCTATTGTAAGGGTACCGGTCACTGGAAGCGGAACTGCCCCAAGTATTTAGCGGATAAGAAGGACGGCAACATTAAAGGTATATGTGATATACTTGTTATTGATGTGTACTTGACCAGCGCTCATAGTAGCTCCTGGGTATTTGATACCGGTGTAGTTGCTCACATTTGTAACTCCAAGAAGGAGCTGCAGAATAAGCGGAGGCTGGCCAAGGACGAGGTGACGATGCGCGTCGGGAATGGTTCCAAGGTCGATGTGATCGCCGTCGGCACACTACCTCTACATCTACCTTCGGGATTAGTTTTAAACCTTAATAATTGTTATTTAGTACCAGCTTTGAGCATGAACATTGTATCTGGATCTCGCTTGATGCGAGATGGCTACTCATTTAAATCCAAGAATAATGGTTGTTCTATTTATATGAGAGAAATGTTTTATGCTCATGCCCCGCTGGTCAATGGTTTATTTTTGATGAATCTCGAACGTGATGTTACACATATCCATAGTGTGAGTACCAAAAAGTGTAAAGTTGATAACGATAGTCCCACTTACATGTGGCACTGCCGTCTTGTCCATATTGGTGTCAAACGCATGAAGAAGCTCCATGCTGATGGACTTTTGGAGTCACTTGATTTCGAATCATTTGACACATGCGAACCATGCCTCATGGGCAAGATGACCAAGACTCCATTCTCCGGAACAATGGAGCGAGCAACTGACTTGTTGGAGATAATACATACCGATGTATGCGGTCCAATGAGTGTCGAGGCTCGCGGTGGCTACCATTATGTTCTCACCCTCACTGATGACTTGAGCAGATATGGGTATGTCTGCTTAATGAAACACAAGTCTGAAACCTTTGAAAGGTTCAAGGAATTTCGGAGTGAGGTAGAGAATCAACGTGACAGGAAAATAAAATGCCTACGATCTGATCATGGCGGAGAATATTTAAGTCACGAGTTAGGCACACACCTTAGGAAATGTGGAATTGTTTTACAACTCACGCCGCCCGGCACACCTCAGTGAAATGGTGTGTCTGAACGTCGTAATCGCACTCTATTGGATATGGTGCGATCTATGATGTCTCTTACCGACTTACCGCTATCATTTTGGGGATATGCATTAGAGACTGCCGCATTCACTTTAATAGGGCACCGTCTAAATCCGTTGAGACGACACCATATGAATTATGGTTTGGAAAGAAACCTAAGCTGTCGTTTCTAAAAGTTTGGGGATGCGATGCTTATGTGAAGAAACTTCAACCTGAGAAGCTCGAACCCAAAGCGGAAAAGTGCGTCTTCATAGGATATCCCAAAGAGACTATTGGGTATACCTTCTACCTACGATCCGAGGGCAAAGTCTTTGTTGCCAAGAATGGATCCTTTCTCGAGAAAGAGTTTCTCTCGAAAGAAGTAAGTGGAAGGAAAATAGAACTTGATGAGGTAATTGTACCTCCACTCGACCCGGAGAGTAGCGCATCACAGGAAGTTGTTTCTGTGGAGCCTACACGGGCTAGAGAGGAAGTTAATGATGATGATCATGAAGCTTTAGATCAAGTTGCTACTCGAAGGTCCACTAGGACACATTCCGCACCAGAGTGGTACGACAATCCTGTCCTAGAGATCATGTTGTTGGACAACGGTGAACCTTCGAACTATGAAGAAGCAATGGCGGGCCCGGATTCCAACAAATGGCTTGAGGCCATGAAATCCGAGATAGGATCCATGTATGAGAACAAAGTATGGACTTTGGTGGACTTGCCTGATGATAAGCGAGCCATTGAAAACAAATGGATCTTTAAGAAGAAGACTGACGCAGACGGTAATGTGACCGCCTATAAAGCTCGGCTTGTCGCTAAAGGTTATCGACAAGTTCAAGGAGTTGACTACGATGAGACTTTCTCACCCGTAGCGATGCTAAAGTCAGTCCGAATCATGTTAGCAGTTGCCGCATTTTATGATTATGAGATCTGGCAAATGGACGTCAAAACGGCATTCCTTAATGGCTTCCTTAAGGAAGAACTGTATATGATACAGCCGGAAGGTTTTGTCGGTCCTAAAGATGCTATCAAGGTATGCAAGCTCCAGCGCTCCATCTATGGGCTGGTGCAAGCATCTCGGAGTTGGAACATTCGCTTTAATGAGGTGATTAAAGCGTTTGGGTTTGTACAGGTTTATGGAGAACCCTGTATTTACAAGAAAGTGAGTGGGAGTTCTATAGCATTTCTTATACTATATGTGGATGACATGCTGATAATGGGAAATAATATAGAACTCTTGGAAAGTATAAAGGCCTACTTGAATAAGTGTTTTTCAATGAAGGACCTTGGAGAAGCTGCTTACATATTAGGTATTAAGATCTATAGAGATAGATCGAAACGCCTCATTGGTCTTTCACAAAGCACATACCTTGAAAAGATATTGAAGAAGTTCAATATGGATCAGTCCAAGAAGGGGTTCTTGCCTGTGTTGCAAGGTGTGAGATTGAGTATGACTCAATGCCCGACCCTGGCAAAGGATAGAGAAGAGATGAGTGTCATCCCCTATGCTTCAGCCATAGGCTCTATCATGTATGCCATGGTGTGTACCAGGCCTGATGTGAACCTTGCCATAAGTTTGGTAGGGAGGTACCAAAGTGATCCCGGAGCGGAACACTGGACAGCGGTCAAGAATATCCTGAAGTACCTGAAAAGGACAAAGGACATGTTTCTCGTTTATGGAGGTGCCGAAGAGCTCGTCGTAAAGGGTTACGTCGATGCTAGCTTCGACACAGATCCGTACGACTCCAAGTCGCAAACCGGATACGTGTATATTTTGAATGGAGGGGCAGTGAGCTGGAGCAGCAGCAAGCAAAGCGTCGTGGCAGCATCTACATGTGAAGCGGAGTACATAGCTGCTTCGGAAGCAGCAAAGGAGGGAGTCTGGATGAAGGAGTTCATCACCGACCTAGGAGTGATTCCGAATGCGTCGGGCCTGATGACTCTACTCTGTGACAACACTGGAGCTATTGCCCTTGTGAAGGAGCCCAGGTTTCACAAGAAGACAAGACACATCAAGCGCCGTTTCAACTCCATCCGTGATTACATTCAGGAGGGAGACATAGATATTTGTAAAGTGCATACAGATCTGAATGTCGCAGATCCGTTGACTAAACCTCTCTCACGAGCAAAACATGATCAACACCAGAATGCTATGGGTGTTCAATTCATCACAATGTAACTAGATTATTGACTCTAGTGCAAGTGGGAGACTGTTGGAAATATGCCCTAGAGGTAATAATAAAATGGTTATTATTGTATTTCCTAGTTCATGATAATTGTCTGTTGTTCATGCTATAATTGTGTTAACCGGAAACCATAATACATGTGTGAATACATAGACCACAACGTGTCCCTAGTGAGCCTCTAGTTGGCTAGCTCGTTGATCAATAGATGGTCACGGTTTCGTGACCATGGACATTGGATGTCATTGATAACGGGATCACATCATTAGGAGAATGATGTGATGGACAAGACCCAATCCTAAGCATAGCACAAGATCGTGTAGTTCGTTTGCTAAAGCTTTTCTATGTCAAGTGTCGTTTCCTTAGACCATGAGATTGTGTAACTCCCGGATACCGTAGGAATGCTTTGGGTGTGCTAAACGTCACAATGTAACTGGGTGGCTATAAAGGTACGCTACGGGTATCTCCGAAAGTGTCTGTTGGGTTGACACGAATCGAGACTGGGATTTGTCACTCCGTGTGACGGAGAGGTATCTCTGGGCCCACTCGGTAAGACATCATCATTATGAGCTCAATGTGACTAAGGAGTTAGTCACGGGATGATGTATTACGGAATGAGTAAAGAGACTTGCCGGTAATGAGATTGAACAAGGTATGGGGATACCGACGATCGAATCTCGGGCAAGTACCATACCGATAGACAAAGGGAATTGTATACGGGATTGATTGAATCCTTGACATCGTGGTTCATCCGATGATATCATCATGGAGTACGTGGGAGCCAACATGGGTATCCAGATCCCGCTGTTGGTTATTGACCGGAGAGGTGTCTCGGTCATGTCTACGTGTCTCCCGAACCCGTAGGGTCTACACACTTAAGGTTCGATGACGCTAGGGTTATAGGGAAATAGTGTACGTGGTTACCGAAGATTTTTCGGAGTCCCGGATGAGATCCCGGACGTCACGAGGAGTCCCGGAATGGTCCGGAGACGAAGATTGATATATAGGAAGTGAGGTTTTGGTTACCGGAAGTGTTCTGGGTGTCTACGGTAGTGTACCGGGACCACCGGAAGGGTTCCGGGGGTCCGCCAAGTGGGCCCACCTGCCCCGGAAGGTTCCATGGGCCAAGAGTGGGAGGGAGCCAGTCCCTAGGTGGGCTGGTGCGCCTCCCACCCCAGCCCAAGGCGCAGCAAGGGTGGAGGGGGGCAAACCCTAGGCTTAGATGGGCCTTAAGGCCCACCCTAGGGCGCCTCCACCTCTCCTTGCCCTGGCCACCGGCCAGATGGGCTCCTGGAGGCTGCCGCCACCCCTAGGGTGGAACCCTAGGGCGCAGCACCTCTCCTCCCCTCCTCCTATATATAGTGGAGGTATTTGGGGCTGCACAACACACGAGTTCATCTCCTCCCTGGTGCAGCCCTACTCCTCCCTCTCCTCGTTCTCCGTAGTGCTTAGCGAAGCTCTGTCGGAGTACCACGCAGCTCCACCGTCACCATGCCGTCGTGCTGCCGGAGCTCTCCCTCAACCTCTCCTCCCTCCTTGCTGGATCAAGGCGTAGGAGACGTCACCGGGCTGCACGTGTGTTGAACGCGGAGGTGCCGTCCGTTCGGCACTTGATCGGATCTACCGCGATCTGAATCGCTGCGAGTACGACTCCATCAACCGCGTTCTAGCAACGCTTCCGCTTAGCGATCTTCAAAGGTATGAAGATCCAATCTCTCCCCGCTCGTTTGCTGGTTTCTCCATAGATAGATCTTGGTGACACGTAGGAAATTTTTGATTTACTACTACGTCTCCCAACACTGCTTATAGGTCCCCTGGAAATTCTTAATAATCCTTGCTCTCAGCTCCGCCCATGAGATTATCGTGTTAGGCGGTAGACCTTTCAGCCATGTACGGGCCGGACCCTCAAACATCATGATGAAGTATTTTGCGCATACCGCCTCACTGACATCCAGCATCTCCATGGCCAGTTCATAACTTTCAACCCATGCCTCCGGGGGTAGATCAGCTATGTAATTCAGAACCTTTCGAGGCCCCTTAAAATCTTTGGGCAGTCGTTCACTCCTCAGAGCCGGAGTTAAACATGGCACCCCTACGGCTCTGGTACTAACTACTCCCATTGACACGGAAAGCGCCGGCTCTGGGCGGGCTGCAGCTATCTCCGCCTCTCGCCTGTCTCCCGCCTGGTCCATGACGGCTTGCGCATCTAGAGCCGCCCTATTGTCCTCCAGCGGTCCGCGGCGTGGGTGACTGCTGGAACCCGACGGCAAATCATAACGCCAGCTGAAACTTCGACTGGGGAGGGGGGTAGAGTGAACCCGGCTCCGGCTGTGCGTATACTTCTCTTGCTGGGCCATGGCCGTCTGTAAATATCCAATGGCGTTTCGCACTTCCTCCGCAAAGGGTGCCTCATCTGGGATGGGGATTGTCTCAAGCCGGGCGGCCGCTGCTACCATGTTCTCGGTCGGGTTAGAATAATGACCCGCCGGTGTTGGAAAAGCCCTAGGTGAGATTTGGTTATGGTGGGGTGGATGAGTTGTTGGGCGCTCCATCGGGCGGCTCTCCGGCACACCCATAACCCGCCCCACTCCAAGGGTGTTGAAAAGGTTCCTCGCTTCGTAACGTTCTGGCAGACGGGATTGATGCCTCCTTTGGTGCACCGCAGCTGCTGACCTCTGCTCTAGCTCCAGTCGAAAAGCGTCCGCCTTGATACGCTCCGCCTCTTCCTCCATCTGGGATTTCAGCCCGGCCATCCTTTGTCGTTCCTCTGCCATCCGGCTCTTGATCCGTGCCACCTCTAGGTTCCTAGCCGCTTGATTATCCAGAGTTACCTTTGTGGCCATGAGAGCTATGAGTTCGTCCATCAATTCCACTAGAACCTGAGCCGGCAGCGGCGGGTTGTCGCCTGCTGCGGCGGCTCCCGCAGCCGTGTCACCGACGGCTGAAGCCGATCCTGCCATGAATACCGCCGCGTGAACCGGGGGGCTCAGAGCATCCGTCTCAATGCCTTCTACCTCAGAATAGCTGTCGTAGTAGCCCCCAAGGCCACCGTTGCTGAGCCAATACACTGATTCTGTCTCCCCACTGGAAGACTCATCTTCCGAGCAAACGAGAGTTCCCTGTGACCCGGACGCTTCTAGGTCCATGCCTTGAGTGAAACCCACGAGAACATGCTTTTGACCCAGAGGGGCACGGGCAGACTTCGTAACACGCACAAATTGGAGACGCCGAGCCGGTTCGACGATGTTGGTGCAGACATCCGGCCCGGGTGTAGATCCATCAACCTTTCCGATGAAAACCTGGATCCCGCCGAATGGAACCCGAAATCCATACTCCACAGAATCAGCATCAAGCCCCCAGCCGACATCGTCGATGTAGAGCCGGCCGCTTGCTCATCCTTCCAACCACGTATCCTTCGAGCCCTAGGAGAAAGCCCTTTGAGAACTCAACACCATCAAGCGCTAGCCCCACGGTGGGCGCCAACTATCGTAGTTTTATCACGGCAGATGTCCGGGTGAATGGACTTCGGTTCGAGGCCATCGCCAATGAGGTGGACTCAAAGGGGTTAGTCGGGACGAAAGACACGGGTTTACCCAGGTTTGGCCCCTCAAATCGAGGTAACAGCTTACGTCCTGCTTGTGTTTGTATTACTTGCGTATCGATTACAAGGAGCTAAAAGCTTGACCTAGTTCTCGATCGCCCGCCCTCTAAGCCGCCCCGGGTCTGCCTTTATATAAGAGGTCAGAACATCCGGGTCGTTACAATTTCTAACCGAGTCTCTCTCTATCTTCTTGTCCAAGCCGTCTGTGAGTCGGCTTGTACGCCCGGGTCTTCTCCGTCTGGGCCGTCTTACGACCCACAGCGTGAGCTGCCTATCCTCTTGGGCCACTTAATATTACGACTCACCTTTGGGCCGGTTCATGAGCCAATAACATGACCCGGAGCCTCTTCGGCGGGTCATATCCCCAACAGGACTCGACTCAGAAAGGTCCTCATGGATGCCAAGAGTGGCCTGAACATTCTATATGCGGATACCCTGAAGGGAATGGGCATTCCTATGTCCCGACTCAGCGAAAGCAGCATGCATTTCCATGGGGTCATCCCAGGAAAGAAGGCCAAGTCACTTGGCCAGATAGCATTGGATGTGGCATTCGGAGATAACAAAAATTTCCGAAAACAAAAGTTGACGTTTGAAGTCGTGGATTTGAAGAGCGCTTACCACGCCATTTTGGGTCGACTCGCTTATGCACGTTTCATGGCCCGACCATGTTACGTGTATCTCAAGCTGAAAATGCCGGGCCCTAAGGACGTGATCACGGTCACTGGTAATCAACAGCGGGCCGAAGAGTGTCTCCAGCAAGGGTCCAAGATCGCCGATCAACAGATGGCCATGGTCGAGCTGGAGGAGTACAAGAAAACCACTAATCCTGCTGATTTGCTCCACGCAAAAAAGCCGGCTTCCGATTCGGCATTTCAGGTGAAGTGAAGAAGGTGCACATCCACCCGACGGATCCAACCGCTGCCCCGACGAATATCTCGACAACACTCGACAGCAAATAGGAAGCCGAGCTCATCTAGTTCCTCTATGAGAACTGAGATATCTTTGCATGGAAGCCTGCTAACATGCCGGGAATTCCTAGGGAGCTGGCTGAGCATCGTCTGCGAGTGGATCCGAAGGCCAAGCCCGTCAGGGAGCATTTGCGTCGATCCGCAGCTGAGAAGCGCAAGGCAATCGGAGAAGAAGTGGCCCGTCTCTTGCAAGCCAAGTTCATTCGGGAGATTTACCACGAGTGGCTCTCGAATGTTGTGATGGTGCCCAAGAAAGATAAGTCATTGCGCATGTGCATTGACTTCAAACATCTTAATAAGGTGTGTCCGAAAGACCATTTTCCGCTCCCCCGCATAGATCAGATTGTTGACTCGACAGCGGGATGCGAGCGATTATCCCTTTTGGATGCCTATTCTGGGTACCATCATATCCGTCTGTTTGGCCCAGATGAAATAAAAACAGCCTTCATCACCCTGTTTGGGTGTTTCTGCTACATCACCATGCTTTTGGTCTCAAGAATGCCGGCGCTACTTTTATGCGCATGATTCAGAAATGTTTACTCGACCAGATCCCTCGGAATGTCGAGGCGTACATGGACGATATAGTGGTCAAGTCCCGCAAAGGTTCTGACCTGCTGGCTGACTTGGCTGAGACATTCGCCAATTTGAGGCGATTCGACATAAAACTGAATCCAGCCAAATGTACCTTCGGTGTCCCTGGCGACAAGTTACTCGGTTTTCTCGTTGCCGAACGAGGAATTGATGTCAATCTCGAGAAGATCTGTGCCATTACCCGTATGAAAACTCCCGTGTGAGTGCACGATGTTCAGAAGCTCACAGGTTGCTTGGCGGCATTGAGTCGATTCATTTCTCGTCTTGGTGAGAAGGCTCTGCCCTTGTATCAGTTGATGAAGAAATCAGACACATTCGACCGGACTCCTTAAGCCGAAGCAGCATTTGTTGAGCTCAAAGCCCTGCTGCCCACCCAGCCGGTGCTAGCCGCTCCTGCCAGCAAAGAGCCCTTGCTCCTTTACATCGCGGCCACAAATCAGGTCGTCAGTACGGTGCTGACTGTCGAGCGAGAAGATGAAGGCAAAGCCTATAAGGTTCAACGGCCAGTCTATTATGTCTTGGAAGTTTTGTCCCCCTCAAAGCAGAGATATCCTCATTATGAGAAGCTGGTGTATGGTATTTATTTATCAGCAAAGAAGGTGGCACATTATTTCCAAGACCATTCGATCTCAGTCGTTAGTGATGCACCTTTATCAGAGATTTTCAATAATCGCGACGCATCAGGTCGAGTGGCTAAATGGGCAATTGAGCTGGGACACTTCGACATCAGATTTGAGGCCAAGAAGGCAATTAAGTCCCAAGCATTGGCAGATTTCATGGCCGAGTGGATTGAACAGCAACATCCTATCCAAGTTCACTCGACGCATTGGACAATGTTCTTCGACGGCTCCAAAATGTTGAATGGGTCCGGTGTTGGCGTTGTTCTGATATCCCCCAGAGGCGACAAGCTCAGCTATGTCTTGCAAATTCACTTTGATTCCTCCAATAATGAGGCAAAGTATGAAGCACTTTTGTATGGGTTGCGCATGGCTATCTCGCTCGACGTCAAGCGCTTGATGGTTTATGGCGACTCAGATTTGGTAGTGAATCAGGTGATGAAAGAGTGGGATGTTAGAAACCCTGCTATGACTGGATACTGCAATGCAGTCCGGAAGCTGGAGAAGAAATTTGAAGGTCTGGAACTTCACCATGTTCCTCGACTGAAAAATCAGGCAGCTGATGAGCTATCCAAGATTGGTTCCACTCGACGGCCTGTCCCCAGCGGAGTGTTCCTGGAGCATTTGTACACTCCTTCGATTCAAGAGGACCCCTTCACTAAAGAGCCCCCGCAAACCTTAAGCTTCTTTGACTCGACTAAAGTCGATGTTCCTGCTGTGATTGACCTGGTCATGGAGGTGCTAGTTATCATTCCCGACTGGACTGTATCATACATAGCCTATATCCTTAGACAAGAGCTTCCTGAAGATGAAGCAGAGGTTCGACAGATTGTGCACAGGTCCAAAGCTTTTACTGTGATGGGTGATCAGCTTTTCAGAGAAAGTGTGTCTGGTGTCACCCACCGCTGCATTTCGCCCGAGGAAGGTTGAATGATTCTAGATGAAATCCACTCGGGAACTTGCGGACACCATGCGTCTTCAAGGGCGATCGTCGCTAAAGCATACCGAGCGGGTTTTTATTGGCCACGGGCTAATGAAATGGCTAAGGACATTGTTGATCATTGCGAAGGCTGACAGTTCTATGCAAACCTGTCACACAAGCCAGCGTCTGCTCTAAAGACAATTCCACTCGCCTGGGCATTTGCGGTTTGGGGGCTCGACATGGTTGGTCCTTTCCGACCCGGAAAAGGAGGATTCACCCATCTGTTGGTAGCAGTCGACAAGTTCACCAAGTGGAACGAAGCCAAGCCCATCAAGAATCTGAATTCCCGCATGACGGTCATGTTCATGAGGGAGATCATTATCCGGTTCGGCATTCCCCACAGCATCATCACGGACAATGGCACTAATTTTGACTCGGAAGAATTCAGGAGATTTTGTAACTCCCAAGGCACCCGAGTGGATTACACTTCCATTGCACATCCTCAAACCAATGGGCAAGTTGAGAGGGCTAACGGTCTCATTCTGCAAGGTCTGAAGCCTCGTCTCATGCGCAATTTGGATCATGCCGCTAGTGCATGGGTAACTGAGCTACCGTCTGTTTTGTGGGGGTTGAGGACAACACCTAATCGGTCGATTGGATGAACTCCTTTCTTCCTTGTCTATGGCGCTGAAGCTATACTACTGAGTGACTTGGCCCACAACTCTCCTCGAGTGGAGCTGTACTTTGAGGCTGAAGCCGAGTAGGCCAGGCAAGATGGGGTAGATCTTCTGGAAGAAGAGCGTGAGATGGCTCTGATCCGGACCACAGCCTATCAGCAAGACTTGCGGCGCTTCCACGCAAGGAATGTCAGAAGCCGAGCATTCTATAAAGGAGGTTTGGTGCTTCGAGTGAATCAGCACCGACCTCACAAGCTAGCTCCTGCATGGGAAGGCTCTTTTGTAGTCACCAAGGTGCTAAACAATGGAGCTTATCACTTATATAATCTCATGAAGCAGATGGATGAGCCACGAGCTTGGAATGCAGACCTGCTTCGACGTTTTTACACTTGAGACATTAGTTTTCTAATGTAATAAAAGTTCTTCATCAATGCAATTTGTGTCTCTACAATTAATACCTCGTCGATTCCAACCGTGCAGTTATTTACTTGGGGATACTCCAAGCGACGAGCAATCCTCGCACTCGGGGACTTAGCTGCGAAACATGTTTCGCCTAAGTTAAAAACCCTGTCGGGTGGATAGCAGTCCATTCACTCGACGGCCTATTCGCGAATCCGTCTTCGCTTAGGTTCAAAAATAATAATAATTCGTCAAGACGATGGTAATCCATTCACTCGACAACTTAGATGCGAATCGACATTCGCCTAAGTTCAAAATACTCCGAGTGATGAGCGATCCTCACGCTCGAGGGCTTAGCTGCGAATACAATTCGTCTAAGTTAAAAAACTCGTCGACTGGATCGTAATCCATCCACTCGACAGCTTAGCTGCGATTCGATATTCACCTAAGTTCAAAATACTCCGAGTGATGAGCGATCCTCATGCTCGGGGGCTTAGCTGCAAATACAATTCGCCTAAGTTAAAAAAATTCGTCGAGACGATGGTAATCCATTCACTCGATAGCTTAGATGCGAATCGACATTTGCCTAAGTTCAAAATACTCTGAGTGATGAGCGATCCTCACACTCGGGGGCTTAGCTGCAAATACAATTCGCCTAAGTTAAAAAACTTGTCGACTGGATCATAATCCATTCATTCGACAACTTAGCTACGATTCGACATTCGTCTAAGTTCAAAATACTCCGAGTGATGAGCGATACTCACGCTCGAGGGCTTAGGTGCTAATACAATTCACCTAAGTTAAAAAACTCGTCGACTAGATCGCAATCCATCCATTCGACAGCTTAGCTGCGATTCAACATTCGCCTAAGTTCAAAATACTCCGAGTGATGAGCGATCCTCACGCTCGGGGGCTTAGCTGCGAATACAATTCTCCTAAGTTAAAAAACTCATCGACTGGATCGTAATCCATCCATTCGACAGCTCAGCTGCGATTCGACATTTGCCTAAATTCAAAATACTCCGAGTGATGAGCGATCCTCACGCTCGGGGGCTTAGCTGCTAATACAATTTGCCTAAGTTAAGAACCTCGTCGACTGGATAGTAATCCATCCACTCTACAGCTTAGCTGCGATTTGACATTCGCCTAAGTTCAAAATACTGCCGAGTGATGAGCGATCCTCACGCTCGGGGGCTTAGCTGCGAATACATTCACCTAAGTTAAAAACCTCGTCGAGGCGATGGTAATCCATGCACTCAACAGCTTAGCTGCGATTCGACATTCGCTTAAGTTCAAAATACTCCGAGTGATGAGCGATCCTCATGCTCGGGGGCTTAGCTGCGAATACAATTCGCCTAAGTTAAAAAATTCGTCGAGATGATGGTAATCCATTCACTCAACAGTTTAGATGCGAATCGACATTTGTCTAAGTTCAAAATACTCCGAGTGAGGAGCGATCCTCACGCTCGGGGGCTTAGCTGCGAATACAATTTGCCTAAGTTAAAAAACTCGTCGACTGGATCGTAATCCATTCATTCGACAGCTTAGCTGTGATTTGACATTCGCCTAAGTTCAAAATACTCCGAGTGATGAGCGATCCTCACGCTCGGGGGCTTAGCTGCGAATAGAATTCGCCTATGTTAAAAAACTCGTTGACTGGATCGCAATCCATCCATTCGACAGCTTAGCTGCGATTAGACATTCGCCTAAGATCAAAATACTCCGAGTGATGAGTGATCCTCATGCTCGGGGGCTTAGCTACGAATACAATTCGCCTAAGTT
Source organism: Hordeum marinum (assembly GCA_022496015.1). NCBI lineage: Eukaryota > Viridiplantae > Streptophyta > Magnoliopsida > Poales > Poaceae > Hordeum > Hordeum marinum. The sequence goes on along the minus strand of CM039678.1, from coordinate 370,616,986 downwards.
AAGAACCTCATCGACTGGATAGTAATCCATCCACTCGACAGCTTAGCTGGGATTCGACATTCGCCTAAGTTCAAAATACTGTCGAGTGATGAGCGATCCTCACGCTCGGGGGCTTAGCTGCGAATACATTCGCCTAAGTTAAAAACCTCGTCGAGGCGATGGTAATCCATTCACTCAACAGCTTAGATGCGAATCGACATTCGCCTAAGTTCAAAGTACTCCGAGTGATGAGCGATCCTCACGCTTGGGGGCTTAGTTGCGAATACATTTTGCCTAAGTAAAAAACAAAAGCAGTCGAATAGACGATTGAAAGCCAAAACACGAGCAAAACCCAAAGGATAAAACCGTGAATAAACATCGTGTGCAGAAGCAAATGTGCTCAGGCCTAAGGCCTGAATAAATTTTTAAGGGATACAGTTTCACTCGGCATACCGAGGCAAATTTAATTGTTTTTTCCAAAGACTCAAGTTTCTAGGCAGGCGACGGACTGACGGGCTTGACAAAAGTATCCAGGTCGATGCCGTCGGCGATTCTGGTGGCCGCCTCGATGAAGGTTTCCATGAAGTCCTCGAACTGGAGTTTCTTTGTGTTTACCACTTGGAGCTCCTTTAGCTTCTCCTTCCTCACGTCCCTACAATGGACCCTGACCAGAGACAACGCCACGTCAGTCCCGCAACGAGCAACAGATTTTTTCCAAGATTGCACTCGACTGGGAAGTTCATTCAGGCGAGCCATCATGGAGTTGAGGTCGAGCTGAAGAGTGTCCTCATGCCATAGCTCCTTGTCGATTCTTTCAATGACAAATTTCAGTCGAGCGATATAGGCCTGGGCACCCTGGAGCCAAAAGTTAAGTCGTAGCATGTTCATCGCCACCGCATCAGTAACTAGTGACTTGGTGGGGTCAAGCATGGGCTCAATCTCCTTTGTTTCCTTTTCAAAGTCCTGGCAGAATTCTGATTGAAGAAGGGGAATCAGTGAACCGCAACCCTCAAAGATTTATTGCAAATGTTAGTCGCCAAGAAATACTCACCATCGAGTAGAAGATACATCTTCCTCGAGAATTCGCCCAGATGCCTCTCCAGGCCATTGCTCCTCTTGGTTAGTTGCTCGGCCTTCTTGACAAGATCTGCATGCTCCTGCTTCAGCTTGGCGTTCTCCTCTAACAGTTTCTGGACGACAGCCAACTTTTGCTCTGCAGCTTTAGTTTTGTCCTTGGCGACTTGTTGGGCGTCAGCAAGTGCTTTGTCCTTCTCCTCCAGTGCCCTCTTCATGGAATCTAAAGAAACAACATTGTTGAGTCACGCTTGGAGTCGACGGTTTTCATTGCGCACGTCTGTTCGAGCGAGAGCACTTGGTTCAAAACATGAAAAGGGGAAGATGAGAATGCTGACAGTCGGCACTTATTACCTCCTAGAGACTTCAGCTCAGCACGTGCTTGTTCCAGGGCGTTGTTGGCAACCACCAAGTCCACCTGCAATTAGTTCTTCTCCTCCTCCATCTCCTTGTACTGTGTCCCAAGTTCGCAAGCCATCTGGAACCAACAAAAGTCAGGAATTCAATCAGCAAGGAGTTCTTGGACAGTCAATTGAGTTATTAAAACCCGCGAATGCCCATGTTGGAAGAGTTCAAACAGAAAGTACACTTGACACATCGAGTGGCTCTAGCACTCCGCACGCCGTAAACAAATTCAAACAGAAAGCTATCTCTATTAAGACCCCTGCCCATGCAAGCAATCGACAACGGTCTCAGGGACTACACCCAGTGGGTGCGCTAAGAGTGCCCCCACTGAGAAGGTTAACTCTCGATCCGTCGAGTAACTCGTTAGAAAAAAAAACACTCGACAAGGTCGGCCCTGTCGTGACACTCAACCCATTGAGCGACACACCTCCCCCACTCTATGAAGTGGAGTCGATCCTTATGCAGCGTTATATAATGGTTTCATAATGATATCCATGAAACCTGCAAGGTATCTATGGAGTGGTGTGATTTCAAGACAAAGTGTATCCTGTATACAATAGAGTCTAAGACCCCTGCGGATGCAAGCAATCGACAGTGGTCTCGGGGACTACACCCAGTGGGTGTGTTAAGAGCGCCCCCACTGAGACAGTTAACTCTCGATCCGTCGAGTAACTCGTCAGAAAACACACTCGACATGTTGAGCGACAATAGTACTGCGTGTACTACCAATCCTAGTTGTACTCGACTACGATCCGATCTATTCGACTGGAGAAAATTAAAACATTCTATGGCAATCACCCAGTGGGTGTATGGCAGCCAAGAAAAGACAATAATTCAATCGACAATGGACTTACAATCGAACTTAATCGGACATTGGTGCGGAGGGCTGCGCTGACGTCAAAAGCCAGTTTGATGGCCTCATACGCCTCCTTGGTCCTCAGCATGAGTTGCTCCGCCTGGATCATGGATTCCTTTGTAGCTCCGGTTTGGTCTTCTGTGGTGCGATGCAGAGGGAAGGCCGTCACAGGTGGAGTCGACATAGTCACTGGAGCAGCTGGGGTAGCCTGAAGAGGTTAGGTCGGAGCCGATGTCACGACGATCGAGACGGTCGGAGGAGCATGCGACGGAGGTGTTGCAGGCTCAACCCTGGGTCGCGTCGAGTCACCTCTCCTCTAGGAAGACTCCGCAGTTGAGCGCTGAGGCGCTTGCGATGATGACGCCCTTCAAGTGCGAGCGCGCGAAGTGTCTAGCAGCCCCTCATCGTCCTCGACTTGAATGACCTCTGCAGCAATCGACAACATCAACATCTGCATGTGTCGAGTCCTATTCGGAAAAACTAACAACTTTATTACCTCTATTAGAAGTGGCAGCGTCAGCGGTATCAACATCCATTGCGTCCTCTTCTTCTCGATGAGGCGAGGTCACAGATGTTGCAGCTCTGATTGATACGACAGCTTTCACTCAGATATAACTCAAGACTTCAGTCGACAGAACAATTCGGAAATGAACACTTATGTGGAGACAACAGGTACGACCACCCTCATACGAGGCAGTGCTTTGCGAGGCTTGGAGGTGGCTTGCTTGGGCTGCTTGGCTAGTCTTTCGTTCGACTCGACAATTGAGGGGTGGCTCCGCTTTGGGTTCTTCTTGCTTGGGCCCGGGGCCTTGTCCTCAGCAGTTGCCGGGTCATGAAGGGCCTTAGTGCGGCCTTCGCAATGAGGGGGTGACTCGACTCCTTCCTCTTCACCGGAATCTTCATATTCATCCTCAGAGTCGGAAAGTCCGTCGTCGTCCACGCTGCCGCCCTCGCTCACCACGCCGTCATGCACATGGTTCCCGTTGGGAACGAGCGAGTGCATGGTCGTCCATTCCTGCATAATTCAAATAAGAGGGCCAGACTACAAGTCAATACATCACTCGACGGTATAAATGTATCAGTCGACATCACACGTCTCACCAGGTTCTTCGGTGGGTTTTCAGCCGAGCAAGGCCGGATCCTCTTGGTTCCCGAGGGGTTGTCACAAGCCCCAGTGATGCTCCGAAGCCACTGCTCGACAGTCTCATGTGTAACTTCTTCTGGATGCGTCCTGGTCGAGTCCCCCAGGCCTGAGTAGTGCCACATGGTGTGGTCTCTGGTGTGGAGTGGCTGTATATGTCGACCGAGGAAGTTTCAAGCAGATCCATGCCTGTCACCCCGCCCCGGATCAGTTGAACCACAACCTCGACTAGGATACCTACTTGTACATGCTCCTCGTCGGTCACCTTCAGGGACTTGGGGGCAGCGGGTCGGTCAGGTGAAAACGGGGGAAGACCAGTCGACATGTTGGGTGGCGCTACATCTTTGCAGTAGAACCAGGTCGACTGCCAGCCTCGGACAGACTCGAGAAGAGTAATGGCAGGAAAGGAACTACGTTGCCTTTTCTGGACCCCTAAGCCTCCACACAACTGGAGCACATGGGTCTTCCCGTCGGCGGCAAGGATTTTCTTCACAGTCTGTGATCTGACTATGAAGAGATGCTTAAACAACCCCCAATGGGCAGAGCACCCCAGGAAACACTCACACAAGGTGACGAATGCAGACAAGTACGCCATGGTGTTCGGCGGAAAGTGATGCAGCTGTGCACCAAAGAAATTCAGAAATCCCCGGAAGAATGGGTGGGGTGGCATGGAGAAACTTCTTTCTACATGGGAGAGGAGAAGAACCCGCTCTCCGTCGTGCGGCTCCGGCTCGCGCTCCTCCCCCGACAGCCTCTAGGCGCCGTCCGCCACCAGCCCGTCGGAGACGAGGCCCTCGAGGTCGGCGCGGGTGACAACAGAGGGGAGAAAATCCCCCTGCATCCACCCCGCGGGTGCGATGAACCGAGCGGTCGAGGGCTTCTTGCCCTTGAGCTTCGACGTCGCCTTCTTTGCACGCTCCAGCTTCTCAGTCGCGTTCTTCATCATCGGAGTAGCGGCTCTGGTCGGAGGAGAGCGGTGAGATGTGTTGGGGAGCAGAGGAGGCGGAGGAAGAGAGGGAGAATCGGCGGAAGGTACTGTGCAATCCGTGGCTCAGAATGCTTTATATGCTACCGAGTGTCTCACTGACCGGTGGGCCTGCGAGATAACCGCTGACGGCGCCCAGTGCATGGCGAGATGACCGGCGCAAGAATCGAGGCGTCGTGCCTCCACTTTCCCTAATCGTGGTGTCATCTCCGCGCGTGCGCGCGCTTCCCAATTTTTTGTATCCCAGAAAATCCGGACCCGTTAGACCGACCCGTCACCTCCCCAAGATGCGCTCGATTCAGTCGGACACTTTTAAGACTGAATGGATCCAGGTGAGCGGAGAAGAATCCAATCGACGAAAATTTTGTTGAACACCCGAATATCATTCGGAAGATTTTGCGTGTCGATCCTGAATGAACGCTAAGGCTCAGAGTTCAATCGATGCAAGTTCGATGGAAATCCCAAATATCATTCAGAGGATTTGATATACTAACTCAAGGTCTACATTGATACCTCCTTCCACCACTCAAACCCTGATCCATTCGAGGGCTAATGACGAGGATATGTACCTAGGGTAGGGTCCTAAGCAAGGCCCGCATACCCTACCTAAGGACACAACATGGGAGGACTTGAAGATCAAGCATGAACTTCCGAGTGGGTCCCTGGAGACGTTCAAAGTCACTCGACAGTAATCCACTCGGAGACTCCCACTCTCACTCGGCAGTCGCGTGCCACTCAACAGACCTCGTTTCACTCGATGCGAGAAGACCATCATCCATCATCAAGAGCCCAACGGGCAGACGCTGGCTTAATGGCCCTTAATAGCTTTTACTACGTACGTTACCTGTAATGGCAGACTTTACACCCCACGACCAGACCCATTGATGCGGGGCCATTATGAGGGGCAGCAAACTCTATATAAGCCGCCCCTCCCCTCCTGCACAAGGGTTAAGAAAACTATTGTAATCTCTACATTCCACTCGACATAAAGCTCCCGAGCATTGAGACGTATGGCTGTTACCTCCACGAGAGGGGCCTGAACTCATACATCTGTGTGTACACCCTCACCGTAGCTAGGACTCTGCCCTCTCCATTCGTACCCCTACCATCTACTGTCAGGCTCGTTCCCACGACAGCAACCATGGGTTTTGTACACCCTATGTTTGTCGCTTGACGGTTGGGGACTTGAAGGAATCATGGGTATGTGTTTCTATTCGTTTTGTTTTCTTGTTTTTGTAGGTCTCATTTTGAATCCCATGAACTGAATATGTAGTTTAGTTTTATCAATAGTTTGTCTATAATTTTTATTTGGTTTTGTCAGAATTTAACAGTAGGGGTTTGTGTGTGTGTGGCCGAGCCGGGGGGGAGGGACCCCCTCTCCCCCATCCCGGTGAGCCCGAGCTAGGAACGAGCCGTAGCAGGCGACGACGCGGCGTGCCACGGCGTCGTATGCGGAGGCAAGTCCGTAACATGACTTGCCCCCATCATCTTATCTTTTTAGGGGAAAAACCAGCACCGCACTGAGGGGCATAGTTGTACTGACACATCTTGCTTGTATGGAGTTGCCCCCCATTATCTATCTTAGGGTGTGTGGGTGCGTGCGGGCGGGGGAAGGGGACAGAATAACCGCACTGTGCGAGTCAAACGAGCGCAATTTTGTGTTAGTGTGAGGCCGAGCCGGGGGAGGGGGGAGGGACCCCCTCCCTCATCCCGGTGAGGCCGAGCCAGGAACCAGCCGTAGCTGGCGACGACGCGGCGTGCCGCGGTGTCGCATGCAGAGGCGAGTCCGTAACATGACTTGCCCCCATCATCTTATCTCTTTTAGGGGAAAAACCAGCACCGCACCGAGGGGCATAGTTGTACTTACACATCTTCCTTATATGGACTTGCCCCCTATTATCTATCTTAGGGTGTGTGGGTGCGTGTGTGTGGGGGGGGGAACAGAATAACCGCACTGTGCCTGTCAAACGAGCGCACTGCCGTGTTAGCGCGAAGCCGAGCCGGGGGGGGGGGGAGGGAGGGAGGGACGGGACCCCCCTCCCCCATCCGGGCGAGGCTGAGCCAGGAATGAGCCGTAGCAAGAGACGACGTGGCATGCCGCGGCGTCGCATGCGGAGGCGAGTCTGTAACATGACTTGCCCCCATTATCTTATCTTTTTTAGGGGGAAAACTAGCACCGCACCGAGGGGCATAGTTGTACTGACACATATTCCTTGTATGGACTAGCCCCCCTTTATCTGTCTTAGGGTGTGTGGGTGCGTGTGCGTGGGGGGGGGCGGAAATAATAATCGTACTGCGCCTGTCAAACGAGCGCACTGCCACGTTAGGCCGAGTCGGGGGAGGGGGTAGGGACCCCCTCCCCCATCTCGGTGAGGCCGAGCCAGGAACCAGCCGTAGCTAGCGACGACGCAGCGTGCCGCAGCATCACATGCGGAGGCAAGTCCGTAACATGACTTGCCCCCATCATCTTATCTCTTTTAGGGGAAAAACCAGCACGCACCGAGGGGCATAGTTGTACTGACACATCTTCCTTATATGGACTTGCCCCCTATTATCTATCTTAGGGTGTGTGGGTGCGTGTGGGGGGGGGAACAGAATAACCGCGCTGTGCCTGTCAAACGAGCGCACTGCCGCGTTAGCGCGAAGCCGAGCCGGGGGGGGGGGGGAGGGAGGGTCGGGACCCCCCTCCCCCATCCCGGCGAGGCTGAACCAGGAATGAGCCGTAGCAAGCGACGACGCGGCATGCCACGGCGTCGCATGCGGAGGCGAGTCTATAACATGACTTGCCCCCATTATCTTATCTTTTTTAGAGGGAAAACTAGCAACGCACCGAGGGGCATAGTTGTACTGACACATATTCCTTGTATGGACTAGCCCCCCTTTATCTGTGTTAGGGTGTGTGGGTGCGTGTGTGTGTGGGGGGGGGGGAATAATAATCGCACTGCGACTGTCAAACGAGCGCACTGCCACGTTAGCGCGAAGCCGAGCCAAGGCGGAGGGTGGGGGGGGGGGTCGGGACCCCCCTCCCCCATCTCGGCGAGGCCGAGCCAGGAACGAGTCGTAGCAGGCGACGACACGACGTATCGCGGCGTCGCATGCGGAGGCGAGTCCGTAACATGACTTGCCCCCATTATCTTATCTTTTTAGGGGAAAACCAGCACTGCCCGAGGGGCATAGTTGTACTGACACGTCTTCCTTGTATGGACTTGCCCCCCATTATCTATCTTAGGGTGTGTGGGTGCGTGTGTGTGGGGGGGGGACAGAATAACCACACTGCGCATGTCAAACGAGCGCAATTGCGCGTTAGCGCGAGGCCGAGACAGGAGGGAGGGGGGTCGGGACCCCCCTCCCCCATCCCGGCGACGCCGAGCCAGGAACGCATGCGGAGGCGAGTCCGTAACATGGCTGGCCCCCATTATCTTATCTATTTTTAGGGGAAAACAGCACCGCACCGAGGGACATAGTTGTACTGACACATCTTCCTTGTATGGACATGCCCCCATTATCTTATCTTTTTTAGGGGAAAACCAGCACCGCTCCGAGGGGCATAGTTGTACTAACACATCTTCCTTGTATGTACTTCCCCCCCCATTATCTATCTTAGGGTGTGTGGGTTCGTGTGTGTGTGGGGGGGGGGAGGGGGAACAGAATAACCGCACTGCGCCTGTCAAACGAGCGCACTGCCACGTTAGCACGAGGCCGAGCCGAGGGGAGGGGGTGGGGGTCGGGACCCCGCTCCACCATCCCGGCGAGGCTGAGCCAGGAACGAGCCGTAGCACGCAACGATGCAGCGTGCCGCGGCATCGCATGCGGAGGCGAGTCCGTAACATGACTTGCCCCCATTATCTTATCTTTTTAGGGGAAAAACCAGCACCACACCGAGGGGCATAGTTGTAGTGACACATCTTCCTTGTATGGACTTGCCCCCCATTATCTATCTTTGGGTGTGTGGGTGCGTGTGGGGGGGGGGACAGAATAACCGCACTTCTCCTGTCAAACGAGGGCATTGTCGTGTTAGCGTGAGGCCGAGCCGGGGGGGAGGGACCCCCTCTCCCCCATGCCGGCGAGGTCGAGCCAGGAACGAGCCGTAGCAGGCGACGACGCGGCGTGCCACGTTGTTGTATGCGGAGGCGAGTCCGTAACGTGACTTGCCCCCATTATCTTATCTTTTAGGGGAAAAACCAGCACCGCACCGAAGGGCATAGTTGTACTGACACATCTTCCTTGTATGGACTTGCCCCCCATTATCTATCTTAGGGTTTGTGGGTGCGTGCGGGCGGGGTGGGGGGACAGAATAACCGCACTGTGCCAGTCAAACGAGCGCAATTGCGCGTTAGCGTGAGGCCGAGCCGGGGGGAGGGGGAGGGACCCCCCTCCGCCATCTCGGTGAGGCCGAGCCAGGAACCAGCCGTAGCTGGCGACGACGCGGCGTGCCGTGGCGTCACATGCGGAGGCCAGTCCGTAACATGACTTTCCCCCATCATCTTATCTTTTTAGGGGGAAAACCAGCAGCGCACCGAGGGGCATAGTTTTACTGACACATCTTCCTTGTATGGACTTGCCCCCATTATCTATGTTAGGGTGTGTGGGTGCATGTGTGTGTGTGGGACAGAATAATCGCACTGCGCCTGTCAAACGAGCGCACTTCCGCGTTAGCGCGAGGCCGAGCCGGGGGGGGGGGGGATCGGGACCCTCCCCTTCCCCCATCCCGGCGAGGCTGAGCCAGGAACGAGCCGTAGCAAGCGACGACGCGGCGTGCCGCGGCGTCGCATGCGGAGGCGAGTCCGTAACATGACTTTCCCCCATTACCTTATCTTTGTTAGGGGGAAAACTAGCACCGCACCGAGGGACATAGTTGTACTAACACATCTTCCTTGTATGGACTAGCCCCCCTTTATCTATCTTAGGGTGTGTGGGTGCGTGTGTGTGGGGGAAAGAATAATCCCACTGCGCCTGTCAAACGAGCGCACTGCCGCGTTAGCGCGAGGCCGAGCCAGGGGGGAGGGGGGGTCGGGACCCCCTTCCCCATCCCGGTGAGGCCGAGCAAGGAACGAGTCGTAGCAGGCGACGACGCGGCGTACCGCGGCGTCGCATGTGGAGGCGAGTCCGTAACATGACTTGCCCTCATTATCTTATCTTTTTAGGGGAAAACCAGCACCGCACCGAGGGGCATAGTTGTACTGACACATCTTCTATGTATGGACTTGCCCCGCATTATCTATCTTGGGGTGTGTGGGTGCGTGTGTGGGGGAGGGAACAGAATAACCGCACTGCGCCTGTCAAATGAGCGCAATTGCACGTTAGCACAAGGCCGAGCCAGGAGGGAGGGTGGTCGGGACCCCCTCCCCCATCCCGGAGAGGTCGAGCCAGGAACGAGTTGTAGCTGGCGACGACGCGGCGTGCCGCGGCATCGCATGCGGAGGCGAGTCCGTATGATGACTTGCCCCCATCATCTTATCTTTTTAGGGGGAAAACCAGCACCGCATTGAGGGATATAGTTGTACTGACACATCTTCCTTGTATGGACATGCCCCCATTATCTTATCCTTTTTTAGGGGAAAACCAGCACCGCACCGAGGGGCATAGTTGTACTGACTCATCTTCGTTGTGTGGACTTGCCCCCCATTATCTATCTTAGGGTGCGTGGGTGCGTGGGGGGGGGAACAGAATAACCGCACTATGCCACTCAAACGAGCGCAATTGTGCGTTAGCGCGAGGCCGATCCAGGGGGAGGGGGGAGGGACCCGCCTTCCCCATCCCGGCGAGGCCGAGCCAGGAACCAGCCGAAGCTGGCGACGATGCGGCGTGCTGCGACGTAGCATGCGGAGGCGAGTCCGTAACATGACTTGCCCCCATTATCTTATCTTTTTTAGGGGAAAAACCAGCACCGCACCGAGGGGCATAGTTGTACTGACACATCTTCCTTGTATGGACTTGCCCCCCATTATCTATCTTAGGGTGTGTGGGTGCGTGTGTGTGTTGGGGGGGGGGGAACAGAATAACCGCACTGCGCCTGTCAAACGAGCGCATTGCCGCGTTAGCGTGAGGCTGAGCCGGAGGGGAGGGGGGTCGGGACCCCCCTCCCCCATCCCGGCGAGGCTCAGCCAGGAACGAGCCGTAGCACGCAACGACGCGGCATGGCGTGTCGTTGCATGTGGAGGCGAGTCCGTAAGATGATTTGCCCCCATTATCTTATCTTTTTTAAGTGAAAAAACCAGCACCGCACCGAGGGGCATAGTTGTACTGACACATCTTCCTCTATGGACTTGCCCCCCGTTTTCTATCTTAGGGTGTGTGGGTGCGTGTGTATGGAGGGGGGACAGAATAACCGCACCGCGCCTGTCAAACGAGTGCACTGCCGCGTTAGCGTGAGCCCGAGCCGGGGGGGGGGGGAGGGGGTCGGGACCCCCTCCTCTATCCCGGCAAGGCCGAGCCAGGAATGAGCCGTACCAGGCGACGACGCGGCGTGCCGTGGCGTTGTATGTGGAGGCGAGTCCATAACATGACTTGCCCCCATTATCTTATCTTTTCAGGGGGAAACCAGCACCACACCGAGGGGCATAGTCATACTGACACATCTTCCTTGTATGGACTAGCCCCCCTTTGTCTATCTTATTGTGTGTGGGTGCGTGTGTGTGTGGGGGGGGGACATAATAATCGCACTACGCCTATCAAACGAGCGCACTGCCGCGTTAGCGTGAGGCCGAGCCGGGGGGAGGGGGGGTTGGGTTGAGACCCCCCCTCCCCCATCCCGTCGAGGCCGAGCCAGGAACGAGCCATAGCAGGCGACGACACGGCGTCGCATGCGGAGGCGAGTCCGTAACATGACTTGCCCTCATTATCTTATCTTTTTTAGGGGGAAAACCAGCACCACACCGAGGGGCATAGTTGTATTGACACATCTTTCTTGTATGGACTTGCCCCCCATTATCTATCTTAGGGTGTGTGGATGCGTGTGGGGGGGGGAACAGAATAACCACAGTGTGCCACTCAAACGAGCGCAATTGCGCGTTAGCGCGAGGCCGAGCCGGGGGAGGGGGGAGGGACCCCCCTTCCCCATCCCAACGAGGCCGAGCCAGGAACCAGCCGTAGCTGGCGACGACGCGGCGTGTCGCAGCGTTGCATGCGGAGGCGAGTCCGTAACATGACTTGGCCCCATTATCTTATCTTTTTTAGGGGAAAAACCAGCACCGCACGGAGGGGCATAGTTGTACTGACACATCTTCCTTGTATGGACTTTCCCCTCATTATCTATCTTAGGGTGTGTGGATGCGTGTGTGGGGGGGGGGGAGAGGGGGAACAGAATAACCGCACCGCGCCTGTCAAACGAGCGCACTGCCGCGTTAGCGTGAGGCCAAGCCAGGGGGAGGGGGGTCGGGACCCCCCTCCCCCATCCCGGCGAGTGTGAGCCAGGAATGAGCCGTAGCATGCGACGAAGCAGCGTTCCGTGGCATCGCATGCGGAGGCGAGTCTGTAACATGACTTGCCCCCATTATCTTATCTTTTTAGTGGAAAAACCAGCACCGCACCGAGGGGCATAGTTATAATGACACATCTTCCTTGTATGGACTTGTCCCCCGTTATCTATCTTAGGGTGTGTGGGTGCGTGTGGGGGGGGGGGAACAGAATAACCGCACTGCCCTTGTCAAACGAGCGCACTGCCGCGTTAGCGCGAGGCCGAGCCGGGGGGAGGGGGGTCGGTAGCAGAGCTAAACTTATTTTTATTTTTTGTATTTAAAATTATGGCCTGCGAACTAGTATTTGAAATTTTATATTTTAAGTTTTCGATTTTTTTGTAGTTTATATTTCTTTGCCTCGGGCTCTGCTTTGTTTAACTGGGCTTATTGGTGGTATGTTTGTAGACGATGGAGGCTATTGGGCCATTTTCTGGTCCAAATGGCCCATGCAGGCGATTTGGGGACTGCTGGATGCGCGTGTGCTCTGGGTTTAGTCCGACCTTGCTAAGGGAGGAGGCTCGACCTGTTTATAAGCGCGACTGAGTCCTACCGGTCGAACTCCTCTGAATACTTACCTGAGCGCTTATACATGGCACACACTCTCTCTCATGACCTTTGGGCCTTGGTCGGCTGTCCCAGCGTTGTGCGGATTACTAGGGATTCGCTGACGATTCCACCGTGGTCTAGAGTTCAAGTATCTAGCAGTGTCAGGGCCTGCGTGTCCTTGGGCAGTCAATTTTTACTTTTTTTGGTTTGAATCTAGTACTTGACTCCACCAGTAACTTGGACTGATACTTTTTATTCTAGTTCTTGTGAGTTTTGTGGAAGTGTTATCTTTTCATTTGAGATTTTTGGCTTCTTTTTATGTTTGTTTTTGTGATTATTCTCAAGGGTCTTCTGGTATCATTTTCAGCACCATGGTACTTGCGTGTAGACTAAGTTGTACTGATAGTCCATGCATAGTAGCACTTATGTTCTTAGTCTGACATTTTTTTGGGGGGATTAGGAGTTGATGCTTCTTTGTAAATTTTATTGTAGTAAGTATGTACTGTCCGATCAGAGTGTACTCGTTCTGTCATTCTTAGTCTGCAAGTGACCAGTATAAGTGTGTGCTGATGCTTCTTAACTTTTTCTGTTGTAGTACTTGTTAATTTTCTAGTAGCTACATATGAATGCGAACATTACATGAAGTACTAAGAATTTCTGTTTCAACTTTTGAAGCGTTGTTAAGCAACTCAAATTGTACTGATTGTTTTCAACGTTATGTTTTCTATACAATAGTGAATCGAAACTACACATGGAACATCGTTGTGTGATTAGTTGCTTCATAACTAGTACTGAAGAGTAGCCACAAATTTCCACGCAGAAGCTATTTTGAATTTGAAATGATGGGTTAATAAAATACGAAGCTACCAAACTTATATAATGAGATAAGCAAAACAATGTACTTGATAACATAAATAAACTTTTTCAACCATGACAAGCACGACATAAGCATACTGGTCCAACCCAACAAGAGCAAACTATGATTTTGAAACAACAAGATAAAAGGCAAGCACAAACGGAAGCAAAACAAAGGCAGGCTTTGATGTATCTTCATCCCTAGAAGTTGCAGTGGTAGTAGGGGTCAGCCTCCTGCACTTTTGAAATTTCCCAACCATTTGTGATGACATCGATTATCTCCCATGACTTGTACGTGGCGTACGCATCTACTCCTGCATACTCGATGAGGTTGTCTGGCAGCAGGCTGACCCCCCACAGTTTGTGGTCTTCCTGCGTGTCGATCTTCTTCTTCATGCCTCTGTAGAATGGGTGGATGACGCTGGCTGCAACATCAGTCATGGAGTCGTACTCTTTTCCGGTATATGGAACTCTCCAGAGGCGCTGAATGTCGATGTACTTGTTGGGGTTGATCTCCAAACTAGTCATCTTCAGCTTCTCTTTGTCGCCTTAAATGCTGAAACCGGAAAATGTGAACAACTTCTCATGCTTCAGCATATCGTTGAGGTGCTTGGGCCTGCAAGGGAAGAAACATTTTAAAGATTAGCATTACTTTGATGTTTGAATTCTTCATTTTTTTTGTTTTACAAGCGATGCATCCATGAATTAGATGCTTATATAGCATAATTAATGGATGAATGTACTTCAGAAACTAGTAAACAAAGTTCTGAAATTAAATTCAAGCACATCATGTTATTTTTCTTTTTGGATTATACATAGCTTGAGTCAATGTTGTATGTGCTACTTTAGTACTATTTTAGTTTACTTTTGTTGAATAGGACAACACATACCAGTGCTTCACCAAGTTCTTAGTTTTTTTGCTTATGAAAATAACATTGGACCAAATTCAGAAACTACTTCACTACATCAAGTTCAGAAACATCTTTTTAATACATCGAGTATAGAAACTACATTATCGGATCAAGATCAGAGACTACACTATTACGTCAACTTCAGAAATTAATCTTCTGTAAGATTTTTCAAATAGTAATCCAGTGCATCAGGTTCAAAAATCCCTCTTCCCCATTCTCTTTGCAGCCCGGAACGGCCCCGACGAGCTCTCTCGAAGCGCCCTCCGCCGCGAGTGCTCGCCGTCGGCTACTCCGGCCACCATTCCACCTCCGGGAGACCGGCGCTCGACCCCAAGCCCGTTCCCCCCATGGCCCGCCGTCGCCGTGCCCTGTAGCCGTCGGTGAGCTCCCTCTTCCCTCCCTGGCCCGAGGAAGGTAATGACAAGCGGGCCCCGCTTGTCATCCTCCCAGGGTTCCCCGCCTCCCTCTCTCTCGCTGACCAGCCTGGCCCGTTGGTCAGGTTTGAACCAGCACGCGCGCGTGCCAAGCTCGCGTGGGTCGGCTTTGCCGGCTGGGCCGATTTGGCCAGCCGTTTTCGCCCATTTCCCCAAGCCATTTTCCTTTTTTCTTTTTCCTGCAAATTCCAAAAATCCCACAGGGTGAAATATTTACCCAATGCCAATATTTCTTCCACCTAAATTCATAAAATAATCCCTATAATTTAATAGTGCCATTTGTAAAAATATTTGAATATGTTTTTAGTACTGATTTAGTTTAAAACCTATATTTAGGCACCTTTTTGCCTCTGTTATTTTATTTCCAAAATCTTTTTCACACAAAACCCTAAGAGAATATTTTTAGTATGACTTTTAGTATTTATCAGAGTAGGTGGACATTTTTGGTAGGAGTTTGAGTGCTATGTTTTGTGTGATTGATTATATTTTTCGTTATTTTATCGCGACGATAGATTGCGCTGTTGACGAAGAAGTTGGACCCGAAGACCCTGGAGACTTTGTTGAGCCAGGCAAGCAGCCCTTTGACCATGATAAGAAACCATTTTATTGCATGTCATATAGCACTTTACTTTCACAATATTTGATCATGTGTTATGGTGTTCCCCTTTCGGTGGGATGCCTCCGGTACTTCTCCGTTGACACTTGCATCGTGCATGACCGTACCCCTTATGAGGGTTGTGCGGGTGGGAGTAGTTAGATTGCTAATAGATGGTACGCAATGGGATGGCACTTATGCATCGTGATGGCAAGGAATGTTATGATTTCAAATACTTTTTCGAAAACCCCGCCGGGTGCCACTAATGCCCGAGGGAGATGATGATGAAATGGGTGACCACTTGAGAAAGAAGTGGTGTACCGGAGCAAGTGAGTATGTGTGTTTTCAAAAACGGATTAGATTTAAGATTTGTCGACCGTCCCAACCTTACATGCGCAACCATGATACCCCTTATGGGATGGGGCTTTGTTGATTACCTTGGTGGGTACTAGCAAGGAGCCCGCATTACTAGTGGCGGGAGTGGCGTGGTCACTCTCGATACAGGGTCGTACCGGTATGTACGATCATGTGTTGTCTTCACAGGCACCGGGCACACCGTTTGTCCCCTCATGGATGGTACGATTAGAGCGAGGCTCGTGTGATGTACATCATGAGGGCTGGATACCGATCGAGTGGACTCTGTTTAGTATCGCCGGGGGAAATGCATTGTTCGGGTGCTTACCTCGGGTATGTTATATACCGCGAGTCGTGGATGACACGGAAGTTTCCCGAGTCTTGTGGGTAAGTGTGTAACCTCTGCAGAGTGTAAAACTATTTGAATAGCCATGTCCACGGTCAAGGAAAGTTGGATGGTGCTGCTTAAACTACGTCTAGATGTTTTTGTGAAACTTGGTGTGGGTATGGATGTGATGGTGACAAGGGGTCACATGAGCTGAGTCCGATGACTTGGCGAGGGAATTAAACTAAGTTCGATGGCTTAGTATGATGAATGAACAAGAGATGTTCTACCCCTATTTATGGTGATGTCTGTAAACATGGACATCTGTTAATTGTTGATGCATGGTCACTAGTTGCTTGATCATGTCATTTGCATTTAAAAATTTGCTTTCCGCAAACTTACCCATTAGTGCTATATCATGCATCATTGTTACTTCGTTCCATACTTGGGTTGCTTGCGAGTACATTCAAAGTACCCATTGGCTTGTCAATGGTTATTTAATTGGCCAGGCATGGAAGGACAGAAGTATGTTGAAGAGTTCGTTGGAGACGAACATGTGAACTAGGACGCTTTCGAGTCAGAATGCCTGTAGGTTAAGGCAGATGGTATGTGTCCTCGCTTTCGACCAAGATTTCCGCTGCTTGTTCTATTTTAAGTGTTTGACCCGTGTGGCCCTATCTATGTAAGACTAAGATCTTCGTGGTCATTATTTGTGTAAGACGTTAAGTATGGATGTAAGACTCTTGTTATTCAGCTTCTGTGTGTTCAGTGAGCATTGATCTCTGGGATCACTGTACACGTGCAATCAGTGATCTCGACTTATGAGTCGGGGTCCCCACAACACATCTAGATGTGTCATAAATATCACACATCTAAGTTCGATCTAGGTCATTGATCTTACGTGAAGATTCCTGTGAGTGTTTTTCTTTGTTTCTTGTTACTATACTTGATCCAGTCACTTAGATGTGCAATAATTAGGGCACATCTAGACGTGCTCTAGATACACCATTTTTTATAACTCACTCAGATTTATCAGCTCAAAGATTAGACCTTTTAGTATTAAAGCATTTCTTTTTCTGCAGGGAGATCTGCAGTTATCTTAAAGTTTACTTAACCCACATGCGGAACATGCTTGGCTGACGTCATTTCACCACCGAATTTTAAGTTGTTATTTTAAACCGATTTAACTTTTTGCTCTTGTCATGTGCAATCGCTTAGAATAATGTTCTCAGAGCATCCTTTTGGTCAACATATCTACCGATCACGTGATGCCGCCCGCGGTGAACAGCAAAAATGAACGTATTTTAAACGGTCCAAGAGATAAAAAAAAAGTGGCCACGCTAATTGATTGGACGTTTCATATACTTCTAAATTTCATGAACAAGCTCTTAAAATAGAATTTCTTATGCACTGGGAGTAAATAAACTTCTATCATATGCGCGAATGTAATATTTTGTTCCTCTAGAATTTACAAGCATTTAAAGGACCAGGACATGTATATGCTGTGTTCTTTTACATAATTTTGACACTGATTTTTTGTTATTTTCAGCGTTCAGCCTAGCCAGTGCCCAGGACGACACACACATGAGTTTCAATCCTTGTCATGTGCATTAGCGAAATCCCCTTGTCTGGCCTTAGTGAGACTTGTTCTCGCACGGGAAAGTAGAAAATGACACCCACCCACTGCATGTGCCTGTCAGTCATGATCCCCTTTTCAGTGCTCTTGCATCTGCAAAATAGCCGGACTGCCGTGGCAAGGTCCCGTTTAGAACACAAACACGTGATCATTTTGCACATTCAGAACAGAATTAGATCTATCCTATAAGGTTGATGCAAAACAACCGCGCAGAATTTCATCTTAGGCCTGATTCATACTACAACACAGTAGTAACATGGAGAATATGGCGAGAGTTAGCATCAACTGATCGATGGGACTAACGGTGAGATGATCCCAGCCCACTCCCGTCATCAAGAAAGGTTATCCATATTTACCCTTTTGATGAAAGCAACAGAAAGAAACAGAGATTAATAAATCGTGCAGTTTCCTCATGAAAAGGACGTAAAGCAACATGCATTTCCTTCTGGAAGGAAAACAAATCATGCACGGGCACGGGGTGGAAACGCGTTGCGCACATGGAATAATTCTCTTGATTCATGGGTAGGCTTAGTGGCTGGCGAATCCCTTGACAGAGGATTATGTCTCCTAGGTAGGGGGCTACATGATACACTCGATGTTTTTCGTTTTTGGCGTGGACCTTCATTTTCTCTCTCTTCCATCTTGCTTTATTTTCCACATTTGCAGATTGAGGTGGGTGTCTTTCATGCATGTTTACATGTTTTTTGTATATTTTTTTACCGGGAATGCACGTTTACATGATGAGGTGATATGTATGCATGTTGACTCTCAGGATGAACTTTCAGAGTAAAAGATGGCGTATAGTACGACCGCATACAGTCATATAGCCTCTCGTACCAGGGCAAACATAGTCTCATTTCGCTTATTTTTGACGTGTAAGGTTGATGGGTACTTTGTAACGTATAATTTGCATTCTATTTTTTGTTAATTACCTTCAAAGCTCCTTAGCCGATAATCTCTATTGCACTCTATGCTTTTTCCGGTTGGATGTACGAACCCAGTTTGTACACCGAATCGATGATTTATCGATTTTTGTATTTCGATGTTATTTTTACAGGAACTTGGATCTTATGTGACGATGCGCACGGTACTTAGATCTTATACGATGATGTGTATGGTATTATGCCAATGATATAAAGATCCACAAAAGCCATTTTGTTTCGATTCGACATGTTTTAACAACAAGTGCCCGGTAACGTTTTACAATTTTAATCTTCACTAATAGGAAAAAGTCTATAGACGGAGATTTAGAAGTAACGAGGGTTAGAGAAACTCGCTGCTGCTACTTAGCAGCAGCGAGGGTCCATAAAACGCGCTACTGCTCCAGACTAAGCAGTAGCGTGGGAGAATAAAATGCGCTGTTGGTATGGTTGCGCGCTCTTCACGAAAGCGCGCTACTGATAAATCTATAGCAGTAGAGCTCTTATCCTTCACGCGTTGCTGCTAACCTACCCTTATCCTTTTCCCCTCGCCCGCGTTGCTCACTCTGCCCTCTCTCTCTCTCTCTCTCTCTCTCTATATATATATATATATATATATATATATATATATATATATATATATATATATATATATATATCGTGCGCGCGCGCTCACCGCGCCATTGCCGCACCGTCGTCTCCTCCATTGCCGTAAGCCTCTTCCTCACCAACACCCCCGCCCTCCTCTCGCCTCCATCCTCGCCCTCCTCCTCCGGCCCGAACCCGCCCCCTCCATCCCCTCCCTTCTCCCTTCTCGCTTCTCCGGCCACCGCCCCTTCTCCCTTCTCCGACCGACGCCCCTTATCCTCCCCCGACCCTCACCCTCATTTCCATCCATCCTCTCACTTCTTCCTCCATTGGTCGCCGCCCCTTCTCCTCCTCCACCCCCGCCCCTTCTCCTTCTCCAGCCACTGACCCTCTTCCCTCCCCCTGCTCCCTCCACTTCCCTCCCTCCCTCCTCCCTCTGTTCTTGTAGAAATTTGTAGTAAAAATATTAGGTCTAGATCCTCCCTCCATTCTTGTAGAAATTTGTAGTAAAAATATTAGGTCTAGAAATTTATAGTAGAAAAATTAGGTCTATAACCTCCCTCTGTTCTTGTAAAAATTTGTAGTAAAAATATCAGGTCTAGAAATTTTTAGTACAAAAAAATTAGGTCTCAGAATTTTTAGTAAAAAAAATTAGTTCTATTTGGACATGTGTGTATGTTATTACAGGAAACACCTCTGAGTGGCCTATGTTTTGCCGGAATGTCGATTCATTTTCGTTCCGCCAAATTTTAGGCGCTCGATATGTCCTTTTCTTTAAACAGTCAGTCGAAATTTTGGCATGACTTGTGCTAGAAAGTATGAAATATCGAGTGTCTGTTATTTGGTAGAACAAGAATTAGATGACATTCTGGCAAAACATAGGCCATTACTCCATAAATGCAATGTTAATTGACTTATGCTTATTAGGGTGCTTTCAGTATGACAAAGCTCCTTCTGTGACTTTCATGTCTGTTCTTGATGGAGGAATCCTCACTATTGTGGTGGCCATTTTTTTTCCTCTTCTTCTTCTCGCGATATATACCTTGGTACAATGTGCAGGAGAAGAATAGGAAGCGACCATCACCGACAGTAGAAATACCAGAGGAAGAATCCTTACTGTTGTCATGGGGTCGCTTCCTCCTTCATTCCCATGTGCTAGAGATTTTGGTAATGCACGCGGGAACAAAAGGAGCAACGACCATCACTGTCGGTCGAAATATTAGTGTGAGGGAGTGTCCACCAACAAACACCATCATATCAGTGTGAGAGAGTGTGCACCGTACACACCATGAGATATATATGTCGTCGATTTTAAATCTTTGAATCATGAACACAGGAAATGTCTGACGACGAGGGATCCCTGAGTGTGGTTACTGTGGCGAGGATCGGGGTTTGTGCGACATGCCTCACCTACAAAATGGTAGGTTCTTCACCATCAAACTGGACAAGACATTCGATGTTTTTATGGTACGCAATGATGACAAGTATTTTGTCGTAATTAATCATGACTTGTGTTTCTTTGCTTTAACGTGTAATTTCCATTTTTTACAATTCGACTAGTGAGTCCCCTGCCATGCAAGACGGTATGTCTTGGAGAAACTCGGTTTCCAAGAAGTGGAAAACATGGACAAGAGGAGAGCTCACCTGAGGACTAAACATGATTTCACATTTCGGGTTAAACCATACAATGCAGTTAATCACTCGCATTTTGGTTGCTCAAATTGGGAAGCTCTAGGCAAGGCATATGGATTTCAGGAGGATATGGAGATAACCTTCAATATTTGTCCTGAAGATGATATTGAAGGTAAGATCGACATCTGGGTGGATGTCGATATGCTTCCAGTTACATTGCATATTTCACTAGAATTTCTTAAGGAAAGGTAGGAGCAGCACATGCAATAGGCAAACCAAACATGCTTAATAGGTGTAAGCTAGCTGAACACATGTCATTAGTAATTAAGCTAAAAAAACCAAGCTATTCATCATTGTCGGAGATATCGATACCGATAGGCTTCGACGAGGGCGAGGCCTCCACATCGTGGGTGCCCTCCTCGTAGTGGCGAGTGGCCTCATCCTGTTGCTATCTACTACACAACTTTATTCTTGTAGACTTTGTTGGGCCTCCAAATGCAGAGTTTTGTAGGATAGTAGATTTTTCCCACAAGTGGATGGCCTAAGATTTATCAATCTGTGGGAGGTGCCGAATTAAGATGGTCTCTCTCGAACAACCCTACAATCAAATACAAGAAATCTCTTGTCTCCCCAACACACCCAATACAATGGTAAATTGTATAGGTGCACAAGTTCGGCGATGAGATGGTGATACAAGTGCAATATGGATGGTAGATATGTTGGAAATATGCCATAGAGGCAATAATAAAGTGGTTATTATTATACTTCCTTGTTCATGATAATCTTTTATGATCCATTCTAGAATTGTATTGATCGGAAACTTAGATACATGTTTGGATACATAGACAAACACTATGTCCCTAGTGAGCCTCTACTAGACTAGCTCGTTGACGAAAGATGGTCAAGGTTTCCTGACCATAGACATGAATTGTCATTTGATAATGGGATCACATCATTAGGAGAATGATGTGATGGACAAGATCCAACCATAAGCATAACATTTGATCGTGTCAGTGTATTGTTACTGCTTTCTTTATGTCAAGTATATGTTACTATGTGTTGGAAATATGCCCTAGAGGTAATAATAAATTAGTTATTATCATATTTACTTGTTCATGATAATCCTTTATTATTCATGCTATAATTGTACTGACTGGAAACTCAAATACATGTGTGGGTACATAGAGAACACATTGTCCCTAGTATGCCACTGATAGACTAGCTCGTTGATCAAAGATGGTCAAGGTTTCCTAGCCATATATATGAGATGTCATTTGGTAACGGGATCACATCATTAGGAGAATGATGTGATGGACAAAACCCAAACTATAAACATAGCATATGATCGTGTTAGTTTATTGCTATAGTTTTCTCCATGTCAAGTATATGTTCCTATGACTATAAGATCATGCAACTCACTGACACCGGAGGAGTCCCTTGCGTGTATGAAACGTCGCAACATAACTGGTTGGCAATAAAGGTGCTCTACAGGTATCTCCAAGGGTGTTTGTTGAGTGGGCATGGATCAAGACTGGAATTTGTTACTCCGTGTGACAGAGAGGTATCTCAGGGCCCACTCGGTAATGCAACATCACAAAAAGCCATGCAAGCAAATTGACTAAATAGTTATCCATGGGATCTTGTATTACGGAACGAGTAAAGAGACTTGCCGGTAACGAGATTGAACTAGGTATAGAGATACCGACGATCGAACCTCAGGCAAGTAACATACCGATGAATAAAAGGAACTACATATGGGATTAACTGAATCCTTGACCAAGAGGTTCAACCGATAAAGATCTTCGTAGAATATGTAGGAACCAATATTGGCATCCACGTCCCGCTATTGGTTAATAATCGTAGAGGTGTCTTGGTCATATCTGCATAGTTCTCAAACCCGCGGGGTCTACACACTTAACATTTGGTGAAGATATAAGTGTATTTGAGTTATTATGTTGGTGACCGAAAGTTGTTCGGAGTCCCGGATGAGATCCCGGACATGACGAGGAGCTCTGGAATAGTCTAGAGGTAAAGATTGATATATGGGATAATATTGTTTGGTCTCCCGAAGGGTTCCGGGATTCACCGGAAGGGGTTTCGGATGTTTCTCGAAATGTTCGGGGCACAAGAACACTTTACTTGGGCCAATGGGGTAAAGCCCACGAGGATTTAGGAAGGTGAAAAAAGGAGTTTTGTGGATCCAAGAGGCCAGACGCCAGGGACCCTGGCGTCTGGGGATAGACGCCAAGGACCCTGGCATCTGGTCCTGGATTCCGAGGAGGACTCTTGCCTTGCGTGCCAAACCGACTTTTAGGAGGCTCTTTCTCCAAGTTTTGACCCCAAGGCTCAACATATAAATAGAGGGGTAGGTCTAGCACCTAGAGCACATCAAGATTTCCTCAAGCCGTGTGCCGGCAACCCCGCCCCTCTAGATTATCCTTCTTCATAGTTTCCGTTGTGCTTGGCGAAGCCCTACGAAAATTGTTCTTCACCACCACCGTCACCACGTCGTTGTGTTGCCGGAACTCATCTACTACTTCTCCCTCTTGCTAGATCAAGAAGGCGAGGATGTCATCAAGATGTACGTGCATTGAACGCGGAGGTGACGTCCGTTCGGCGCTAGATTGTGATTGGGTCGTGGGACGGCTTGCGATTTGGATCGCGAAGGCATTTGACTACATCAACTATGTTTCTTAATGCTTCCGTTTAGCAATCTACAAGGGCATGTGGATCAAATCTCTCCTCTCGTAGATGCTCATCTCCTAGGTTGATCTTGGTGAAGCATAGGATTTTTTTTGTTTCCCATGCAACATTCCTCAACACTTAAACCATGAGATAATGCAACTCCCTCACATCGTAGGAATGTCTTGTGTGTATCAAAGGTCACAATGTAACTGGGTGATCATAACGGTACTCTACAGGTATCTCCGAAAGTGTTTATTGGGTTGGCATCGATCGAGACTGGGATTTGTCACTCCATATAATGGAGAGGTATCTCTGGGCCCACTCGGTAATACAACATCACAAGAAGCTTGCAAGCAATGTGACTAAGGAGTTAGTCACATGATCTTGTATTACGGAACGAGTAAAGAGACTTTCCGGTAATGAGATTGAACTAGGTATGGAGATACTGACGATCGAATCTCGCGCAAGCAACATACCACTGAACAAAGGGAAATGTATACGGGATTGATTGAATCCTTGGCATCGTGGTTCGACCGATAAAGATCTTTGGAATATGTAGGAACCAGTATGGGCATCCAGGTCCCTCTATTGGTTATTGAGTGTAGAGATGTCTCGGTCATGTCTACATAGTTCTCGAACCCACGGGGTCCACACGCTTAATGTTCCATGACAAGATAGTACAACTGATTTGCATATGTTGGTAAATGAAGGTTGTTAGGATTCCTGGATGAGTTCCCAGACAGGACGAGGAGCTCCGGAATGGTTCGAAGGTAACGACTGATATATGGGAAGTTGGTATTCGAGTTCCAGAAAAGTTCTGGGACTTACCAGTTTTGTGACAGAGATGCCGGAAGTGCTCTAGGGGTCCACTGGGAGGGTCCACCTGCCCCAGAGCGCCCCATGGGCTATGAGGGGAAGCGCACCAGCCCCTGGTGGGCGGGGTGCCCCTCCCACCTAGGCCCATGTGGCTGGATGGTGGAGGGCCAAGCCCTAGGGGTGGCGCCACCCTTTCCTTGGGTGGAAAGTCACCACCCCTTGGCCGCAGCCCCCCTAGGGAAACCCTAGGCCGGCCCTCCTCCACCCCTCCTCATGTATACATGAGAGAAGAGAGAGGCATCCAATACATCAAGCCTTGGCAGTGCCCTCCCTCTCTCCCTCTAGATAGTTTTCTCCTCCATCGCATCGCGACAGTGCTTGCCGAAGCCCTGCTATGATTGCACCACCACCACCGACACCAAGCCATTGTGCTGCCAGAGAAGTCATCTACTACTCAGCCAACACTCGCTGGATCAAGGAGGTGGAGACTTCGTCGATCCATACGTGTTTTGAACGCAAGGTGTCGGCCGTTCGGCGCTGGATCGGGATGGATCGTGATTGGATCGCGAAGACGTTCGACTACATGTGTGCAAAAACATTAACATTTACGTCCAGTGTAGAATTTATTTGATTATAGTGGAACGTATGTTTGATATGATTATTTACACAACATTGATATACAAATTCTACGGTTTTCCTAATTTTTTATAATTTTTGGAGTTACATAAGTATGGTGTTTGTGCTGATCTTTACAGATTGTTCTGTTTTAGACAGATTGTGTTTTTGCTTGTTTTGATGATGCTATGGATTATATCAAGGGGTATAAGACATGGGGAAGTTATAATACAATACAATATGCAATAATTAAATAATAATCAATTAATAACAGTACCAAAGTTTATGATGTGCCTATTATACTAACGGATCTCACGAGGTTTCTGTTGAGTTTTGTGTGCTAAAGTTTTCAAGTTTTGTGTGCGATCACAATGGATGAATGAATAAGGATCAGCAAGACCCTAATCTTGGGGAATCCATGAGGGGCCCACAAGCCATCATGGCGGGTCCCCAGGGCGCATCGTGTTGGCTTGTGAGGCCCTCGGGTGGTTGTCGGCCTTCTCTAGAATCTTCTAGGTCCTCTTTTGGTCCAAAAAAAATCATCAAAAAGTCTCAGGACGATTGGACTTCGTTTGTTATGGTAAACCTAAAAAGTGAAAAACATGTAGAAAACAACAACTAGCATTGTGCACTGGGTCAATAAGTTAGTGCTAAAAAATAATATAAATTGGTAAATACATGCCCAAAAAGTATCCTAAAATGATAATATATCAACATGGAACAATCGAAAATTATAGATTCACTAGAGACGTATCAAGGACTCCTCCCTAGTCGTCGGTCCTCCTTCACAAAGCAATTCCCACGCATCGGCGGTAGCACTCTCCCTCACATTACTCTGTTTTCTTCTTAGATCGCATCTACGGTAGCGCTTGGTGAAGCCATGTCAAGATTACTCCACCACCATATCCACCATGCCGTCATGCTGGTTGAGATCCCATCTACTTATCATCCCTCGCTTCCTGGATATAGAAGGAGGAGACGTCATCGAGCCACATGTGTGTTAAACGCGGAGGTGACGTCTGTTCGGCGCTTGATCGGGATGGATCGCGATTGTATCTTGAAGACATACGACTCCATCAACCATGTTTTTATCGCTTCTGCATAGCAATATACAAGGGTATGTAGTCACACTCTCCCTCTCTTAGCTATGCATCTCCATGGATAGATCTTGCGTGTGCGGAGGCAATTTTTATTTCCCATGCAACGTTCCCCGTCACTAGCATCATGAGCTTGGTCTATGCATAGATGATAAGCATGAGTAGAACACAAAGTGTTTGTGGGCGTTGATGTTAAGATTTCTTACCTCCATAGTCTTATTTTGATTTGGCGGTATTGTGGGATAAAGCGGCTCGGACCAACCTTTCTTGTCCTCGCACAAGAGACCTATTCCACCGATTGACATGCAACTCGTTTTGCACAAAGTTGGCCAGTGGGTGTCGGTCTCTCCTACTTTAGTTGAATCGGATTCGATGAAGGTGGTCCTTCTTGAACGTTAAAAGGCAACTTTATTATCACCATTGTGGCTTTGCGTAGGTAAGAACGTTCTTGCTAGTTTCCCATAACAGCCACGTAAAACTTGCAACAACAAAGTAGAGGACGTCTAACTTGTTTTTGCAGGGCATGTTATGATGTGATATGGGAGGCCAAGACGTAATTTCATATATGTGATGTATGAGGTGATCATGTTTTTTATAGTTATCACGACTTTCATGTCGATGAGTATGGCAACCGGCATGAGCCATAGGGTTGTCTTTAATTTAATTCATCACTTACGTGTCAATATTTAAACTCATGTATTTGCTTTACTTTATAGCTATGTGTTAAAAATAGTTGTATAAGAAATAGTTAGCAAGACAACCACGTGACGACACGATGATGGAGATCATGGTGTCATGTTGGTGATGGTGGAGATCATGTTGGTGCTTTGGAGATGGAGATCAAAAGCACAGGATTATGATGGCGGCCATATCCTGTCACTTATTTTGATTTGCATGTGATGTTTATCTTTGTTATGCATCTTGTTTTGCTTAGGACGACGATAGCATTATAAGATGACCCCTCACCTAATTTCAAGATAAAATTGTGTTCTCCCCAAGTATGCATCGTTGTGAAAGTTTGTCGTTTTGAAGCACCTCATGATGATCGGGTGTGATAGACTCTTCGTTCACATACAATGAGTGTAAGCCAGATTTACACATGCAGAATACTTGGATTAAACTTGACGAGCCTATCATGTACAAACATGGCCTCAAAACACAAAAACTCGAAATAAATGGAAGACATCTGGAGCTTCAGTCTTGGGATTTTACAGTAATCCTCTTTGCGGTGTGTTTGTTGGGATTCGATGAATTGTGGGTTTATGTTCAAATTATTCATGAAAACATATTGAGTCTTTGCTGGTCTTTCATATATGCACGATTATGATAGCTTCATATTTCTCTCTGATCTATCGGTTTGGTTTGGCCAACTAGATTGATTTATCTTCAATGGGAGTGGTGCGTTGTGATGGGTTAAATCTTGTGATGCTCAATCCCAGTGATAGAAAGGGACATGAGATGTATTGTATTGCTTCCATTAAGGTTAAAACGATGGGGTTCATTCATATTACTTGAGTTTACTTCATCTACATCATGTCATCTTGCTTCAAGCATTACTGTATTTTTACTTAATAATCCAGATGCATGTTGGATAGCGGTCGATGAGTGGAGTATAGTAGTAGATGCAGGAAGGAGTCGGTCTAGTTACTTATGGAAGCGATGCCCATATGTGTGATTATTGTCGTGAATAAATATTGCACAACTTTGTGCTTTTCTATCAATTTCCCAATAGTAATTTGTTTACCCACCGTATGCTTTCTCCGAGAGAGAAGCCCTTAGCAAAAACTATGCCCCTCGAGTCTTTATAAATCATATTCCAAAAACATTAAAAATATTATTGCTCTTTATATAATGTTATTTGATTCTACATTTAGATTATCTATCTATCACTACTTATCGCTTCCATGTAACGAGTTCAAGTGGCTTGACAACCCTCCTGCCCGCGTTGGGTGCAAGTGTTTGCTACTTTGTTGTGTAGGTGCCGAAGACAGACATTTGTGTGGTCCTCCTATTGGTTCAATAAGGTTCTCACTGAGGTAGATATGTATCTCTATTGTGCTGCATCTCCTCTCCTCTTTGGGTAAAATAACAACATAGATTACAAGTAGCAGAGGACGAGGATTTAGGAACCCCCAGTAATCAGGCTAATTGCTCTATTATTTACAATCCAGCTAGTAATCAAATTGATATTTCATATCAAGCACACAATATATTTCATTTCATATTACGACAACCAGGATTTCATAATTGAAATACATCAGAGTACAACATCATATAGGCATATACTACCTAGCTACCCAATTACACGACAGGACCAAGTTTCATATGCAACATCTAAAACCTTTGGAAAGCAGCATCATATATGGTTAATAGAGAGATGAAACTCATCTAGAAAACTGTTGAAGCGGACGTCAAATATTGAGCCTTCACTAATGTCGAAGGTCCTTGCAACTTTATGCCTGTGCCCATGGATAGTGCCCGCCCATCCTTCATCCTCTTGAGGAAGACTTCAAGATTATACTGTGGGTGCTATATGAGTACCTTCCTCACCTCTTGACCATACAGGTGGTTTGAGACGTACTCATCAAAGAACTGCTTTGGGAAGGCCTCGAAACAAATATATGCATAAATTTCATTCCAAAAAATTGAAATGTCGCAAAGGGAAAAAAGACAAGGTAAAAGAGATAGTACCATCCTATAGTTGACTAATGTCTTCTTCATTGTGCACACAAACAACTTGTTTTTTTGTCGCTAGTTTCTTTATCTTAACAATCTTCTCGAGATTATTGATTTGATAGATATTCATGAACTCATCATTTCCCCACATGTAAAATGGGTCAAACAGTGGGTCTAAACCTCTTACAGCAGGACCTACATGTGCAAGACCAAATTACTAGAAACCTAAATATTAGAATGCTTCCTGCAATTGCATAATAATGTGCTATTAGCCAAAGGATCATGAAGGTGCAAACCTCGATGGTAAACTTCAGTGTCTCCCATTGTTCTCCCCTGTAATGTATTTAAGATAGATATTGATCAGGTTATAAGTGAGATTTGGAGTGCTATCAGTAAAATATGTTAATGAAAAATAAACGCATTGCAAATCCAACATATCAATTCAAGCGACATGGAAAAGCCAAGCATGCAAAGAACTATGAAATATAGCAATTATATGTTTCACATGCATAACTATACAAAATTGTACCAACAATAATCGAACATCACATTGCAAATGATCACCAAAACAAATGAACAAAACAGTTAACTGAGCATCACATTGCACAATAAAAGATACTAGAAGATCATATGGAATAGTAGCATTACATTGCATATTTCACTAGAATTTATTAAGGAAAGGTAGGAGCAGCACATGCAATATGTAAACCAAACATGCTTAATAGGTGTAAGCTAGCTGAACACATGTCATTAGTAATTAAGCTAAAAAAACCAAGCTATTCATTGTCGTAAGAGACATCAATAATGATAGGCTTGGACGAGGGCGAGGCTTCCACATCGTGGGTGCCCTCCTTGTAGTGGTGAGTGGCCTCATCCTGTTGCTATCTACTACACAACTTTATTCTTGTAGACTTTGTTGGGCCTCCAAACGCAGAGTTTTGTAGGACAGTAGATTTTTCCCTCAAGTGGATGACCTAAGGTTTATCAATCTGTGGGAGGTGCCGAATGAAGATGGTCTGTCTCGAACAACCCTGCAATCAAATACAAGAAATCTCTTGTCTCCCCAACACACCCAATACAATGGTAAATTGTATAGGTGCACAAGTTCGGCGATGAGATGATGATACAAGTGCAATATGGATGGTAGATATGTTGGAAATATTCCATAGAGGCAATAATAAAGTGGTTATTATTATACTTCCTTGTTCATGATAATCGTTTATTATCCATTCTAGAATTGTATTGATCGGAAAAATAGATACATGTTTGGATACATAGACAAACACTATGTCCCTAGTGAGCCTCTACTAGACTAGCTCGTTGATCAAAGATGGTCAAGGTTTCCTGACCATAGACATGAATTCTCATTTGATAACGGGATCACATCATTAGGAGAATGATGTGATTGGACAAGACCCAACCGTAAGAATGACATTTGATCGTGTCAGTGTATTGCTACCGCTTTCTTTATATCAAGTATATGTTACTATGTGTTGGAAATATGCCCTAGAGGCAATAATAAATTAGTTATTATCATATTTCCTTATTCATAATAATCCTTTATTATACATGCTATAATTGTACAAATTGGAAACTCAAATACATGTGTGGGTACATAGACAACACACTGTCCCTAGTATGCCACTGATAGACTAGCTCATTGATCAAAGATGGTCAAGGTTTCCTAGCCATAGACATGAGATATCATTTGATAAGGGGATCACATCATTAGGAGAATGATGTGATGGAAAAAACCCAAACTATAAACATAGCATATGATCGTGTGAGTTTATTGCTATAGTTTCCTCCATGTCAAGTATCTGTTCCTATGACTATGAGATCATGAAACTCACTGACACCGGAGGAGTACTTGCGTGTAAGAAACGTCGCAACATAACTGGTCGACTATAAAGGTGCTCTATAGGTATCTCCGAGGGTGTTTGTTGAGTGAGCATGGATCAAGACTGGGATTTGTTACTTCGTGTGACGGAGAGGTATCTCAGGGCCCACTCGATAATGCAACATCACAAAAAGCCATGCAAGCAAAGTGACTAAATAGTTAGCCACGGGATCTTGTGTTACGGAACGAGTGAAGAGACTTGCCGGTAATGAGATTGAACTAGATATAGAGATACCGACGATTGAACCTCGGGCAAGTAACATACCGATGAACAAAAGGAACTACATACATGATTAACTGAATCCTTGACAAAGAGGTTCAACCGATAAAGATGTTCGTAGAATATGTAGGAACCAATATTGGCATCCACATCCCGCTATTGGTTAATAATCGTAGAGGTGTCTTGGTCATGTTTGCATAGTTCTCGAACCCGTAGGGTCTACACACTTAACGTTTGGTGAAGATATAAGTATAGTTGAGTTATTATGTTGGTGACCGAAAGTTGTTCGGAGTCCCGGACGAGAACCCGGACATGACGAGGAGCTCTAGAATAGTCCAGAGGTAAAGATTGATATATGGGATAACAGTGTTTGGTCTCCAGAAGGGTTTTGGTATTCACCAGAAGGGGTTTCAGATGTTTCCCGAAATGTTCGGGGGTACAAGAACACTTTATTTGGGCCAAGGGGTAAAGCCCACGAGGCTTTAGGAAGGTGCAAAAAGGAGTTTTGTGGAGCTAAGAGGCCAAACGCCAGGGACCCTGGCGTGTGAGGACAAACGCCAAGGACCCTGGCGTCTGGTCCTGGAGTCCGAGGAGGACTCTTGGCTTGCATGCCAAACCGACTTTTAGGAGGCTCTTTCTCCAAGTTTCAACCCTAGGGATCAACATATAAATAGAGGGGTAGGGCTAGCACCCAAAACACATCAAGATTTCCCCAAGCCGTGTGCCGGCAACCAGGCCCCTCTAGATTATCCTTCTTCATAGTTTCGTTGTGCTTGGCAAAACCCTGTGAAAATTGTTCTTCACCAGCACCGTCACCATGTCGTTGTGTTGCCAGAACTCATGTACTACTTTGCCATCTTGCTGGATCAAGAAGGCAAGGATGTCATCAAGCTGTACGTGTGTTGAACACAGAGGTGCCGTCCGTTCGGTGCTAGATCATGATTGGGTTGCGGGACGGCTTGCGATTTGGATCGCAAAGACGTTTGACTACATCAACTATGTTTCTTAACAGTTCCGTTTAGCGATCTACAAGGGTATGTGGATCCAATCTCTCCTCTCGTAGATGCTCATCTCCTAGATTAATATTGGTGAAGCGTAGGAAAATTTTGTTTCCCATGCAACATTCTCCAACACTTTAACCATGAGATCATGCAACTACCTCACATCGGAGGAATGTCTTGTGTGTATCAAACATCACAGTGTAACTGGGTGATCATAAAGGTACTCTACAGGTATCTTCGAAAGTGTCTATTGGGTTGGCATGGATCGAGACTGGGATTTGTCACTCTGTATAACGGAGAGGTATCTCTGGGCCCACTCAGTAATACAACATCACAAGGAGCTTGCAAGTAATGTGACTAAGGAGTCAGTCACATGATCTTGTATTACGGAACGAGTAAAGAGACTTGTCAGTAACGAGATTGAACTAGGTATGGAGATACTGACATTCAAATATCGCGCAAGCAACATACCGTTGAACAAAGGGAACTGTATACGAGATTGATTGAATCCTTGGCATCGTGGTTCGACCGATAAAGATCTTCGTGGAATATGTAGGAACCAATATGGGCATCCAGGTCCATGTATTGGTTATTGACCGTAGAGATGTCTCGGTCATGTCTAGATAGTTCTCGAACATGCGAGGTCTGCACGCTTAACGTTCCATGACGAGATAGTACAATTGAGTTGCATATGTTTGTAACAGAAGGTTGTTAGGAGTCTTGGATGAGATCCCGGACAGGATGAGGAGCTCCAGAATGAACCAAAGGTAATGATTGATATATGGGTAGTTGGTATTCGAGTTCTAGAAAAGTTCCGAGACTTACCGGTTTTGTGACGAAGATGCCGAAAGTGTTCCGGGGGTTCACCGGGAGGGTCCACCTGCCCAAGAGGTTCCCATGGGCTATGAGAGGAGGCGCGCCATCCCCTAGTGGGCGGGGTGCCCCTCCCACCTAGGCCCATGTGGCTGGATGGTGGAGGGCCAAGCCCTAGGGGTGGCGCCACCCTTGCCTTGGGTGGAAAGTCACCACCCCTTGGCCGTAGCCCCCCTAGGGAAACCCTTGGCCGGACCTCCTCCACCCCTCATCCTATATACATGAGAGAAGAGAGAGGCATCCAATACACCAAGCCTTGGTAACGCCCTGCCTCTCGCCCTCTAGATAGTTTTCTCCTCCATCGCATCGCAGTAGCGCTCTTCGAAGCCTTGCTATGATTGCACCACCACCACCGGCACCAAGCCATTGTGCTACTAGAGAAGTCATCTACTACTCTGCCTATGCTCGCTGGATCGAGGAGGTGGAGACTTCGTCGATCCATACGTGTTTTGAACGCGAGGTGCCGTCCGTTCGGCGCTGGATCGGGACGGATCGTGATTGGATCGCGAAGATGTTCGACTACATGTGTGCGAAAACATTAACATTTTCGTCCAGTGCGGAATTTCTTTGATTTTAGTGGCATGTATGTTTGATCTGATTTTTGCTTTACATGTGTGAATTGTTCTGTTTTAGACAGATTGTGTTTTTTGCTTGCATAGTTTGCTTGTTTTGATGATGCTATGGATTATATCAGGGGGTATAAGACATGGGAAGTTAGAATACAATACATTATGCAATAATTAAATAAGAATCAATTTATAATAGTACCAAAGTTTATGATGTGCCTATTATACTAACAGATCTCACGAGGTTTCTGTTGAGTTTTGTGTGCTGGAGTTTTCAAGTTTTGGGTGCGATCACAATGGATGAATGAATAAGGAGCAGCAAGACCCTAATCTTGGGGAAGCCATGAGGGGCCCACAAGCCATCATGGCTGCCCCCCAGGCTGCCCCATGTTGGTTTGTGGGGTCCTCTGGTGGTTCTCGGCCTTCTCCTGAATCTTCTAGGTCCTCTTTTGGTCCAAAAATATCATCAAAAAGTCTCAGGACGATTGCACTTTGTTTGGTATGGTAAACCTGAAAAGTGAAAAACATGCAGAAAACAGCAACTGGCACTATGCACTGGGTCAACAAGTTAGTGCTAAAAAATAATATAAATTGGCAAATAAATGCCTAAAAACTATCCTAGAATGATAATATATCAGCATGGAACAATCAAAAATTATAGATACATTGGAGACGTATCAAGGACTCCTCCCTAGCCATTGGTCATCCTGCGCAAAGCAATTCCCATGCCTCGGCGGCAGCCCTCTCCCTCACATTACTCTGTTTTCTTCTTAGATCGCATCTACGGTAGCGCTTGGTGAAGCCCTTCCAGGATTACTCCACCACCATCTCCAACACGCCATCGTGTTGGTTGAGACACCATCTACTTATCATCCCTCGCTTGGTGGATCAAGAAGGAGGAGACGTCATCGAGCCACACGTGTGCTGAACACGGACGGGACGTCTATGCGACGCTTGATCGGGATGGATCGTGATTTGATCTTGAAGACGTATGACTACATCAACCATGTTTTGAACGCTTCCTCATAGCGATATACAAGGGTATGTAGTCACACTCTTGCTCTCTTAGCTATGCATCTCCATGGATAGATCTTGCATGTGCATAGGCAATTCTTTATTTCCCATGCAATGTTCCCCATCACTAGCATCATGAGCTAGGTCTATGCATAGATGATATGCACGATTAGAACACAAAGTGTTTGTGGGCATTGATGTTCAGATTTCTTACCTCCTTAGTCTTATTTAGATTCGGTGGTATTGTGGGATAAAGCAACTCGGACCAACCTTTCTTGTCCTCGCACAAGAGACCTATTCCGCCAATTGACATGCAACTCGTTTTGCACAAAGGTGGCTGGTGAGTGTCTGTCTCTCCTACTTTAGTTTAATAGGATTCGACGAAGGTGGTCCTTCTTGAAGGTTAAAAGGAAACTTTAGTATCACCGTTGTGGCTTTGCGTAGGTAAGAACGTTCTTGCTAGTTTCCCATAGCAGCCACGTAAAACTTGCAACAACAAAGTAGAGGACGTCTAACTTGTTTTTGTAGTGCATGTTGTGATGTGATATGGGCGGCCAAGACGTAATTTCATATATGTGATGTATGAGATGATCATGTTTTGTATAGTTATCACGACTTTCATGTCGATGAGTAAGGAAACCAGCATGAGCCATAGGGTTGTCTTTAATTTAATTCATGACTTACGTGTCAATATTTAAACCCATGTATTTGCTTTAATTTATCGATGTGTGTTAGAAATAGTTGTAGAAGCAATAGTTGGCAGGACAACCACGTGATGACACGATGATGGAGATCATGGTGTCATGTCGATGATGGTGGAGATCATGTCAGTGCTTTGGAGATGGAGATCAAAAGCACAAGATGATGATGGCCATATCCTATCACTTATTTTGATTTGCATGTGATGTTTATCTTGTTATGCATCTTGTTTTTCTTAGGAAGACAGTAGCATTATAAGATGACCCCTCACCTAATTTCAAGATAAAATTGTGTTCTCCCCAACTATGCATCGTTGTGAAAGTTTGTCGTTTTGAAGCACCTCGTGATGATCGGGTGTGATAGACTCTTCGTCCAAATACAATGGGTGTAAGCCAGTTTTACACATGCAGAATACTTGGGTTAAAATTTTAAAAGCCTATCATGTACATACATGAATCGAAACACGGAAACTCGAAATAAATGGTAGACATCTGGAGCGTCGGTCTTGGGATTTTACAGTAATCCTTTTTATGGTGTGTTTGTTGGGATTCGATGAATTTTGGGTTTATGTTCATATTATTCATGAAAACATATTGAGTCTTTGCTGGTCTTTCATATATGCATGATTATGATTGCTTCATATTTCTCTTTGATCCATCGGTTTGGTTTGGCCAACTAGATTGATTTATCTTCAATGGAGTGGTACGCTGTGATGGGTTAAATCTTGTGATGCTCAATCCCAGCGATAGAAAGGGACATGAGATGTATTGTATTGCTTCCATTAAAGTTAAAACCATGGGGTTCATTCATATTACTTGAGTTTACTTCGTCTACATCATGTCATCTTGCTTCAAGCATTACTCTATTTTTACTTAATACTCCAGATGCATGCTGGATAGCGGTCGATGAGTGGAGTATAGTAGTAGATGCAGGAAGGAGTCGGTCTAGTTACTTATGGAAGCGATGCCCATATGTGTGATTATTGTCGTGAATAAATATTGCATAACTTTGTGCTTTTCTATCAATTTCCCAATAGTAATTTGTTTACCCACCCTATGCTTTCTCCGAGAGAGAAGCCCTTAGCGAAAACTATGCCCCTTGGGTCTTTATAAATCATATTCCAAAAAAAATAAAAATGTTATTGCTCTTTATATACTGTTATTTTATTTTTCATTTTTATTATCTATCTATCACTACTTATAGCTTCCATGTAATGAGTTCAAGGGGCTTGACAACCCTCTTGCCCGCGTTGGGTGCAAGTGTTTGCTACTTTGTTGTGTAGGTGCTGAACACGGACAATTGTGTGGTCCTCCTATTGGTTTTATAAGGTTCTCACTAAGGTAAATATGTATCTCTATTTTGCTTCATCTCCTCTCCTCTTCGGGGAAAATCCCAACATAGATTACAAGTAGCAGAGGACGAGGCAGAGCGTCGTGCCCGCGGCGAAGGAGGCCCGCCGATCGCAACCGACATAGGACGCAACCCGTTCATGGGAGGCAGCCTTTGCCTAGAAAGGCCCAGCACCGGAGCTGGTGAACCTGAGCGGGCTTGGCTCGGATAACAAGGACACATAGGGCCTCGCGGGGACGGTGACCCCTTGAAAAGCTTTTTATGTTTTAATTAGTGTATAAATGTGGACTTTGGCAGGCGGTTGCGTGTCGTTTTATTGTATAATTAGTATTAAGTTTGACTTTGACTTTTTTTATTTAAGTGGTACACACAGAGAAAATGGGTCGGCCAATGGTTCGATGCACGCTTGACCGACCCAAACACACCAACCCACATGCCAGGATATCAGGCCGGCGCACTAGTCAGGAGGTAATGGTCAAAGGGTTTGACTAGAGGTTGCTTCTCCATATTGCCTTTTGTAAGATGGGGGTGGAGCGGGAAGGGAAAAAGCGAGCATAGTTTGTTGGCTTGGGCCACACTGAGTAGAACTAAGGAAGGAAGGGCACAAAAATAGAAATCCCATTCATTCACATTAT
This sequence comes from Hordeum marinum, assembly GCA_022496015.1. Taxonomy (NCBI): domain Eukaryota; kingdom Viridiplantae; phylum Streptophyta; class Magnoliopsida; order Poales; family Poaceae; genus Hordeum; species Hordeum marinum. The sequence continues at coordinate 370,580,146 of CM039678.1, read as the reverse complement.
ATGTTTTGTTCTTGGAGTGTAGTTTTCTTTTCTTTGTTGTTTGAAATAAATCTCACATCTGGAAATCTTTATTGAGAGAGGTGTTGGGAGACGTAGTAGTAAATTAAAAAAATTCCTATGATCACCAAGATCTATCTATGGAGAAACCAGCAACGAGTGGGGAGAGATTGCATCTTCATACCTTTGAAGATCGCTAAGTGGAAGCGTTACAAGAACGCGGTTGGTGGAGTCGTACTCGTAGCGATTCAGATCGCGATGGACTCTGATCTTAGCGCCGAACAACGGCGCCTCCGCGTTCAACACACGTGCAGCTTGGTGATGTCTCCTACGCCTTGATCCAGCAAGGAGGAAGGATAGGTTGAGGGAGAGCTCCGACAGCACGACAGCGTGGTGACGGTGGAGTTGCGTGGTACTCCGGCAGAGCTTCGCTAAGCACTACGGAGGACGAGGAGAGGGAGGAGTAGGGCTGCGCCGACAGGAGAGGAACTCGTGTGTCTGGCAGCCCCAAAACCCTCCACTATATAGGAGGAGGAGGAGGGAGGGTGCAGCCCTAGGGTTCCCACCCTAGGATCTGCAGCCGGACCTAGATGCCATCTGGCCGGCGGCCAGAGAGAGGGAGAGGGGGAGGGCGCAACCCTAGTGGGCCTTAGGCCCATCTGGGTCTAGGGTTTACCCTCCCTCCCACCTTCCTGTGCCTTGGGCCAGGGTGGAGGGCGCACCATCCCACTCTGGGGCTGGTCCCTTCCACTCTCGGCCCACACAGACCTCTAGGGCCGGTGGCCCCACTTTCTGGACCCCCAGAACCCTTCCGATGGACCCGGTATGTTACAAGTAAGTCCCGAAACACTTCCGGTGGCCAAATCCTCACTTCCAATATATCATTCTTTACCTTCGGACCATTCCGTAACTACTCGTGATGTCCAGGATCTCATCCGGGACTCTGAAAAACCTTCGGTAACCACGTCCACTATTTACCTATAACCCTAGAATCATCGAACCTTAAGTGTGTAGACCCTACGGGTTCGGGAGACACGTAGACATGACCGAGACACCTCTCCGGTCAATAACCAACAGCGGGATCTGGATATGCATGTTGGCTCCCACATGCTCCATGATGATCTCATCGGATGAACCACTATGTCGGGGATTCAATCAATCTCGTATACAATTCCCTTTGTCTACCGGTATGATACTTGCCCGAGATTCGATCGTCGGTATCCCTATACCTTGTTCAATCTCGTTACCAGCAAGTCTCTTTACTCGTTCCGTAATACATCATCCCGTGGCTAACTCCTTAGTCAATTTGAGCTCATTATGATGATGTCTTACTGAGTGGGCCCAGAGATACCTGTCCATCACACGGAGTGACAAATCCCAGTCTCGATTCATGCCAACCCAACAGACACTTTCGGAGATACCCGTAATGCACCTTTACAGCCACCCAGTTATGTTGTGACGTTTGGCACACCCAAATCATTCCTACGGTATCCGGGAGTTGCACAATCCCATGGTCTAAGGAAATGATACTTGACATTGGAAAAGCTTTAGCAGACGAACTACACGATCTTGTGCTATCCTTAGGATAGGGTCTTGTCCATCACATCATTCTCCTAATGATGTGATCCCGTTATGAACGACATCCAATGTCCATGGTCATGAAACCGTGACCATCTATTGATCAACGAGCTAGCCAACTAGAGGCTCACTAGGGACAGGTTGTGGTTTATGTATTCACACATGCATTACGGTTTCCGGTAACACAATTATAGCATGAACAATAGACAATTATCATGAACAAGGAAATACAATAATAACCATTTTATTATTGTCTCTAGGGCATATTTCCAACAGTCTCCCACTTGCACTAGAGTCAATAATCTAGTTACATTGTGATGAATCGAACACCCATAGCATTCTGGTGTTGATCATGTTTTGCTCATGAGAGAGGTTTAGTCAACGGATCTGCGACATTCAGATCTGTATGCACTTTACAAATATCTATATCTCCCTCCTAAATGTAATCATGGATGGAGTTGAAGCGGCGCTTGATGTGTCTTGTCTTCTTGTGAAACCTGGGCTCCTTCATAAGGGCAATAGCTCCAGTGTTGTCACACAATTGAGTCATCGGGCCCGACGCATTGGGAATCACTCCTAGGTCGGTGATGAACTCCTTCATCCAGACTCCTTCCTTTGCTGCTTCCGAAGCAGCTATGTACTCTGCTTCACATGTAGATGCCACCATGATGCTTTGCTTGCTGCTACACCAGTTGACTGCCCCTCTGTTCAAAATATACACATATCCGGTTTGCGACTTGGAGTCGTCCGGATCTGCGTCGAAGCTAGCATCGACGTAACCCTTTACGAAGAGCTCTTCGGCACCTCCATATACAAGAAACATGTCCCTTGTCCTTTTCAGGTACTTCAGGATATTCTTGACCGCTGTCCAGTGTTCCGCTCTGGGATCACTTTGGTACCTCCCTACCAAACTTATGGCAAGGTTTACATCAGGTCTGGTACACAGGATGGCATACATAATAGAGCCTATGGCTGAAGCATAGGGGATGACACTCATCTCTTCTCTATCCTTTGCCGTGGTCGGGCATTGAGTCGTACTCAATCTCACACCCTGTAACACAGGCAAGAACCCCTTCTTGGACTGATCCATATTGAATTTCTTCAATATCTTTTCAAGGTATGTGCTTTGTGAAAGATCTATGAGGCATTTCGATCTATCTCTATAGATCTTGATACCTAATATGTAAGCAGCTTCTCCGAGGTCCTTCATTGAAAAACATTTATTCAAGTAGGCCTTTCACTTTCCAAAAGTTCTATATCGTTTCCCATTATCAGTATGTCATCCACATATAATATGAGAAATGCTAAATAGCTCCCACTCACTTTCTTGTAAATACAGGGTTCTCCATAAACCTGTACAAACCCAAACGCTTTAATTACCTCATTAAAGCGAATGTTCCAACTTCGAGATGCTTGCACCAACCTATATATGGAGCGCTGGAGCTTGCATACCTTCTTAGCATCTTTAGGATCAACAAAACCTTCTGGCTGCATCATATATAGTTCTTCCTTAAGGAAGCCATTAAGGAATGCCGTTTTGACGTCCATTTGCCAGATCTCATAATCATAAAATGCGGCAATTGCTAACATGATTCGGACAGACTTCATCATCGCTACGGGTGAGGAAGTCTAATCGTAGTCAACTTCTTGAACTTGTCGATAACCCTTATGACAAGTCGAGCCTTATAGACGGTCACATTACCATCCGCGTCAGTCTTCCTCTTAAAGATCCATTTATTTTCAACGGCTCGCTTATCATCAGGCAAGTCCACCAAAGTCCATACTTTGTTCTCATACATGGATCCTATCTCGGATTTCATGGCTTCAAGCCATTTGTTGGAATCCGGGTCCGCCATCGCTTCTTCATAGTTCGAAGGTTCACCGTTGTCCAACAACATGATCTCTAGGACAGGGTTGCCGTACCACTCTGGTGCGGAACGTGTCCTAGTGGACCTTCGACGTTCAATAGTAACTTGATCTGAAGTTTCATGATCATCATCATTAACTTCCTCTCCATCTGGTGTAGGCTCCACAGAAACAACTTCCTATGCTGCGCTACTCTGATGTTCGAGTGGAGGTACAATTACCTCATAAAGTTCTATTTTCCTCCCACTTACTTCTTTTGAGAGAAACTCTTTCTCGAGAAAGGATCCATTCTTGGCAACAAAGACTTTGCCTTCGGATCTAAGGTAGAAGGTATACCCAATAGTCTCTTTGGGATATCCTATGAAGACACACTTTTCCGCTTTGGGTTCGAGCTTCTCGGGTTGAAGTTTCTTCACATAAGCATCGCATCCCCAAACTTTTAGAAACGACAACTTATGTTTCTTTCCAAACCATAATTCATATGATGTCATCTCAACGGACTTTGATTGTGCCCTATTTAAAGTGAATGCGGCAGTCTCTAATGCATATCCCCAAAATGATAGCGGTAAGTCGGTAAGAGACATCATAGATCGCACCATATCCAATAGAGTGCGATTACGATGTTCAGACACACCATTTCGTTGAGGTGTGCTAGGCGGCGTGAGTTGTGAAACAATTCCACATTTCCTTAGGTGCGTTCCAAACTCGTGACTTCAATATTCTCCGCCACGATCAGATCGTAGGCACTTTATTTTCCTGTCACGTTTATTCTCTACCTCACTCGGAAATTCCTTGAACTTTTCAAAGGTTTTAGACTTGTGTTTCATTAAGTAGACATACCCATATCTGCTCAAGTCATCAATGAGGGTGAGAACATAATGGTATCCACCGCGAGCCTCGACGTTCATTGGACCGCATACATCAGTATGTATTATCCCCAACAAGTCAGTTGCTCGCTCCATTGTTCCGGAGAACAGAGTCTTGGTCATTTTGCCCTTGAGGCATGGTTCGCACATGTCAAATGATTCAAAATCAAGAGACTCCAAAAGTCCATCAGCATGGAGCTTCTTCATGCGTTTCACACCAATATGACCAAGGCGGCAGCGCCACATGTAAGTGGGACTATCGTTATCAACCTTACACTTTTTGGTACTCACACTATGGACATGTGTAACATCACGTTCGAGATTCATCAAAAATAAACCATCGACCAATGGGGCATGACCATAAAACATTTCTCTCATATAAATAGAACAACCATTATTCTCAGATTTAAATGAGTAGTCATCTCGCATCAAGCGAGATCCAGATACAATGTTCATGCTCAAAGCTTGTACTAAATAACAATTATCAGTAGATGTAGAGGTATCATGCCGACGGCGATCACATCGACCTTGGAACCATTCCCGACGTGCATCATCACCTCGACCTTTGCCATCCTCCGTTTATTCCGCAGCTCCTGCTTGGAGTTACAAATGTGAGCAACTGCACTGGTATCGAATACCTAGGAGCTGCTACGAGCGCTAGTTAGGTACACATCAATAACGAGTATATCACATATACATTTAACGTTGCCGGCCTTCTTATCCGCTAAGTACTTGGGGTAGTTCCGCTTCCAGTGACCAGTACCCTTGCAATAAAAGCACTCAGTCTCAGGCTTGGGTCCATTCTTGTTCTTCTTCCCGGCAACTTGCTTACTGGGCACGGCAACAGCTTGGCCGTCCTTCTTGAAGTTCTTCTTACCGTTGCCTTTCTTGAAAGTAGTGGTCTTCTTCACCATCAACACTTGATGCTCCTTTTTGATCTCGACCTCTGCTGATTTCAGCATCGAGTACAACTCAGGAATGGACTTCTCCATACCCTCCATGTTGTAGTTCATCACAAAGCTCTTGTAGCTAGGTGGAAGCAACTGGAGGATTCTGTCAATGACCAAGTCATCCGGGAGATTAACTCCCAGCTGAGTCAAGCGGGTGTGCAACCCAGACATTTTGAGTATGTGCTCACTCACAGAACTATTCTCCTCCATCTTACAGATGAAGAACTTATCGGAGACGTCATATCTCTTGAACCGTGCTTGAGTTTGGAAAACCAGTTTCAGCTCTTGGAACATTTCATATGCTCCGTGTTTCTCAAAAAGCTTTTGGAGCCCCGGTTCTAAACTGTAAAGCATGCTGCACTAAACAAGGGAGTAATCATCGCAGCGTGATTGCCAAGCGTTCGTAATGTCTTGGTCCGCTAGGAAAATGGGTGGGTCACCAAGCGGTGCATCAAGGACATACAATCTTTTGGAAGCTATGAGGATGATCCTCAAGCTACGAACCCAGTCCACATAGTTGCTTCCATCATCTTTCAGCTTGGTTTTCTATAGGAACGTGCTGAAGTTGAGGGTGACATTAGCGTTGGCCATTGGATCTACAATATAGATTGTAAAGACAATTTTAGACTAAGTTCATGATAATTAAGTTCACATAATCAAATTATTTAATGAACTCCCACTTATATAGACATCTCTCTACTCATCCAAGTGACACATGATCCATGTCAACTAGCCCATGTCCGATCATCATGTGAGACGGACTAGTCATCCATGGTGAACATCTCCATGTTGATCGTATCTTCTATATGACTCATATTCGACCTTTCGGTCTTCCGTGTTCCGAGGCCATGTCTGTACATGCTAGGCTCGTCAAGTCAACCTAAGTGTTTCGCATGTGTAAATCTGGCTTACACCCGTTGTATGTGAAGGTTAGAACCTATCACATCCGATCATCACGTGGTGCTTCGGAACAACAATCCTTAGAAACGGTGCACAGTTAGGGTGAACACCTTTCTTGAAATTTTATTGAGAGATCATCTTATTTACTACCGTCGTTCTAAGCTAATAAGATGTAAACATGATAAACATCACATGCAATCAATATAGTGACATGATATGGCCAATATCATCTTGCTCCTTTGATCTCCATCTTCGGGGCACCATGATCATCACTGTCACCGGCACGACACCATGATCTCCATCATCTTGATCTCCATCATCGTGTCTTCATGAAGTTGTCTCGCCAACTATTACTTCTACTACTATGGCTAACGTTTAGCAATAAAGTAAAGTAATTACATGGCGTTTATGATTGACACGCAGGTCATACAATAAAATAAGACAACTCCTATGGCTCCTGCCGGTTGTCATACTCATCGACATGCAAGTCATGAATCCTATTACAAGAACATGATCAATCTCATACATCACAATGCACCACATCACACCCTTTGGCCATATCACATCACAAGGCATATGCTGCAAAAACAAGTTAGACATCCTCTAATTTGTAGTTGCAAGTTTTTACGTGGCTGCTATAGGTTTCTAGCAAGAATGTTTCTTACCTACGCCAAAACCGCAACATGATATGCCAATTGCTATTTACCCTCCATAAGGACCCTTTTCATCGAATCCAATCCAACTAAGGTGGGAGAGACAGACACCCGCTAGCCACCTTATGCAACAAGTGCATGTCAGACGGTGGAACCGGTCTCACGTAAGCGTACGTGTAAAGTTGGTCCGGGCCGCTTCATCCCACAATACCGCCGAATCAAGATAAGACTAGTAGTGGTAAGAAAATTAACAAGATCGATGCCCACAACTGCTTTGTGTTCTACTCATGCATAGATTCTATGCATAGACCTAGCTCATGATGCCACTGTTGGGAGACGTAGTAGTAAATCAAAAAATTTCCTACGATCACCAAGATCTATCTATGGAGAAACCAGCAACGAGTGGGGAGAGATTGCATCTTCAAACCTTTGAAGATCCCTAAGCGGAAGCATTACAAGAACGCGGTTGGTGGAGTCGTACTCATAGCGATTCAGGTCACGGTGGACTCCGATCTTAGCACCGAACAACGGCGCCTCCGCGTTCAACACACGTGCAGCCTGGTGACGTATCCTATGCCTTGATCCAGCAAGGAGGAAGGAGAGGTTGAGGGAGAGCTCCGACAGCACAACGGCATGGTGACGGTGGAGTTGCGTGGTACTCCGGCAGAGCTTCGCTAAGCACTAGGTGGACGAGGAGAGGGAGGAGTAGGGCTGCGCCGAGAGGAGAGGAACTCGTGTGTCTGGCAGCCCCAAAACCCTCCACTATATAGGAGGAGGAGGAGGGAGGGAGCAGACCTAGGGTTCCCACCCTAGGATCTGCATCCGGCCCTAGATGCCATCTGGCCGGCGGCCAGAGAGAGGGAGAGGGGGAGGGCGCAGCCCTAGTGGGCCTTAGGCCCATTTGGGTCTAGGGTTTCCCCTCCCTCCCACCTTCCTGCGCCTTGGGCCAGGGTGGAGGGCGCACCAGCCCACTCTGGGGCTGGTCCCTTCCTTTCTCGGCCCATGCAGCCCTCTGGGGCCGGTGGCCCCACTTGGTGGACCCCCGGAACCCTTCCGGTGGACCCGGTATGTTACTGGTAATTCCCGAAACACTTGCGGTGGCCAAATACTCACTTCCTATATACCATTCTTTACCTCCGGACCATTCCGGAACTCCTCGTGACATCCGAGATCTCATCTGGGACTCCGAACAACCTTCGGTAACCACTTCCACTATTTCCCTATAACCCTAGCGTCATCGAACCTTAAGTGTGTAGACCCTACGGGTTCGGGAGACATGTAGACATGACCGAGACACCTTTCCGGTCAATAACCAACAATGGGATCTGGATACCCATGTTGGCTCCCACATGCTCCACAATGATCTCATTGGATGAACCACGATGTCAGGGATTCAATCAATCCCGTATACAATTCCCTTTGTCTACCGGTATGATACTTCCCCGAGATTCGATCGTCGGTATCCCTATACCTTGTTCAATCTCGTTACCGGCAAGCCTCTTTACTCATTACGTAATACATCATCCTATGGCTAACTCCTTAGTCACTTTGAGCTCATTATGATGATGTCTTACCGAGTGGGCCCAGAGATACCTCTCCGTCACACGGAGTGACACATCCCAGTCTCGATTCATGCCAACCCAACAGACACTTTCGGAGATACCTGTAATGCACCTTTATAGCCACCCAGTTATGTTGTGACGTTTGGCACACCCAAAGCATTCCTACGGTATCCGGGAGTTGCACAATCTCATGGTCTACGGAAACGATACTTGACATTGGAAAAGCTTTAGCAAACGAACTACACAATCTTGTGCTATGCTTAGGATTGGGTCTTGTCCATCACATCATTCTCCTAATGATGTGATCCCGTTATCAACGAGATCCAATGTCCATGGTCATGAAACCGTGACCATCTATTGATCAACGAGCTATCCAACTAGAGGCTCACTAGGGACAGGTTGTGGTCTATGTATTCACACATGCATTATGGTTTCCCGTTAACACAATTATAGCATGAACAATAGACAATTATCATGAACAAGGAAATACAATAATAACCATTTTATTATTGCCTCTAGGGCATATTTCCAACAAGAGGGTCCTCACATAGCTACTTATTTTTTCAGTTCTCATTGATCTTTACATATATCTTTTGAGAGTAGTTTGATGTTTACTCTTGTGCTTCACTTATATCCTAAGAGTAAATTGTTAATGAATGAAATATCATAAGTCTGAAATTATCGATGTGATTTATGCTTAGTAGTAGTTCACATTTGGTTTAGAAAGTGAAGTCTATTGAGGTCTGTCAATCATAATATTGGTCATACAAGAAATTCATGAATGACTAGTATAAGGAAGAGAACTTTCACATACAAATATATTATCCTGGACATCTTTTATGATTCTGAATACCCATTAATTATTTTCAACCTTGATCAAACTGTTGAAGTTGGACATGGAAGACAATGTAATGAGTTATGTTTGGGTGTATTTGCATATAAGTTATATTGTTATGGAACCTCCAACATTTCCTCCTTGTTTAGAACCTTTTGCTAGCCAAACCTTTGTACTAAGGAGAGATACTACTTGTGTATACAAATCCTTGAGCCAAGTTTCTTCCATGAGAGTCCACCATATCTACATATATATGATATTGCATTGCCATTCCAAGTAAATTTACATGTGCCAACTCTAAAACCTTCAAATAAACATCCGTTTTGTGTGACCCTTCCGCTCATGGTGCGATTAGCACGGCCAATATCTTCCATGCTAAGCTGGTTATTCTCATGATGAGTGTTTATTCACTTGTCATTGCACGAGAGAGGTTGGTAAAAAGGATGCCCAGTCATGCATAATACAAAAATAAAATAAACAAGAACTCCCCCTACAAAGTTGATTTTTTGAAGGGCACCCGTGGATACGGCTAGCCATGGAAAGTGTTTGAATGGTTGAGGGGGAGTAAAATTTCAATTCTGTTGGGAACCACTGTTACGTCTCCAACGTATCTATAATTTTTGCTTGTTCCATGCTGTTATATTATCATTCTTGGATGTTTTACCATCATTTTATTACCACTTTATATCATTTTTTGGGACTAACCTATTGACATAGTGCCAAAGTGTCAGTTTTTGTTATTGTTTGTTTTTTACTTCACAGAAAATCAATGCCAAATGGATTCCAATGGCGACGAAACTTTTTGGAGATTTTTTCTAGACCAGAAGACACCCAGTGGACCAAAGAAGTGCCGGGGGAGTGGGACGAGGAGACCATAACCCACTAGGCCACGCCAGGGGGGCCATGCACGCCATCGTGGGTTGTGCCCTCCTCGGGGCCCCTCTCCACCGCCTCTGATGCCTATAAATTCCCAAATATTGCAAAAACCCTAGGGGAGTCGACAAAACACAATTCCTGCCGTCGCAAGTTTCAGAACCTCGAGATCCAGTCTAAACACCATCACGGAGGGGTTCATCTTCATCATAGGTGCCTCTCCGATGATGTGTGAGTAGTCCACCATAGACCTACGGGTTCGTAGGCAGTAGCTAGATGGCTTTGTTCTCTCTCTCTATTATGATTCTCAATACAATGGTCTCTTGGAGATCTATTTTATGTAAACTTTTGCGGTGTGTTTGTTGGGATCCAATGAATTATGAGTTCATGATCAGTTTCTATCCATGAATATTATTTGAGTCTTATTTGATCTCTTATATGCATGATTGCTTATAGCCTCGTATTTCTTCTTCGAATCTTAGGTTTAGTTAGGCCAACTAGATCGATTTTTCTTCCCATAGGAAGAGGTGCTTCGTGATGGGTTCGATCTTGCGGTGTTCTTTCCCAGTGACAGAAGGGGTAGCAAGACAGGCATGTATCGTTTTTATTAAGGATAACTAGATGGGGTCTATTCCTACATGAATAGATCTTGTCTACATCGTATCATCGTTCTTATTGCATTACCCCATTTTTTCACGAACTTAATACACTAGATGCACGCTGAATAGCGGTCGTTGTGTGGAGTAATAGTGGTAGATGCACGTAGGAGTCTGTCTACTTATCTTGGATGTGATGCCTATATAATGATCACTACCTTGGATATCGTTATGACTATTCAATTTTCTATCAATTGCCCAACAGTAATTTGTTCACCCACTGTGCACTATACTCATGAGAGAAGCCACTAGTGATCCCTACGGCCCCTAGGTCTACTTTTCCATCATATTTCTTTCTGATCTACGTTTTTGCACTCTTTGTTTTCGGATCTACAAAATCAAAAAACCAAAAAATATATTGCTGCATATTTAGTCTATTTATTTTGTGTTCTTGAGTGATCTATCTCTCCTATCTATCACTACCTAATATATCTTATTACCGTAGAGAGATTGACAACCTCTCTGCTGCGTCGGGTTGCAAGTATTTGTTGTTTGTGTGCAGGTGCTGCTTATTGGGTGTTGGTGATCCTCCTACTAGTTCGATAACCTTGGTTTCATAACTAAGGGAAATACTTACCATATCTATGCTGCATCATCCCTTCCTCTTTGGGGAAATACCGACGTAGTCCCAAGCCACATCAAAGGAATTTCTGGCACTGTTGCCAGGGAGGAAGCAATCTCATCTACCATCGGATCTCCTTTTAATTTACATTATTTTCCATTTTCCTCTCGTTTTACTCTCCCCCACTTCACAATTTTTCCGTTTTATTTTCCCTCTTTTTTTTTTGCCTTTTTTCTCGTCATATCTCTTGTTTGCTATCTTTGCTTGTGTTGCCATGTGCCTTCTATTTGCTTGCATCTTCGCTTGCTAAAAATCTATTGATATGGATCCTCATCCAGCTGCTAATCTTTTCAAAAGATAAAATTATGATGAACCAATTTGTAGTGAGTTGAGTGCACTTGATTATCTCTATGAAGTTTTGTTTGAAAATCATGAATCTGAAAATTTTGATGAAGTGTTGAATGAACAAATTTATAAGGTGATTCATAATAGCTCCTTGATTGAAAATCATGATTGAAATGATGTTACTATAAATTATATTAATGTCAATTATGCTAATGATATGGAAAATTACAAGCTTGGGGTTGATAATTTTGCCATGTCCGCTACTTATTGCAATGATCGTGATTGGGGTGATAATGCTTCTTACGATCTTGAAAAATTATTTAAGCCTCATGTTGAATATGTTATTGATAATGATGTTTGCAATAGTATTGAAAGTGGGCTTCAGAGAGCGTCAACTTTAGGTAAAAAGAATCCCACTTATTTGGAGAGTGTTCAATCTTATGAATTTTTGATAAAACTGGGTTTGGAGAGGTCATGACTTTAGTTAATGTTAATCCCACTACCTTGGAAGATTGTAAGACTTTCATGCATGTGGATAATGAAAATAATGCTTCATGTGATAGTTATGTTGTTTAATTTATTCATGATTCTACTAAAAATTACTATGAGAGAGGAACATATGTTTTTACATATTGCAATAATATCAAGTTTCTTCTCCATGTGTTGGAAATTTTGAAGTTATACTTGTTTTGCCTTCCTATGCTAATTGATTCTTGTTCCAATAATTTGTTTGCTCAAAAATACCTATGCATAGTAAGTGGTTATACTTAAATATGCTTTCCATATGATTCATGATGCTCTCTCTATGTTTCAATTCTTTACCTTTGTGCGAGCATCACTGGAATCATCATGCCTACCTAGGGGCGTAAAACGATAGCGCTTGTTGGGAGGCAACCCAATGAATACATTATTTCTATGTTTTCCTTTCTGTTTTTGAGTGATTTGAAAAATTATGCTTCTGTTATGATTGTGTTTTTATGTTTTATTTACTGTTTGTGCCAAGTAATGCCTTTAGGATGATCCATAAGATGAGTAGAAACAATGCTGAATCTGAAACAGAAACTTTGTTCCCAGTGCACGAATTTTCATTTTTTACTGGAACGTGATATTGAGCTGAAATTTTAACACAGTATTGATATACAAATTCTTTAACTTTTACTAAGTTTTCAGAAGTTTTAGAGTTACATAAGTATGGGTTGAGTAAATATTACTACAGAATGTTCTATTTAAGACAGATTCTACTTTCGTTGCATTGTGTGCTTGTTTTGATGAATATATGGGTTATATTGAAGCGTATGAGCCATGGTAAAGTTAAAATACAGTAGTTATAATGCAATAACAAAACATGAATGCGTTTGCAACAGTACCTAAAGTAGTGATTTGCTTTCTTATACTAACGGATCTCACAAAGATTTTGTTGAGTTTTGTATGATTGAAGTTTTCAAGTTTTGGGTGACATCACGATGTATGAAGGAATAAGGAGTAGCAAAAGCCTAAGCTTGGTGATGCTACCGCACACCCAAGATATATACAAAGAGAAACGAGCAACTAATCTTGGGGATGCCCCGAGTGGCATCTCCTCTTTCTTCTAACAACCATCGGTAGTTTACTTCGAGCTATATTTTTATTCGTCACATATCATGTGTTTTGCTTGGAGAGTCTTGTATATTTTCTTGCTTTGTTTGTTAGTTTTTACTTTGTATCCTTGCTGGGCACACCTATTTTAGAGAGCCAAAATTATGCTATTATTTGTTAGAATTGCTCTATGTACTTCACTTAGGCTTTTTGAGCTATAGTAATTGCTCTAGTGCTTCACTTATATCTTTTTGAGCATGGTGTGCTTGGAAACTTTTGTAGAAATACTCTCATGCTTCACTTATACTAATTTTAGAGTTAGTAAATTTTGAATAAATCCTCTCATGCCTCACTTATACCTTTTTGAGAGATGAAATCTTTATGCTCATGTTCTTCACTTAAATTTGTTTGAGATTGCCAAAAAGCAATGGCAATATATAAAATTAGTCCCAAAGTGATATATATCCAAAGAGGATATAATAAAAACTTTCATGAACATCATTGGGCAAATTAAACTTGATTTCTTGTAATAGTTTTGAAACATGATGATAGTAATATGTGAGTCATGTTGATGAGTAATTATGCTTAGTAGGAATATTGGTGTTAAGGTTTGTGATTCCCTATGCATGCATGGAAGTCAATAGTTATGAAATGATGTTACATCCTACTTGTGGTGAATTATTTGGTGCTAGTTATGTTCAATGCTCACTTATGTGAATTTTCTTTTCTTGGTTTGGTTGCTTCCTAGTCTGTTTGCTAGTCTTCACTTGTACTAAGTAGAAATGCTACTTGTGCATCCAAAAGCCCTGAACCAAGTTTTGACTTTGAGTCCACCATACCTACCTATATGCGGTATTTCCATGCCATTCCAAGAAAATTTGTATGTGTCATCTCTAAATTTTCAAAATAAATTTTCTCTTTTGTGTGCCCGTACCGCTCATGAAACGGTGGGGAGTATCCAATATTTTTCCATGCTAGATGTGTTATTCTCAAGCTGAGTGTATATTCACTTGTTAATGCACGAGAGTGTGGAGGTAATATGGATGCCCATTCCTAAAATGAAAAATAAAAAATATTTACTTTATGTTGTCAAATAATAAATTCCTTGGAAAGTGTTGGTATGGAAGGCAACCGTGGATACAGCCCGCCATGGAAAGTGAAAGTTTGGTGGAAAAAGAAATAAACTTTATTTTTTGTTTGGGAACCGCCTATGATATATCTAGCATGGAAAGTATTGTGAGCTACTTTGTTGTTTTCTTGACAGGAAAAGCATGCCACCCAAAATATTTTCTATCTCAATTTAAACCTTGAGCTCTGGCACCTCTACAAATCCCTAATTCCCTCCGCGAAGGGCCTATCTATTTACTTTATGTGATTTTTATTTTTGCTTTGAGTCTCCATCTTCTCTTATATGCACCAACTAGGGGCACTATGATCGTACTTGAGCATTGGGCATAGCTAATATTTGAGTGTGTTTCATGAATGGATCGATGATTGAGCATGATGGTCTAGGGATAACTTTCCTTAGTGTTGATATTTTGAAAGGTATGGTTGTTTGTTAACATACTTGAGTATTGAAGTCATTATGTTAAAACTAAACTATTGCTTGGAATCATTATAAGTCCAAATGTCCATGCTATACAAAATAAAAGAATGTGATGAACATTTTAGGCAGCATTCCACATCAAAAAAATTGTTTTTATCATATACCTACTCGAGGACGAGTAGGAATTAAGCTTGGGGATGCTGGTACATCTCCAACGTATGTATAATTTTTGCTTGTTCCATGTTGTTATATTATCATTGTTGGATGTTTTACCATCATTTTATTACCACTTTATATCATTTTTTGGGACTAACCTATTGACATAGTGCCAAAGTGCCAGTTGTTGTTTTTGCTTGTTTTTTACTTCACAAAAAATCAATACCAAACGGAGTCCAATCGCGATGAAACTTTTTCGAGATTTTTTCCGGACCAGAAGACACCCAATGGACCAAAGAAGTGTCGGGGGAGTGGGCCGAGGAGACCACAACCCACCAGGTCACGCCAGGGGGGCCGCAACGCGCCCTGGTGGGTTGTGCCCTCCTCGGGCCGCTCTCCATCGCCTCTGATGCCTATAAATTCCTAGATGTTCCAAAAACCCTAGGGTAGTCAACAAAACACAATTCCAGTCGCCGCATGTTCCAGAACCTCGAGGTCCAATCTAAACACCATCACGGAGGAGGTCATCTTCATCATAGGTCCTTTCCGATGACGCGTGAGTAGTCCACCATAGACCTACGGGTCCATAGGCAGTAGCTAGATGGCTTCTTCTCTCTCTTATGATTCTCAATACAATGGTCTCTTGGAGATCTATTTGATGTAAATTTTTGTGGTGTGTTTGTTGGGGTCCGATGAATTTTTAGTTCACGGTCAGTTTCTATCCATGAATATTATTTGAGTCTTCTTTGATCTCTTATATGCATGATTTCTTATAGCCTCATATTTCTTCTTCGAATCTTTAGTTTAGTTAGGCCTACTAGATCAATTTTTCTTTCCATGGCAAGAGGTGCTTTGTGATGGGTTCGATCTTGCGGTGTTCTTTCCCATTGACAGAAGGGGCAGCAAGACACGCATGTATCGTTGCTATTAAGAATAACAAGATGGGGCCTATTCCTACAAGAATAGATCTTGTCTACATCATGTCATCGTTCTTATTGAATTACTCCCTTTTTTCCATGAACTTAATAAACTAGATGCATGTTGAATAGTGGTCGATGTGTGGAGTAATAGTGGTAGATGCACGCAGGAGTCGGTCTACTTATCTTGGACATGATGCCTATATAGTGATCATTGCCTTGGATATCATCATGACTATTTGATTTTCTATCAATTGCCCAACAGTAATTTGTTCACCCGTTGTGTGCTATACTCATGAGAGAAGCCACTAGTGAACCCTATGGCCCCTAGGTCTACTTTTCCATCATATTGCTTTCCGATCTATGTTTTTGCACTCTTTGTTTTCGGATCTACAAAAGCAAAAAAACCAAAAATATATTGCTGCATATTTACTCTATTTATTTTTTATTCTTGAGAGATCTATCTATCCTATCTATCACTAACTAATCTATCTTATTACTGTAGAGAGATTGACAACCTCTCTTTCGCGTCGGGTTAGAAGTATTTGTTGTTTGTGTGCACGTGCTGCTTATTGGGTGTTGGTGACCCTCCTACTGGTTCGATAACCTTGGTTTCATAACTGAGGGAAATATTTACGATCGTTGTGTTGCATCATCCCTTCCTCTTTGGGGAAATACCGACGCAGTCTCAAGCCACGTCAACCACCAATAATGTGATTAGCATGGAAGATATTGAAATCCCTTATCGTAACATTGATAGGAAAGGCACACCACCCAAAATATATTCATCTTTGTTTTAAACAATGAGCTCTCGCAGCTCTACAAATCCCTTGTTCCCTCTGTGAAGGGACATTCTATTAGCTTTTATGCTATTTACTTTCATGTTATTTACTTTTCATGTTGAGTCAACTTCTTATTCCAACGTCAATCTATTAGTTGGCAAGCATCATGTGATGGGGAAAGATCCAGTCATATATATCCAGTCCAATATATTTGATCATGAGTCATTATTGTTGACAATTATCTTTATGATAAGTGTTGGGAGGCAGAACATTAAGCCCCTATCTTTTTATGTGTTTGATGTATGTTGTTTGTTCTAAAAAATATGCTTTAAGTATTAGCAGTCATAGAAGACTATATGATAATTGAGTATGTGGAGCCCTTACTTAGACTTTGTTGATGAATTGTTATTGTTTTGTGGCTAAGAACATATCTTGTTAAGTTTCAAGATAATGCATTGTTTGAACCATGACATGTGAATTGATCGCTACTCTATCATGGTGAGTTTTATGAGAAATAGTTCCTCGTTTTGATACTAGAAAAAGTGTTTGAAATTATCATCAATCAAACTTATACACTATGCTAGCATTCACACTTCGTAAATTACTTCTTTTATCATTTACCTACTCGAGGACGAGCAAGAATTAAGCTTGGGGATGCTGATACATCTCCAACCTATCGATAATTTATGAAGTATTTATGTCATATTTACCCATGTTTACAATACTTTTGTATGGTATTGATGCACTTTTATATGATTTAATTGAACTAACTTGGACTAATGTTGTTTTCAGTAGAATTAATGTGGTGTTGTTTTTGTTCGAAAAATAAAAGTTCTCAGAATTGGACGAATTTTTTTGATGATTTTTTTAACACATAAAAAATATGGGATCGAAGAACCATTGGAGGAGGACCACCAGTTGCCCACAAGGCAACAAGGTGCGCCCACCCCCTAGGATGTGCCCTGATGCCTTGTGGCCCCCTGTGGCACGCTTCGCTTGATTCCGATGCCAAAAATGCATATATACTCAGAAACCCCAAAAAGTTAACCTAGAACTTCCACTTCGCCGCCACAAGCCACTATACCGAAACAATCTCATGCGGAGCCTTGTTTCGGCACCCTGTCGAAGGGGGGAATCATCACCGGTCACCATCTTCATCATGTCGGCGGTCTCCATGACAAGGACGGAGTAGTTCACCCTCGGAGCTGAGGGTATGTAATGGTAGCTATGTGTTTGATCTCTCTCTCTCTCCCACGCACATTCTTGAGATGTCACAATCTTGATGTATCATTGGCTTTGTTCATATAGTTGAATCATATTGTGTTCTTACCTTGCTATCTTAATGTGATGAATTGAGTCTTTCCCTTAGAGATTTTGTTATATTGAATTGAATACTTTGGGTTTGAGAACACTTGATGTATGTCTTGAACTTGGATACATGTGGTGACAATGGGATATTCTATTGATTCACTTGATATATGTCATGGCATAAACTTGTGGATTCCGGTGACATAGGGGGATCTATGCATATGAGATGATGTTTGTTTTTGTGCTACTCTCTCCGATAAAACTCTTGGGGTACTATTTGAAGTCTTTATGTTAGATTGAATATTATGATCTGAAATTGTTTGATCTGTGTTGAATAATCAACTCCCCGATACTTGTGGTGACATTGGAGTATCTAGGTGGCATTAGAGTTGATTGCTGCATATCATAGGTGTTATTCTAGTACGAACTCTAGGGTTGTTTGTGAAACTTATAGGAATTCCCCAATAGATTGGTTGGAAAGTATAACTTTGAGGTGGTTCTACTACCTACAACAATTTCATCTTATGTTCTCCGATAGATAGGAACTTTGGAGTGACTCTTTGTCGCACGATGAGGGATGATTATATGATTCAATTATATTAGCTCCATTGAGATATTGCACTAGTGGAAGTATGAACCCTAGGCCTTATTTACAAGCATTATATACTGTTTTCCTCACTGTTTTGCATTTACTACCTTGCTATTTTTATATTTTAAGATTATAAAAATCTATTTTTACTATCCATACTACACTTGTATCACCATCTCCTCTTCGAATTAGTGCACCTATACAATTTGCCATTGTATTGGGTGCGTTGGGGACACAAGAGATTTCTTGTATTTGGTTGCATGGTTGTTTGAGAGAGACCATCTTCATACTACACTTCCCATGGAGTGATAAACTTTAGGTAATCCACTTGAGGGAAATTTGTTATTATCCTACAAAACTCAGCACTTGGAAGCCCAACAAAGTCCACAAGAATAAACTTGTGTAGTAGACATCAAGCTCTTTTCTGGCGCCTTTGCCGGGGAGGTGAGTGCTTGAAGGTGTATCTTTACATCTTGAAATTAAATATTATAGTTTCTTTTTTTCATCAGTTCAGCTTTATAAAAGAAAACTACAAAAAATGGAGTTTAGGTGGCCTCATATATAACGATGGGAAGCGGAAGATCATATTCGACGACGACTATTGGAGAGGGAACGGATCCAGGGCGGAGCAAGACTATAGTGTGAGGATCCTCTTCCTGGCCAAGGCAGAGAGCTCCTGGTTGTCCATATCGACAACATGCACATTCATGGGCATGGAAGGTGAGTTAAACCAGTGAGACAGATAGGGAAAAGGAGAAACGAGTGAGAGGGGAAGGAGATGGAGGGCGCATCGGTGTTGGTCGTGTTGGGGAATGTTGCATGGGAAACAAAAAAATTCCTACGCACATGCAAGAACTATCCATGGTGATGAGCATCTAAGAGAGGGAGAGTGGATCTACATACCCTTGTAGATCGCTAAGCGGGAAGAAGAAACGCGGTTGATGTAGTTGAATGTCTTCACGATCCAAATCGCAAGCCGTCCCACGATCCCATCACGATCTGTCCCGCGATCCAATCACGATCCGTCCTGTGATCCCATCACGATTCGTCCCGCAATCCCACCACGATCCGTGCCGCAATCTAGTCGTGGACCTTCCGATCTAGCACCAAACGGACGACACCTCCACGTTCAGCACACGTACGGCTCGATGATAATCTCCGCCTTCTTGATCCAGCAAGAGGGAGCAGAGAGGTAGGTGAGTTCTACGGCAGCGCAACGGCATGGTGGCGGTGGTGGTGAACTAATCCGGCAGGGATTTGCCTAAGCACCGCAGAACCAATCTAGAGGAGAAACAGATCTAGGGAAGAAGAGGGCAGCACGTGGTAATTAGGGTTGGCTCTCCCTTCTAAATCCTCTAGTATATATAGGAGGGAGGGAGGGGAGTAGGCAGTCTCAAACCCTCAAGGTTAGGCCGAAATAGGAGGTGGAGGAGTCCTACTCCAAACCTACTAGGAGTAGGATTCCTCCTCTCTACTTGGAAACCCTTTCCACCTTTCCTTCTTTGGGTTTTTCCAACCCCTAGCCGCATGGGCCTTAATGGGGGGTTAAGTCAGCTCACTAAGGGCTGGTTTGACTCCTCCAAAGCCCATGAGGTCCTTTGGGTCAAGACACCCCTCCAGATGACCCCGGGTACCCTCCCGGCAATCATGGTAAACTACTGAAGTACCCGGAACTTTTCCGGTGACCAAAACAGGACTTCCTATATATCATTATTTACCTCCGGACCATTCTGGATCTCCTCGTGAAATCTAGGATCTCATCTGGGACTGCGAATAACCTTCGGTCACCACCATACATAACTCTACTATACCAAAACGTCACCAAACCTTAAGTGTGCAGACCCTGCGGATTCGAAAACTATGTAGACATGACCGAGGCACCTCCACGGTCAATAACCAATAGTGGGACCTAGATTCCCATATTGGTTCCTACATATTCTACGAAGATTTTTATCGTTTGAACATCTATGTCAAGGATTCAGTTAACCCCGGACATTGTTCCCTTTGTTCTTCGGTATGTTACTTGCCCGAGATTCGATTGTCGGTATCTCTATACCTAGTTCAATCTCGTTATTGGCAAGTCTCTTTACCCGTTCTGTGATACAAGATCCTAAATCTAACACTTTAGTCACTTTGCTTGCAAGGCTTGTTGTGGTGTTGTATTACCGAGTGGGCCCTAAGATACCTCTCCGTCACACGAAGTAACAAATCCCAGTCTTGATCCATGCCAACCCAATAGACACCCTCGGAGATACCTTTAGAGCACCTTTATAGTCACCCAGTTACATTGCGATGTTTGATACACACAAGGTACTCCTCCGGTGTCAGTGATTTGCATGATCTCATGGTCATAGGAACAGATACTTGACACACAGAAAACTATAGCAATAAACTGACACGATCATATGCTATGTTTATAGTTTGGGTCTTGTTCATCACATCATTCTCCTAATGATGTGATCCCGTTATCAAATGACATCTCATGTCCATGGCTGGAAAACCTCGACCATCTTTGATTAACGAGCTAGTGTATTAGAGGCATACTAGGGACATGGTGTTGTCTATGTATCCACAGATGTATCTGAGTTTCCCATAAAAAATTCTAGCATGGATAATAAACGATTATCATGAACAAGGAAATATGATAATAATTAATTTTTTATTGTCTCTGGGGCATATTTACAACAAACTCCCACTTGCACTAGAGTCAATAATCTAGCTTACATTGCTATGTGATTTGTTATGAATCTCACACCCAATGAGTTCTGGGGTTCGATCATGTTTTGCATGTGAAAGAGGTTTTAGTCAACGAGTCCGCGACATTCAAATTCGTGTGTACTTTGCAAATCTCTATGTTATACTGTAGACACTACCACCACACTCCACTTGGAGCTATTCCAAATAGCTACTCCACTATATGTATCCGGATTGCTACTAAGAGTCATCAAGATTGGTGTTAAAGCTTGCATCGACGTAACCCTTTATGACGTACTCTTTATCACCTCCATAATCGAGAAATATTTCCTTAGTCCTCTAGTTACCAAGGATAATTTTGACCGATGTCCAGTGATCCACTCCTGGATCACTCTTGTACCCCTTGACAGACTCATGGCAAGGCACACACAGGTGCGGTACACATCATGACATACTATATAGAGCCTATGGATAAAGCATAGGGGACGCCCTTTGTCCTTTCTCTTTCTTCTGCCGTGGTCGAGCTTTGAGTCTCACTCAACTCCACACCTTACAAATTAGGCAAGAACTCCTTCTTTAACTGATCCATTTTGAACTCTTTCAAAATCTTGTCTAGGTATGTACTTATTGAAAGTCTCATCAAACATCTTGATCTATCTCTATAGATCTTGATGCCCAACAATTAGGTAGTTTTATCCAGGTCTTCCTTTGAAAAACTCTTTTCAAAAAAACGTTTATGCTTTCCAGAAAGTCTACATCATTTCCGATTAATAATATGTCAAGCACATATGCTTATCAAAAATTCTATAGTGCTCCCACTCCCTTTCTTGTAAATACAAGGTTCTCATAAACTTTGTATAAACCCAAAAACTTTCATCACCTCATCACAGCGTATATTCCAACTCCGACATGCTTTCTCCAACACATAGAAGGATCGATGGAGCTTGCACACCTTTTAGCATCCTTAGGATTACAAAACCTTCTGGTTGTATCACATACAACCTTTCCTCAAGTAAACCGTTAAGGAAACGATGTTTTGACATCCATCTTTCAGATTTCATAATTGAAAAATGCAGCAAGTACTAACATAATTCCAACAGACTTTAGCATCGCTAACGGTGAGAAAGTCTCATCGTAGTCAATTCCTTGAACTTGGCGAAAACTTCTTTGTGACAAGTTGAGCTTTATAAATGGTGACATTCACCATTAGCGTCTGTCTTCATCTTAAAGGTCCACTTATACTCAATGACCTGTCGTTCAATGGTCAAGTCTACCAAAGTCAATACTTGGTTTTCATACATGGATCCTTTCTCGGATTTCATGGCCTCTAACCATTTGTTGGAATTCGAGCCCATCATATCTTCTCCATAGTTCGTAGGTTCATCGTTGTCCAACAACATGACCTCTGAGATAGGGTTGTCGTACCACTTAGGAGTAGTACGCGTCCTTGTCGACCTACGAGGTTTGATAGTAACTTGATCCGAAGCTTCATGATCATCATCATTAACTTCCTCTTCAAATGACTTAGGCTCCACACAAACATCTTTCTGCGCTGCGCTACTCTCTGGTTGAAACAAAGGTTCAACAACCTCATCAAGTTCTATCTTCCTCCCACTCAATTCTTTCGAGAGAAACTCTTTCTCGAGAAAGGACCCGTTTTACCAATAAACACCGTGTGCTTGGATCTAAGATAGAAGTTTTACCCAACTATTACATTAGGGTATTCTTTGAAGATGCATTTGTCTGCTTTGGGTTCGAGCTCATTAAGTGAAAACCCTTTTTCACATAAGCGTCGCAGCCCCAAACATTATGAAATGATAGCTTAGGTTTCCGCCAAACCAAAATTCATACGGTGTCATCTCAACGGATTTAGATGGTGACCCTTTTAAAGTTAATATAGTTGTCTCTAATGCGTAGCCCCAAAACTATAGTGGCAAATCGATAAGAGACATCATAGTTCGCACCATATCCAATAGAGCACGACTACGACGTTCGGACACACCATCACACTATGGTGTTCCAGGTGGCGTGAGCTGTGAAACAATTCCACATTGTCTTAAGTTGTATACCAAACTCGTAACTCAAATATTCTCCTCCACGATAATATCGTAGACATTTTATCTTCTTGTCACGATGATCTCAAACTTCACTCTAAATTTGCTTGAACTTTTCAAACATCTCAGACTTGTGTTTCATTAAGTAAATATACTCATATCTACTCAAATCATCAGCGAAGGTAAGAAAATAACGATATCCACCGCATGCTACAACACTCATTGGACCGCATACATCAAAATGTATCATTTCCAATAAGTTACTTGCTCCACTGCATCATATTGAAAACGGGGTCTTAGTCATCTTGCCCACAAGGCATGGTCCGCATGTCTCAACTAATTCGAAATCGAATGAGTCCAAAGATCAATCAGCATGGATTTTCTTAATGCGCTTTACACCAATATGACATTTAGCGGTAGTGCCACAAGTATGTGGTACTATCATTATTAACTTTGCATCTTTTGGCATCAATGTTATGAACATGTGTATTACTATGATCAAGATTCAGTAAACCATTCTCATTGGATGACCATTGAAGGTATTATTCATGTAAATAGAATAACCATTATTCTCTAACCTAAATGAATAGTCGTATTGCAATAAACACGATCTAATCACGTTCATGCTCAACGCAAACACCAAATAACATTTATTTCGGTTCATCACTAATCCTGAGGGTAGAGAGAGCATGCGATGGTGATCACATCAACCTTGGAAAACACTTCCAACACACATCGTCACCTCACCCTTAGCTAGTCTCCATTTATTCCGTAGCTTTTACTTTGAGTTACTAACGTTTAGCAGTCAAATAGGTATCTAATACCCAGGTGCTACTAGGAGTACTAGCAAGGTACACATCAATAACACGTATATCAAATATACTTCTGTCGATGTTGCCAGCGTTCTTATCTACCAAGTATCTAGGGTTGTTCTACTTCAGCGACCGTTCTCCTCATAATATAAGCACTTAGTCTCGGGTTTGCGTTCAACCTTGGGTTTCTTCACTGGAGCAGCAACTGACTTGCCATCCATGAAGTTTCCCTCCTAGCCCTTGCCCTTCTCAAAACTAGTGGTTTCACTAACCATCAACACTTGATGCTCCTTCTTGATTTCTACCTTCGTGGTGTCAAATATCGCGAATAGCTCAGGGATCATTATTTCCATCCCTAACATTTTATAGTTCATCATGAAGCTCTAGTAGCTTAGTGACAGTGACTTGGAGAACTATATCAATCACTATCTTATCTGTAAGATCAACTCCCACTCGATTCAAGCGATTGTAGTACCTAGACAATCTGAGCACATGCTCACCAATTGAGCTATTCTCCTTCATATTGTAGGCAAATAATCTTGTTGGAGGTCTCATACCTCTCAACACGGGCACGAGCCTGAGATCCCAATTTCAGCTCTTAGAACATCTCATATGTTCTGTGACATTCAAAACATTTTCGAGCCTCAATTCTAAGCCGTAATGCATGACGCACTGAACTATCAAGTAGTCATCAGAACGTGCATGTCAAATGTTCACAACATCTACGGACGATGCTTGAGGGGGTGGCGCACCGAGCGGTGCATTATGGACATAAGCCTTCTGTGCAGCAATGAGGATAATCCTCAGATCACGGACCCAGTCCGCATTATTGCTACTGTCATCTTTCAACTCTATTTCTCTAGGAATATATAAAAAATTCAAGGGAGCTACAACGTGAGCTAGTAATCTACAACATAAGTTTCAAAGACATTTTGACTATGTTCATGATAACGGGTTCAGTTAATCATATTACTTAAAAAATCCCACCCAAATTGACATACCTCCGGTCATTCGAGTGTCACGTGATCCAAATCCACCAACTCAAGTCTAATCATCATATGAGTTGAGGTGGTTTCAATGGTGAACATCTTCATGTTGATCATATCTACTATATGACTCATATTCGAACTTTTGGTCTCTTGTGTTCCGAGGCCATGTTTGTACATGCTAGGCTTTAACCCGAGTGTTCTGCACATGCAACACTGGCTTGCACTTGTTGTATGTGAACGTAGAGTCTATCACACCCGATCATCAAGTGGTGTCTTGACACGACGTACTTTTGCAACGGTGCACACTTGGGGAGAACACAATTTATCTTGAAATTTAAGTGAGGGATGACCTTATAATGTTGTCGTCGTCCAAAGCAACATAAGATGCATGAAAGGATTAACATCACATGGAAATCATAAGTGACATGATATGGCCATGAACTTGTGCTTTTGATCTCCATCTCCAAAGCACCGGCATGATCTCCATCGGCATGGGCATGACACCATGATCTACATCATCTTGATCTCCATCAATGTGTCGCCATCGGGGTTGTCACGCCGGCTATTGCTTCCACGACTATTGCTAACTCATAGCGATAAAGTAAAGCAAAAACGGCAAAAATAATTAAAGACAACCCTATGGCTCCTGCCGGTTGCCGTACTGATCGACATGGAAGTCATGATATTCTATACAAAACATGATCATCTCATACATCACATATATCTCATCATGTAATTGGCCATATCACATCACAACATACCCTGCAAAAACAAGTTAGACGTCCTCTAATTGTTCTTGCAAGTTTTACTTGGCTGCTATGGGTATCTAACAAGAACAATTCTCACATACGCAAAACCACAACGGTGATACACAAAATGTTATTCAACCTTCTCAAGGACCGTCTTTGTCGAATCCGATCCAACTAGAGTAGGAGAGACAAACACTCACCAGCCATCTTTATGCAACAAAATACATGTCAGTCGATGGAACCAGTCTCTTGTAAGCATACGAGTAAGGCTGGTTCGGGACACTTCATCCCACAATACCGTTGAATCAAAAACTGACCAAGGGAGGAAGCAATATGAGCATCAACGCCCACAAACTCCTTTGTGTTCTACTCGTGATCTCATCTACACATAGACCTAGCTCATATTGCCACTATGGGGAACATTGAATGGGAAACAAAAAAATTCCTACGCACACGCAAGATCTATCCATGGTGATGAGCATCTATGAGAGGGAGAGTGGATCTACATACCCTTGTAGATCACTAAGCGGGAAGCGTTAAAAAACCCGGTTGATGTAGTCGAACGTCTTCGTGATCCAAATCGCAAGCCATCCCATGATCCCATCACGATCAGTCCCACGATATAATCATGATCTGTCTCGTGACCCAATCACGATCCGTCCCGCTATCCAGTAGCGGTCCTTCCGATCTAGCGCCGAATGGACGGCACCTCCGCGTTCAGCACACGTACTGCTCGATGACGATCTCCGCCTTCTTGATCCAGCAAGAGGGAGCGGAGAGGTAGGTGAGTTCTCCGGCAGCACAATGGCGTGGTGGCGGTGGTGGTGAACTAATCCGGTAGGGCTTCGCCTAAGCACCGCAGAACTAATCTAGAGGAGAAACTGATCTAGGGAAGAAGAGGGCAGCACGTGGCAATTAGGGTTGGCTCTCTCTTCTAAATCCTCTAGTATATATAGGAGGGAGGGACGGGAGGAGTCAGCCTCAAACCCTCAAGGTTTAGCCAAAATAGGAGGTGAAGGAGTCCTACTCCAATCCTACCAGGAGTAGGATTCCTCCTCTCCACTTGGAAACCCTTTCCACCTTTCCTCCTTTGGGTTTTTCCCACCCCTAACCGTATGGGCCTTAGTGGGGGGTTCGGCCAGCCCACTGGGGGCTGGTTTGACTCCTCCCATAGCCCATGAGGTCCTTTGGGTCAAGACACCCCTCCCGATGGCCCCTAGGACCCTCCTGGCACTCCCGATACACTACTGAAGTACCTGAAACTTTTCCGGTGACCAAAACAGGACTTCCTCTACATCAATGTTGACCTCCGGACCATTACGGAGGTCCTCGTGACGTCTAGGATCTCCTCTGGGACTCCTAACAACCTTTGGTCACCACCATACATAACTCTACTATACCAAAATGTCACCAAACCTTAAGTGTACAGACCCTACGGGTCCGAGAACTATGTAGACATGATCGAGACACCTCCACGGTCAATAACGAATAGCGGGACAGGGATGCCCATATTATTTCCTACACATTCTACAAAGATCTTTATCGGTTGAACCTCTATGTCCAGGATTTAGTTAATCACGTACGTTGTTCCCTTTGTTCTTCAGTATGTTACTTGCCCGAGATTTGATCGTTGGTATCTCTATACCTAGTTCAATCTCGTTACCGGCAAGTCTCTTTACTCATTCCGTAATACAAGATCCCGTGTCTAAAACTTTAGTCATTTTGCTTGCAAGGCTTGTTGTGATGTTGTATTACAGAGTGGGCCCTAAGACATGTAGGGGAACGCGACAGAAAACAAAAAATTTCGGTATAGCGAGCACGCCCAGGACCACTATGGAGAATGCATACAAGGTTTGATCTGATCCGTACCGACTCGTAGCGCAGCGGAAGAAGAGTCGGTGGAGATCGTTGGTGCAGATCCCCGCAGCTAGGATTTACAACCTCCTAACCGCGAGGATGTACTCCCTCGTCGGACAGCCCTTCGGGAGGCGGTCGGACAGTCCCCCGGACGATGTCGCGGACAGCCCTTCGGGAGGACCCTCGAAACTCGAACGGAGACTCGGACGGCCCTTCGGGAGGACTCTCAAAACTCGACCCGAGACTCGGACAGCCCTTCGGGAGGACACTCGAACAACCCCTCGGGCAAAAGATCGAAACTACAAACTCTCTACGGGGTTGCACACATACGGTGTCATCTATCCGGCAGTGCTTCGCCGTCCAGAACTAGTTCCTGCCGGAACCCAGACAGCCTTTCGGCTCTACGAAAAACTCTTTTCGTGGGAGGGAGAGAGAGAGCTTGCAAAGCAAAGCATGTGTATGAGAGCAAAGGATGAGTGTGGAGAGTGCATCTCCACCTCTATTTATAGGAAAACCCAAGGGGTAGGGTGGCACTTGAAATACCCAAAATGCCCATGAGGTGAGCACACCACAAGGGCATAAAGGGAAAGCCTCCAAATAGTGTTGCCTGCATCACCATGCCTGCATCACCATGCCTGCATCATCCCCTAATAGTATTTCCACTATTCACAATAGTGTTTCCACTATTTACAATAGTGTTTCCACTATACATATATAGTGTTTCCACTATTTACAATAGTGTTTCCACTATACATATATAGTGTTTCCACTATTTATATATATAGTGTTTCTACTATTCAAAATAGTGTTTTCACTATTCACGAAGACATTTTTCTGTGTCCGTTAAATCCCAAATTATTTCTGTGTGCCTAGAATAATTCCAGTACCCACTAAAACAATTTTGGACGCGTTCCGAAACAATTCCGAAACAATGTTTTTCTTCAGCGAAAAGCTACCATAGCGGTTCCGGCGGCTCCGGAACACTTCCGGTTTTTTCCTCCGAAAAATCCCAGAAGTCCCCAGAATCATTCTGGCACCCTCCAAGAATTTCTAGACGTGTGCCGAAACCATTTTGACTTAATGGTATACTCCGAAACAACTTTTCGGTTTTACCGGAACTATTCCAATGTTCTCTCTCCGGAACTCTTCCGTTGTCTCCGAAACTTTTTCGGTGATTTTCTCTCAGACTCCCTGTCTAGTATTCAGCAGATAGATGACCCTTAAGCGTGTGACCCTATAGGTTCGGTGAAGTATAGACATGACCCGGAACACCTTCCGATCAATGATCAGCATCGGAGCCGTGGACACCCATATCGATCCCTATACCCACACGAATAAATATTCGAGTGAACCTCCAGTTGCCGTGAGCTATTCCTGTTGCGTCGCGATATGTTATAATTACCCGAGGTGAGAAACATCGGCATCCTCGTGGATCAACACTTGTCCACAATGCCAGTTACCTCGTTGCCGGTATTGTTCTCTTTTCTCGTTCCCATGTTTTGGCATCCCCGTGATCAAATCACAAAGTGTTTGGCCAGACGATGATGGATACCGTAACACCGAGAGGGCCCAGAGATATCTCTCCATCACCGAAGGAGCAAATCCCAATCTTGAGCTATCAAGTTACTTGACATACTTTTCCATGAACCCGTAAGCCGCCGTAATAGCCACCCATTTACGGATGACGTTTAACAAACCCCAAAGTTCATGAAGCAAACATGAAGAAACTCGATACTCGCATGGTCTAAGGAATTATGCAAACATTAACTTCTCTGTGTTATTAACCATAAACTTATGACGAATGTATCTCATAGCATAACATCAATTCGGATCGATTCAACACAAGTGTTCTACCAACATCGTGCCCTCAAAATTGCCGGCATGGCCATGCCCATGATCAGGAAAACAGGATCATCATGCAATACTTGAGCCAGTCTTAGAGGCAAGACTAGGAATACAATTTACCATTTATTATACCACACGTGCACATGAGTTTCCCTCCAAGCCTCGTTTTATTTGCAGACTCGAGAATCATTGCAGTTATAGCATGGATCATAAACATTCATTACAAACTTGGAGATACAAAAGTAACTGATATTACTGCCTCTAGGGCATATCTCCTACAGACTCCCACTTGCACTAGAGTCATAATCTAGTTACATGGCTTCCCTAACACCAATGGCAATCCGGTGTTGCTCATGCTTTGCTCGTGGTAGAGGCTTCGTCATCGGGTCTGACACATTCAGATCCGTGTGAACTTTGCGTACTTTCACTAAACCTTCTTCGACATGATGTCGAATGAGTTTAAATTTGCGTTGAATATGCATTGTCTTATGGTGCGAACATGGCTCCCTTGCCTGAGCCACGGCGCCACTATTGTCACAATAGATCTCCACCGGGTCCAGAGCACTTGGAACCACACCAAGGTCTTCAAGGAATTGCTTGATACCGACAGCTTTCTTGGAGGCTTCTGAAGCAGCCACATATTCCGCCTCCGTTGTAGAATCCGCCACAGTCTTTTGTTTGGAACTTTTCCAATCAACTGCACCGCCGTTCAATAAGAAAACATAGCCCGATTGAGATTTGAAGTCATCTGGGTCAGTCATGAAGCCTGCATCAGTGTAACAACTTACAATGAGCTCTTCATCACCTCCGTACACAAGGAGTAAATCCTTGGTCCTCCTGAGGTACTTAAGAATACCCTTAACTGCGGCCCAGTGTTCCAATCCTGGATCACCTTGGTACCAGCTGCTAACACTTAGCGCATAGGAAACAT
Organism: Hordeum marinum; assembly: GCA_022496015.1. Classification (NCBI taxonomy): domain Eukaryota; kingdom Viridiplantae; phylum Streptophyta; class Magnoliopsida; order Poales; family Poaceae; genus Hordeum; species Hordeum marinum. Next base: position 370,549,699 of record CM039678.1, on the reverse strand, counting down.
CCGGTCTTGTACATAGCATGGCATACATAATAGAACCAACTGCCGAAGCATATGGAATATCATTCATTTGTACTCGCTCATCGAGGGTCCGAGGACACTGATTCTTGCAAAGCACTATGCCAGGTGACATGGGGAGTAGGCCTTTCTTGGAGTTCTCCATGTTGAACCTTTTCAACACCTTGTCAATGTACGTGCTTTGGCTTAGCGCTATCAGGCGTCTTGATCTATCTCTATAGATCCTGATGCCCAATACATATGCCGCTTCGCCTAAGTCTTTCATTGAAAAACTCTTCTTCAATGAGTCTTTTATTTCGCTAAGAAATTTCACATCATTTCCAATCAACAATATGTCATCCACATACAAGATTAGAAATGCTTTTGCGCTCCCACTAAACTTCTTGTAAACACAAGATTCTTCATCGTTCCTGATGAAGCCAAACTCTTTGACCACTTCATCAAAACGAATGTTCCAGCTCCTTGATGCTTGCTTCAGACCATAAATGGCTTTCTGAAGCTTGCATACCTTTCTAGCATTCTTAGGATCGACAAAACCTTCTGGCTGTATCATGTATACATCCTGTTCAAGGTTTCCATTTAGGAAAGCCGTTTTGACATCCATCTGCCATATTTCATAATCGAAATAAGCAGCAATTGCTAGTAATATCCGAACAGACCTGAGCATGGCTACGGGCGAGAAAGTCTCGTCGTAGTCAACTCCTAGAACTTGCGTGAACCCTTTCGCGACAAGTCTAGCTTTGTGGATAGTAATGTTACCATCCGCATCCGTCTTTCTTTTGAAAATCCATTTACAACCAATGGGTTTTACGCCATCTGGAAGTTCTTCCAAGTTCCAAACTTGGTTTTCGTACATGGATTCCATCTCGGATCTCATGGCCTTGTGCCATTCCCTTGAGCTAGGCCCCGCCATCGCTTCCTTGTAGTGCGCAAGTTCATCGTCTTCAAGAATGAAGATTTCATTATGAAACCATTCAGGTGGCTGGATAGCCCTACCTGATCTGCGTGGTTCAGTTACAACATTGTCTGAAGTTTCCGCATCACATGCCACAACTTCCGGCTCGGTTGTAGGGATAATTTGCGGAATTACTTCTGGTTCCTTAGCCATATCAACGGTTGCCGGAGATTCACTAATCTCATTAAGCTGTACTGTCCTCCTACTCAATTCTTTAGCGAGAAACTCTTTCTCGAGAAAATGTGCAACCTTTGCGACAAACACTTTGCCCTCGGTTTGGTGGTAGAAGGAATATCCAATGGTGTTATTTGGATAACCTACAAAGTAACATTTGTCTGATCTAGGTTCTAGCTTGGTTGGCTGTAAACGTTTTACGTATGCCTCACAACCCTAAACCTTGAGATGTGACACACTAGGTATCTTCCCATACCACATCTCATGTGGTGTCGTCTCAACAGACTTAGACGGTGCTCTGTTTAATGTATAAGCAGCAGTTTCTAGTGCGTGACCCCAAAAAGATATCGGTAGATCTGTAAGAGACATCATCGACCTTACCATGTCTAACAGGGTTCGGTTACGTCGTTCCGACACTCCGTTTAGCTGTGGAGTTCCGGGAGGCGTAAGCTGTGAAACGATTCCACGATCACTCAGATGTTGGCCAAACTCGTGACTAAGATATTCGCCTCCGCGATCAGACCGCAGAAACTTAATCTTTTTGTTACGATGATTTTCTACCTCATTCTGAAATTCTTTGAACTTTTCAAAGGTTTCCGACTTATGCTTCATCAAGTAGATATAGCCATACCGACTCAAATCATCAGTAAAAGTCACGAAGTAAAAATACCCACCCCGTGCGGCTGTGTTCATTGGACCACATACATCAGTATGTATTATTTCCAATAATTCACCCGCCCGTTCAGGATGACCCGTGAACGGCGTCTTGGTCATTTTTCCCATCAAGCAATCTTCACATGTGTCAAAGAATTCAAAATCAAGGGACGGTAAAACTCCATCTTTATGGAGTCTTTGCATGCGTTTCTTTCCGATGTGGCCAAGCCGACAGTGCCACAAGTAAGTGGCGGTGGTATCAGCCTTCTTAAGGCGTTTAGCATTCATGTTAAAGACATCATTTCCACATTCAAGATTTAGTATGAAAAGGCCCCCAACAATGGGTGCAAATCCATAAAACATATCCTTACAATAAAGTGAACAACCATTGTTCTCAGACTTGTAGGAGTACCCGTCGTGCACTAAACATGATCCAGAGATAATGTTTCTACACAACAATGGAACAAAATAACAGTTACTAAGTTCCAAAATAAATCCTGAAGGGAGACGTAGAGGCATAATGCCGACGGCTTGAGCGGCGATCCCAGCGCCATTCCCGACACGCATCACGACTTCATTCTTTGCCAGCTTGCGCACCTTCTGAAGCCCCTGTATCGAGTTGCAAATGTGAGCAACCGATCCGGTATCAAATACCCAAGACTTAGAATTTTCGCTAGCAAGCAAAACGTCAATGACATTAACTTGTATAACAATTATACCTTTTCCGGTTTTCCCGGATTTCTTATCTTCCAGATACTTCTTGCAGTTTCTCTTCCAGTGTCATGTGCCCTTGCAGTAGAAGCACTCAGTTTCATTCTTGGCTCCGCCCTTAGATTTGCATTGGAAGCCGGTCTTACCGGCGCTCTTGCCTTTCTTTGGCTTGCCTTTCTTTTTGAAACTGACAGTTTTATTCACAAGCAACACTTGCTTGCGATTTTTCTGCAGTCCTCCTTCAACAGTTTTCAGCATGGCAAGCACCTCATTAGGTGTTTTGTCCATCCCATTCATGTTGTAGTTCATGACAAAACCTCCGTAAGAAGGGTGGAGTGAACAGAGCAACATGTCCATTACATGCTCTTCTGGAAGTGGAAATTCCAGGGTTTCAAGCCTTTCAGCATAGCCAATCATATTGACTACGTGCTCGCCAACTGAACTGCCCTCAGCCATCTTGGTCTCCGACATCATCTTCATGATATCAAAACGTTCAGACCTTGCATTAAACTTGTAAAGAGCATCCAGATCCTTGATCATATCAAAGGAGTTATGGAATTCAAAACGTTTTTGAAGCTCTGAACTCATGCAAGACAGCATGAGGCACTGCACTAAGTTGTAATCATCATCCTTAGTGGCCCAGACATTCTGTATGTCTACCGCGGCTGTTGCCGCCGGCTTTGGTGGAAGAGCTCCATCAAGCACGTACACTTTCTTAGCGCTCCTGAGGACAATCCTCAGGGTACGGACCCAGTCCGCATAGTTGTTTCCATTCGCAGCTAACTTCTCTTTCTCTAACATCGGGCCTAAGTTGAACGCGCTATTGCGAGCCATTTGATCTACAACGGAAAACACAAGTTCATTTTAGACATTGTTCATAATGATTTTTGGAACTAGTTAATAAACAATTTTATTCTAAAGTGCGCTCCCACTCAAATCAATATCTCTCATAATTGATTGTGAGTGATGCAAGATCCAACTTTCAATTTAGCGTCAAGGATGTAACCATCTCAAGTGACGAGAATTTCAATTGGTAGGCCAACTTGCCAATCACATCTCTATGTGACTCTTGTTCATCTTTCGATGCGTGTGTTCCGAGCTCATGACTTTCATGCCTGAACGTCAAGACAACCAAGTGATCTCGCTGCGAGGTCTCAACTCACCCGCCTCACACTTCTCTAATCGTTCGTATCCATGTAACCATGTGATACCCCGAAGAGATAGGTGCCGTGACGGTGCTACACTTGGGAGAACACTATCTACTTGATATTTTTTTGTGAGAGATCACCCTAATAAAAAGCGACTATCGCGCAATCAAGAAGGGTGCATCAAGAGGGATAAACATCTCAGGCAATTCATAATAGCATGATATGATATAGCCCCTTCTGACGGAGAAGTCAAGTATTTCTTCATCTTCGGCATTTGCGTCGGTGTTCACCTTTGCGAAGATTGCCACCACCTTGTCGATGCACCAAATAATATTGCTATCTCTATAGCTAATAAAATAAGTGCATTACATAAGGTTGACACGCAGGTCATTAAAGTGCAATCATATGGCTCCAGCCATCATGCCGAATCATGACACGCAGGTCATGTTAATTACATCATATAGCCATCTCATACATAATCAAATTGAATATGAGCATTGCTATACCACATCACATGCAAACCATCCTGCAAAACCAAGTTAGACGCCTCTAATCGGTTTATGCAAAATTTTATTTTACGTGGCTTCTAAGGTTTTGACTTAAACCGCAGCTACCAACGTTTATCATCAAGTATGATACTTCAAGTTGCTAGATTAACTTTCCAGGGTGTATGAAACACGAGATAGTAAAATCTCGAGCCCCATACTAAACTTCGTCATACGCGTGACCCCCGTGCAGATCATATCTGCATTGCCCTTCGTCTGCGAAACATCCATCTTTCTTTAACTATGGTGGAACCCAAAGACACTGAAGCACTTCATTGATCTGTCAATCAGCATACTCAGGAGCAGCATGAAAGGATCGCGGATTGCCAGAACTTTGTAAGATTCCACCATTCCGTCAAGATCAGGAGTACGCAAATTCACGGGAAGCAACAAGAACATCGGGTAACAGATTTCATCTGCTACCCGCACAAATAATTTTCAGCAATAGATCTCATCTACTACAAAATTATACTATGCAATACTCATACATCTCATGTATTCTAGATCATACCATGCATCTACTCATAGCCTGGCTCTGATGCCACTGTAGGGGAACGCGATAGAAAACAAAAAATTTCGGTATAGCGAGCACGCCCAGGACCACTATGGAGAATGCATACAAGGTTTGATCTGATCCGTACCGACTCGTAGCGCAGCGGAAGAAGAGTCGGTGGAGATCGTTGGTGCAGATCCCCGCAGCTAGGATTTACAACCTCCCAACCGCGAGGATGTACTCCCTCGTCGGACAGCCCTTCGGGAGGCGGTCGGACAGTCCCCCGGACGATGTCACGGACAGCCCTTCGGGAGGACCCTCGAAACTCGAACGGAGACTCGGACGGCCCTTCGGGAGGACTCTCAAAACTCGACCCGAGACTCGGACAGCCCTTCGGGAGGACACTCGAACAACCCCTCGGGCAAAAGATCGAAACTACAAACTCTCTACGGGGTTGCACACATACGGTGTCATCTATCCGGCAGGGCTTCGCCGTCCAGAACTAGTTCCTGCCGGAACCCAGACAGCCTTTCGGCTCTACGAAAAACTCTTTTCGTGGGAGGGAGAGAGAGAGCTTGCAAAGCAAAGCATGTGTATGAGAGCAAAGGATGAGTGTGGAGAGTGCATCTCCACCTCTATTTATAGGAAAACCCAAGGGGTAGGGTGGCACTTGAAATACCCAAAATGCCCATGAGGTGAGCACACCACAAGGGCATAAAGGGAAAGCCTCCAAATAGTGTTGCCTGCATCACCATGCCTGCATCATCCCCTAATAGTATTTCACTATTCACAATAGTGTTTCCACTATTTACAATAGTGTTTCCACTATACATATATAGTGTTTCCACTATTTACAATAGTGTTTCCACTATACATATATAGTGTTTCCACTATTTATATATATAGTGTTTCTACTATTCAAAATAGTGTTTTCACTATTCACGAAGACATTTTTCTGTGTCCGTTAAATCCCAAATTATTTCTGTGTGCCTAGAATAATTCCAGTACCCACTAAAACAATTTTGGACGCGTTCCGAAACAATTCCGGAACAATGTTTTTCTTCAGCGAAAAGCTACCATAGCGGTTCCGGCGGCTCCGGAACACTTCCGGTTTTTTCCTCCGAAAAATCCCAGAAGTCCCCAGAATCATTCTGGCACCCTCCAAGAATTTCCAGACGTGTGCCGAAACCATTTTGACTTAATGGTATACTCCGAAACAACTTTTCGGTTTTACCGGAACTATTCCAATGTTCTCTCTCCGGAACTCTTCCGTTGTCTCCGAAACTTTTTCGGTGATTTTCTCTCAGACTCCCTGTCTAGTATTCAGCAGATAGATGACCCTTAAGCGTGTGACCCTATAGGTTCGGTGAAGTATAGACATGACCCGGAACACCTTCCGATCAATGATCAGCATCGGAGCCGTGGACACCCATATCGATCCCTATACCCACACGAATAAATATTCGAGTGAACCTCCAGTTGCCGTGAGCTATTCCTGTTGCTTCGCGATATGTTACAATTACCCGAGGTGAGAAACATCAGCATCCTCGTGGATCAACACTTGTCCACAATGCCAGTTACCTCGTTGCCGGTATTGTTCTCTTTTCTCGTTCCCATGTTTTGGCATCCCCGTGATCAAATCACAAAGTGTCTGGCCAGACGATGATGGATACCGTAACACCGAGAGGGCCCAGAGATATCTCTCCATCACCGAAGGAGCAAATCCCAATCTTGAGCTATCAAGTTACTTGACATACTTTTCCATGAACCCGTAAGCCGCCGTAATAGCCACCCATTTACGGATGACGTTTAACAAACCCCAAAGTTCATGAAGCAAGCATGAAGAAACTCGATACTCGCATGGTCTAAGGAATTATGCAAACATTAACTTCTCTGTGTTATTAACCATAAACTTATGACGAATGTATCTCATAGCATAACATCAATTCGGATCGATTCAACACAAGTGTTCTACCAACATCGTGCCCTCAAAATTGCCGGCATGGCCATGCCCATGATCAGGAAAACAGGATCATCATGCAATACTTGAGCCAGTCTTAGAGGCAAGACTAGGAATACAATTTACCATTTATTATACCACACGTGCACATGAGTTTCCCTCCACGCCTCGTTTTATTTGCAGACTCGAGAATCATTGCAGTTATAGCATGGATCATAAACATTCATTACAAACTTGGAGATACAAAAGTAACTGATATTACTGCCTCTAGGGCATATCTCCTACAAGACATCTCTCCATCACACGGAGTAACAAATCCCAGTCTTGATCTATGCCAACCCAACAGATACCCTCGGAGATACTTGTAGAGCACCTTTATAGTCACCCAGTTACATTGCGACGTTTGATACACACAAGGTACTCCTTCAGTGTCAGTGAGTTGCATGATCTCATGGTCATAGGACTAGTTAGTTTACACGCAAAAAATTATAGCAAAAAATTGACACAATCATATGCTATGTTTATAGTTTGGGTCTTGTCCATCACATCATTCTCCTAATGATGTGACCCCGTTATCAATTGACATCTCATGTCCATGGCTAGGAAACCTTGACCACCTCTGATTAATGAGCTAGTCTATTAGAGGCATACTAGGGACATGGTGTTGTCTATGTATCCACACATGTATCTGAGTTTCCGATAAAAATAATTCTAGCATGGATAATAAACGATTATCATGAACAAGAAAATATGATAATAATTAATTTATTATTGCCTCTAGGCATATTTCCAATAGGTCACCGGTGGTGAGGTGCTCCGTTGTGGTGGCATGGAGGCACGGGGGAAGACAGGTGAGCTCCTGCACACCAGCGATGCGAGGCGGCAGCCTCATTGGGTGCAATGGAGGAGGAGGTGTGCTTGCGCAGGAGAACCATGGAAGAGCCTATGGAGAGAGGGGGAGAGTGATGGGAGATAGGAGGGATTTGGGGGAGGATATGGGGACTTCGGGGTTGTTAACCTACCTTGTACTTAGTAGTAGCGCGGATTTATAGCCCTCGCAAGTACTATGAACTTAGTAGTAACATGGTTTATACCCCTCGCTTCTACTATGGCCTGCCCTGGGGGGCACCGTAGAGACCACTTAGTAGTAGCGCGGGTTTATTCCCCTCGCTACTACTATCAACTTAGTAGTAGCGCAGGTCAATATAGCTCGTTACTAGTAAGTACTAGTAGCGCGGGTCAATATAGCACGCTACTAGTAAGCGGCTACCTATAAGCTTTTCCCTAGTAGTGTATGCTTCACCACTATAATGTCTTCCCTGAAAATGATGGTTCCGAAATTTGTGCCAAAGTGCTAGAAGAAGAATTTAATATAAAACATTGACATTAAATCCTTCAATAACAAGCGTGATTTCAATATTGTTAGTATGAATTATATGAATACCCATGATTCTAATGATATGCAAAGGCACAATCTTGGGGATTCTATGTTCGATGAAGATGATATTTTTTGTCCCGCAAGTTTTAATGAGAAAATTTATTATGATGATAGCATGACTCCTATTTATGATGATTATATTGATGAAAGTGGGTTTGGAAGAGTGTCAACTCTAGATACTAATGGTCGCACTATTTTGGAGGGTGTTGAATCTTATTGGAATAATGAAAAAAGTGGATTTGGAGAGGTCGTGCCTTTTTTAGTAATGATTCCACTATTTCAGAAGAGGTTATAATTGATTATGAAAATAAAGTTGCTATCTATGATTATTATGGTGGTGACATGTATGCTACAAAGATTAATGATAACCATGAAACTTGTCATCATGATTTGAATATTCAATCTGGCTATGTCAATTATACCTGGCCATGGGCAGCCCGGTCCGGTCGGCCCGGCCTGACCCGGCCCAACCCGACCTTGCCCATGGGTCGGGCTCAGGCCTAAATTTTGAGCTCGATGGCCGAGTCGGGCCGGGCTCAGGACCGAAGAAAATGGAGTTTATGCCTACGCTAGGTCGGGCCTGCCGGCCGGGCCGTGCTTTTTTCGGGCTTGGGCCCAAAAATCAGGCCCGAAGGCCAGGCCAAGCTCGGGCCTGGGTTTTTAGCGTCGGGCTTTTTTTGGCCCGGCCTAGCTCGAGATATGGCCAAGTATAATGTCAATCAAGTGTCTCATAATAGTTATTTTGTTGAGTTTTCTCCCACTACTATCTAGCGGAGAACATAAGATGAAATTGTTGTATGTGGTAGAACCACCTCAAAGTTATCCTTTCCGATCTATCTATTGAGCCATCCCTATATGTGTCACAAACAGCCCTAGAGTTCGTACTAGAAGAACACCTATGATACGCATAAACCAACTCTAATGTCACCTCGATATTCCAATGTCACCACAATTATCCGTGGGTTGATTATTCGACATACATCAAACAATTTCAGATTCATCATATTCATTCCAACACAAAGAACTTTAAAGAGTACTCCCAAGATTTCTGTCAGAGAAAGTAGGACAAGAACGTGTATGAACCCATATGCATAGATCACCCCAAGGTTGCGGGAAGCTACGAGTTGATTATGGAAACATGCATTGAGTGATTCAATAGAATACCCCATTTTCACTACGGGTATCCACAAGCAAAACATATATCAACTGTTCTCAAATTCAATCCAACATAACAAAAACTCAAAGGGAAAGACTCAATTCATCACATCAAGATAGTAAGGGAAGAACGCCATATGATTCAACTATATTAACAAAGCCCGTGATACATCAAGTTTGTGCCATCTCAAGAACCCGAGAGAGAGAGAGAGAGGAGGGAGGGAGAGAGAGGGATAGAGATTAAACACATAGCTTCTGGTACATACCCTCAGCCTTGAGGGTGAACTAATCCCTCCTCGTCATGGAGCCCGTCAGAGTGATGAATATGGCCTTCGATGATGATTTCTCCCTCCAGCAGGGTGTCGGAACAGGGCTCTGGATGAGATCACTTCGAAACAGAGTCTTGCGGTGGCAAAGCGTAAGTTCTAGGTTAACTTTCAGGGGTTTCTCAATATATAGGATTTTTCATTGTTGGAATCAAGCCAGGAGGTGCCACAAGGGGCCCAAAACGCAATAGGGAGTGTCCACCCCCTGGGCGCGCCATGTTACCTTGTGGGGCCCATGTAGGTCTTTTGGTACTCCCTCGAAGCTTCCTGGGTCCCTTTTCTTCCAGAAAAAATCGTCAAAAAGTTTTGGGCTATTTCGAGAACATTTATTTCTGCACAAAAACAACACCATGGTAATTCTACTAAAAATAGTGTCAGTCCGGGTTAGTTCCATTTAAATCATATAAAGTGCATCAAAATCATACAAAAGTATTGTAAACATGGGTAAATATGACATGAATACTTCATAAATTATTGATATGTCGGAGGCGTATTAGAGTGCATGCCAAGCCTCTCGCAATTTTCATATTCCCCATGAATTGGTCTAGATGCTTCGGTCGTCCGTCATGTGGTAGCTTAACAGGCCCTAGTATGGCCCATACAAGCTAAACACCTCGGTCCAGGAGACCCTCACAAGCCTCTTTCTCCATTATTACAACCTTCGAGGAAGACCGGATGGGTCACCGCCAGAGAACCCCTACCGTAGGGCACAGCCATGCATCCTCGCCGCCTCTGCATCATTTTCACCAACACCCCTTCCCCTTCCCCATCACATTCTCCATGAAGTGTTCTAGAAATTCTTGAACCCACTTTATATGTGATGTTATAGCGGTTATTCGGTATGTGATGTTTATTTATGTGTGTCTTCTTTGCGTTGTTCTTTTCCTTTGTGGTAATTTAGTGATTGAAGATGTCCGATTTATTGGAGTAATTAAAGACATCCAATTCACTAGGACGCAAGTGAAATTGATAGATAGTTGTACAAACCGATAGACATCCACGTGATAGCTTTGATATCTTGAGGGGAACACAATATTCTAGGAGTCAAGGTTGTTCATAGAACTTATTGCCTTCAGTTTGGTTCCCGTGACCTTAATGTATTTTCATTACCGTCGTTGGTATGGAATGAGAAGCAGCATAATTGAGTTGTCTCAACATGACGCTACTTGAGAGACAATGTTATGTGAGAGACCACCCGCCGTCGGTTGATCGGCATATCCTATAAAGCAAGGTACTTACTCAATCGTATGTGTTGACAGTCGAAAATCTTAAACCCAATCAACATTGAAACCAAAGGAGGTCGTACATAGATGCCAATGTACCAACCTAAAACATCACATTACTTCTCATAATTTATTTCCCTCTCTTAGTTTGGTATTTATTTTTCATTCCTTCTGGTACTTTGCTTAATTCTCCTTCTTAACAGTTTTCCATAGCAACCAACTTTAATGAACTATTTTCAAACTCCGTTTTCATTGTGAGCATAGTTGCTTAAGTGTCCACGCAATTGCGGGGATAACATGTCTTCCTTTCTATGAGATTGATAAACCTTACTTATCATCAAATTGCTGCAAAAATCAAGTGCACTTGCAGGCCATCAGTGGTCGGAGTCTATGAGGAGGCCGCAGAAGTGGAAAGGAGAGTGAGAGGAACTAAGAGATCGAGAGCTGGCTTGACTCATTCTGACCTTGTCGAAATGCACTGGTTAATGTTGTTAGTGAACGCGTCGTCTGCGGTGGCTAACGTGGCCCTGATGGGTGGCCTCTCAATGTCATAAACGGGATTAAAATACAACCATTCGATGACAAGTGCTTCTCGAAAGAGTTAATTACACATTTGATATGTAAACATGCATTAGATACATACATAAACTTGAAAAATGCCATGAATTGGCCCTACACTTTATGTTTATGGTATGTTCAAGTACATTTTTGTTAACTCTGTGTTAAATATTATTCCTTCGTCTCATAATATAATCTGTTTTTGCATACTAAAATAGTTTCCAAAAACGTCTCACATTGTGGGACTGAGGGAGTACACTCAAGCTAGCCACGCTCCATATCTGCGTGTGGGTCCCACCTGTCAATGGCAAAGCAAGAAATGGAAACGTAATAAAAATAAACATGTTCGATGTTGCACCCTATGCAACAAGTGCTAGCCACGGCCCCACCTGGTGACTAAACCTGGGCATTGTTCGGGCTGGGCCTAGTTTGAGCCCGGCTTTGCAAAGTCCGACCTCAAAATCCCAAGCCCGAGTCCGACCTGGCCCGGTCCGAAAGATATGAGCAGTACACTCTTTTAATTAAAATAATAAATTTCAGCATATCAAAATGATATATATATATTCTTGTAAATATGCCCTCGAGGCAATAATAAAATGGTTATTATTGTATTTCCTTGTTCATGATAATTGTCTATTATTCATGTTATAATTGTGTTAACCAGAAACCGTAATGCATGTGTGAATACATAGACCACAACATGTCCCTGGTGAGCCTCTACTTGGCTAGCTCGTTGATCAATAGATGGTCACAGTTTCATGACCATGGGCATTGGATGTCGTTGATAAGAGAATGATGTGATGGACAAGACCCAATCCTAAGCATAGCACAAGATCGTGTAGTTCATCTGCTAAAGCTTTTCTAATGTCAAGTATCATTTCCTTAGACCATGAGATTGTGCAAGTCCCGGATACCGTAGGAATGCTTTTGGGTGTGCCAAACGTCACAACGTAACTAGGTGGCTATAAAGGTACACTACAGGTATCTCCGAACGTATCTGTTGGGTTGGCACAAATCGAGACTAGGATTTGTCACTCCGTGTGACGGAGAGGTATCTCTGGACCCACTCGGTAAGACATCATCATAATGAGCTCAATGTGAATAATGAGTTAGCCACGGGATGATGTGTTACGGAACGAGTAAAGAGACTTGCCGGTAACGAGATTGAACAAGGTATAGGGATACCGACGATCGAATCTCGGGCAAGTATCATACCGATAGACAAAGGGAATTGTATACAGGATTGATTGAATCCCCGACATCGTGATTCATCCGATGAGATCATCATGGAGCATGTGGGACCCAACATGGGTATCCAGATCCTGCTGTTGGTTATTGACCGGAGAGGTGTCTCGGTCATGTCTACGTGCCTCCCGAACTTGCAGGGTCTACACACTTCAGTTTCGATGACGCTAGGGTTATAGGGAAATAGTGTAGGTGGTTACCGAAGGTAGTTTGGAGTCCCGGATGAGATCCCAGACATCACGAGGAGTTCCGAAATGGTCCAGAGGTAAAGATTCATATATAGGAAGTGCGGTTTTGGTCACCGGAAGTGTTTCGGGCATCACCGGTAACGTACCGGGACCACCGGAAGGGTTCCGAGGGTCCACCAAGTGGGGCCACCGGCACCAGAGGGCTGCATGGGCCACAAGTGGGAGGGAACCACGCCCTAGGTGGGCTGGTGCGCCCCCCAAGGGCCCAAGGTGCAGCACAAGAGGAGAGGGGGGGCAAACCCTAGCCTAGATGGCCCTAAGGCCCACCTAGGGCGCCGCCCCTCCCCCTCTCTCCCTCTGGCTGCCGCACCAAATGCCATCTGGGGCTGCCGCCGGCCCCTAGGGTGGGAACCCTAGGGGCTGTGCCCTCCCTCCTTCTCCTCCTATATATAGTGGGTTTTGGGGGGGCTGCCAAACACACGAGTTCCTCTCTCTCTTGGTGAAGCCCTACTCCTCCTACTCCTCATCCTCCGTAGTGCTTGGCGAAGCCCTGCCGGAGTACCACGCAGCTCCATCGTCACCATGCCGTTGTGCTGCCGAAGCTCGCCCTCAACCTCTCCTTCCTCCTTGCTGGATCAAGGCGTAGGAGACGTCACCAGGTTGCACGTGTGTTGAACACGAAGGCGCCGTTGTTAGGCGCTTAGATCGGAATCCACTATGATCTGGATCGCTGCGAGTACGACTCCACCAACCGCGTTCTAGTAACGCTTCCGCTTTGCGATCTTCAAAGGTATGAAGATGCATTGCCCCTTTGCTCGTTGCTGGTTTCTCCATAGATAGATCTTGGTGACAGCGTAGGAAAATTTTGATTTACTACTACGTCTCCCAACAGTGGTATCAGAGCCAGGTTTGTTTGTAGAATCTATGCACGAGTAGAACACAAGTTGTTGTGGGCATCGATCTTGTTAATTTTCTTGTCGTTACTAGTCTTATCTTGATTCGGCGGCATTGTGGGATGAAGCGGCCCGGACCAACTTTACACGTATGCTTACGTGAGACCGGTTCCACCGCCTGGCATGCACTTGTTGCATAAGGTGGCTAGCGGGTGTCTGTCTCTCCCACCTTAGTCGGATCGGATTCGATGAAAAGGGTCCTTATGAAGGGTAAATAGCAATTGACATATCACATTGTGGTTTTGGCGTAGGTAAGAAACGTTCTTGCTAGAAACCTATAGCAGCCACGTAAAAACTTGTAACAACAAATTAGAGGACGTCTAACTTGTTTTTGCAGCATATGCCTTGTGATGTGATATGGCAAAAGGATGTGATGTGATGCATTGTGATGTATGAGATTGATCATGTTCTTGTAATAAGATTCACGAATTGCATGTTAATGAGTATGAAAACCGGCAGGAGCCATAGGAGGTGTCTTGATTTATTGTATGACCCGCGTGTCAATCATAAATGCCATGTAATTACTTTACATTATTGCTAATCATTAGCCATAGTAGTAGAAATAATAGTTGGTGAGACAACTTCATGAAGACACAACGATGGAGATCATGGTGTCGTGCCGGTGACATTGATGATCATGGTGCCCTGAAGATGGAGATCAAAGGAGCAAGATGATATTGGCCATATCATGTCACTATATTGATTTCATGTGATGTTTATCATGTTTACATCTTATTTGCTTAGAATGACGGTAGCTTAATAAGATGATCTCTCACTAAAATTTCAAGAAATGTGTTCACCCTAACTATGCACCGTTGCTAAGAATCGTTGTTCCGAAGCACCACGTGATGATCGGGTGTGATAGGTCCTAACGTTCGCATACAACGGGTGTAAGCCAGATTTACACACACAATACACTTAGGTTGACTTGACGAGCCTAGCATGTACAGACATGGCCTCGGAACATGGGAGACCGAAAGGTCGAACATGAGTCGTATAGAAAATACGATCAACATGGATATGTTCACCATGGATGACTAGTCCATCTCACGTGATGATCGGACACGGGCTAGTTGACGGGGATCATGTATCACTTGGATAATTAGAGAGATGTCTATCTAAGTGGGAGTTCATTAAATAATTTGATTATGTGAACTTAATTATCATGAACTTAGTCTAAAATTGTCTTTACAATCTATATTGTAGATCCAATGGCCAACGCTAATGTTGCCCTCAACTTCAACGCGTTCCTAGAGAAAACCAAGTTGAAAGACGATGGAAGCAACTATGTGGACTGGGTCCGTAGCTTGAGGATCATCCGCATAGCTTCTAAGAGATTGTATGTCCTTGATGCACCGCTAGGTGACGCACCCGTTTTCCTAGCAACTCAAGACGTTATGAACGCCTGGCAGTCATGCCATGATGATTACTCCCTGGTTCAGTGTGGCATGCTTTACAGTTTAGAACAGGGGCTCCAAAAGCGTTTTGAGCAACACGGAGCATATGAGATGTTCCAAGAGCTGAAACTGGTTTTCCAAGCTCATGCCTGGGTCGAGAGATATGATGTCTCCGACAAGTTCTTCAGTTGTAAGATGGAGGAAAATAGTTTTGTCAATGAGCACATACTCAAAATGTGTGGATTTCACAATCGCTTGTCTCAGCTGGGAGTTAATCTTCTAGATGACTCGGTTATTGACAGAATCCTCCAGTCGCTTCCACCTAGCTACAAGAGCTTTGTGATGAACTACAACATGCAGGGTATGGACAATTCCATTCCTGAGTTGTACTCGATGCTGAAATCAGCGGAGGTCGAGATCAAAAAGGAGCATCAAGTGTTGATGGTGAATAAGACCACTAGTTTCAAGAAAGGCAAGGGTAAGAAGAACTTAAGGAAGGACGACAAAGCTGTTGCCGCGCCCAGTAAGCAAGTTGCCGGGAAGAAGAACAAGAATGGACCCAAGCCTAAGACTCAGTGCTTTTATTGCACCGTTGCGAAAGTTCGTCGTGTCGAGACACCACGTGATGATCGGGTGTGATAGACTCTACGTTCACATACAACGGGTGCAAGCCAGTGTTGCACACGCAGAACACTTGGGTTAAACTTGACGAGCCTAGCATGTACAAACATGGCCTCGGAACACAAGAGACCGAAAGGTCGAACATGAGTCATATAGTAGATATGATCAACATGAGATGTTCACCATTGAAGCCACCTCAACTCACGTGATGATCGGACTTGAGTTGGTGAATTTGGATCATGTGACACTCAGATGACCTGAGGGATATCAATTTGAGTGGGAGCTTCAGTAATTTGATTAACTAAACTCATTATCTTGAACAATAGTATAAGTAAACTTTGCATATTTATGTTGTAGATTAATGGCTTGCGTAGTAGCACCCCTGAATTTTAATGTGTTCCTAGAGAAATTTAAGTTGAAAGATGATGGAAGTAACTTTGTTGACTCGGCCCGCAATCTGAGGATTATCCTCACGGCTTCCTAGAAATCATATGTCCTTGATGCACCGCTTGGTGACCAACCAGAAGACATGACCTCCGAAGACGTTAAGAACGCTTGGGAGGCACGTACTGGAGATTACTCAATAGTTCAGTGTGCAATATTGTATGGCTTAGAACCGGGACTTCAAAGACGTTTTGAACGTCATGGAGCATATGAGATGTTCCAGGAGTTGAAGTTTATGTTTTAGAAGAATGCCCGGATTGAGAGGTATGAAACCTCCGATTAGTTCTATGCTTGCAAGATGGAGGAGAACGAGTCTATCAGTGAACATATACTCAGAATGTCTAGGTATTCAACTCTTCTAGCGGAGTTGGGAATTTCCCTTCCGCCAGAGGCGATAACTGATAGAGTTCTTCAATCATTGCCACCTAGTTACAAGAGCTTTGTGATTAACTATAACATGCACAGGATGAACAAGTCAGTCGCCGAGCTGTTTGCGATGCTAAAAGTCGTTGAGTCTGAAATCCAGAAAGAACATCAAGTGTTGATGGTCAATAAAACCACTAGTTTCAAGAAAAATGGCAAGGTCAAGGGAAAGGGCAAGAAGGGTAAAACCAAGAAGGATGGCAAAGCAGTTGCTACTCCTGTAAAGAAGCCCAAGCATGGACCCAAGCCAGAAACTGAGTGCTTTCATTGCAAGGGAACTGGTCACTGGAAGCGGAACTGCCCCAAGTACCTGGCTGACAAGAAGGCGGCCAACGACAAACAAGGTATATATGATATACATGTTATTGATGTCTACCTTACTAGCTCTCGTAGTAGTGCCTGGGTATTTGATACCGGTTCGGTTGCTCACATTTGCAACTCAAAGCAGGAACTACGGAATAAACGAAGGCTGGCGAAGGACGAAGTGACGATGCAGGTGGGAAATGGTTCCAAGGTTGATGTGATCGCCGTCGGCACGCTCTCTCTTCGATTACCATCGGGATTAGTGATGAACCTGAATAATTTTTATTTAGTGCCTGCGTTAAGCATGAACATTATATCTGGATCTTGTTTATTGCGAGACGGTTACTCATTTAAATCAGAGAATAAAGGTTGTTCTATTTATATGAGTAATATATTTTATGGTCATGCACCCAATGTTAGGGGTTTATTCATATTGAATCTTGGTAGTGATGACACACATGTTCATAACATTGATGCCAAAAGATGTAGAGTTGATAATGATAGTACCACTTTCTTGTGGCACTGTCGTTTAGGTCATATTGGTGTAAAACGCATGAGGAAGCTCCATGTTGATGGACTTTTGGAGTCACTTGATCTTGAATCACTTGACACATGTGAACCATGCCTCATGGGCAAGATGACTAAAACGCCGTTCTCTGGAACAATGGAACAGGCGAGTGACTTATTGGAAATCATACATACTGATGTGTGCGGTCCAATGAATGTTACAGCGCATGGTGGATATCGTTATTTTCTCACCTTCACTGATGACTTAAGTAGATATGGGTATATTTACTTGATGAAACACAAGTCTGAAACGTTTGAAAAGTTCAAGCAATTTCAGAGTGAAGTTGAGAATCATCGTAACAAGAAGATTAAATTACTGCGATCTGATCGAGGAGGTGAATATCTGAGTTATGAGTTTGGCACTCACTTAAGACAATGTGGAATTGTTTCACAGTTGACACCGCCCGGAACACCACAGCGTAATGGTGTGTTCGAACGTCGTAATCGAACCTTATTAGATATGGTACGTTCTATGATGTCTCTTGCTGATTTGCCACTATCGTTTTGGGGTTATGCATTAGAGACAGCTGCATTCACTTTAAATAGGGCACCATCGAAATCCGTTGAGACGACTCCATATGAATTGTGGTTTGGCAAGAGGCCAAAGTTGTCATTTCTTAAAGTTTGGGGCTATGATGCTTATGTCAAAAAGCTTCGGCCTGAAAAGCTGGACCCAAAGCGGAAAAATGCGTCTTCATAGGATACCCGAAAGAGACAGTCGGGTATACCTTCTATCTCAGATCCGAAGGCAAAGTGTTTGTCGCTAAGAACGGAACATTTCTTGAGAAAGAGTTTCTCTCGAAAGAATTGAGTCGGAGGAAAATAGAGCTTGATGAGGTTATTGAACCTTTACTTCAACCAGAAAGTAGCGCAACGAAGAAAGATGTTTCTGTGGAACCTACGACGGTAGAAGAGGAAGTTAATGATGACGATCATGAAGCTTCGGATCAAGCTACTATTGAACCTCGTAGGTCGACAAGCCCGCGTACTACTCCTGAGTGGTACGGCAACCCTGTCTTGGAGGTCATGTTGTTGGACAACAATGAACCTACGAGCTATGAAGGAGCAGTGATGGGTCTGGATTCCGAGAAATGGTTAGAGGCCATGAAATCCGAGATGGGATCCATGTATGAAAACACAGTATGGACTTTGGAAGTATTACCTGAAGGGCGAAAGGCCATTCAGAACAAATGGATCTTTAAGAATAAGACAGACGCGGACGGTAATGTCACCGTCTATAAAGCTCGACTTGTGGCAAAGGGCTTTTCACAAGTTCAAGGAGTTGACTATGATGAGACCTTCTCACCCGTAGCGATGCTTAAGTCTGTCAGAATCATGTTGGCAATAGCTGCTTATTTTGACTATGAAATTTGGCAGATGGATGTCAAAATAGTGTTCCTCAACGGTTTCCTTGAGGAAGAGTTGTATATGATGCAACCAGAAGGCTTTGTCGATCCAGAGAATGCTTACAAAGCTTGCAAACTCCAGCGATCCATTTATGGGTTGGTACAAGCATCTCGGAGTTGGAATAAGTGTTTTGATGAGGTGATCAAAGCGTTTCAGTTTATACAAGTTTAAGGAGAAGCTTGTATTTACAAGAAAGTGAGTTGGAGCTCTATAGCATTTCTAATATTATATGTGGATGACATATTGCTGATTGGAAACAATATAGAAATGCTGGAAAGCATGAAGCAATATTTGAACAAGAGTTTTTCAATGAAGGACCTAGGAGAAGTTGCTTTCATATTAGGCATTAAGATCTATAGAGATAGATCGAAACGCTTGATAACACTTTCACAGAGCACATACCTTGATAAAGTTTTGAAGAAGTTCAAAATGGATCAGTCCAAGAAGGGGTTCTTGCCTGTGTTACATGGTGTGAAGTTGAGTAAGACTCAATGCTCAGTGACTGCAGAGGATAGAGAAAAGATCAGTGTCATCCCCTATGCTTCAGCCATAGGCTCTATCATGTATGCAATGTTGTGCACAAGACCCGATGTCAGCCTTGCCATAAGTATGGCCGGAAGGTTTCAAAGTGATCTTGGAATGGAACACTGGACAGCGGCGAAGAATATCCTTAAGTACTTGAAAAGGACTAAGGAAATGTTTCTCGTTTATGAAGGTGATGAAGAGCTCGTCGTAAAGGGTTACGTCGATGCAAGCTTTGACACTGATCCGGATGACTCTAAGTCACAAACCGGATACGTATTTATTCTCAATGGGGGAGCGGTAAGCTGGTGCAGTTCGAAGCAAAGCATGGTAGCCGATTCTACATGTGAAGCGGAGTACATCACAGCCTCGGAGGCGGCGAAGGAAGGTGTCTGGATGAAGCAGTTCATGACAGATCTTGGAGTAGTGCCCAGTGCACTGAATCCAATGAACATGTTCTGTGACAACACTGGTGCCATTGCTCTGGCCAAGGAACCAAGGTTTCACAAGAGGACCAGACACATAAAGCGACGCTTCAACTCCATCCGCGATTACATCAAGGAGAAGGACATAAATATTTGCAAAGTGCACATGGATCTGAATGTTGTAGACCCATTGACTAAACCTCTTCCAAGGGCTAAACATGATCAACACCAGAACTGCATGGGTGTTCGATTCATTACAATGTAAATCACATAGTGATGTGAGCTAGATTATTGACTCTAGTGCAAGTGGGAGACTGTTGGAAATATGCCCTAGAGGCAATAAATAAAGTGTTTATAATTATATTTCCTTGTTCATGTTAATCGTTTATTATGCATGCTATAATTGTATTAATTGGAAACACATTACATGTGTGGTAAATATACAACACTTTGTCCCTAGTATGCCTCTAGTGAACTAGCTCATTGATCAAAGATGGTCAAGGTTTCCTGGCCATTGACATGTGGTGTCATTTGATAACGGGATCACATCATTAGGAGAATGATGTGATGGAAAAGACCCAAACTACAAATGTAGCATATGATCGTGTCAGTTTATTGCTACTGTTTTCTTCATGTCAAGTATATGTTCCTATGACCATGAGATCATGCAACTCACGGATACCGGAGGAGTGCCTTGTGTGTATCAAACGTCGCAACGTAACTGGGTGACTATACAGATGCTCTACAGGTATCTCCGAGGGTGTCTATTGAGTTTGCATGGATCAAGACTAGGATTTGTTACTCCGTGTGACAAAGAGGTATCTCAGGGCCCACTCGGTAATACAACATCACAATGAGCCTTGCAAGCAATGTGTCTAAGTGTTAGTCACGAGATCTTGTATTACGAAACGAGTAAAGAGACTTGCTGATAACGAGGTTGAACTAGGTATGGAGATACCGACGATCGAATCTCGGGCAAGTAACATACCGAAGAACAAAGGGAACATCATACGGGATTAACTGAATCCTTGACATAGAGGTTCGACCAATAAAATCTTCGTAGAATATGTAGGAACCAATATGTGCATCCATGTCCCGTTATTGGTTATTGACCGTAGAGGTGTCTCGGTCATGTCTACATAGTTCTCGAACCCGCAGGCTCTGCACACTTAAGGTTTGGTGACGTTTCGGTAGTATAGAGTTATGTATGGTGGTGACCGAAGGTTATTTGGAGTCCCAGATGAGATCCCAGACATCATGAGGAGCTCTAGAATGGTCCAGAGGTAAAGATTCATATATAGGAAGTCCTGTTTTGGTCGCCGGAAAAGTTTTGGGCTCATCGGTAGTGTATCGGGAGTGCCGGTAGTGTACCGGGAGACCTCCGAGAGGGGTATTTCGACCCAAGAGGCTTCATGGGCTGTGGGAGCGTGAATACCAGCCCTTAGTGGGCTGGTGGAAAACCCCACACAAGGCCCATGCGGCTAGAGAAGAAAATCCAAAGAGAAAAGGTGGAAAAAGGCAAAAATTGGGTGAATCCTAGTCCTACTAGGATTGGAGGTGGATTCCACCTCCACAACCTGGTTCGGCCGACTCCTTGTGGCTTGGCCCTTGGGCCAAGCCTCCTCCTCTCTTCCTCCTATATATACTGGTGGTTTTAGGGTTTTTGCATAGAATTTTAGCCACGTGCTGCCCGTTCCTCCAGTGCATAGTTTCTCCTCTAGATCGGATTTCTGCAATGCTTAGGCGAAGCCCTGCCGGAATAGCTCCACCACCATCGCCGGAGCGCCGTCACGCTATCGGAGTACTCTTCTTCCTCTCCACTCCTTCTTGCTAGATCAAGACGGCGGAGATCGTCATCAAGCTGTACGTGTGCTGAACGCGGAGGTGCCGTCCGTTCGGCGCTAGATCGGAAGGATCATGATCAAGTTCGTGGGACAGATCGTGATCAAGTTCGCGGGACGGATCGTGATTGGATTGCGGGACGGATCGTGATTGGATCACGGGATGCTCGGCGATTTGGATCGCAAAGACGTTCGACTACACCAACCGTGTTTCTTAACGCTTCCCGCTTAGAGATCTACAAGGGTACGTAGATCCACTCTCCCTCTCGTAGATGCTCATCACCATGGATAGATCTGCGTGTGCGTAGGAAATTTTTTGTTTCCCATGCAACGTTCCCCAACAATGATGTCTCCGACAAGTTCTTCAGTTGTAAGATGAAGGAAAATAGTTCTTTCAGTGAGCACATGCTCAAAATGTCTGGATTGCACAACCGCTTGTCTCAGCTGGGAGTTAATCTTCCAGATGACTCGGTTATTGACAGAATCCTCCAGTCACTTCCACCTAGATACAAGAGCTTTGTGATGAACTAGAACATGCAGGGTATGGAGAAGTCCATTCCTGAGTTGTACTCGATGCTGAAATCAGCGGAGGTCGAGATCAAAAAGGAGAATCAAGTGTTAATGGTGAATAAGACCACTAGTTTCAAGAAAGGCAAGGGTAAGAAGAAATTCAAGAAGGACGGCAAAGCAGTTGCCACGCCCGGTAATCAAGTTGCCGGGAAGAAGAATAAGAATGGACCCAAGTGTGAGACTGGGTGCTTTTATTGCAAGGGTACCGGTCACTGGAAGCGGAACTTCCCCAAGTACTTAGCGGATAAGAAGGTCGACAACGTTAAAGGTATATGTGATATACTTCTTATTGATGTGTACCTTACCAGCACTCGTAGTAGCTCCTGGGTATTTGATACCGGTGCAGTTGCTCACATTTGTAACTCCAAGCAGGAGCTGCGGAATAAGCGGAGACTGGCAAAGGACGAGGTGACGATGCACGTCGGGAATGGTTCCAAGGTCGATGTGATCGCCTTTGGCACGCTGCCTCTACATCTACCTTCGAGATTAGTTTTAAACCTCAATAATTGTTATTTAGTACCAGCTTTGAGCATGAACATTGTATCTGGATCTCGTTTGATGCGAGATGGCTACTCACTTAAATCTGAGAATAATGGTTGTTCTATTTATATGAGAGAAATGTTTTATGGTCATGCCCCTCTGGTCAATGGTTTATTTTTGATGAATCTCGAACGTGATGTTACACATGTTCATAGTGTGAGTACCAAAAGGTGTAAGGTTGATAACGATAGTCCCACTTACATGTGGCACTACCGCCTTGGTCATATTGGAGTCAAACGCATGAAGAAACTCCATGCTGATGGACTTTTGGAGTCTCTTGATTTTGAATCATTTGACACGTGCGAGCCATGCCTAATGGGCAAGATCACCAAGACTCTGTTCTCCGGAACAATGGAGCGAGCAAGTGACTTGTTGGAAATAATACATACCGATGTATGCGGTCCAATGAGCGTTGAGGCTCATGGTGGCTACCGTTATGTTCTCACCCTCACTGATGACTTAAGCAGATATGTGTATGTCTACTTAATGAAACACAAGTCTGAAACCTATGAAAAGTTTAAGGAATTTCAGAGTGAGGTAGAGAATCAACGTGACAGGAAAATAAAGTGCCTACGATCTTATCATGGCGGAGAATATTTGAGTCACGAGTTTGGCACGCACCTAAGGAAATGTGGAATTGTTTCACAACTCACGCCGCATGGCACACCTCAACGAAATGGTGTGTCTGAACGTCGTAATCACACTCTATTGGATATGGTGCGATCTATGATGTCTCTTGCCGACTTACCGCTATCATTTTGGGATATGCATTAGAGATTATCGCATTCACTTTAAATAGGGCACCGTGAAAGTCCGTTCAGACGACACCGTATGAATTATGGTTTGGAAAGAAACCTAAGCTATCATTTCTAAAAGTTTGGGGATGCGATGCTTATGTGAAGAAACTTCAACCTGAGAAGCTCGAACCCAAAGCGGAAAAGTGCGTCTTCGTAGGATACCCCAAAGAAACTGTTGGGTATACCTTTTACCTCAGATCCGAAGGCAAATTCTTTGTTGCCAAGAATGGATCCTTTCTCGAGAAAGAGTTTCTCTCAAAAGAAGTAAGTGGGAGGAAAATAGAACTTGATGAGGTAATTGTACCTCCACTCGAACCAAAGAGTAGCGCAGCACGAGAAGTTGTTTCTGTGGAGCCTGCACTGGCGGGAGAGGAAGTTAATGATGATGATCATGAAACTTCAGATCAAGTTGCTATTGAACCTCAAAGGTCCACCGGGACATGTTCCGCACCAGAGTGGTATGGCAACCATGTCCTGGAGATCATGTTGTTGGACAATGGTGAACCTTCGAACTATGAAGAAGCGATGGCGGGCCCGGATTCCAACAAATGGCTTGAAGCCATGAAATCCGAGATAGGATCCATGTATGAGAACAAAGTATGGACTTTGGTGGACTTGCCTGATGATAAGCGAGCCATAGAAAACAAATGGATCTTTAAGAAAGAAGACTAACGCGAATGGTAATGTGACCGTCTATAAGGCTCGGCTTGTCGCTAAGGGTTATCGACAAGTTCAAGGAGTTGACTACGATGACACTTTCTCACCCGTAGCGATGCTGAAGTCCGTCCGAATCATGTTAGCAATTGCCACATTTTATGATTATGAGATCTGGCAAATGGACGTCAAAACGGCATTGCTTAATGGCTTCCTTAATGAAGAATTGTATATGATGTAGCCGGAAGGTTTTGTCGATCCTAAGGATGCTAACAAGGTATGCGAGCTCCAGCGCTCCATCTATGGGCTAGTGCAAGCATCTCGGAGTTGGAACATTCGCTTTAATGAGGTGATTAAAGTGTTTGGACTTATACAGGTTTATGAAGAACCCTGTATTTACAAGAAAGTGAGTGGGATCTCTGTAGCATTCCTCATATTATATGTGGATGACATATTGTTGATGGGAAATGATATAGAACTCTTGGAAAGTATAAAGGCCTACTTAAATAAGTGTTTTTCAATGAAGGACCTTGGAGAAGTGCTTACATATTAGGCATCAAGATCTATAGAGATAGATCGAGACGCCTCATTGGTCTTTCACAAAGCACATACCTTGACAAGATATTGAAGAAGTTCAATATGGATCAGTCCAAGAAGGGTTCTTGCCTGTGTTGCAGGGTGTGAGATTGAGTACGACTCAATGCCCGACCAAGGCAGAGGATAGAGAAAAGATGAGTGTCATCCCCTATGCTTCAGCCATAGGCTCTATTATGTATGCCATGCTGTGTACCAGAACTGATGTGAACCTTGCCATAAGTTTGGTAGGGAGGTACCAAAGTGATCCCGGAGCGGAACACTGGACAGCGGTCAAGAATATCCTAAAGTACCTAAAGAGGACCAAGGACATGTTTCTCGTATATGGAGGTGCCGAAGAGCTCGTCGTAAAGGGTTACGTCGATGCTAGCTTTGACACAGATCCGGATGACTCCAAGTCACAAACCAGATATGTGTATATTTTGAACGGAGGTGCAGTCAACTGGTGCAACAACAAGCAAAGCATCGTGGCGGCATCTACATGTGAAGCGGAGTACATAGCTGCTTCAGAAGCAGCACAGGAAGGAGTCTGGATGAAGGAGTTCATCACCGACCTAGGAGTGATTCCCAATGCGTCGGGCCCAATGACTCTACTCTGTGACAACACTGGAGCTATTTCCCTTGCCAAGGAGCCCAGGTTTCACAAGAAGACAAGACACATCAAGCGCCGCTTCAACTCCATCCGTGGATATGTCTAGGATGGAGATATAGATATTTGTAAAGTACATACGGATCTGAGTATCGGAGATCCGTTGACTAAAACTCTCTCACAAGCAAAACATGATCAACACCAGAACTCTATGGGTGTTCAATACATCACAATGTAACTAGATTATTGACTCTAGTGCAAGTGGGAGACTATTGGAAATATGCCCTAGAGGCAATAATAAAATGGTTATTATTGTATTTCCTTGTTCATGATAATTGTCTATTGTGCATGCTATAATTGTGTTAACGGAAAACCGTAATGCATGTGTGAATACATAGACCACAACATGTCCCTAGTGAGCCTCTAATTGGCTAGCTCGTTGATCAATAGATGATCACGGTTTCATGACCATAGACATTGGATGTCGTTGATAATGGGATCACATCATTAGGAGAATGATGTGATGGACAAGACCCAATCCTAAGCATAGCACAAGATCGTGTAGTTCATCTGCTGAAGCTTTTCTAATGTCAAGTATCATTTCCTTAGAATATGAGATTATGCAACTCCTGGATACCGTAGGAATGCTTTGTGTGTGCCAAACGTCATAACATAACTGGGTGGCTATAAAGGTACACTACAGGTATCTCCGAAAGTATCTGTTGGGTTGGCACAAATCGAGACTAGGATTTGTCACTCCGTGTGATGGAGAGGTATCTCTGGGCCCACTCAGTAAGACATCATCATAATGAGCTCAATGTGACTAAGGATTTAGCCACGGGATGATGTGTTACGGAACGAGTAAAGAGACTTGCCGGTAACGAGATTGAACAAGGTATAGGGATACCGACGATCGAATCTCGGGCAAGTATCATACCAGTAGACAAAGGGAATTGTATACGGGATTGATTGAATCCCCGACATCGTGGTTCATCCGATGAGATCATCGTAGAGCATGTGGGAGCCAACATGGGTATCCAAATCCCATTGTTGGTTATTGACCGGAGAGGTGCCTCGGTCATGTCTACGTGCCTCCCGAACCCGCAGGGTCTACACACTTAAGTTTCGATGACGCTAGGGTTATAGGGAAATAGTGTACGTGGTTACCGAAGGTAGTTCGGAGTTCCGGATGAGATCCCGGACGTCACGAGGAGTTCCGAAATGGTCCGAAGGTAAAGATTCATATATAGGAAGTGAGGTTTTGGTCACCCGAAGTGTTTCGGACATCACCGGTAACGTACCGGGACCACTGGAAGGGTTTCGGGGGTCCACCAAGTGGGGCCACCGGCACCAGAGGGCTGCATGGGCTGCAAGTGGGAGGGAACCAGCCCCTAGGTGGGCTAGTGCATCCCCCAAAAGGGGCCAAGGAGCAACACAAGAGGAGAGGGGGCAAACCCTAGCCCAGATGGGCCTAAGGCCCACCTAGGGCGCCGCCCCTCCCCTCTTTCCCTCTGGCCGCTGCACCAGATGCCATCTGGGGCTTCCGCCGGCCCCTAGGGTGGGAACCCTAGGGGCTGTGCCCTCCCTCCTCCTCCTCCTCCTAAATATAGTGGGGTTTTGGGGGCTGCCAAACACACGAGTTCCTCTCTCTCTCTCTCGATGCAGCCCTACTCCTCCTACTCCTCGCCCTCCGTAGTGCTTGGCGATGCCCTGCTGGAGTACCACGCAGCTCCACCGTCACCACGTCGTCGTGCTGCCGGAGCTCTCCCTCAACCTCTCCTTCCTCCTTGCTAGATCAAGGCGTAGGAGACGTCACTGGGTTGCACGTATGTTGAACACAGAGGCGCCGTTGTTCGACGCTTAGATCGGAATCCACCGCAATCTGAATCGATGCGAGTACGACTCCACCAACCGCGTTCTAGTAACGCTTCCGCTTTGCGATCTTCAAACGTATGAAGATACACTCTCCCTTTGCTCGTTGTTGGTTTCTCTATAGATAGATCTTGGTGACAGCGTAGAAAAAATTTGATTTACTACTACGTCTCCCAACATATATATATATATATATATATATATATATATATATATATATATATATATATAGAAAATCTATTCATCACCCAGGATGTAGAATATGTTATTCTTCACCCGAGATAATATTACGATCAGTTCATAAAAAAATTACATTTGAAATACAAAAAGTTACATTTTATTGAATCACTATGTAAATGTTGCCATAAGAAAATAAAATTATATCTCACAAGACAAAAAAAATTAAAATTACTATATATTTTACACTATTTTTGAGTTTGTAATTTTACATGACATAAAATATTTTTTACGGTGTTATATATTTTCTTACGGTCTCTTTTTACGTATGAAATGAGACAAAAATTACGAAACATAAAATTTATGGTGCATTGGTGTTAAAATAGAGGGGGATGAAGAATAACTATTCCTCACCCAGGGTGACGAATAGCGATAGAAACTCTATTCATCATCCAGGGTGCACAATAAGTTATTCTTCACCCGAGGTAATCTATATATATATATATATATATATATATATATATATATATATATATATATATATATTGTGAAGTTCCAACCCGAAGTCTCACCACGGAGGCAAGGCGCAGCATGAGTGACTGGTTCAGAAAGGTAAAGATTATTGACACATAAATTGCAACCTCGAAACGTAACAAGGCTGTACCCTGTACAATGGTAAATACGCATTGCACCTGTTTGTCAGTCAGAGGAACGCTGAATAATCCATAGAATAGAATGGTTCGAAATTTCATCAAATTAGACAGCACAGTGCAGGTTCCGGTAATAATAGCCTTAAATAAAAGCAGTCTTCAAGAGAGCGATCAAGTTAATCAAATTTAACAGCACAGTGCAGGGCCCAATGCTGATCCCTTCCGTTCCTTGAACAGCTCCAATCAGGGTAATGTTTCACGGCATAGGGCAGGTTCATTTTGAAGAGAGCGATCAAGTTCTAACTGGCCTCAGTCTCGAACTTGAGGCAGATCCCCATGCAGAAGAGCTCCTGGTAGAGCAGCTTTGCGCCGTAAGGCACCTTGATCCGGAGTATGTTCTCAGCCGACTTGCAGAAGCCGCAGTAGGGGCCATGGACCTTCCTCCCCCCTTCTGCGGGCCTCAGGACCACGTTCGCCACCCGCTCGCACATCTGGCAGATGTGCAGCTGCGACAAGTCGCTGAGCGTGAAGAGCCGCTCGTGGAGGTTGGCGGTGACGCCATGAGCGAGGAGGCAGTCGCGCTCCATCTCCCCGAACTTGACACCACCGAACCTCTTCCTGTCCTCCACTGGCTGCCTCGTGAGCGGGTGCACCGGTCCGGTGTTGCGGAACTTCACCTTGTCCTCGGCCATGTGAGTGAGCCTCTGGTAGTAGGTTGGCCCCATGAACACCAAAGAGCTCATCCTTTCACCATTCTGGCCATTTAGAACGCTCTCACCTCCCCACCTTGAAAAACCAGCTCTAGATTGGGGTGCAATGAAGAAAGACAAAAGTGCATGAGCAAGACTCACAAAATAGTAGTACTACCTAACATATGGGCTTGAGCATGTAAAGTTGCATCTTATTCTGCTTGGCAGTTCGCTTTGCGCACGTGCAAGTATGTTTGCTTGTGGAAGAAGAGAATCATTGATTGCAACAGAAAATTGAAGAAAACAATCAAATTCCTCATTACACACTTACTTGTGCAATTGGTCCGTGATCACGTCCACAGACGGAGTGGTAAATGGCGTTGCAAATCTGGACATCCCACCAAGGGCTATTCCCTTGCCCAATGCAGCCTCAAGCAGCTGACCAGGAGTTTGGCGAGTTGGAAAGCCATGTGGATTTATCACGATATCTGGAACTATTCCTTGGCAAGTAAATGGGAAGTTCTCCTGAGAATCCAAAAGACCAATAACTCCTTTCTGGCCATGCATGCTGGCGAACTTGTCCCCAACACAAGGTTGGCGAACCTACAACAAATGTCACATTTATAAAATCACTAAATTTAACAAATGTCAATCAAGCGGCAAATTTTACTCTGCACAATTATATGGTGCAACACATTTCAATTCTTAACTTTGACCATCAATATCTCCAATCAAACATAGATTATATGCGACAAAAGTTATAACATTGAATTCATTTCTTGATAAAGTTTTTGATGGTATAATTTTTATAACACATTACTTAGACTTATATCGGTTTTATTGATGGTCAAAGTCAAAACACAAAAAACAGCAGGCCATGTAAATAGGGACGGAGGGAGTATATAGGAGTTTAGGACCATCGAAAGTAAATATTGCTATGGTTCATATGAAGGTATTAGAACAGAACAGAAATACGAAAACGGAAAACAAAGATCGATAATACAATGGCAGCTGGGTGAACTCAGAGGCTCAAGGCTCTAGTCTAAATAATAGAGGCAAACATTGTAGACCACCTATCATCCCCTAAAATTATACTCCCTCCATTTCATAATGTAGTGTGTATACATTTTTTTCAATAGTCAAACTTTGACCATGTTTGGAGAGAAATATATTTACATTTATAATACCAAATGCATATCGTTGAATAAATAGTGAGTTAAATGTTCGCATTTTATATGTTTGGTATTGTAGATATAGACAGTTTTCTCTATTAAATTGGTCAAATTTTGCTAAGTTTGACTTTTCAGAAAATCTATATGCACTACATTATGGAACAAAGGGAGTAATAACCATCATCAGATGAGCAAAATGAAACATGTCATCAAAAGGTAAAGACTATTAGAATGGATAATTAATTACTATTCCATGGGGAAATGCCAATATATGTCATGTACTAATTACCAATCACATCATATAAAATATACTTGTAGCATAAGCCCCCCGTCAAATTATTGATATCAATAACATGAGTGATTTCACGAGATACAAACCAAACCAAACATGTGCACAGCATCATTTTGAAGTCACGTTGTATTTTCTGCATATGTCGTTACAATTGATAGAAAGGCACCACGGACAACAAGAAAAACTGATCGAAGATGGGAAATGTCAAACGAAACATATGGTGCCTGGTTAGCTATTTTTTAACTAGACTAACAAATATAGGAGTCCTTCATAGGTGAAGATTTTTTGCTCCCAAACTCAAGTGAACTCTAATTTATTTGAAAAGTGTATTTTTATGTTTCAAAATACAATATGGTAAGAAAAACTGCATTCTCTTCATTTCCAGGTTGCGCAAAAAAAAGGTGGCCTAAAATAGAAAATATTTATTTTGTACAACCTCTGTACACTAATATAAGACGTTTTTGCAGTTCAATTCAATTTGAACTGCAAAAACATCTTAGATTAGTTTACAGAGGGAGTACTTTACTATGTTAGCTTATCTTTGTTTTCTTGCCCACCCATGAATGAAAACACTTTCCTCGAAATCATGCAGATTTGTAGAGTATTTCCACAGGTGCACATGGGGATTTTTCAGACTGTTTTCCAAACTTCAAAAATAATTTTTCCAATTTAAATAAATAAATAAATAGTATCTAGGAAGAGCATATGTCACTTGTCCAACAAAAAAAATTATTGATAGTAAAAATACATTATAGAAACACAACATATGAGGAATTTCAGTTTGATCTTTTGGATATAAAGACAATTAAACAGATAAAATATAATGCCAAGCAGAACTGTCTATTAATGCCACAGCATGTAAACAAGGATCACGAAATAAAATGCAGAATGACTTCTGTAAAGATTACATTATTCACCTGTCTTAGAGTAACAACTGCAGAGTTCTTCCCATCATCATTAGCTGACAGAACAACCTTGTTCACCATCCCTTTTTCAGTATGCATAAGCTTCATACTATGATCTTCACCAGACTCTGAGACCTTCCCAATGACAATGTCGCCACTTTGAAGACTGGCTCCAACATATGGTAATCCATCGATATCCAGATTGTCAACACGTCCTTTCTTGCTTTGGGTTTTTCCAAAGTCAGTTTTTTCCCTGTGTTTGAGTCTTCTGGTCACCTCTTTGTTTTCTGTCTGTGCTTTGTAGCTCTTGAAATGAAGTGTCCGGAACATGCCACGCTCTAACGAAGCTCTATTAAATACCAGGGAGTCTTCTTGGTTAAATCCCTGATGAACATTGACTGAAACTATCGCATTTTGGCCATTGAAATACTCTGGTCTAGTAAGGCCTCTCCTACCAAGACAGTCAGATAATACAGTTTTGAACAGAGGTCTCTGTGGATAGTACATTTGATGAAAACGGGTATCAACTCTATACTGAGAATTTGTAGGCGAGTAGCCAATAGCCTGTTGTGATAGTTTTTCAGCTTGCATCAAAACTCTCTTAGCAGAATTGTGGTTGACAAAGGGAATTATACCACAGCTCAACCCTAGCAAGAAAGAAGGGTCGAGTTCACAATGGCTATAGTACAAAAGACCCTCTTTTTTGTCCCCTGAAAAGAGATCCTTAATTCCACAAGCACATTGGATATCGTCCTCCTCTTCAGCACCAATCAGTTCAATTATATTTTGGTCCATAAGTTGCTGAAACGAGTATGACCCACCACTCGGTTTAGCGATGCTTTTAAGATTTTCAACTATAAGAAGTGGCCTTAGAATTCTTCCCGCATCAGAAAAGACACGAACTTCTTTATCTAGCTTGTCCCTTTTGATTTCCACCTAAACAAAGTTAGGCATGGAAACAAGAACCATGTTATCTTGTGGCACATATGTGTTCTTACATACTGCACAAAATAGAAAATCATATTCTCATGCTTGTGGCAAAATATGGCGCAACAATGATATATCTCAAATACACAATGTCTGAGCTCGGATTACCTAGATTTGGTAAGAAACTAATAATCATGCACAAAATGAACAATGTAAATAAATCATGAGAAGTATTTCAATTTGCATGAAAGAGCAAATGGATTTCAGGTATAAAAACTAACAAACATGATCCAAGGTAAAAATTGGGTAGTTAAACAGAATCAGGAAATAGGCAAACTGCAAACCTGTGGATCAATTTGCTTGCTGCGTCTCATATTTCTTAGATTCGTGACAAATTCGCCTGGGTATGCACTCACACCAACCAAATCTCCATTCAAGAAGATCTTTTCTGTACCACCAATCTCTTGTACAAGAACTTCATCTAGTTTCTTCATTCCGCAAGAGACAAATAAGTCAATCAAAGGCTTCCTTATCACAGAGCTAACCACGGCACTAGCAGCTAGGTTCTTCACAAATCCACATCTTTCACCATCAGGAGTGGACATGAAACACAATTTACCCCAGTAGGAGGGATTCCTACAGAAGCATTTTCCATGTCAGTTCACAATACGCTATTTAGAAAGCATAGAATGTGCATGAACCGCTATACGTAAAAAGGGAACAACTTACGGATATCTAGCATCTCCAGCACTTCCCCAGTATGCAGACAATTGTCTTGTCTTCCTCATGTCCGACATCATTTGAAGCGGATTTGTTCTTCGAAGGGTTGCAACAATCCCTGAGCACCTTCCATATTTATATGGGTGGCACCAGGAACCGGTGGAGAAGGCACGGTTCAGACCATTGGTAATAATTGAGGCATCAACATAATGATCGAGAACTTGTAAGTCACCATCACCACTCAAATGCCTCTGCATCACCGTGACCATGTGTCTCGTTGCACGCCTAATATGCACCCAAAGTTCTCTACGGAGCAGCTGACATGCTAGATCTAGCCTCTTGTTACGGAAGTCATCCTTGTTATCACATTTCCGACGGCCACAGTAGGCCATTAGCAGACATTTCATCATGTAACCCAAGAAAAGTGCTTTGCACCTATTGTCATTGACACCAGGAAACAGATACTTACCAACATACCCATCGAAGGATTCTTCTGGTGGAAAATTCGTTTTTCTGATATACTCATCAACATATTGACGGGCTCTACCTCCTCCACGGAAACCTTCACATTGTTCATGAGATTGTTTTATAGTTGCTGATAATATGTTGACCAAAGAAGCATCACAATCTTGTATGTCGATCATATCAAAAGCTTCCTTATCTGATGACACACCTAGTGCAAAAAACATTATCCATATTGGCATAGTCGCACCCAAGAAGGACAGGTTAATGACTTTATGGAAACCATCATTCTCTTTAGACTGAACAATTTTAACATAGATCTTTTCTCGTTTGATTTGAGACAAGTAAGAAGCATTCCAACTTGGCGAGTTAGTCACCCAAATCCTGGATAAGCATCTCCCTTCTTCAGCAATAAATGCCTACAGAGTTGAAAGCAATGAAAACATCTGAGGCTAAAAACCAAGATGTGGTACAAAGACAACATTTCTACATGGCATAAGTAATTGATGTTAAGAGTTATATTCTGTTTCCATGTAGCCTGTATAGTTCCCCTATAGTATAAGGGGCTTTCTGCATATAGTAATGCTATTCATCACCCAGGGTGCAGAATAAGTTATTCTTCACCCGAGGTAATCTTACGATCGTTTCATAAATAAATTACATTTGGAATACAAATACCTACATTCATATTGATTCACTTCGTAAAATTTGGCATAAGAAAACAAAAATATAGGTCATAAGACCAGAAAAATAGCAGTTTAAGCGTTTGTAATTTTACGTCACGTAAAATATTTTTTACGGCGATTATATATTTTATTACGTTCTCTTTTTACGTATGAAATAATACAAAATTTACGGAACGTAAAATTACGGTGCATTGATATTAAAATAGAGGAGGGGTGAAGAATAACTATTCCCCATCCAGGGTGACGAATAGATTAAATCTGAAGAATGTTGAGCAAGCGGCAGTTCAGCAACTGAAAATTTCTTCACCAGAATTACACTATAATGCAAGTGTGAGTTATTCGAACAGGTCTGTATTAAAATATCGCACAACATATCTAAGTAACACAATCAATTTCCTTAAACCTATAAAAAAGAGTTGGTGGTTATGGTCTGTTTCCCTTGGGGTTATAGTATACCAACTGTTGGTTCGCTTCTAACAACAGAGATTGAGATCGGATTGCTGACCATCCAGTAAATTCTGTTTTGCCAAAAACAACCTATCTATATGAAGTTTGCAGACACACCGAGCACCGAGCAGTACTTGAAATTAGTTAGGCTTGTAAATATGCAATATGAATTATTTTTTCCGTAGCAACGCACAGGTTCCTTGATAGTAAAGTAGTAATACATGAGGTTCCATTTTAACTATGGTCACGTTCTTAAAAGTATATCACAAGTCAAGATAGATTTTGCTAAATTCATATATGCATGGCACTAGTAGGATTCTTCTCTTGCATGGCTTTTCAGATGTTCTATTAAATATCATCAGATATCTGAAACAAGATATTTCCATTCAAATTTAACAATAGCATAGATTGCAGATCCTTTAAAGGCTATAAAGTGTGCAATACAATGTGAAAATGCAATGATTATTGTGGAAACATGTTCAGACCAGAATTAATAGGATACATCATGTAAGGCAATACCTTTTCCGTTCCCTTGATCAGAAAGTATCCACCATAATCAAACTGGCATTCGGTTTCCTGAAGTTCATACAGCCAGCACAAATTTGACTTCACCATGAGAGGCAACCTGCCAATGGTGACCCATTTAGTTTCTGATGACAATATAAGTTTCTTCTGGATATATGGATCCTTCCCGGTTTTTGATTTGTCACTTTGGTTGAGTGAATAAACCTAATACATACAGTGAAAACACTAATAAATCAGATGGAACAACATATAACAAGATCTCAGATTCTCGGTTACGCAAAATTCAGCGTGATATCTTGACTACAAACAGGAGAATAACGTCGACTCACATCCACTTATTAGTAGAGGCAAACAGTTGTGTGGTTTCACTAAGGTCGGACATGTCAAGATCAATGTTAGTGTGCTGAGGAAGAGCGTAATCAACACATGTAATACAAACTTACAAGACCATTGCATGCACGGTAAGAGAAAACATAAGAGACATGGACAAAGTGTCATATGACGTTGCATATGCCATTCAAACTTACAAGAGCATTGCATGAGGTTCATTTAAGAGAAAACATGTGACGTTCAAGACAACAAGTAAACATCAGTTTCATCACAAGAAGTTAAAACTCATTAAGCATTAACTTCTGTGATACTTATAAAGTTGAAAATACTATCCAAAAGGGTTGAGATCAATTTTAAATTTCCTATGAAGGCATGACTTAATCTATCATTTCCTTTTCTTGTATATATAGTGCAGTTACTTGTACCAAATACAGTATGGTTGTCCACTGAGTAAGGAGTAGGGAGCATCCTGACCTGAACAGTCATTTCTACATTCATCTTAGAAGAATGTCATGTTCTGAAGGCGGCATGGACAGGCTTCAGTGGGAGTTTCTGCTCATCGAGATCACTGTTGTCAGCCCAAAACGTCGGCTTCTCAAGCTCCACTCTGCCAAACTTGACGGTTGCATTTCTCCAGTCACCTACTCTCTTTGAAGGATCATAATCAGGCTCGACAGATATTTCCCCTAGAGAATCAAATAGCTCTTGTAGCTCATGGGAGATAAAATCATTGTAGGAGTTTATCTGATGGCTGATCAGCCCTTTTTCAGTGAAGAAGGATCGTGCTGCTTCTTTACAGAACTTCTCCAGGCTTGAACTATTGAAGTCAATTGGTACTTGCACACTTGGGTCTGAAGAAGACTTCACTTTCCCTTCATCTGCCACACCCATAGGAGACAGCCCTCCAGATGGTTTCTGCTCCCCTTTTGCATCCTGTTTTACATAAAACTTGCCTTCCTCGTCGCAATCCAAAACCATAAAATCGGTGACATCGATCTCAGTATCTGGTCCATTTGGTGACTGCTGACCGAGGTTCATTTCCGGCTCTTCCATCGCTGAACCACCGGGCACGCAGCTGCCACATGTCAAGAAAGGGATTTTTTTTAAATCAGTTTTCACAAGAGAGAAAGAAGAGGAACACATGTCAACAAAGCCCCTTATCTGAATAAACAAGAGAAGAGGAACATTGCAACAGAGTCATCAAATATGGAGTAGTAGTACATTATGCAATCTGGCTGCAGTTAACAGAAAGACATGCAGAGATAGCTCCACAAGACAAGACATTGGCCACTGAAAACCAGAACCACCAACAATTCGTATTTCCCTAGACAGTAGTAACAGCATAACATAAAAAATAATGCACCGGCGGATCAAGACAATAATTCCTCAGCACTAACCCCAGCGTCCGAGAGAAAAAGGAAAAAAAGAAACTCAATTCGTCGCATTACCCAGGGCACAAACCACCGAAGGGTATGTATATATATATAAAAAAACAGAGCACCGGCGGCTCGCCACCGGCTCCCTCCCTAAACCCTCGCTCGTGCCGCACAAGGTCTTTTCTTTGTTTCTTTCTTTCGCAGAAAAATAACTCTCTTTTTTCTTTCGGAAGAGCACAAGGTCGAGCCGCGACCAAACGAACGATGCCACGGGAAACCAACCAGCGAGCGGCCGCGAGCAGAGCAGAGCAAAGGCGGCATTGCACCCGAGACGCGGCAAGAAAACCCCCGCGACGGCGGCGTCGAGAAACAAAGACAAAAGCGCGGAAATGGGGGAGAGGGTGGCGTATGGGGCGGGAGACGGCGGGGCTACCTGCGCGCCGGCGATCGCCGAACGCCGCCGCCGGTGGAGGCGAGGGAAACCCTACGGCGTTGCGGTCGAGGTTGGGGTTTTCTTTCTGGATTTGGAAGGCTGGGGTTTTAGGCAGGCGGGGCAGGCAGAGAGCGTGAGAGCGACGCGACCGAGGACCGAGGAGGTGCCGAGGACGAAGCAAGGACGGAAGTGGGAAGGGGGCCAGTGATGAGGCGCTTCCCCTTCGCCTCCGCCTCTGCTTTATGCAGTGCAGCAGGATCGGTTGTTGGGATTGGGGGCTGGTTTTTTTGCTCCGCTCGTCCTTCCCCTCTGTCTGTCGCTTTGACTGCTGGGCGCCGGTCCCATCTGTCGGTCTGCTGACCGGGGTCCATTGCCGTCCGCTCTGCAGGTCTGCAACGGGTGGACGGACGGGTGGTTCTACGACTTGGAAACTGATTTTCCTCTCTGTAAATGTTGGAGTGGGAGGAGACGGCAACAAACAAGAACGGGATAGTATGTATGCTTTTATATTTCTTTACGGATGGAGTACGTGTGTGTATATGTGCTATGTTGACTTTTTGCTATGTATTGTGTAGATGAGTGAACGAGATTTATTGGGAATCTCTGTCGTGGAAGAGGAACGGGCCTTCTAGCGTGCGCCGTAAAGCGGGTGGGGCGGCTGAGAAAGGTGGTCCTCTTGGCTGC
Source organism: Hordeum marinum (assembly GCA_022496015.1). Taxonomy (NCBI): domain Eukaryota; kingdom Viridiplantae; phylum Streptophyta; class Magnoliopsida; order Poales; family Poaceae; genus Hordeum; species Hordeum marinum. Next base: position 370,511,917 of record CM039678.1, on the reverse strand, counting down.
ATGTTCATGTTGTTCGGGGTGAGCTCTTGGAGGGGCAGCTCGACGTGATGCATAAGGCACAAGACAAGAAACTCAATTGGCTTGGGATGTGCATCCGAGATCAAGGAGATGTGGATAGATGCATCAATGCCTATACACTATGCGTTTGTGGTGCTTTGCTGGGCTCTTCAATGTGTGTGGGGGGGGTAGGGGGTCGTTCTGGTCCTTCCTATCCAAGCCCACTCCGTTGCTAGATTCGATTGGACATGATCAGTGTTTTCTTTTCTTTCTCGCTATCCACGATTGAGGGACCACAATTAGGCTCCAAGTTTAACTATATGTTGTGTTGCGTGATGATAACGAATATCAATGTGATGTCGTGTGATAAGGAATATAAATGTGGCGTTGTGGTTGCATTGTAGTACCCAATTGGACAGCGACCATTTCGTCACCGTCTGTCTAGCCGAAGACGTGACGAGAGGGCATGCGAACGCCAAAAGTTTGCGTTGGGTTGTCTGGTTCCCGCGCGCCGGTACATCAATTCAGTCGGGTACGTGATTCTCACGACCATGTGAAGTCGTCGAGACCATGCGTGTACATCTGGTCCACTGATGACAGGATTTGGATACGATAATCAACCCACATGCGCTAGTCGACTGGGGTTCGCGTGAGAAAGTGTCCGGGTGGACAAGGCCCTCAACATCTAATCAATAACAACGGGTAAAATCGCTGCATAACATCCCCATCAGACCCCACCACCTAGAGAAAAAAAGACACGCACCCTACACAACGACACGACACGGGGTAGGCAAAGGCCCTGTGTATATGAATGATACCAACGGGTGAGAGCGCCGCATGAGGGACAAGACACGTCGGCCAACCACGACCTGCAAGGGCAAAAGTTCGAGCCAGTCAAAGCTTCTCCGCATTCGAGCAAGACCAACGGGTGACAATATAGAATGTCTCAATCAAATACCACCAACCAGAGAACAAAACATGCATGCCCTCACTCGACATCGTACACGTCGATCGGGCTCACATGGCGCATTCGGAACAAACATCCTGCAGGCAGGGCAAGGGGAAAGCCTTCAGACGAGGTGGCCTCGCACATTGTAACGATGCCGGACACGGTAGTCAAACTTGCATATGAGGCTTGTCATTTGATGGTCGCCATTTCATCATTGGCTTTGTAGCAGAAGATGTGATAAGAAGGCCGGATAGTTAAACCTTGTGTGGTTCCCAACGCAGAAAAGCCATGATGGCCTTTTAGAGGCCAATACCCAGAGGGTTGTAGCGACAGATACTTGCAACAATCTTATATTTTTTGTATGAAGTCGATGCGTTCGTTTTATCACATGTTTGTTAATAATAGATAACCCTAGTGTAAGGGATATTTATACCCTAACGGTTTTGATGATTGATGACAATACTTTTGCGGACTAATCGTGTGCATTGAGCTTTCAGAGATTATCAGGTGGCACAAGACGGTTATTTCCCCCTCCGGATGATAAAAGAGAAGATGGTTATTTTTCGATGATTTAGTGTTGGTTGACTTGAGTCATAGGAAAATCCATACTATCAAGAGGGGGTCCGCATTCGGAAAGGCTAGGTGGAATCAAGACGCACACTTCTGCACCCGTCCGTTTCTGCAATTGGAGCTCTACCCTGTGCCCTTGGCTGCCTCAGAAATATCCGGGCGGTAGTACCGCTGACCTGAATGGTAGTATCGCCTGGTACTACCGCCCGTGTCCACGGTAGTACCGTTGTATATTTCTGGCACCTCACGTTGTAACGATGCCAGACACGATAGTGCGTCTCCAGAGTTGTAGTTGTTGCTTCTGTGAGGGCAGTAGTACCGCTGGGGTGACCAGGTTTCCCACATGGGGCACCAGGCAATTCCTCCTTAGTTGTCTGGTGACCTGTGCCACCAGAGCGGTAGTACCAAGCGGTACTACCGCTGCCCCATAGTACTGGGTGGGTGCCGCTCCCCGAAGCACTAGTACCGCTAAAGTGCGGCTGGTTGGTTGGTAACGGGCAGATCCCCTTCCCCACTATATAAGGGGCCTTCTTCCCCAAGGAGACTCACCTCTTATCCTCCCAAAAGCTCCATTGTTTCTCCAAGCTCCATTTTTGCCTGATCTCTCTCCCTAGCCAACAAAACTTGTTGATACTCTAGGGTTTGGTTGAGAGGGCCCCGATCTGCACTTCCACCAAGAGAAATTTGATTCCCCCCACTAATCCCTTGCGGATCTTGTTACTCTTGGGCGTTTGAGCACCCTAGATGGAAGAGGTCACCTCGAAGCCATAGTCCAGTGTGGTGAAGCTTCGTGGTGTCATTGGGAGCCTCCAATTCAGTTGTGGAGATTGCCCCAACCTTGTTTGTAAAGGTCCGGCTACCGCCTTCAAGTGCACCACTAATGGAATCACGACACCTCGCATTGTGTGAGGGCGTGAGGAGAATACGGTGCCCCTAGTGGCTTTTTCGGGAGCATTGTGCCTCCACACCGCCCCAACGGAGACGTACTTCCCTTTATCGGGAAGGAACTTCGGTAACACATCCTCGTCTCCATCGGTTCCTCTTGTGGTTACTCCTTACCTTTACTTTGTGCAGGCTACACATTTTGTTTATCTTGCTTGTTTGTGTTGTTGTTGTGTTTAGCATCATATAGGTTGCTCACCTAATTGCATATCTAGCCAACCTATTTGCTGCTAAGCCTAAATTGTTAAAGAAAAGTTAAAAACTGGCAGTTGCCTATTCACCCCCACCCTCTCTAGTCAACCATATCGATCCTTTCAATTGGTATCAGCGTCTCGTCTCTTCATTAAGGGTTTCACCACCCGAAGATTATGGTTGGCAAAGAGGTGCGGTCTAGTGAACTACCCGGGGCCGTGGGTGTGAACATGGTCTCTCATAAGGATTTGAATGAGGCCATAACCTCTCTCAAATATTCCATGACAACCGAGGTCAAATACATGTTCAAAGAATTCCTTGATACTCTTAAACTTTCTACCGATGTGGTGCAAGTGGTTAATCCTACTAACTCGACATCGGATGTCAACTCCGGTAAGGAGGGGGCTAGTGCTCATAAGGATAATTGTTCTCAAGGAATTAATGGGTCAGGGACCTTTGCCTCGGTTCCCCCTCCCTTGGTCTATGGAGGACCAGTGCACCCACTTCATATAGTTAATTTCGGTCCTCCTCCTAAACTTGTTAAGAATGATTTTGCTAATTGGATTTTTTGTATCAAGTCTCATTTGGATCACAGCTCAATTCAACTCATTCGAGTCATCGAAGAAGGATACTATCCCCATGATCCATGCAACCTCACTCCAAGAGAAGAGGCGGATAAACAACTAAATTCCTCCGCCTTGTTCATACTCCAAGCTGCAGTTCCTATTGAAGACCTACCTCACCTGCGTCCCTTCACTGTTGCTAAATAGTGTTGGGAACACATTGTCACCATTTACAAGGGCATCTGAAGCATTCAACGGCCAAACTACGAGGTTGTGCTGGATTAGCGAGATGAGTTTGTAATGATAGAAGATGAGGAACCGTGTGAGATTTATAGGAGGGTGACTACTCTTGCCGTTGCCCTTCGAGATCATGGCAACAAGGATGTGGATGACACTTGGGTCAATCGTAAGTTTCTAAAGTCCATCATACCCTACAACAAGGCCATGTCCGTCGTCACCCATCAAAGACCGAACTTTCACACCTTGTCCTCTAGCGATGTATTGGATGAATTTAGTCAATGAACATCTTGAACATGACCGCAGACAATGCTCTTGCTCACGTGCAACGGTGTGATGCCCCATTCTCGATCATATGCTAAACATACATGCAATGCGTACGACCAATTAGGGACTCACTAATCAATATCACAACACAACTCTAGACACAAATTAAAGTCATACAACTTCAAATTACAAGGCAGGGGCCTCGAGGGCTCGAATACAAAGCTCGACAAGCACGAGTCAGCGGAAGCAAAACAGATCTGAGTACAGACATAAGTTAAACAAGTTTTGCCTTAAGAAGGCTAGAACAAACATAACAACGGATCGAAAGAGGCGAGGCCTCCTGCCTGGGAACCTCCTATCCTACTGCTGGTCGGGCGCAGCCACCACGTAGTAGTAGGCTCCTGCGGTGGTGTAGTAGTTGTCTCCAGCATACTCCATCTCCTGGGCTCCGTAGTCTGAACGCAGAATCGTATCGAGGGAGAAAGAGAAAGCAAAGCAACGGTGAGTACTCATCCAAAGTACTCGCAAGACTGACATCAGAACTATGCTAAGTATGCATCATTATCAAGGGGCGGGGTTATATCTGGGCTGACTGCAGAAAGCAAGAATAGGGGGAAGGCCTAGTCCTATCGAAGACTAGCATCTTCAGCATCTTGCAGCATTAGAAGAGAGTAGACTGGTAACTCACATATAGCAATATTTTATTATAGCAATTTTAATAAGTAACCATGCCCAGAGATTCTTCCTTGTCTCCCTGCGAGGAAGCAATCCCGGAGCCAACATTCATTTCAAATTAAAGTCACAATTGTAGTTGTATAAGGTCAAGGTACAACTCCTAGTCGTCCTATTACCATGGACATGGCTATTCGAATAGATTATTCATCCCTGCAGGGGTACACCACATATTCCCCAACATGCCTGAGTCACCTCCGGCTGGACACACTTTCCTGGGTCATGCCCGGCCTCGGGATATCAGCATGTCATCGCCCCACCTAGACTCAACGAAGAGGCCAGCCCGCCGGTCTAAATCCTAAGTGCACAGGTTCGTGGGCCCACTTGCCCTTGCACTCCTGCATGATGCGTGGGCGGCCAAAAATAGACCTAGCACACTGCAGTTCAAGAGTTGTACCTTCCAGTCCAATCCGTCGCGCGCCACTCCATTGCTGACGCCCGAAGAGCTTCGGCTGATACAACGATGCTGAGTACCCATAACTCCTCGCATGTGAAGGTTAGTGCGTATTAAGGCCTACGATCTAATTCAGATCAAGTACCCAACCCATTAGCATTTTATTAATGCGGGGCAAGCGGGACCCATAAAGTGTGGTCTTGTCGCCCCGTCTCGAGGATGTATGGCAAAGGCCTCTCCCGCCAGTCCACGCCTCATCATCACCCTTTTGGATGCCTTACCGGAGCATCTCACCACATCTTACACACGGGTAACCTTGGGGCCGATCCGTCTCAAGACTGTTGGGAACTCAGGTCCACCTCAACCAGGGTGGTACCTCAACCAGGGAATACTCCAAGATACAACATAACACAAGATGGCTAACAAGGAACTTAAGGTTCAACCAAAACAAGACAAGCCTGCGTTTGAAAGGAAGGCAAGGATGCTACTTCCCATCATGAATTTAATTGATATCCTAGGAGAGTCCAGAATGTTGATGATGACCACAACACAATTTTTGAGAAGTCTCTTGAAGATGTAATCGATCTGCGATGACATCAAACAAAGAAAATGGTGAAGCGAAAAGTTGTGGGAACCACATATTAGGGTGCTAGTTCAAATTCGAAATTGACTTTCAAGACAACCAACATGACGTTCAAAACTCGATGTAAGCTTATTACCTTGTGTGATTTGTGTCTCGGGGATGAAGGACATAGATAGAATGGTCAAGCTCTAGCATGATGACGATGATGTAGCCTAACATCTTGGGAAGACATGATCAAGTAACAAACCATAAGCAAAGAAGATTACAAAGAGTTGTTGAATCTCAATGCGGACCCGATTCAATTATCGGTGTCCTTGAGTGTCCAACAATTTAGAACATGAGGAACCTGGAATCAGTGAAGGAAACATAGCTGATGAGGAGCATTATAAGAAGCTATGTAGGTCCATGATTTTCTCGAGATACCAGGGTAATACTCGGAGGTAGATCAGAATTAAAGCTTGGACCAATGTATTGATCTGTAGATGATAATTGCTCTAATTTGTCCAAATATGGGATCAAAGAGGAACAATCATGGTCGGAACCACGATTGCAAAGGGCAAGATCAAAGATACAAGATCAAATCATACAATGAATGATTATTGAAAGGAGAAGCTTCTATGATAATAACAACATTGTTTCCATGGGATTGAACACAAGGTTCAAGGTCGACTCCCACTTCATCAATGCACCACCTTCCATTTACACCTCACCTTTGGTGAAGTTATTGTTTTGATAGATTATCTGGCAAAACACGAGAAAAGTAAGACGCGTGAAAACTGTCGTGTTCACACGAATTAAGGAAGGCATAGGTTCAACCCATCGGGCACCTTAGGAACATATACCACAAAGTTCAAGAGTAATTAACACATGCTTGACCATAGAGCATGGCTGACAAAGCATAGGATACATCTTATCAGAGGGAGAAGACACAATTTACAAATGGCATCACCTATCAGGGTAATAACACCACAATAATTTGAAAGTGAAGGATGCTATCGGATAGAAACCCAACAATGGGTCTGGCGGTCCACAAAAGACCTGATGTGAGTATCGGTATTTAATCAAAGGGAGAAAGAATGCAAGGCATCAGATTATAGAACATCCAATAATTTTGATGCTTAAATAACCAAAGGGATTAAGATTTCCAATTTGGTGTATAGGAAATAGATGTTCCGATCAAATACAAGTAAGATGAAAGGACTTAGATGGGCAATCAATCAAGGTTGACTTGTCGGGAACCAACTCATGTTTGGAAAGGCGTCTGAGCCGGATGGATAATTTATGATAAACAACTGATGACTACGTGCATCCACACACATGTTGAATCAATAAAATCAAATGAAAACCATAACGGGTTTTAATGGATATTGCTTGACATATGGAATTAACCACTATGTAAGCAGGTGAGAAAGGTCAAGAGCAATAGGCTACTCCGGATTTCGGAAGACCAGATAGCGTTTCGAAGAATCTTGTGAAAGACAAGAACAAATGGGGACGATCGAATACTCGGTAAGGATGAGGAGTTATTCGCAGGGGCTGGTGATGGAAGGAAATCGCAAAATTGACGAGCACAAGTTCTCGGGAGAACATCAGAGAGTATCTTCGAAGTCTTTTAATGAATCAAGCCATCGTCTAGAAGGAGGGGCTCTCCGGGGGGGGGGTAGTTACGAGAACCTAGAGTTAGAGTTAATAAAATCTTTAACCCGAAAGAGGAGAGTGATCAGAACCCAGAGTATAGACGAGGAATAAAAGATCATAATACCACCCAATTGAGATGTGGGCCTGTAACCCACACAACTATGTGAGTAGAAGTTTTTCAATGACTAGACTCAACTTTGGCCAAGGAGTTGGAAAGGGGGCTACCTACAGGCAGTCGGCTCTAATACCAACTTGTGACACCCCCATTCTCGATCGTACGCTAAACATACACGCAACGCATACGACCAAGATTAGGGACTCACTAATCAATATCACAACAAAACTCTATACACAAATTAAAGTCATACAGCTTCAAATTACAAGCCAGGGGCCTCAAGGGCTCGAATACAAAGCTCGACAAGCACGAGTCAGCGAAAGCGAAAAATATATGAGTACATACATAAGTTAAACAAGTTTTGCCTTAAGAAGGCAAGCACAAACATAACAACGAATCGAAAGAGGCGAGGCCTCCTGCCTGGGAACCTCCTATCCTACTGCTGGTTGGGGGCCGCCTCCATGTAGTAGTAGGCTCCTGCGATGGTGTAGTACTCATCTCCGGCATACTCCATCTCCTGGGTACCATGGTCTGAACGCGGAATCGTATCGAGGGAGAAAGAGAAAACAAAGCAGTAATAGGGGAAAGGCCTAGTCCTATCGAAGACTAGCATCTTCAGCATCTTGCAGCATTAGAAGAGAGTAGACTGGTAACTCACATATAGCAATATTTTATTATAGCAATTTTAATAAGTAACCACGCCCAGAGATGCTTCCTTGTCTCCCTGCGAGGAAGCAATCCCGGAGCCAACATTCATTTCAAATTAAAGTCAAAATTGTAGTTGTATAAGGTCAAGGTACAACTCCTAGTCGTCCTGTTACCATGGACATGGATATTCGAATAGATTATTCATCACTGCAGGGGTGCACCACATATTCCCCAACACGCCCGAGTCACCTCCGACCGGACACACTTTCCTGGGTCATGCCCAACCCCGAGATATCAGCACATCGTTGCCCCACCTAGACTCAACGAAGAGGCCAACCCACCGGTCTAAATCCTAAGCGCACAGGTTCGTGGGCTCATTTGCCCTTGCACTCCTGCACGATGCGTGGGCGGCCAGAAACAAACCTAGCACACTCCAGTTCAAGAGTTGTACCTTCCAGTCCAATCCGTCGCGTGTCGCTCCATTGTTGACGCCCGAAGAGCTTCGGCTGATACAACGACGCTGAGTACCCATAACTCCTCGCATGTGAAGATTAGTGCGTATTAAGGCCTATGATCTAACTCAGATCAAGTACCCAACCCATTAGCATTTTATTAATGCGGGGCAAGCGCGACCCATAAAGTGCGGTCCTGTCGCCCCGTCTCGAAGATGTGTGGCAAAGGCCTCTCTTGCCAGTCCACGCCTCATCATCACCCTTTTGGATGCCTTACCGGCGCATCCCACCACATCTTACACATGGGTAACCTTGGGGCCGATCCGTCTCAAGACTGTCGGGAACTCAGGTCCACCTCAACCAGGGTGGTACCGCCTGTCCCTCCAGTCCCGTCTTTCACATGTAAACAAGGTCAAGTTGAAGTACCTGTGTGTTTATACACCAAGTGGATATCCGAGGAATGACCCTCGATGGATCGCATTCGAGGTATGTGTATGACAAGAGTCACTATCGATAAATGGGAAGGAGGAATCACCCTCAATACCCACGATCGATTAGCTACACTACAAAATTAACACCAGGAGGGATAAGTGAGGTATCACTCTCGGTACTCGGTGGTAGCTCTGCAGTGCCATACTAAACGATTGTACGGTGATGTGAGCGGCCTGGCTCGTCGGTCGGTTGAACAAGTCTTCGAGTCGTCGAGTCGTCGATGAAGAAGCAGGGCAACTAGGACTAAGGGATCACTGGGGATTCATTGATCAACCTATACTAAGCAGTTGATATTATTGCAGGTATAGTAACAATTTATAAAAAACAGGCTATGCATCAGAATAGGAGCTAACTAATACAGTAGCAAAATCTAATGCAAGAATAAGAGGGAAAGGAATGGGCGATATCGAAATGCTCAAGGGAGGGGGGTTGCTTGCCTTGATGCTCTACGACAAAAGACTGATTGACGGCGTAGTCGTACCCAGGAGCACCATCAGTCTCGGGGTCTACCAGAGAGAAGAGGGGGGAAGAAACACTAATATAAACCGGACAAATGCATCACAATGCCTGACATGGCAATAATGCAGAGCTAGGTATGCACTAACGCAGTACTAAACCTTGCAAACGGAGCGGGAGAATATCTGACGATATTTCCTAGGTCTCTTGCTTTTACCAGACAAACAAAATCGCTGGAAAAGTTCCATGTTTACTATGCTAGAGGCATGCGACAGGCGAACGGACTGCGTATTCGGATTCGTGGGATTTTTGTGGTCAACTGTCATGTATAAATTATTTTCATCCGAGTTACTGATTATTTATATTAATTTTTAAAGTTTTATTAATATTCTGAAATTAAAACAGATAAGATGTAATTCAATAATTCAATTATGACATTAGCATGATGTCATGCTGACATCAGCAGTCAACGATCCTGTTGCTGGTCAAACCTGACCAGTGGGTCCCACATGTCATACACAGAGTTTAATTTAGTTTAGTTAATCTTAAATAGGTTTAATTAGGGGGGTGGGACCCACCTATCATTCTCTGTTTAGGTTAATTAATTAACAGAATTAATTAATCAAATTTAATTCGTGTTAATGGGGCTGGACCCCGCATGTCATACTCTGATGACTAATTAACTAATTAATTACCTAATTAATTAATTTACTAATTTATTATTTAATTAATTTAACTATTTAACTATTTATTATTTTTATCTACTTTTAATTAGTTTAGGGGGCAATGGGCCCCCTCTGTCATTATCACAGGGGGTGGGGTTAGTGGGGTGGTTAGCCCCCTAACCAGATCGGGTCAGGGGAAGGCCGAGGGCTCGCCGGGCGTATGATGCCGGCGGCCAGGGGCTCGGTGGGCAGCCGCCGGCGAGGGCAGCGCCAGGGGCTAGGGCGGTAGGCGACGGCGGGGGTGGTGGCTAGCGGCGATGGGCGCGGCAGGGGCTCACGATAGGAGGGGGGAGGTGTGGCGTGTGCGCGTGTGCGTGTGGGGCTAGTAGTGGGGGCACAAGGTGGTGAGGAGAGCGGCGGCGTGGGGGCCGGCGAGGGGCGCGGTGGTGGCCGCGAGGTAGTGGGGGGGGGGGGGGGGGGGAGCGGGCGCCCCGCGGTGGCTCACCGAGGGGAGGGCAACGGGAAGGCAGTTGGGCGCGAGCAGGGAGGCGGGGAGGACCGGCGAGGTGGCGCCGATGGCCCCGGGCGGCAACGATGGCAAGGAGGTGGAGGCGCAACACGGCGACGGGGTCGGCGACGGGGTCGGCAACGAGAGGCTCACCACGTCGCGCCCGAGCTCGAGCTTGGGCAAAGGGGAAACGGGGGCCGGGGGCGCTGGGAGAGGTGAGGCGACGGTGCAGCGCCGGTGTGCGGTGGCGCGAGGGGGAGGGCCGGCATCGGGCGCGGGTGGGGGAGGGCGCCGACGGCGGGCTCCATAGGGAGGGAGTAGGAGATCGGGGGAAGTGGGGGCGAGGGATTTAGGGTTCGGTGGGTAGGGTGGGGGTATAGCCCCAAGGTTGGGCCGGCCTGTTGGCCAGCTGGGCCGGTTGGCCCAGTTGGGCCGGGGGGATTTTCTTATTTTTTCTTTTGATTTGTTTTTAGTTTTTCTTTTAAAAGTTTCTGATTTTATTTATTTTTGTGACAATCTAGCTATTTTCAAAATATGGTATTTGGTCCAAATATGTAACAACATTGTTTTTATACAATGCCACAATTCATTTGGGGGCCGTGTGAAAAGTTTTGAAATAGCAAGATTTAAAAAGGGCATTAATAAAAGAATTGACCTCTGTTTTAGTTATTTTTGAGGCACTCAATCACATGATAGAATTTTGGTTCCATTTTTATGAAAGCTTAGGGAATATTTTCAACTCATGCATGATTTTTAATTCCTGGTTTGCAAAACTATCTAATCCACTTTTAAATTGCATTTGAAAATCATTAGGGAATTCAAATGAGATATGACTCCAATGTGATCAAGCTTGATTTAGAAAAATGGATTAGCTTAATCCTCAGGTTATGGTAGCTTGATTAAAAAGATTACCGTAGCACCAAATCCAGGGGGTCACAAACGGTCAAAGAAATCATCTCCCAACCTTGCTTTGAAGGCCAAGGTCAGTCAAGAGGAGGAAGAATAAGAAGAGGGTTGCCCTGAGTACGCCAAATATGCTTACCAGGAGCATATGGCTCCAGCGTCCGGGCAATTTTGGGGCAACAAGAGAAACACAAGGCCTAACTTCTCCAAGAACAACTCAAGCGGGTCAAAGGGTAAGAAACGTGTGAGGACCTGCTACAACTGTGGTAATGTGAGTCACTTTGTGGTGGATTGTCCATATGAGAAGAGGGAAGACAATGGTGTCAATCTCATCCGCAAAGATAAGGCCAAGTCTTTCCCCAACAAGACCAACTTCACCAAGAAGACTCCTCGCAAAGTGTTGGTGGCTCAATAAAAGTATGTCTCTGATGATGATGTTGATGACGAAGACACAAGTGGTGAAGGAATGGAAATGACATCTATGGCAATTGCGTCCTCTACCCCAACAAAGGTGACACTCTTCGATGCCCCCAACGAGAACCACATTGCTAGGTGCCTCATGGCAAAAGGTATCACTAGGGTAACCTCCAGCACAAAAACCTCAAACATTAAAACTTATATTTCCTCCACTCCGTCTTTCTTAGATTGTGTGGATGAACATGAGGAGGTGAAAGAGGGGGAGAATGAGTTTGACAAGTTCTTGTGTAAACTCAAGGGAGAATCCAAGAAGCACTTTGTTGCTCTCTTGGAACAACTTGGTGAGGCCAATGACACTATTGAGTCTCAAGAAGAATACCTTGAGGATTTGAGAGGCCATAGTCATGATTATGCCGACGATATAGCAGATCTTTCTATCGCTCTTGAAGAAGAGCGAGGTCTTCGTATGACTCTTGAGGAGTCACAAAATGATGACCTTGCTAAATTACGTAGAGATTATGATCATGCTATCGTTCTTAACCGTGTGCTCAAATCTGAAAAGGTTGTACTTGGGATTGGCCATGATCGACTCAAGGATGAGCTTGACTCACTTGACAATGCTCACAAGGCATTGAAGAGTGCTCATGCTTTTCTTAAGGAGTCGCATGATCAAGTCCAAGTAAAACTCACTAAGGAAATTTCCATGTGTCCTCCTTTTGTTTTAATTGATAATGCCTCTGCTACTAACCCATGTTGTGAGCATGCACATCTTGTGGAGGAAAATGCTAAGCTGAAAGAGCAGCTTGAGAAAGGCATAGTGACATGTATCCAAGATGAGAAGACTCTCAATGATCTTTTGAGCAATCAAAAGGAAGTGGTTGCAAAGGAAGGAGTTGGGTTTGCACCCAAGTCCAAAAAGAAGAAGAAGGTGAAGACCAAGCAAGCTCCCCCACTTATGGAAACTTTCGTCAAAGCATGGGGACCTACTCATTAGAAGAAGAAGGACAAGGGTGTGGGTGGTAGTGCCAAGAAGGGCAAGACCACTCCCTCCAACAGGGCCAGGGACTTTAACCCCGCTTATAACTTGTGTCGTGCTAGTGATGGGCATGTTTATGTTGGGTCTTCTTATGAGTACATTGAGTGGGCTATTTGAGTTCTTAAGACCCTTGTCACTAACATGAAAGGACCCATTAAAAATTGGTACCTAAAATCAAGCATTGATCTATTGTAGGAGCTTGCTTCCGGAGGAGTCTCATGGTTGCTCGATAGTGGATCAACAAATCATATGACCGAAAGCAAGGACTTGGTGGTGGACGTTCGACCTGATAAATCCGTGGCCACTCAAGTATCCTTTGGTGATGACACAATCTCAAATGTATTAGGTCTTGGCAAGGTGGTTATCTCTCCAACCTTAACCATTGAAAATGTCATGCTTGTCGAGACCCTTGCATACAAATTTCTTTCCGTTTGTCAACTTGCACTTATGGGTTTTATTACTTTCTTTGGCATTGAAACTGTGACCCTTTTGTGGAGCAATACTCTTAAAGTAGCCTTTGTTGGGCATGTCGAAAATGGTCTCTATGTGGTTAAGTTCTCAGAGCGACCCACTAAGACTACGGCATGCCTAAGGGCTAAAGTTGATGTGGGGTGGCTTTGGCATCGCCAACTAGCCCATGTCAATATGAGATCTTTACAAAGTCTCCTCAAAGGGGATCACATTCTTGGTCTAACAAATGTGAGTTTTGCTAGAGATCGTGCTTGTAGTGCTTGTATCGAAGGAGAGCTACATGAAAAGGCCCATCATCCTACCACTACGATATATTCAAAAAGAACCCCACAACTCCTTCACATGGACCTCTTCGGTCCTCCATATTTTGACAGACTTGGAGGGCGAAAGTATTTCTTGGTGATTGTGGATGATTACAACAGACTGTCATCAACTTTGCAAATGAAATCCAATGTCAACATGAAGCAAAGATCCTGATGATTAGAAGTGACAACGACACTTAGTTCAAGAACTACACCTAGATGACTTTCTCAGTGATGAGGGGATAAAACACCAATACTCCACTCCTTACACCCCTCAACAAAATGGTGTTGCGGAGAGAAAGAACCGGACGTTAATGGATGCGGCAAGAACCATGATGGCAGAGTTTGAATCTCCTTACAACTTTTGGGCCGAAGCCATCAACACTGAGTGTCATGCATCAAATCGGCTCTATCTCCGTAAAGGCTTGAACAAGACTCCTTATGAGATTCTTACTGGGAACAAGCCCCACCTCAAGTACTTTTGGGTGTTCGGTTGTAAGTGTTTCTTTCTCAAGAAAAGTTTCCATTTGTCAAAATTGTAAGCTAGAGCTCACGAGGGCATATTTGTTGGTTATGCTGCAAACTCTCATGCTTATCGTGTCCTCAACAAGTCCACGGGACTCATTGAGGAGATGAGTAACATAGAGTTTGATGAAAATAATGGCTCCAAAGTGGAGCAAAGTGGTCTTTGTGATGAAGGTGATGAAATTCCTCCCCAAGCCATAACAAGAATGGGAGTGGGATACTTCCTATCTGTTGAGGAACCCCTTGTGGCTGAAGGAGAAGGACAATGCTCCACCTCAAGTGGAATCATCACCGACGCACGACCCACACGCTTCCTAAGAACAAAGTGAAGGCCCTCAACCCCGTGATCAAGATCAAGAGCAAGATCAACTTAATGATGATGATTGTTCATCACATGATGCTTGAGATCTTGCTCACACCCCCCGTGCAAGCTCAAGATCAAGATGATGCTCTAGACCAAGATCAAGCTCAAGATCAAGGTCAAGATAAAGATCAAGATCGATGAAGAGTAAGCCAGTTCTAGTATCGAAGCTCGTCAGGAGACCAAGCCTCAACTCTCCATGGAGGAAATTCTTGAAAGACAAGATGCCAAGATTGCTTCCAAACTAAGAGTCAAGAAACATCTATTAAAGAACGTTTATGGAAGCTTGAAGAGAGGGGTAACCACTCGTCATAAATTAACAAACTTTTGTGCACATCATGTGTTGGTTTCTTGCTTTGAACCCCTCAAGGTATAAGATGCGCTCCAAGATGAGGAATGGCTTGAAGACATGCATGAAGAAATCAACAACTTCGAGCGCAACAAGGTGTGGCGATTGGTGCCAAGGACAAAGGAGAAGCACAATGTCATTGGAACCAAATGGATCTTTAAGAACAAGCAAGATGCACATGGTATCATCATCAGCAATAAGGCAAGACTGGTGGCTCAAGGCTACTCCCAAATCGAGGGTATCGACTACGGTGAAACCTTTGCCCTGTTGCTCGCCTTGAATCTATTCGCATGTTTCTTTCTTATGCCTATCATCATGATTTCATATTATATCAAATGGATGTGAAGAGTGCTTTCCTTAATGGTCCACTTAAGGAGTTGGTGTATGTCAAGCAACCCCCGGGGTTTGAAGATCCAAAATTCCCCAATCATGTATATGTTCTCGATAAGGCACTCTACGACCTTAAACAGGCCCCACGTGCGTGGTATGAGCACCTTACCGAGATGTTGCAAGATCATGGGTTTGAAATTGGGAAAATCGATCCAACTCTTTTTACTAATAGGGTTAATGGTAACTTGTTCGTATGCCAACTATATGTAGATGATATTATCTTTGGTTCTTCTAACAAATCTTTTAATGAGGAGTTCTCCGCACTAATGACCAAAGAGTTTGAGATGTCTATGATGGGAGAGTTGAAGTTCTTTCTGTTGGAAATATTCCCTAGAGGCAATAATAAATTAGTTATTATCATATTTCCTTGTTCATGATGATTGTTTATTATCCATGCTAGAATTGTATTGATTGGAAACTCACATACATGTGTGGATACATAGACAACACCATGTCCCTAGTATGTCTCTAATAGACTAGCTCGTTGATCAAAGATGGTCAAGGTTTCCTAGCCATAGACATGAGATGTCATTTGATAACGGGATCACATCATTAGGAGAATGATGTGATGGACAAAACCCAAACTATAAACATAGCATATGATCGTGTGAGTTTATTGCTATAGTTTTCTACATGTCAAGTATCTGTTCCTATGACCATGAGATCATGCAACCCACTGACACCGGAGGAGTACCTTGTGTGTATCAAACATCGCAACGTAACTGGGTGATTATAAAGGTGCTCTATAGGTATCTCCGAGGGTGTCTGTTGAGTTGGCATGGATCAAGACTGGGATTTGTTACTCCATGTGACGGAGAGGTATCTCAGGGCCCACTCGATAATACAACATCACAATAAGCCTTGCAAAGCAATGTGACTAAGTGTTACCCATGGGATCTTGTATTACAAAACGAGTAAAGAGACTTGCCGGTAACGATATTGAACTAGGTACAGAGATACCAACAAGCGAATCTCGGGAAAGTAACATACCGATGAACAAAGGGAACAACATACAGGATTAACTGAATCCCTGGCATAGAGGTTCAACCGATAAAAATCTTCATAGAATATGTGGGAACCAATATGGGCATCCAGGTCCCGCTATTGGTTATTGACCATAGAGGTGTCTCGGTCATGTCTACATAGTTCTCGACCCTCAGGGTCTGCACACTTAAGGTTCAATGACGTTTCAGTAGTATAGAGTTATGTATAGTGGTGACCGAAGGTTGTTCAGAGTCCTAGATGAGATCCCAGACGTCACGAGGAGCTCCAGAATGGTCCGGAGCTAAATATTGATATATAGGAAGTCTTGTTTTGGTTACCGAAAAAGTTTCGTGCTCATCGATAGTGTACCGGGAGTGCCGGGAGGGTACCTGGGGACAATCGGGAGAGGTATTTCGACCCAAGAGGCTACATGGGCTATGGGAATATGTATACCAGCCCTTAGTGGGTTGGCCAAATCCCCACAGGAAGCCCATGTGACTGAGGTGAAGAAACCCAAGGGTGGAAGGAGGCCCAAGTGGGAAAAAGAGGAGTCCTAGTCCTACTAGGAGTGAAGGAGGAGGACTCCTCCCTCCCACTTCGGCCGAACCAGATTTGGCTCCCTTGGGGGCCAAGTCTCCTCCCTCCCCTCCTTCTATATATACTAGAGGTTTTGAGGGTTTTTGATACAGAAAGATAGTCACGTGTTGCCCTCTCCTCTAGATCGTAGTTTCTCCTCTAGATCGGTTTCAGCGGTGCTTAGGTGAAGCCCTGCTGGAATAGCTTCACCACCACCGCCGCAATGCCGTCACACTGCCAGAGAAATCTTCTACCTCTCTGCTCACTCTTGCTGGATCAAGAAGGTGGAGATCGTCATCGAGCTGTACGTGTGCTGAACGCAGAGGTGTTGTCCGTTCGGCACTAGATCGGAAGGACTGTGATCAAGATCGCGAGACAATTCGTGATTGGATATCGGGGCGAATCGTGATGGGATCGCGGGACGGATCGTGATTGGATCGCGAGATGGATTGTGATGGGATCGTGGGACGCTCGGCGATTTGGATCACGAAGACGTTCGACTACATCAACTGCGTTTCTTAACGCTTCCTGCTTAGTGATCTAAAAGGGTACGTAGATCCACTCTCCCTCTCGTAGATGCTCATCACCATGGATAGATCTTGCGTGTGCGTAGGATTTTTTTGTTTCCCATGCAATGTTCCCCAACAATGGCATAATCAGCTAGGTCTATGTGTAGATGAGATCTCGAGTAGAACACGAATGAGTTTGTGGGCGTTGATGCTTAGATTGCTTCCTCCCTTGGTCGTGTTTTGGTTCAGCGGTATTGTGGGATGAAGCATCCCAGACCAACCTTACTCTTATGCTTATGAGAGACCGGTTCCATCGATTTACGTGTAACTTCGTTGCACAAAGATGGCTGGCGGGTGTCTGTTTCTCCTACTTTAGTTGGATCGGATTCGATAAAGGCGGTCCTTGAGAAGGTTGAAAAGCAACTTATGTATCACCATTTTGGTTTTGCGTAGGTGAGAATTGTTCTTGCTAGATACCCGTAGCAGCCACGTAAAACTTGCAACAACAATTAGAGGACGCCCAACTTGTTTTTGCAGGGTATGTTGTGATGTCATATGGCCAATTACATGATGAGATATATGTGATGTATGAGATGATCATGTACTGTATAGAATATCACGACTCGCGTGCCGATGAGTACGACAACCGGCAGGAGCCATAGGGTTGTCTTGAATTATTGTATGACCTGCGTGTCAATCATTAAGCGCTATGTAATTCTTTACTTTATCGCTAAGTGGTAGCAATAGTAGTAGAAGCATAGTGGGCGTGACAACCCCGATGGCGACACATTGATGGAAATCAAGATGACGGAGATCATGGTGTCATGCCGGTGACGATGGAGATCATGTCGGTGCTTTCAAGATGGAGATCAAAAGCACAAGTTCAAGGCCATATCATGTCACTTATGATTGGCATGTGATGTTAATCCTTCCATGCACCTTGTTTTGCTTAGGACGACGGTAGAATTATAAGGTGATACCTCACTTAAATTTCAAGACAAATTGTGTTCTCCCCGAGTGTGCACCGTTGCGAAAGTTCGTCGTGTCGAGACACCACGTGATGATTGGGTGTGATAGACTCTATGTTCACATACAACAGGTGCAAGATAGTGTTGCACATGCGGAACACTAGGGTTAAACTTGACGAGCCTAGCATGTACAGACATGGCCTCGGAACACAAGAGACCGAAAGGTCGAACATGAGTCATATAGCAGATATGATCAACATGATGATGTTCACCATTGAAACCACCTCAACTCACGTGATGATCGGACTTGAGTTGGTGAATTCAGATCATGTATCACTCGAATGACCGGCGGGATGTCAATTTGAGTGGGAGTTCTTAAGTAATATGATTAATTGGACTCATTATCATGAACATAGTCAGTAGTGTCTTTGCAAATTATGTTGTAGATTACTAGATCACGCTGTAGCTCCCTTGAATTTTTATATGTTGTTAGAGAAATAGAGTTGAAAGATGATGGTAGCAATATTGCAGACTGGGTTCGTGATATGAGGATTGTCCTTATTGCTGCACAAAAGGCTTATGTCCTTAATGCACCGCTCGGTGCGCCAACCCATCTAGCATCGTCTGTAGGTGTTGTGAACATTTGACAAGCATGTTCTGATGACTACTTGATAGTTTAGTGCGTCATGCATTATGACTTAGAATTGAGGCTCCAAAATGTTTTGAACATCATGGAACATATGAGATGTTCTAAGAGCTGAAATTGGGATCTCAGGCTTGTGCCCGTGTTGTGAGATATGAGATCTCCAACAAGATTCTTTTCCTGCAAGACGAAGGAGAAGAGCTCAATCGTTGATCATGTGCTAAGATTGTCTAGGTGCTACAATCGCTTGAATCGAGTGGGAGTTGATCTTCCAGATAAGATAGTGATTGATATAGTTCTCCAAGTCACTATCACTAAGCTACTAGAACTTCGTGATGAACTATAATTATGCCAGGGATGGAAATGATGATCCCTGAGCTATTCACGATGTTTGACACCGCAAACGTAGATATCAAGAAGGAGCATCAAGTGTTGATGGTTAGTAAACCACTAGTTTCGAAAAGGGAAAGGGTAAGGAGGGAAACTTCATGGATGACAAGTCAGTTGCTGCTCCAGTGAAGCAACCCTAAGTTGAACCCAAACCCAAGACTAAGTGCTTCTATTATGAGGAGAGCGGTCGCTAAAGCAGAACAATCCAAGATACATGGTAGATAAGAAGGCTGGCAACATCAACAGAAGTATATTTGATATACGTGTTATTGATGTGTACCTTGCTAGTACTCCTTGTAGCACCTAGGTATTGGATACCGGTTCGATTGCTAAATGTTAGTAACTCGAAATAAAAGCTACGGAATAAACAGAGACTAGCTAAGGGTGAGGTGACGATGTGTGTTGGAAATGTTTCCAAGGTTGATGTGATCAACATCGCACGCTCTCTCTACCTTCGGGATTAGTGACGAACCTAAATAAATGTTATTTGGTGTTTGCGTTGAGCATGAACGTGATTAGACCATGTTTATTGCAATACGGTTATTCATTTAAGTCAGAGAATAATGGTTATTCTGCTTACATGAATAATACCTTCAATGGTCATGCACCCAAGGAATGGTTTGTTGAATCTTGATCGTAGTAGTACACATGTTCATAACATAGATGCCAAAAGATACAAAGTTAATAATGATAGTACCACATACTCGTGGCACTGCCGCTAAATGTAATACTGGTGTAAAGCGCATGAAGAAACTCCATGATGATGGATCTTTGGACTCATTCGAATTTGAATCGGTTGAGACATGCGGACCATGCCTCTTGGGCAAGATGACTAAAAACCCCGTTTTCAGTATGATGGAGCGGGCTAGTAACTTATTGGAAATAATACATGTTGATGTATGCGATCCAATGAGTGTTGTAGCATGCAGTGGATGTCGTTATTTTTCTTTCCTTCAGTGATGATTTGAGTATATATGAGTATATTTGCTTAATGAAACACAAGTTTGAAATGTTTGAAAAGTTCAAACAAATTCAGAGTGAAGTTTAAGATTATCGTGACAAGAAGATAAAAATGTCTACGATATGATCGTGGAGGTGAATATCTGAGTTACGAGTTTGGCATACAACTTTAGAAAATGTGAAAGTTTTTTCACAACTCACGCCACCAGGAACACAATAGTGTTATGGTGTGATCGAACGTCGTAGTCGTGCTCTATTGGATATGGTGCGTACTATGATGTCTCTTATCGTTTTGCCACTATTGTTTGGGGCTATGCATTAGAGACAACTACATTCACTTTAAATAGGGAACCATATAAATCCGTTGAAATGACATTGTATGAATTACGGTATGATAGAAACCTAAGTTGTCATTTCTTAATATTTGGGGCTGCGATGCTTATGTGAAAAAGGGTTTTCACCTAATGAGCTCAAACCCAAGGCAGACAAATGCGTCTTCATAGAATGCCCTAACTTAACAGTTGGGTAAACCTTCTATCTTAGATCCAAGCACAAAGTTTTGTTGCTAAAACGGGTCCTTTCTCGAGAAAGAGTTTCTCTCGAAAGAATTGTGTGGGAGGAAGATAGAACTTGATGAGGTTGTTGAACCTTTGTTTCAACCAGAGAGTAGCGCAGCGCAGAAAGATGTTTCTTTGGAGCCTACGTTAGTTGAAGATGAAGTTAATGATGATGATCATGAAGCTTCGGATCAAGTTACTATCGAACCTCGTAGGTTGACAAGGACGCGTACTGCTCCTGAGTGGTATGACAACCCTGTCTTGGAGGTCATGTTGTTGGACAATGATGAACCTACGAGCTATGGAGAAGCGATGATGGGCCCGAATTCCAACAAATGGCTAGAGGCCATGAAATCCGAGAAAGGATCCATATATAAAATTCAAGTATAGACTTTGGTAGACTTGCCCATTGAACGACAAGTCGTTGAGTACAAATGGACCTTTAAGATGAAGACAAACGCTAATGGTGAATGTCACCATTTATAAAGCTTGAATTTTCGCAAAGAAGTTTCCGCCAAGTTCAAGGAGTTGACTACGATGAGATTTTCTCACTCGGAGCGATGCTAAAGTCTGTTGGAATTATGTTAGCAGATGCTAAAATTTTCAATTATGAAATCTGGCAGATGGATGTCAAAACATCGTTTCCTTAATGGTTTACTTGAGGAAAGGTTGTATGTGATACAACCAGAAGGTTTTGTCAGTCCTAAGGATGCTAAAAGGTGTGCAAGCTCTAGTGATCCTTCTATGGACTGGAGCAAGCATGTCGGAGTTGGAATATACGCTTTGATAAGGTGATCAAAGTTTTTGAGTCTATACAAAGTTTATGAGAAACTTGTATTTACAATAAAGTGAGTGGGAGCACTATAGAATTTCTGATAAGCATATGTGGATGACATATTGTTGATCGGAAATGATGTAGATTTTCTGGAAATCATAAAGTGTTGTTTGAAAAGTGTTTTTCAAAGGAAGACCTAGATAGAGCTACTTAATTGTTGGGCATCGGGATCTATAGATGTAGATCAAGACGTCTGATAAGACTTTTAATGAGTACATACCTTGACAAGATTTTGAAAGAGTTCAAAAATGGATCAGTCAAAGAAAGAGTTCTTGCCTGATTTGTAAGGTGTGAAGTTGAGTGAGACTCAAAGCTCGACCACGACAGAAGAAAGAGAAAGGACGAATGTCGTCCCCTATGCCTTAGCCATAGGCTCTATATTGTATGCCATGTTGTGTACCGCACCTGTGTGTGGCTTGCCATAAGTCTGTCAAGGGGTACAAGAGTAATCCAGAAGTGGATTACTGGACATCGGTCAAAATTATCCTTACTAACCAGAGGACTAAGGAGATGTTTCTTGATTATGGAGGTGATAAAGAGTTCGTCATAAAGAGTTACATCGATGCAAGCTTTAACACCAATCCGGATGCCTCTTAGTAGCAATCCAGATACGTATAGTGGAGTAGCCATTTGGAATAGCTCCAAGTGGAGCGTCATAGTAGTGTTTACAGTATGACATAGAGATTTTCAAGGTGCACACAGATCTGAATGTCGCAGACCCATTGACTAAAACCTCTTTCACATGCGAAAGATGATCGAACCCCAAACTCATTGGGTGTGAGATTCATAACAAATCACATAGTGATGTGAGCTAGATTATTGACTCTAGTGTGAGTGAGAGATTGTTGGAAATATGCCCTAGAGGCAATAATAAATTAGTTATTATCATATTTCCTTGTTCATGATCATTGTTTATTATCCATGCTAGAATTGTATTGATTGGAAACTCAGATACATGTGTGGATACATAACAACACCATGTCCCTAGTATGCCTCTAATAGACTAGCTCGTTGATCAAAGATGGTCAAGGTTTACTAGCCATAGACATGAGATGTCATTTGATAACGGGATCACATCGTTAGGAGAATGATGTGATGGACAAGACCCAAACTATAAACATAGCATATGATCGTGTCAGCTTATTGCTATAGTTTTCTGCATGTTGTTCCTATGACCATGGGATCATGCAACACACTGACACCAGAGGAGTACCTTGTGTGTATCAAACATTTTAACATAACTAGGTGACTATAAAGGTGCTCTACAAGTATCTCCGAGGGTGTCTGTTGAGTTGGCATGGATCAAGACTGGGATTTGTTACTCCGTGTGACGAAGAGGTATCTTAGGGCCCACTCGGTAATACAACATCACAATAAGCCTTGCAAGCAATGTGACTAAGTGTTAGCCATGGGATCTTGTATTACGGAACGAGTAAAGAGACTTGTCGATAATGAGATTGAACTAGGTATAGAGATACCCACGATCGAATCTCGGGCAAGTAACATACCAATGAACAAAGGGAACAACATACAGGATTAACTGAATCCTTGGCATAGAGGTTCAACCGATAAAAATCTTTGTAGAATATGTAGGAACCAATATGGGCATCCAGGTCCCGCTATTGGTTATTGGCCGTAGAGGTGTCTCGGTCATGTCTACATAGTTCTCGAACCCGCAGGGCCTGCACACTTAAGGTTTAGTGACGTTTCAGTAGTATAGAGTTATGTATGGTGGTGACCTAAGGTTGTTCGGAGTCCCGGATGAGATCCCGGAAGTCACGAGGAGCTCCGAAATGGTCCAGAGGTAAATATTGATATATAGTAAGTCCTGTTTTGGTCACCGGAAAAGTTTCGGGCTCATCGGTAGTGTACCGGGAGTGTTGGGAGGTTACCGGGGGACCATCGGGAGAGGTATTTCGACCCAAGAGGCTACATGGGCTGTGGGAAGAGGTATACCATCCCTTAGTGGGCTGGAAAAATTCCCACAGGAAGCCCATGCGACTGAGGTGAAGAAACCCAAGGGTGGAAGGAGGCCCAAGTGGGAAAAAGAGGAGTCCTAGTCCTACTAGGAGTGGAGGAGGAGGACTCCTCCCTCCCACTTTAGCCGAACCAGATTTGGATCCTTGGGGGCCAAGTCTCCTCCCTCCCCTCCTCCTATATATACTAGAAGTTTTGAGGGTTTTTGCTACAGAAAGATAGCCACGTGCTGCCCTCTCCTCTAGATCGTAGTTTCTCCTCTAGATCGGTTTCAGTGGTGCTTAGGCGAAGCCCTGCTGGAATAGCTTCACCACCATCGCCGCAACACCGTCGCGCTGCCAGAGAATTATTCTACCTCTCCGCTCCCTCTTTCTGGATCAAGAAGGCGGAGATCGTCATCGAGCTGTACGTGTGCTGAACGCGGAGGTGCCGTCCGTTCGGCACTAGATCGGAAGTACCATGATCAAGATCGCGAGTCAATTCGTGATTGGATTGCGGGACGGATCGTGATGGGATCGCGGGACGGATCATGATTGGATCGCAAGATGGATCGTGATGGGATCGTGGGATGCTCGGCGATTTGGATCGCGAAGATGTTCGACTACATCAACCGCATTTCTTAACGCTTCCCCCTTAGCGATCTACAAGGGTATGTAGTTCCACTTTCCCTCTCGTAGATGCTCATCACCATGGATAGATCTTGCGTGTGCGTAGAATTTTTTTTGTTTCCCATGCAACATTCCCAACACTTCCTTGGATTCAAAGTCAAGCAACAAATCCAAGGAACCTTCATCAACCAAGCTAAATACACTCAAGACATGCTCAAGAGGTTCAAGATGGATGAGCTCAATCCTCCCAAGACCAACACTCCTATGCAACTCAAATGCCAACTTGATAGTGATCCCAATGGTAAAGCTGTGGATCCAAAGGTATATCGCTCCATGACTGGAACCTTGCTTTATCTTTGTGCATCTAGACCGGATATCATGTTGAGTGTTAGAATTTGTGCACGATTTCAATCTGCACCTAAGGAGAGTCACTATGTGGCTGCCAAGCGAATCTTTTGATATTTGGCTCATACCCCAAACTTTGGATTATGGTATCCCAAGGGTGCTTCATTTGATCTCATTGGATATACTGACTCGGATTGGGCGGGAGACCGTGTGGAAAGTAAGTCCACTTCCGGAGGCTGCCAATTTCTTGGCCGTTCTTTGGTAAGTTGGTCTTCAAAGAAACAAAACTGTATTTCTCTCTCGTCCACCGAGGCCGAGTATGTAGCCATCGCAAGCAATTGTGCTCAGATTCGTTGGATGAGGCAAACCTTAAAGGATTATGGTGTCAACTGTGACAAAGTGCCTATTTACTGCGACAATAAAAGCACGATCAAGATCGCCAACAACCCGGTTCAACACTGCAAGACGAACCATATTGAGATTCGTCATCACTTCATTCCGGACCACATCAAGCATGGAGAAATTGATCTCATTCATCTTTATACCAAGGAACATCTTGCAGATATATTCATGAAGCCATTGGATGAAGCAAGATTTCACGAGTTAAGGCATGAGCTAAATATCATTGCTTCAAGCAATGTGGCTTGACTTAGTGCACACCCCACCACACTCCTCATTATGTCTTATTTAGATTTAGGCATGGACTTAGGGAGAGTCTAGTTCTCTCAATGAACTATCCCTCCTCCTATTATGCATAAACTAATCAAAGTCTTTCACATACGCCATTTTTTATGGTTACTATGCTTCAAAGACGAGTTTTGGTCATGGGCCCAAGGTCCAAATCTTCGCGATGCCATACCAATTGACTCAAACATAGGTGGCCTCGGCCACCGCCCCTCCTAGCGAGGCATTTGCTTTTTGAGAAGCACATTTTTGTGGTTTCAAGATCTCTCCAACTTTCTTGTTTTGATTAAGATCGGCTCCATCAAAATGTTCTTCTGTTAGTTCCTCAAAGATTTGATGTCTCCAACCTCTTTTCCAAACGAAACTCTTTCATAAGCCTTTTTGCTTGCTGGTTTTTCTGTCCCAATGTCACCCTGAGTGGTATTATAGCTGTCTCGGGCAGTAGTATCAAGTGGTACTACTGTTGTGGCCAACAGTACTACCGCCTGTTTCCAAACGAAACTCTTTCATAAGCCTTTTTGCTTGCTGGTTTTTCTGTCCCAATGTCACCCCGAGTGGTATTATAGCTGTCTCGGGCAGTAGTATCAAGTGGTACTACTGTTGTGGCCAACAGTACTACCGCCTGTGAGGTTCCATGAAGGGATTTGGGGTGGGGCAGGGGAAGTGGCAACTTCCCCATACCCATTCACCCCTCTCTCTCTCGTGGCTCTCTCTCCAGGGCGCTTCCATAGTCGTAGAGGCTGTCGCCGGCCCTCCGATTTTGGCCAAACTTTCGCAGAACCTTCTGGAAGAGTTGATCTCCAACCTCCCCTCTCGCGATGGACATCGGTATTGTCCCGCTTTTCTCTCCCTAGGTCATCCTTTTGAATCTAGGTCATGGACAATGCGTGGTGTTTCTATCTATTTTTGGTAAAATCCGGGCGTGATTCTCTTATAATAGATTGCTAGGAAGTATCCTCTATTCCTAAATAAATACAACCCACTACCTAATTTTCCTAGCCATGCAACCATGACACATAAGAAAGCATGCATGCAAGACATAAATAACATTTTATGCATTACTCTACGGATGCAATGGTGCCACATCATCAATTCATGCATATTAGTCATAAGTAGTGTTTTTCATTAGAATTCATCCTCCTTATTTTGTTAGAAATTACATTTTTAAGCTCTAATTTTCACTCTCTATTTATACTTTTTGTATTTTATCGTTTTAAGCTTATGCTTGCTTTACATTAGTTTTAGATTTTTTTATAGCAATGTTTCTCAAGGTTTAGAACTCAAATATGTGCATTTGACATCCCCGGTAGTACCGATTCTCACCGGCGGATGTAGGTTCGCCTGCAATTTTCGCCCGCGTGGTACTACCTCCCCTTGGAGAGGTAGTACCAAGCAGTACTACCATTGGTGATAGTGGTACTACCGCTAGTGATGCCAACTACCCATGTTTTTCTGTTAGTATCTTCAGAATTGCTCTGTTTTTCTTTTGGTTTTTGCAACTGTTTTTTCCTCGTTTGGTGTTCTCGTTTGGTTTCTAGGTGGTAGTAGGAGGAACCCCAGCCGTGACACTGGATCCAAGCGCCCTCGCATCTCAGAAGTGGAGAGATCTGCCAACCACAATGCTCCTCCCAAGCAGCATACAAAGAGGCCTGCTTCCAAGAAGTCAGGGCCATCCCTAGATAAGATCCCTATCAAAGATTACTCGGCTGTTTGCCTTCTCGATCCATATGTCAATCCTCAAGAAAATGCTATTCGCAACCGTCCCTTCTTGACCAAGCAGCAACTGCGTATCTACAATGAAGTGCTTCTGGGTAAGGAAAACATCTTTGTGCGAAATATCAAGTCGATTGATATGGAGTTCTTGGAAAAGAATGCTCAATACTCGGGCCAGGCTACTGAGCTCTGCGAGAAGCTTCAAATCACCCATGTTATGGAATTCAACAAGGACTTTGATGTTGGGGAACGTTGCATGGTAAACAAAAATTTTCCTATGTAAAAGTAAGATCTATCGATGGTGATGAGCATCTGTGAGGGGGAGAGTGGATCTACATACCCTTGTAGATCGCTAAGCGGGAAGCATTAAGAAATGCGGTTGATGTAGTCGAACGTCTTTGTGATCCAAATTGCCAAGCATCCCGCGATCCCATCATGATCAGTCCCGCGATCAAATCACGAATCGTCTCATGATCCTTATCACGATCCTTCCGATCTAGCACCGAACGAACAGCGCCTCCGCGTTCAGCACACGTACAACTCGATGAAGATCTCCGCCTTCTTGATCCAGCAAGAGGGAGCGGAGAGGTAGATGAGTTCTGTGGCAACGCGACGGCGTGGTGGCGATGGTGGTGGAACTATTCCGACAGGGCTTCGCCTAAGCACCGCGGAACTAGACTAGAGGAGAAAACGATCTAGATGAAGTAGAGGGAGCACGCGGCAATTAGGGTTAGCTCTCCCCTCTAAATCCTCTAGTATATAGGAGGGAGGGAAGGGAGGAGGCAGCCTCAAACCCTTAAGGTTTGGCTGAAATTACAGGTGGAGGAGTCCTACTCCAATCCTACTAGGCATAGAATTCCTCCTCTCCACTTGGAAACCCTTTCCACCTTTACCACCTTTGGGTTTTCCCACCCCTAGCCACATGGGCCTTAGTCGGGGCTTCGGCCAGCCCACTAGGGTCTGGTTTAACTCCTCATATAGCCCATGAGGTCCTTTGGGTCGAGACACCTGTAACATCCCAAAATTTGGAATGTTATAATGAATACTAGAATGATTGTTTGTTTGCTTGAGTGATTGAAATTGAGTGAAAATCTGAAACTTTTGAAAACTTTTGAATGAGAGGGAATAAAATGACTTTCCCAAAACTTTCACTCTACAGGAATTCAAATTCATTTCATCACAAAAATCCCAGAGTGAAGATGATATGACTTCTTCCATTTAAAGGAATGAAAAGGGATTTGAAAATGGTTTGAATTTCATTTGAAAATAGTTCAAATTCAGAAACTTTATGCAACTCAATGGTTTTCATGAGAGAGTATAAAAGGACTTCTTCAAATTATATGAAATAGGAGTTGGAAGTTTAAAAGAAGGATATGAAAACTATTTGAGAACTTCTCATATGGAGTTTCATTTCCATATTTGAATTCCCTATTTGAATTTGTAAGCATTCAAACCCCTTGACAAAGTTTTTGAGAGGAGTAATATGACACCCCAAACTAGGGGTATTTTTGTGAAGTTTTTGAATCATAAAACCCAAGGGGTTATTTGAAAATTATTTGCAAAAATAAATAAAGCCATTTAGGTATTTTCTGAAAAATAATTTTTCTAAAAAGTATTTAATTTGGCCGTGTAAAAATGTTCATTAAATGGCATTTATTTTCCTGATCATTCTGGTATATAAAACTTTATTTTTTGGACTGGTTTTGAATGTCTTAATGTTTTTTTTATTGCTCTAGTAATTAATAAAGGAAATAGTTAACGCATATTAAAGCCCACGGCCCACCTGCCTCTAATCTCTCTCCCGAAATTCCTCCACAACGGTCACCGCCGCACTGATCTCTCTCTCTCTCTCTCTCTCTCTGACCGCGCAACCCCACCGACCGATCCCCAAACCTCGCGGTCACCTCCCTCCTCTCACTCCCCAAACCACGCCGGCGAGATCACCGCGCCGGATCCGCCTCCCCTTCCATTCCCCGACCACCCCGAGGCCCTATAAAAGCCCTGGTCCTCTCCTCTACCCATTCCCCCACTTTCCCCCTCTGCCAAAAACCTCTCGCTGCCGTATTAGCTCGTCGGGGCCCGAGCGCCGCCGCCGCGCCATTTCCATCGTGTCGCTCCACCTCGACCTCCCCGAGCCTTTCCGAGCCCACCATCCACCTCCCCACGGCCTTGCGCACCTTCCTGTGCCCTCGCCCGAGCCCCACACCCACCAGTGCACCGTCCCCGTTGACACCCGAACGTCGCCGCCGCCTCGGAGCTCGTCGCCGACGCCCCCGACCAACCGCGACGACGCCAGGACCACCACCCGACTCGCCGTCCTCGTCCACATCGCCTGGAGCCCTCGCCATCGCCGAAGGACCACCGGAGATGCCTCCCCGTCAACCTCGCCACTTCGGCCTTGCCGGAACCTCGCCGGAGTTGACCTCCCACCGCGGTGAGCTTCTCCCCTCCGTCCGATCTGATTGAACGGCCCCGATTAGATCGTGCGTACCCGTTCGGTTTAATTTAAATGAACCGGCCGGTTTTCTGTTTAGTCTTTTAGCCGAAACGTTTTTCTGTTAGCAGTCGGCCATACGCTCGTTAGCACCCATGTGCACACCCCTGTAGCCAATCAGAGACCGCCACGTCACCCTGTCCGTTAGTTTAGTTTTTTTTTCTTTTTCTGTTTTTGTTTTAGAAAACAGAATAGGTTCTGTTTTTATTTTTGTTATATCTTTTATGTTTTTAGGTGTTTTAATTCGATTCTTTTTGCATTGTGTCACAAATTTTATGTAGTTTCTGTAGATATCAAGTTTGATCATATTTGAATATCTCAAAATTAATTTCAAACAGATTTGATTCAAATCTTATTTTCTGAATATCTTGAGTTTAAAAATATATTTTGAGTTGATTCTTTTTGCTACTTGTCACTAGTGACCTTAATTATCAATATGTTGAGTTTGGATTTTTTTTATTTGAAAATAGTATTTTCAACCAAAACAGATTCTGTTTAGTTCTTGTCAGGTTTAGTTATATTTCTTTTGTTTTAAAATATTTTTTCTTCTATATTAGTGATGGATTTTTATAAAGTTTTCTGTTAGAAAATAGTATCCCTTCGAAACAAATAATATTTTATTAGTTGGTTACATGAAAATCAATTCTAGTTCAATTATACCTTGTAATTGGATTTTCATTGCTAGTTTGATCCAATATTTGAAAATAGTTTCCACAAATTGTTTTATAATTTTTATGTTCTGTCAATCTAAGTTTAGACCAGAAACAATTTGTATCATAGTTGAGATTGTTTGTGGTTAAGCCAAGGATGACCTTGTTTTATATCAACATAAGAATCTTTATAAAAGCTTTTCAATTAGTTCTTTTTGCAAAATAAAGACTTATGAGAAAATACTTTCTATTTGTTTTAAAAATTTGTTTTATTTTATTAACTTAGTGTTTTTTCTTGCTGATATGTTCTAGTAGTTAAAAACTTAAGTTGCTAGAGTATTGTTTTTCTTAGTTCCTAGTTGTTCTTCAAAAATAATTCTTTTTGCTAAGTAAAATATTTACTAAACTACTTTTGATTATATTTTACCTTGTTTTTGTTTGCTACTTTTGAAAATTTGGATGTACTTGTAGAGAAGACCAACTTTGGTTGTGTTGATGAAGTTTTGTTAAGTTTTGTCTTAAGTATTTCCTTTCATCACCACCATGTTGCTTTTGGTTTTGTGTTGCCTTTTGATTGTTAGTATGATTGCTTATAAGAATGCAATGTTTGATTGTATAGATTTTCATAGGAGAGTGACGAATAGTCTATCAGTTATCTCTGAGAGCGATATTATTTCTTCATCAACAGTACAGGCAAGTCACTTTGACCATGTATACCTATGTTTTTATTGCATTAGTTCTACCATCTCCCCAATTGCATGCAAAGTAGGTAAATTGGAAACTTGGTTACTTGATGTAGTATCATGTGGTAGGCACCCCTCAACCCTTTGACACATTGGCCCCGGGAAACGTTGATTTAATTTTGCTATGCTATTAGTAGACGGGGTTGGTTGTGTGATTCATGAGAGTTGTGAGGTAATAATTTCAAGACCTGCAAGATGATCAAGACTTCAAGACTCTGAGTTTTCAACTTACCTCTAGGTGGATGATGGTTGAACGGCGCCCTGGAGAAACCAGTGGTTAGCCTAGGTGTTGCTGGGGAAGTGCCAGTATTCACGCGGAAAGGTCCACCCAGGCACAAAGAGATGGATGGATACTTCAAGACCCAAGGCTTACCTGCACAACCACAAGCCATTATGGGCTCTGGCTTGGTTGGATATCGTGGTGACCCTGGAAAGGCGGTGCTACGAGATGTAGAAGAACGGTAGGAAAGGATGGGCACCGACAGAGTCTCGGGGAAACCCTTTAGAAGACCATGTTTTGGTCATCCATTTCTCAAACACCCTGAAGTGCGAGAAATCCAACGGAGGCGATCAAGTCTTGTGGGGAACATGTGCAAAACTCTGTAGAGTACTCAAACCTAATCGATTAGCCGTGTCCACGGTCATGGACAACTTGAGCCAAAGGAACTGAAACTATCAGGAAGTCTCAACACAAAAATTATATTGATGAGGGTGTTATTATTAACCAGGGTATGAGAATTGGTTGGTGGAACCATCTCATTAATCAACCAACTTTGTAGTAATAATTTCTGCATTACCCCTCTTGTTGTAGGAAAAATTGGCTTTGCGCAAAAACTTAAACTTATAGCCCCACCTGCCATATAAGCATATAGTATATAGGATTATTTTCACCCCTATTTTGTGACTTGCCGACATATTCAAAATGCTGACCTACATGGATGCAACGTCTTATGTTGCAGATAAGCTCTACGACGGGTAAGAGTACGATTCAGGGTTACGGTATACACTCAACCTGCCGTTGGTGTTATTGGGACCCCACTCCCATTGACTGTTTCCGCTGAGATTTTAAGGTATATATCAGTTTTACGTTAATTACATGTGGTTGCACTTTGATATATACATTGATGTACTGTGTGTGCCAGCATACTGATCCAGGGATGGCACAGAACACATAGAGGCTTGACTCGTTTGAGTCGGGTCGCTACAGAAATGGTATCAGAGCACATGTTGACTGTAGGATGCGACCCTAGAAACTGGAAAGCCCTTAGGAAATGATTTCTCAAAAAAAAAATGTGTTTTCAAAAGACCATTTACTTCTCATATTATTTGAGCCTTATCAAATGATCTCTCTTACCTCAAAAAGTTAGAAAATACCCTTTTCCCCTTGACCACACTAAGGATCAACTGAGACCACTTCGAGAAGGACAAGATATCGAAACAACTGATGGTCACTTCAAAGTAAAGAAGATTTCACCATGCATTAGAAGATTTGAAGTTACACGAGTTGAAGACTGTGAAGACCCGAAGAATTTCCAAGATATTATGCCCTAGAAGACCAAACCCCTGTTGTATACTTATGTTAGATACGATGATTTGTGAGCTGTCATTTGTGTGCAAATTTTTGACAGCCACAACAAAAATCTATTTTCAAAACCATTGTTTGTATCGTGTGTATTCCCTCCTTTCTCTCTCTTACCCATCTCATCCCCAAAACCTTGAACCCAATAGATGATGAGATAAGCTGGACTCATGTATTCTGGATCGATGACTCGATTAGAGACAGAAGAATGGATTCAGAACATGGAGAATCATCTAAGGAGTAACCATGTTGCAATAAAGGAGATGGTCCAGTATGCTTTTCTGTACTTTGCAGAAGGTGCTGCAAATTGGTGGAAGATGCATGAAGATATCCATGATAGGCAAGCATCAAACACTTGGGAAGAATTCAAGATAACTCTGCAAGGATCTCATGTTGTTACCAACACCCAGAAGCCCCATGGCAAAGATGTGAAGAGGATTTGTGCATGCAGGATATGTGGAGAGATAGGACACACCTAGGAAGAACACAAGGAAGGATGCCCTCATTGTGAAGAAAATCATCGAGCTGAGGAATGCCCAACTAGGTAGGTGACATGTTTCTTGTGTGAAGGAACTACGCATTACCCGGCTCAATGCCAAATGTACCCCAAGGTACAAGAAGTCATCAAGCAGCAGAAGGAAGCCATGAAGGCAGCCTTCAGAGAAAATTTAGGAGAACTTGTGATGAAGGAAGATGTTGAAGACCCTAATGGAGAAGGCCTAACCAGATTTTACTCCAATGCCTGCTATTCATGTGGGGAAGAAGGACATTTCTCATAGGACTGTATGAAGGAAAGAAAAGAGTATCTGTGAAACTTCCCGACAGAAGAAGTGGAGTTTGATCCACAGGAAATTGAAAGTTTGATCGGAACAAAGGAGCCCAAGAAGAGAAACCGAAGACGTTCTCAGAACAACCCAATTTCTGCAAAGAAGGATCTGAGTCAGATCATGTGTTTCCGGTGCAAGAAGACAGGACATTACTCCTATACCTGCCCGGAGAAGAAGGCTAAACATGAGTAGTTTGAGTTTTGGATTTTGGAAGTAATAAATGTAATAGGTAGCACTCTTATCATTTTGAAGTTATGTAATGGAAGTCTCAGAGTTTGTAATAAAAATTCATGAGATCAATGGAATTTATGGTGTCATGATTCTCCTATGTTGAATTATATGAGTTGTACCCCATGAACAAAGATCTCTGACCAATTTTCGAGGATATGAGAAAATATGGTCTATGCAGGCATGCGTGCATTTCATTTTAAGTGTGGTAGTAACCACATGGACAAAGGAATGAAGAGAATACCATTCATATTAAGGAGTTTGGATAACTGAAATACAGGTGAAGAGAATGTGGAACCACCTCAAAATATTTGGAGGATAACCTTTGTGACAAAGTGATTTTGAAGTTGGAATATTGAGAAAAGGAATGATTGTGATGAAACCATACCCAAGGTTAAACAGACCAATGGAAAGGAAAATGAATTGCACAGAGTGGAATCCAGACAATAATAGGTCTGTGATTTGTTACCTCGAGGGTATGATGGAGTGAACGGAAGACAATGTTGGAATATGGATCAATAGTAAACCCAAGAGTGAGATGAAGCTGTATTGAAGTGAACCCACAACTCACTGACCTCAGGATTGATAAGGATCAAGCCCCACCTTTGTGAAGGAAGAAACTTGGAAGAAGCTACGACAGATCAGTAAACGTTTTTTTGGAGTATACGATAACCTGAGAGTTGTGAAGAAATGATAGATGTTTTTGCTTAGCTTGCAGAATCAATGGATTTATCCAAACTTCGTTCATTGACAAGAGAAATTTTCCGCAACGCTTGTGAGGAAGCCCAAGTGCTAGAATACGAGATTCACTAAACCTTATACAAGGTAATGATTTCAGTGCGGCATGGTTGGCCACCATGACGACTTACTCTTATCATTCTCTTGCTATTCGGAATGGTAAATCTGAGTGACTTACCCATAGTAAAGAGACGACGTTCTTTGAAGCTTTTGTTTAAGCCTTAGAATGGTATGATGAAAACCCTTGTACATGGCAGTTGTTGCCATACGTAGGAATTTTACGGTGAGGAATGTAGCCAAGACCCATTTCACTGCAGGATAACCACAAATGGTAGACCACCATGAGATATTCGATAAGTTATTTAGACTGATGACGAGACTTGTCAGCTAAGAAGACCCAATATCGGAGGAAATACATTTTGTTATGAGATCACAAGATTTTGATATTAAACGGAGGAGCATCACCGAAGAAGCTATCGTGAAGAATGTGAAGAGACAGATGCACTGAGAGGACTGCCTTGATTTTGTGGGACCAGTCACTCTCATTTTAAGTGTGGTAGACCCCACACCTTCCACGTCAATGGACTTTTGCTAGAAGACCCAAACCCTAACCTTTTCCTTTCTAGCCTCTTCGAATCTCGAGGACGAGATTCATTTTAAGTGTGGTAGGTCTGTAACATCCCAAAATTTGGAATGTTATAATTAATACTAGAATGATTGTTTGTTTGCTTGAGTGATTTAAATTGAGTGAAAATCTGAAACTTTTGAAAACTTTTGAATGAGAGGGAATAAAATGACTTTCCCAAAACTTTCACTCTGCAAGAATTCAAATTCATTTCATCACAAAAATCCCAGAGTGAAGATGATATGACTTCTTCCATTTAAAGGAATGAAAAGGGATTTGAAAATGGTTTGAATTTCATTTGAAAATAGTTGAAATTCAGAAACTTTATGCAACTCAATGGTTTTCATGAGAGAGGATAAAAGGACTTCTTCAAATTATATGAAATAGGAGTTGGAAGTTTAAAATAAGGATATGAAAACTATTTGAGAAATTCTCATATGGAGTTTCATTTCCATATTTGAATTCCCTATTTGAATTTGTAAGCATTCAAACCCCTTGACAAAGTTTTTGAGAGGAGTAATATGACACTCCAAACTAGGGGTATTTTTGTGAAGTTTTTGAATCATAAAACCCAAGGGGTTATTTGAAAATTATTTGCAAAAATAAATAAAGCCATTTAGGTATTTTCTGAAAAATATTTTTTTTAAAAGTATTTAATTTGGCCGTGTAAAAATGTTCATTAAATGGAATTTATTTCCCTGATCATTCTGATATGTAAAACTTTATTTTTTGGACTGGTTTGGAATGTATTAATGTTCTTTTTATTGCTCTGGTAATTAATAAAGGAAATAGTTAACACATATTAAAGCCCACGGCCCACCTGCCTCTAATCTCTCTCCCGGAATTCCTCCACAACGGTCATTGCCGCGCTGATCTCTCTCTCTCTCTCTCTCTCTCTCTCTCTCTCTCTCTCTTTGACCGCGCGACCCCACCGACCGATCCCCAAACCTCGCGGTCACCTCCATCCTGTCACTCCCCAAACCACGCCGGCGAGATCACCGTGCCGGATCCGCCTCCCCTTCCATTCCCCGACCACCCCGAGGCCCTATAAAAGCCCCGGTCCTCTCCTCTACCCATTCCCCCACTTTCCCCCTCTGCCTGAAGCCTCTTGTTGCCGTATTAGCTGGCCAGAGCCCGAGCGCCACCGCCGCGCCATTTCCATCGTGTCGCTCCACCTTGACCTCCCCGAGCCTTTCCAAGCCCACCATCCACCTCCCCACGGCCTTGCGCATCTCCCTGTGCCCTCGCCCGAGCCCCACACCCACCAGTGCACCATCCCCGTTGACACCCGAACGTCGCCGCCGCCTCGGAGCTCGTCGCTGACGCCCCCGACCAACCGTGACGACGCTAGGACCACCACCCGACTCGCCATCCTCGTCCGCATCGCCTAGAGCCCTCGCCATCGCCGAAGGACCACCGGAGACGCCTCCTCGTCGACCTCGCCGCTGCGGCCTTGCTGAAACCTTGCCGGAGTTGACCTCCCGCCGTGGTGAGCTTCTCCCCTCCGTCCGATCTGATTGAACGGCCCCAATTAGATCGTGCGTACCCGTTCGGTTTAATTTAAATGAGTCGGCCAGTTTTCTATTTAGTATTTTAGCCGAAACATTTTTCTATTAGGAGTCGTTAGCACCCATGTGCACACCCCTGTAGCCAATCAGAGACCGCCACGTCACCCTGTCCGTTAATTTAGTTTTTTTCTTTTTCTGTTTTTGTTTTAGAAAACAGAATAGGTTCTGTCTTTATTTTTGTTATATATTTTATGTTTTTAGGTATTTTAATGCGATTCTTTTTTGCATTGTATCACAAATTGTATGTAGTTTCTGTAGATATCAAGTTTGACCATATTTGAATATTTCAAAATTGATTTCAAACAGATTTGATTCAAATCTTATTTTCTGAATATCTTGAGTTTAAAAATATATATTGAGTTGATTCTTTTTGCTACTTGTCACTAGTGACCTTAATTATCAGTAGGTTGAGTTTGGATTTTTTTATTATTTGAAAATAGTATTTTCAACCAAAACAGATTCTATTTAGTTCTTGTTAGGTTTAGTTATATTTCTTTTGTTTTAAATTGTTTTAAAATATTTTTTTCTTCTTTATTAGTGATGGATTTTATAAAGTTTTCTGTTAGAAAATAGTAGCCCTTCAAAACAAATAATATTTTATTAGTTGGTTACATGAAAATCAATTCTAGTTTAGTTATACCTTGTAATTGGATTTTCATTGCTAGTTTGATCCAATATTTGAAAATAGTTTCCACAAATTGTTTTATAATTTTTATGTTCTGTCAATCTAAGTTTAGACCAGAAACAATTTGTATTATAGTTGAGATTGTTTGTGGTTTAAGCCAAGGATGACCTTGTTTATATCAACATAAGAATCTTTATAAAATCTTTTCAATTAGTTCTTTTTGCAAAATAAAGACTTATGAGAAAATACTTTCTATTTGTTTTAAAATTTTCTTTTTCTTTTATTAACTTAATGTTTTTTCTTGCTGATATGTTCTAGTAGTTAAAAACTTAAGTTGCTAGAGTATTGTTTTTCTTAGTTCCTAGTTGTTCTTCAAAAGTAATTCTTTTTGCTAAGTAAAATATTTACTAAACTACTTTTGATTATATTTTACCTTGTTTTTATTTGCTACTTTTGAAAATTTGGATGTACTTGTAGAGAAGACCAACTTTGGTTGTGTTGATGAAGTTTTGTTAAGTTTTGTCTTAAGTATTTTCTTTCATCACCACCATGTTGCTTTTGGTTTTATGTTGCCTTTTGATTGTTAGTATGATTGCTTATAAGAATTTGTGACTTGCCGACATATTCAAAATGCTGACCTACATGGCTGCAACGTCTTATGTTGGAGATAAGCTCTACGATGGGTAAGAGTACGATTCAGGGTTACGGTCTACACTCAACCTGCCGTTGGTGTTATTGGGACGCCACTCCCGTTGACTATTTCCGCTGAGATTTTAAGGTATATATCAGTTTTACGTTAATTACATGTGGTTGCACTTTGATATATACATTGCTGTACTGTGTGTGCCAGCATACTGATCCAGGGATGGCACAGAACACATAGAGGCTTGACTCGTTTTGAGTCGGGTCGCTCCAACACCCCTCCCGATGGCCCCCGGTACCCTCCTGGCATTCCCGATACACTACCAAAGTACCTGAAACTTTTTTGGTGACCAAAACAGGACTTTTTATATATCAATCTTTACCTCCGGACCATTCCAGAGGTCCTCGTGACGTTTAGGATCTCCTCCGGGACTCCTAACAATCTTCGGTCACCAACATACATAACTCAATACTATCGAAACGCCATTGAACCTTAAGTGTGCAGACCCTGTGGGTTCGAGAACTATCTAGACATGAATGAGACACCTCTACGGTCAATAACCAATAGCAGGACCTAAATGCCCATATTACTTCCTACATATTCTATGAAGATCTTTATCGGTTGAACCTCTATGTCAAGGATTCAGTTAATCCCGTATGATGTTCCCTTTTGGTCTTCGGTATGTTACTTGCCCAAGATTTGATCGTCGGTATCTCCATACCTAGTTCAATCTCGTTACTGGCAAGTCTCTTTACCCATTCCGTAATATGAGATCCCGTGGATAACACTTTAGTCACATGTCTTGCAAGGCTTGTTGTGATGTTGTATTACCGAGTGGGCCCTGAGATACCTCTCCGTCACACGGAGTAAAAAATCCCAGTCTTGATCCATGCCAACTCAACAGACACTCTGGGAGATACCTGTAGAGCACCTTTATAGTCACCTAGTTATATTGCAACGTTTGATACACACAAGGCACTCCTCTAGTGTCAGTGAGTTGCATGATCTCATGGTCATAGGAACAGATACTTGACATGCAGAAAACTATAGCAATAAACTTACACGATCATATGCTATGTTTATAGTTTGGGTCTTGTCCATCACATCATTCTCCCAATGATGTGATCCTGTTATCAAATGACATCTCATGTCAATGGCTAGGAAACCTTGACCATCTTTGATCAACGAGGTAGTCTACTAGAGGCATACTAGGGACAAAGTGGTGTCTATGTATCCACACATGCAATGTGTTTCCAGTCAATACAATTATAGCATGGATAATAAAGAATTATCATGAACAAGGAAATATAATAATAACCATTTATTATTGCCTCTAGGGCATATTTTCAACAGCCTCCCACTTGCACTAGAGTCAATAATCTAGCTCACATCACCATGTGATTTACATTGTAATGAATCTAACACCCATACATCTCTGGTGTTGATCATGTTTAGCCCTTGGAAGAGGTTTAGTCAACGGGTCTGCAACATTCAGATCTGTGTGCACTTTGCAAATATTTATGTCCTCCTCCTTGATGTACTCGTGGATGGAATTGAAGCGTCGCTTTATGTGTCTGGTCCTCTTGTGAAACCTTGGTTCCTTGGCTAGGGCAATGGCACCAGTGTTATCACAGAATAGATCCACTAGATTCAGTGCACTGGGCACTACTCCAAGATGTGTCATGAACTCCTTCATCCAGACACCTTCCTTCGCCGCCTCCGAAGCTGCGATGTACTCCGCTTCGCATGTAGAATCGGCTACCATGCTATGCTTGGAACTGCACCAGCTTACTGCTCCCCCATTGAGAATAAATATGTATCCAGTTTGCAACTTAGAGTCACCCGGATCAGTGTCAAAGCTTGCATCGACGTAACCCTTTATGATGAGCTCTTGATCACCTCCATAAACGAGAAACATTTCCTTAGTCCTTTTCAGGTACTTAAGGATATTCTTGACCGCCGTCCAGTGCTCCATTCCTGGATCACTTTGAAACCTTCCGGCCATACTTATGGCAAGGCTGACACCGGGTCTTGTGCACAACATTGCATACATGATATAGCCTATAGCTGAAGCATAGGGGATGACACTCATCTTTTCTCTATCTTCTGCAGTCACTGGGCATTGTCTTACTCAACTTCACACCTTGTAACACAGGCAAGAACCCCTTCTTGGACTGATCCATTTTGAACTTCTTCAAAACTTTATCAATGTATGTGCTTTGTGAAAGTCCTATTAAGCGTCTCGATATATCTCTATAGATCTTAATGCCTAATATGAAAGCAACTTCTCCTAGGTCCTTCATTGAAAAACTCTTGTTAAAATATTGCTTCACACTTTCCAGCATTTCTATGTTGTTTCCAATCAGCAATATGTCATCCACATATAATATTAGAAATGCTATAGAGCCCCCACTCACTTTCTTGTAAATACAAGCTTCTCCGTAAACTTGTATAAACCCGAACACTTTGATCACCTCATCAAAGCACAGATTCCAACTCCGAGATGCTTGCACCAGTCCATAAATGGATCGCTGGAGTTTGCAAACTTTGTCAGCATTCTATTGATCGACAAAACCTTTCGGTTGTATCATATAAAATTCTTCCTTAAGGAAACCGTTAAGGAACACTGTTTTGACATCCATCTGCCAAATTTCATAATCGAAATATGAAGCTATTGCTAACATGATTCTGACGGACTTAAGCATCGCTACGGGTGAAAAGGTCTCATCGTAGTCAACTCCTTGAACTTGTGAAAAACCCTTTGTCACAAGTCGAGCTTTATAGACGGTGACATTACCGTCCGTGTCTGTCTTCCTCTTAAAGATCCATTTGTTCTGAATGGCCTTTCGCCCTTTAGGTAATACTTCCAAAGTCCATACTTTGTTTTCATACATGGATCCCATCTCAGATTTCATGGCCTCTAACCATTTCTCGGAATCCGGGCCCATCATCGCTTCTCCATAGCTCATAGGTTCATCATTGTCTAGCAACATGACCTCCAAGACAGGGTTGTCATACCACTCAGGAGCAGTGCGCACCCTTGTGGACCTACGAGGTTCAATAGTAACTTGATCTGAAGCTTCATGATCATCATCATTAACTTCCTCTTCAACTACCATAGGCTCCACAGAAACATCTTTCTGCGTTGCACTACTCTCTGGTTGAAACAAAGGTTCAACAACCTCATCAAGTTCTTCCCCCCCCGCTCAATTCTTTCGAGAGAACCTCTTTCTCAAGAAATGTTCCATTCTTAGTGACAAACACTTTGCCTTTGGATCTGAGATAGAAGGTATACCCAACTATCTCTTCTAGGTATCTTATGAAGATGCATTTCTACACTTTGGGTTCCAGCTTTTCAGGCTAAAGCATCACATCCCCAAACTTTAAGAAATGACAACTTTGGCTTCTTGCCAAACCACAATTCATATGGTGTCG
This sequence comes from Hordeum marinum, assembly GCA_022496015.1. Classification (NCBI taxonomy): domain Eukaryota; kingdom Viridiplantae; phylum Streptophyta; class Magnoliopsida; order Poales; family Poaceae; genus Hordeum; species Hordeum marinum. The sequence goes on along the minus strand of CM039678.1, from coordinate 370,470,859 downwards.
TCTCAGCGGATTTCGATGGTGCCCTATTTAAAGTGAATGTAGCCGTCTCTAATGCATAACCCCAAAACAGTAGTGGCAAATCGGCAAGAGACATCACATAACGCACCATATCTAATAAGGTTCAATTATGACGTTCACACACACCATTACACTGCGGTGTTCTAGGCGGTGTCAATTGTGAAACAATTCCACACTGTCTTAAGTGACTGCCAAACTCATAACTCAGATATTCAACTCCTCAATCAGATCATAGGAATTTAATCTTCTTGTTATGATGATTCTCAACTTCACTCTGAAATTGCTTGAACTTTTCAAATGTTTCAGAATTGTGTTTCATTAAGTAAATATACCCATATCTACTTAAGTCATCAGTGAAGGTGAGAAAATAACGATATCCACCACGCACCTCAATTCTCATCGGACCGCACACATTAGTATGGATGATTTCCAATAAGTCGCTTGCCCGTTCCATTGTTCCAAAGAACGGGTCTTAGTCATCTTTCCCATGAGGCATGGTACACATGTGTCAAGTGATTCAAAATCAAGTGACTCCAAAAGTCCATCAGCATGGAGCTTCTTCATGCGTTTTACACCAATATGACCTAAACGGCAGTGCCACAAGAAAGTGGTACTATCATTGTCAACTCTACATCTTTTGGCATCAATGTTATGAACATGTGTACTATCACTATCGAGATTCAATATGAATAAACCCCTCACATTGGGTGAATGGCCATAAAAGATATTACTCATATAAATAGAACAACCATTATTCTCTGATTTAAATGAGTAACCATCTCACAATAAAAAAGATCTAGATATAATGTTCATGCTTAACGCGGGAACTAAATAACAATGATTCAGGTTCATCACTAATCCCGATGGTAATCGAAGAGCGAGCGTGCCAACGACGATCACATCAACCTTGGAACCATTTCCCACGCACATAGTCACTTCGTCCTTTGCCAGCCTTCATCTATTTTGTAGCTCCTGTTTTGAGTTGCAAATGTGAGCAAGTGAACCAGTATCAAATACCCAGGCACTACAACGAGAGTTGGTAAGGTACACATCAATAACATGTATATCATATATACCTTGTTTGGTGTTGGCCGCCTTCTTGTCGGCCAGATACTTGGGGCAGTTCCTCTTCCAGTGACCAATTCCCTTGTAATGAAAGCACTGCATTTCTGGCTTGGGTCCAGCCTTGGGTTTCTTCACGGGAGGGGCAACTGCTTTGCCACTCTTCTTAGAGTTACCCTTCTTGCCCTTGCCATTCTTCTTGAAACTAGTGGTTTTATTGACCATCAACACTTGATGCTCCTTCTGAATCTCAGACTCGGCGACTTTTAACATCGCAAACAGCTCGGCGACTGACTTGTTCATCCTGTGCATGTTATAGTTCAACACGAAGCTCTTGTAGCTAGGTGGCAATGATTGAAGAACTATGTCAATGATCACCTCTACCGGAAGGGCCCAATTCAGCCAGACGGGTGGAATACCCAGACATTCTGAGTATGTGTTCACTGACAGACCCGTTCTCCTTCATTTTGCAGGCATAGAACTTATTAGAGGTCTCATACCTCTCAATTTGGGCATTCTTCTGAAAGGTAAACTTCAACTGCTGGAACATATCATATGGTCCATGATGTTCAAAACATCTTTGAAGTTTGGATTATAAGCCATACAACATTGCACATTGAACCATTGAGTAACCATTAGAAAGTACCTGCTAGGCGTTCGCAATGTCTGCAGACTACACTGGAGCGGGTGGATCACCAAGCGGTGCATCAAGGACATAAGCCTTCTGGGAAGCCGTGAGGATAATCCTTAGATTATGGTCCCAGTCCACAAAGTTACTTCCATCATCTTTCAACTTAGCTTTCTCTAGGAATGCATTAAAATTCAGGGGTGCTACTGCATGAGCCATTGATCTACAACATAAATATGCAAAGGTTACTAAGACTATAGTTCAAGATAATGAGTTTAGTTAATCAAATTACTAAAGCTCCAACTCAAATTGACATCCCTCGGGTCATCTGAGTGATACATGATCCAAATTTACCAACTCAAGTCCGATCATCATGTGAGTTGAGGTGGTTTCAATGGTGAACATCATCATGTTGATCATATCCACTATATGACTCATGTTCGACCTTTTGGTCTCTTGTGTTCCGAGGCCAGGTCTGTACATGCTAGTCTCGTCAAGTTTAACCCGAGTGTTCCGCACGTGCAACACTAGCTTGCACCCCTTGTATGTGAATGTAGAGTCTATCACACCCGATCATCACGTGGTGTCTCGACACGACGAACTTTCGCAATGGTGCACACTCAGGGAGAATACAATTCATCTTGAAATTTAAGTGAGAGATCACCTTATAATGCTACCGTCGTATTAAGAAAAATAAGGTGCATGAAAGGATTAACATCACATGCAAATCATAAGTTACATGATATGTCCATGAACTTGTGCTTTTGATCTTCATCTTGAAAGCACCGACATGATCTCCATCGTCACTGATATGACACCATGATCTCCATTAACATGTCACCATCGGGGTTGCTGCGCCGACTTTTGATACCACAATTATTGCTAGCTGATACGTCTCCAACGTATCTATAATTTATGAAGTATTCATGCCATGTTTACAATAATTCTATATGATTTTTGGCATGATTTTATTAGAACTTACCCGGACTGACGCTGTTTTCAGCAGAACTACCATGGTGTTGTTTTTGTGCAGAAATAAAAGTTCTCGGAATGGGCTGAAAATTTATGGAGAATATTTTTTGGAAAATATAAAAAATACTGGAGCGAAGAGCCGGGCCAGGAAGTGGACGAGGAGGTCATAAGCCTGCTAGGCGCGACCACCCCCTGGCCGCGCCTAGCAAGCTTGTGGGCCCCTCGAGCACCTTCCTTGATGTGATTCCAACGCCAAAAAGTCCTTTAAATCCAGAAACCTCCAAAAATAAACCTCGATCAGGAATTCCGCCGCCGCAAGCCTCCAGAGCCACAAAAAACAAATAGGGAGCCTATTCCGGCACCCTGTCGGAGGGGGAAATCATCACCGGAGGCCATCTTCATCATCCCGGCGGTCTCCATGACGAGGAGGGAGTAGTTTACCCTCGGGGCTGAGGGTATGCACCAGTAGCTATGTGTTTGATCTCTCTCTATCATCTTCTTGAGATGGCACGATCTTGATGTATCGCGAGCATTATTGATATAGATGAATCATATGGAGTTTTCCCCTCTCTATCTTCTTGTGATGAATTGAGTTTTCCCTTTGAAGTTTTCTTATCAGATTGAGTCTTAAAGGATTTGAGAACACTTGATGTATGTATTGCAATGGGATATCCATGGTGACAATGGGATGTTCTATTGATCCACTTGATGTATGTTTTGGCAATCAACTTGCAGGTTCCGTGACCTTGGGAATCTATGCATAGGGGTTGGCACACATTTTTGTCTTGACTTTTCGGTAGAAATTTTGGGGCACTTGAAGTTTTTTGTGTTGGATTGAACATGATGAATCTGAAATTGTGTCATCCATATCATATAATCAAGCCCATGGGTACTTGTGGTGACATTGGAGTATCTAGGTGACATTAGGGTTTTGGCTGATGTGTATCTTAAGGTGTTATTTTAGTATGAACTCTAGGGCTGTTCGTGACACTTATAGGGATAGCTCATAAGATTGATCGAAAAAAGATAACTTTGAGGTGGTTTCATACCCTACAATAATTTCTTCATTAGTTCTCTGCTATTTGTGACTTTGGAGTGAAATCTTTGTCGCACGAGAGGTACTTACATATGATTCAACTATGTCAATATTGTTGAGAGAAATTGCACTAGTGAAAGTATGGACCCTAGGCCTTGTTTCCAAGCATTTATACAATGTTTTGCTCGCTGTTTACTATTTGTTACCTTGCTGTTTTTATATTTTCAGATTATGAAAACCTATATCTACCATCCATATTGCACTTGTATCACCATCTCTTCCCCGAACTAGTGCACCTATACAATTTGCCATTGTATTGGGTGTGTTGGGGACACACTAGATTTCTTGTATTTGATTGTTGGGTTGTTTGAGAGAGACTATCTTCATACTAAACCTACAACGGATTGATAAACCTTAGGTCATCCACTTGAGGGAAAATTGCCACTATCCTACAAAACTCTGCGCTTGGAGGCCCAACACGAGTCTACAAGAAGAAGGTTGTGTAGTAGACATCAAGCTCTTTTCTCGCACCGTTGCCGGGGAGGTGTGTGCTTGAAGGTATATCTTTAGATCTTGCAATTGAATCTTTTAGTTTCTTGTTTTTTCACTAGTTTGGTTTTATCAAATAAAACTACAAAAAAATGGAATTGAGCTTGCCTCATATGCTTCATCTTTTTAATGTCTTTCATGAAATTGATGGAAAGGAAAATTGTGCTCAAGTGTTAGAGGAAGAAATTATTAAAATGTTTGGCACTAAATCTTTGAGTGATGAGCATGATTTCAATATTTTTAGTATGGATTCTCTGAATATTCATGATGCTAATTATATGCAAAGCCACAAGCTTGGGGATGCTATGTTTGATGAATACGATACTTTTAGTCCCCCAAGTTTTGATGAGCAAAACTATTATGACGATGGCATGCCTCCTGTCTATGATGATTATTGTGATGACACGTATAGTATAAAGAGTAATGACAACCATGAGACCTATTATCATGATTTTAATATTCAATGTGGTCATGTCAATCAAGTGTCACATGATAGTTATTTTGTTGAGTTTGCTCCCACTACTTTGCATGAGAAGATATTTTCTTGTGTGGGGAGTAGTAAAATTTCTATGCTTGTAGATCATGAAAAGAATGCTTTATGTGTTGGTTATATTGTGTAGTTCCTTCATTATTCTACTGAAATTTTATATGAGGGAGGAACATATGCTTGTAGGAATTGCAATAATATCAAGTTTCCTCTCTATGTGTTCAAAGTTTTGAAGTTGTGCTTGTTTTGCCTTCCTAAGAAAGTTGATTGTTGTTCCCATGATTTGTTTTGCCCACAAAATTCCTATGCATAGGAAGTGTGTTAGACTTAAATGTGCTTGTCATGAGATTCATTATGCTCTTTTGCATGTTTCAAATATTATTCCTATGTGAGCATCATTGAAATCACCATGCCTAGCTAAAAGACTTAAAGAAAAGCACTTGTTGGGAGACAACCCAACACTTTTAATTTCTGTTTTTATGTGTTAACATGATTAATATACTTTAGTAATCATGTTTTTTGTCTTTTATTTCAATAAAGTGCCAAGTAAAGCCTTTGGGACAGTGTGGATACTTGCTTGTTTGATTCTGTGCAAAAACAGAAAGTTTTGCGTCCAGTATAGGAATTATCTGATTTAATGGAGAGTCAAAAAAATATGAAATTTTTACACAACATTTATATGAAAATTCCTTGAGTATTAATAATATTTATGAATTTTTAGAGACAGTAAAGTATGGTGATAATTCAGATCTTTACAGACCGCTGTTTTTTACAGATGCTTTTTTTGCTTGCATAGTTTGCTTGTTTCAAGTGTTCCTATAGCTTATATTGAGTAATATAAATTGTGGGAATGATGTAATACAATAGGTATTATGTGATAACAATTATGAATCTTGAATTGACAGTACCTAAGTGAATGATCTATCTTTATTACACTAACCCTTCCCACAAAGTTCCGTTAAGTTTTGTGTGATTGAAGTTTTCAAGTTTCTGGCAAGACACCGATATGAGGAGAATAAGAAGTGATAAGAACCTAAGATTGGGGATGCCCAAGTAACCCCAAGTTAATATCCAAGGAAGACTCAAGTGCCTAAGCTTGGGGATGCCCCGGAAGGCATCCCCTCTTTCGTCTTGAACACTATCGGCATATCTCACTTAGAGCTATATTTTTATTCATCACATAATATGTGTTTTTCTTGGAGCATCATTTTATTTTGTTGTTAAATGTTAGGTGTTATTTATAACCTAGTTTTTCAATAAAAAGTTCCAAGAATTGCCTTTAGGATGCTTGAATTGCATGTTTGATGTGTGCTGTGTGAAAAAGAAACTTCTGCTGTAGTGTTTTAATTTTCATGTTTTACTGAAACGTGCAAAGTTTCTGAAATTTTTACACAGCGTTTTCATATAAATTACTTAGAATGTAATAAATTTTCAGATTTTTTTAGTTACATAGGTACACTGTTATAATAAATTGCTACAGACTATTCTGTTTGGACAGATTGCTGTCACAGTTTTGTTATCTACTTATCCTATAGTTTCCATAGCCCATATTGGTAGATATAAATTGTGGAAATGATAGTATACAGTACCTAATGTTTGAAATTATTGTGCAACTTGTCTTGTTAGTACATAAATATTTGATTTATTCTCATGTATACTAACCTATTTCACGAGTTCTTTTTGAGTTTTGTGTGGATGAAGTTTTTGAGAATAGGTGAAACCATGATGTGAGAGGATTGGACGAGATGCAAAATTTCAAGCTTGGGGATTCCCAAGGCACCCCAAGTAAATATTTCAAGAAGTCTCAGGCATCTACGCTTGGGGTGCTACGCATCCCACCTCTCTTCTGCAATAATTGTCTGTTAGCCTATGTTGAGCCTAAATTTTAATTCGTTCACATGATGCATGCTATTCTTGGAGTGCTATTTTTTTGCTTGCAGTTTAAATAAAATGCGCAGATCTTAAAATCTTTATTGAGAGAGAGAGAGAAAGTCCTCACATAGCTACTTAATCATTTGACTACTCATTGATCTTCACTTATATGTTTTGGAGTAGTTTTGTCATTTACTATCGTGCCTCACTTATATCCTATGAGTAAATAGTTAAATGAATTGAATATCATAAGTCTGAAATTATATAAGTTGTATATGCTTATCCCATGGGGAGTAATGACTTCACATATAAGAATTATAGGTGGTAAAATTTATTGAAAGTTAGCAAACACCACATCGGTCACTTGAACTATTCATGAAAGAATATTGAAGGAAGAGAGATTTCACATATAAATATACTATATTGGACATCTTATATGATTGTGAATACCCATTAATTATTTTCAAATTTGTGCAAATTATTTGAAGTTGTACAAGGAAGACAACGTAATGAGTTATGCTTGGGTATATTTGTATAGAAGTTATATTGTTATGGATCCTCCAACATGTGGTGGTTCCTTCCACCTCATACTAGCCAAAACTTCCGCACCAAGAAGAAATACTACTTGTGCAAACAAACACCCTTAAACCCAAAGTTGTTCCATATGATTCCACCAAACCTACCTATATGCTGCATTTACCTGCCATTCCAAGTAAATTTGCATGTGGCAAACTCTAAACCTTCAAATAATATTCTGTTTTGTATGCCCAAATCATTCATATAATGACTAGGGGCTATCAGTATTTTCCATGCTAGGTGGGTTATTCTCACGATATGTGTTGATTCACTATCATTCACGAGAAAGTGCTGGTATTCGGGATGCCCAGTCCCGAAATGAAACAAAAAAAAATGCAAATAATTAAACAAAACTCCCCGAGGAATGTTGTTGGTATGGACGGTACTCATGGATTCGGCTCGCCGTGGAGTGTGATTGATTGGTGGAGGGGGAGTAAAACCTTTACCATTCTGTTTGGGAACCGTCTATAATGTATCTAGCATGGAAGATACCGAGATATCTCGGTTATTATGGTGACAATGAAAGCATACCTCCCAAAATTATTATTCATATCTGTTTTAAAAGCTCGAGCTTTGGCACATATGCAAATCCCTGCTTCCCTCTGTGAAGGGCCTATCTTTTATTTTCATGTATTTTCTTTATGCAAGAGTCATGGTGATCTTCACCACTTCCTATATTTCACCTTTTTCTCTTGGCAAGCGTCATGTGTTGGGGAAATATCCAAGCATATATGACCATTCAAATATATTTGATCATGAATTATTATTGTTGACAATTATCTATATGATAAATAAGTTGGGAGGCAAAACTTTAAGAACCTATCTTTCTTTGTGTTCATCAAATGCCATTTGCTCTAAAAATATGCTTTGAGTGTTAGCAAACATGGAAGACTATAAGATAGGTTAGTATGTGGAATTTGCTAAATCATAGCTCTTACATATACCCTTCTTGAAAATAAGATGAATTGCAATTGTTCTGTGACTGAAAGCATAGTTTGTTAGTCTATACTTTAACATGTGGATAGCTTGTTATTTCATCATGAGAAGGTTTATGAGATGAGCTACTGTTTATGATATATAATGATGCTAGAAAAAGTGTTTGGAACTATCATTGATCAAATTTATGCACTATGCTAGCATTCACACTTCATAAATTATTCCTTTTATCATTTACCTTCTCGAGGACGAGCAGGAATTAAGCTTGGGGATGCTGATACATCTCCAACGTATCTATAATTTATGAAGTATTCATGCCGTGTTTACAATAATTCTATATGATTTTGGTATGATTTTATTAGAACTAACCTGGACTGGCGCTGTTTTCAACAGAACTACCGTGGTGTTGTTTTTGTGCAGAAATAAAAGTTCTAGGAATGGGTTGAAATTTTACGGAGAATATTTTTGGAAAATATAAAAAATACTGGAGCAAAGAGCTGGGCCAGGAAGTGGACGAGGAGGTCACAAGCCAGCTAGGCACGGCCACCGCCTAGCCACGCCTAGCAAGCCTGTGGGCCCCTCAAGCACCTCCTTGACGTGATTCCAATGCCAAAAAGTCCTATAAATTCAGAAACCTCCGAAAAGAAATCTAGATCGGCAGTTCCGCCGCCAAAAGCCTCTAGAGCCATGAAAAACCAATCGGGAGCCCATTCCGGCACCACGCTGGAGGGGGAAATCATCACCGGAGGCCATCTTCATCATATCGGCGGTCTCCATGACGTGGAGGGAGTAGTTCATCCTCGGGGCTGAGGGTATGTACCGATAGCTATGTGTTTGCTATCTCTCTCTCTCGTTTTCTTGAGATGTCATGATCTTGATGTACCGTGAGCATTATTGATATAGATGAATCATATGGAGTTTTCCCCTATCTGTCTTCTTGTGATGAATTAAGTTTTCCCTTTGAAGTTTTCCTATTGGATTGAGTCTTTAAGGATTTGAGAACAGTTGATGTATGTCTTGCGATGGGATATCCGTGGTGACAATGGGGTGTTCTATTGATCCACCTGATGTATGTTTTGGCAATCAACTTGCGGGTTTCGTGACCTTGGGAATCTATGCATAGGGGTTGGCACACATTTTTGTCTTAACTTTCCGGTAGAAACTTTGGGGCACTCTTTGAAGTTCTTTGTGTTGGATTGAACATGATGAATTTGAAATTGTGTGATCCATATCGTATAATCAAGCCCATGGGTACTTGTGGTGACTTTGGAGTATCTAGGTGACATTAGGGTTTTGGTTGATGTGTATCTTAAGGTGTTATTTTAGTATGAACTCTAGGGCTGTTCGTGACACTTATAGGGATAGTCCATAAGATTGATCGGAAAATATAACTTTGAGGTGGTTTCATACCCTACAATAATTTCTTCGTTAGTTCTCCGCTATTTGTGACTTTGGAGTGAACGCTTTGGCGCACGAGAGGTACTTACATATGATTCAACTATGTCAATATTGTTGAGAGAAATTGCACTAGTGAAAGTATGGACCCTAGGCCTTGTTTCCAAGCATTTATACAACATTTTCTCGCTGTTTTCTATTTATTACCTTGCTGTTTTTATATTTTCAGATTACAAAAACTTATATCTACCTTCCACATTACACTTGTATCACCATCTCTTCGCCGAACTAGTGCACCTATACAATTTGCCATTTTATTGGGTGTGTTGGGGACACAAGAGATTTCTTGTATTTGATTGTAGGGTTGTTTGAGAGAGACTATCTTCATCGTACACCTCCCACGGATTGAGAAACCTTAGGTCATCCACTTGATGGAAAATTGCCACTGTCCTATAAAACTCTGCACTTGGAGGCCCAACACGAGTCTACAAGAAGAAGGGCGTGTAGTAGACATCACTAACGCATAGCGATAAGGTAAAGCAAAAACGACAAAAATATTTGTAGACAACCCTATGGCTCCTGCCGGTTGCTGTACTCATCGACATGCAAGTCGTGATATTATATACAAAACATGATCATCTCATACATCACATATATCTCATCATGTAATTGGCCATATCACATCACAACAAACTCTACAAAAACAAGTTAGACGTCCTCTAATTGTTGTTGCAAGTTTTACGTGGCTGCTACGGGTATCTAGCAAGAACAATTCATACCTACGCATAAACCACAACGGTGATAGACAAATTGCTATTCAACCTTCTCAAGGACCGCGTTTGTCGAATCCGATCCAACTGGAGTAGGAGAGACAGACACCCGCCATCCATCTTTGTGTAACAAAGTTACACATCAGTCAATGGAACCGATCTCTCGTAAGCGTATGAGTAAGGTTGGTCCAGGCCGCTTCATCCCACAATACCGCTGAATCAAAACACGACCAAGGGAGGAAGAAATCTAAGCATCAACGCCCACAAACTCCTTTGTGTTCTACTCATGATATCATCTACACATAGACCTAGCTCATGATGCCACTATTGGGGAATGTTGCATGGGAGACAAAAAATTTCCTACGCACACGCAAGATCTATCAATGGTGATGAGCATCCACAAGGGGGAGAGTCGATCCACATACCCTTGTAGATCACTAAGCAGGAAGCGTTAAGAAACGCGGTTGATCTAGCCGAACGTCTTTGCGATCCAAATCGCCGAGCATCCCACGATCCCATCATGATCCTTCTCGCGATCCAATCACGATCCGTCCCGCGATCCCATCATGATCCGTCGCGCAATCAAATCATCAATCGTCTCGCAACCCTGATCACGGTCCTTCCGATCTAGTGCCGAATGGACAGCGCCTCGGTGTTCAGCACACATACAGCTCGATAAAGATCTCCGCCTTCTTGATCTAGCAATAGGGAGCGGAGAGGTAGATGAGTTCACCGGTAGCGCGATGGCGTGGCGGCGATGGTGGTGGAACTATCCTGGCAGGGCTTCGCCTAAGCACCGCCAAACTAAACTAGAGGAGAAAACGATCTACATGAAGTAGAGGGAGCACGTGGCAATTAGGGTTAGCTCCCCCCACCAAATCAAGGGAGGCAGGAGAGGAGGCAGCCTTAAACCCTCAAGGTTTGGCCAAAATTGGAGGTGGAGGAGTCCTACTCCAATCCTACTAGGAGTAGAATTCGCCCTCTCCACTTGGAAACCCTTTCCACCTTTTCCACCTTCGGGTTTTCCCCACCCCTAGCAACATGGGCCTTAGTGGGGGGTTCGGCCAGCCCACTAGGGGCTGTTTTGACTCCTCCCACAGCCCATGAGGTCCTTTGGGTCGAGACGCCCCTCCCGATGGCCCCCGGTACCCTCCCGTCATTCCCGGTACACTACCGAAGTACCCGAAACTTTTCCGGTGACCAAACCAGGACTTCCTATATATCAATCTTTACCTTCGGACCATTTCGGAGCTCCTCGTGACTTCCAGGATCCCATCCAGGACTCCAAACAACCTTAGGTCACCAACATACATAAATCAATACTACCGAAACGTCACCGAACCTCAAGTGTGCAGACCCTACGGGTTCGAGAACTATGTAGACATGACCGAGACACCGACACCTCTACGGTCAATAACCAATAGAGGGACCTGGATGCCCATATTGGTTCCTACATATTCTACGAAGATCTTTATCGGTTGAACCTCTATGTCAAGGATTCAGTTAATCCTGTATGATGTTCCTTTTTGTTGTTCGGTACGTTACTTGCCCGAGATTCGATCGTCGGTATCTCCATACCGAGTTCAATTTTGTTACTGGCAAGTCTCTTTACTAGTTCCGTAATACGAGATCCTGTGGCTAAAACTTTAGTCACATTACTTGCAAGGCTTGTTGTGATGTTGTATTACCGAGTGGGCCCTGAGATACCTCTTCGTCACACGGAGTAACAAATCCCAGTCTTGATCCATGCCAACTCAACACACACTCTTGAAGATACTTGTAGAGCACCTTTATAGTCACCTAGTTACATTGTGCCATTTGATACACATAAGGCACTCCTCCAGTGTTAGTGAGTTGCATGATCTCATGGTCATAGGAACAGATACTTGACATGTAGAAAACTATAGCAATAAACTAACACGATCATATGCTATGTTGATAGTTTGGGTCTTGTCCATCACAGCATTCTCCCAATGATGTGATACCATTATAAAAGGACATCTCATGTCAATGTCTAGGAAACCTTGACCATCTTTGATCAACGAGCTAGTCTACTAGAGGCATACTAGGGACAAAGTGTTGTTTATGTATTCACACATGAAATGTGTTTCTAGTCAATACAATTATAGCATGGATAATTAAAAATTATCATGAACAAGGAAATATAGTAATAACCATTTATTATTGCCTCTAGGTCATATTTCCAACATTTGATGCTGAGATGATTGTTGTGTTTTATGCTACTATTTTCTTTGGGACTGATGATGCCCGAACTATGACTTGGATGACCAATGGAAGAAAGCTCTTTGCCACATGGAAGGAGTTCATGGACCTTCTTCACGTTGAGGATAAGGGGCTTGATGACCCTATCATTTTCCGCCCACACAAGGAAACTCTCGCAAACCAGAAGCACAATCTCTCGCCCTACTCCGTTGAGAAGGTGTCCTCCACTACTGGCAAAGCTACTCATGTTCTGCAGCCGTTCCTTGATATTATGCACCGCATATTCTGGAACACCTTGTTTCCTCGTGTTGGCAACCTGGACATGGGGCACTCATACCTGGTGGATCTGTTGCTCTTCTGTCAGCATATGAAGGACTCTGCTGAGGTGCCTGCTTTGTATATTTCTCACATCATGTGGTTTGAACTCCACTCTGCTGTCTTTGATCGTAAGGTCCGGATTTATGGCCCGTACTGGATGCTTCTTCTTGAGAGCATGTGGGCTAAGACCCATCCAGACATCATCTTTGAGCATGGTGAGGTGGTTTCTCATAAGGTTATGCAACTCCGTCAGAAGGACAAATGGGCAAACTATGTTGCTCCCGAGGCTGATTTGTTTGATGATAATGGTGAGGATGAAGATGAGGATGACGAGGATGATGAGGACTTTGTGTTCCAGGGTGGTGCTGCTCCTCATTATGCACCTCCTACTTCTGAGCCATCTTGGGCTAAGCAACTGAAGGAAAAGATGAAGAAGCTCTTTTGTCTGCAGGCTCACAATCAGTATGTGGCTCATGCTAATGAGAAGAAGGCTCTCAGTAGGCATAAGGTGCTTGGTAGGCATGTGGGAATGACGATTTCTAGTGGATCTGAGGGCTCTATCACAGATGAGGATGTCTGGATTTCTCGCCATTGTAAGTGGGCTACGGATTATGTTGTGCCTGTGCCTGGTTCGTATGCTCCTCTAGGCTCCACCGCCATATCCCCTGAGTCCGATGAATATTGATGATGGTTCTACAAGCTGCTACCACCTCGGGACATTTTAGCTCTTCCCTTTTGGTGTCTTGCTACCAAAGGGGGAGAGTGTTGGGGATTTACTGAGTCACAAGCGTGTGTTTTAGATGTTGGTGTTTATTTGCTCGTGTACTCTTTTATCATTTGCTTTGCTTTGATTTATGCTTGTGAGATCTTTTAAGAATATGTCGTATGGTGTGAGATATAAGCTATCCTACTAGTATCCTTTATATCTTAAATATTATGTGAGTCTTCCCTATCTTGTGCTCTTTAGCTTACTCATATATCCTACCTTGCAATCATACGTCTCTCTTATATCTCTTATTGCGAGGAGTTGTCTGTCTATAAAATATAGCGGGAGTGTTGGTATTGGTGTGTACACTTTGCATTCCAAACGCATATTCAAGATAGTGCACACATCTAGGGGGAGCCCGTCTATATTTTCTAAGACTTTGGGGTTTGCTATTACCTTTATACTATTCACTATGCAAATCCTATGTTGTCATCAATCCACAAAAAAGGGGGATACTGTAAGGGCATATTTATACCCTAATGGTTTTGGTGATTGATGACAATACTTTTGCGGACTAATCATGTGCATTAAGCTTTCAGAGATTATCAGGTGACACGAGACAGTTATTTTCCCCTCCGGATGATAAAAGAGAAGATGGTTATTTTCCGATGATTTAGTGTTGGTGGACTTGAGTCATAGGAAAATCTGTACTATCAAGAGGGGGTTCGCATTTGGAAAGGCTGGGTGGAATCAACACGCGCACTTTTGCACCCTTCCGTTTCTGCAACTGGAGCTCTGCCCTGTGCCCTTGGCTGCCTTAGAAATATCCAGGCGATAGTACCACTGACCTGAATGGTAGTACCGCCTGGCACTACCGCTCGTGTCCATGGTAGTACCGTTGTATATTTCTGGCACCTCACGCAGGAAACCTGTTGGTGCACTAGAGTTTTTGGGCCATCTACTGCCCCTTTCCTTGTGCACGGGCGGTAGGAGCCACCCCGACGGCAGGGCCCAATGAAGATTTATCAAACACCAGCACAGAAGACTCAAGACTACCGAGAAGACCTTGCCGGGAGGGCTGTAGAGCCTCCAAGCCCCAGGCAAGGCAAGGTCCCGGCAAGTCAAGGCCCCGGCAAGGACCGCGAGCGCACATGCTAGGTGTCGATTCACCCGGACGTGTGTCGTGACATTGATGTTGGAGGGAGCTAAGCGGCACCGATGGGACTGGTCCCCGTCCCGTCCCACTAACGGACTAAGGCCCCTGACGGTGCATTTAATGCTCTTGTCCTACTCCGCCAGGGTTAGGTACGATAGCACTGTAGCGGCACTATGCATTGCATGTGCACACTGTACGCTACTGTTGGGATTCCCTTAAGTATAAAAGGAGACCCATGGCGTTATAGAAAAGGGCTTTTTAGGGCTTTTGTACAATTGGGTGGTTAGACAACCGGACAGCCCGACGGTTAGACAACAGGAGATCTCCAAGCTCATGTAGCGGCCGTTCATGGCGCTCTTGTAGCTGGAACCCTAGAACATGATTAATACAACCAAGAAGGAGTAGGGTTTTATGCATCCATGCGGCCCGAACCTGGGTAAAAACTCCCATGCGCTGATTACTAGACCGGCTCTTTGTGCCAGCTCGCCCCCGTGTTGAATCGAAAGGGATCCCCATGATCCCATAGGTGTTCGTTCCCCACGACATCTTTGGCGCGCCAGGTAGGGGGCATGAGTGGTGTGAACCCGTTCTAGTGATCTGCGCCCCAGCTTCATCATCGCCATGGCCCCAAAGAAGAAGGGCCTAATAGTAGTTGGCCCATCCATGTCCGCCGTCCCTGTATCTGCACAGACGGGAGACGGCGTAGACGCGGGTGGAGGAGGAGGAGGCGGAGGTTCCGAATTTCCGCGACGCTCCGGTGACCAAGGCCAAACAAGCGGCGACGCTCGCCGCGGAGACGCTCATGGCGGCGGTGGGAACCCCTGCACCCTTGGGTCTCAGGACGGAACAGTACCGCCTGCAGGTGGTATGGCGAACTCCCGGGGTGGAAGAGTGTCTTCTATGGCACCCACTCCGGTGCCTACGCCGCGATCTTCTCAGGACGTGCGTGGGGAGCCACGCCACAGCGCCCGCAGTTCTGAGCGTCCCCACGGAAAATCTCCTACGCAACATTCCCAAGATGCGCCGGACCAACATGCAAGCTGGAGTGGCACACCGACGCTAGACCACGGCGGTGCTCCTTCTAACACAGTTAGGAGTCAGAGCACCTCGCGTTCCTCACGCCGCTCGCTGCCATCCATAGCGGAGGAAGCGATGGCGCGAGCACAGCTACTCCTGAACTTCCCTCCTGCTGTAGAGACGCTCGATGAATGGAGAGCCACGATTCAGAGCCTCCTCAGTCTCACAGATAAGCTTAGCCCCACAGGTCTGCCTCAGACCAGTGGAGAAGTGCCCGGAGTCGGCATGACCTCGGCGCACTCTCCTCCACGACAGCATTGTCGATCACCGACCCGACGGACCGACCCCTACGACGGCTACTCAACAGCATCGTCTGACCCACGGAAGCACCGCGATCAGCGTCATGTTCTTCGGGAATGTGGCAAAGAAGACGCCCGAACCACGATCGAGCGGCGGCGGGAAGCGCGCCTCAAATCGGACAAGCACGCGGGGCCCATTGTAGACAACTCCGTGCCGGGGTACCCTGTCAGCCTACCTTACGAGGTGGGCTATCCAGCGTTTACCCCTGAGCTGTGGCAAGTCCAGTGGCCCAACACCCGCACGTTCAAACCAGAACTCCCGAAGAAATATGACGGTAAGACCCATCCGTCAGAGTTCCTAAGCGTCTACACGACTGCGGTGCAGGCTGCCGGGGTCCGCGACGACAAGATATTGGCAAACTACTTCCTGTTGGTGCTTAAGCCCAACATCAGGTCATGGCTGATGCACTTGCTGAAGGGGTCCATCGCTTCCTGGGCGGACCTGTGTCACGAGTTTGTTGGCACCTTTACCGGAGGTCATCAAGTTCCTGGCCAGGAGAGCGATCTACACATCATCCCCAAAAAGGAAGGCGAAACTCTGCGCAAATACATCTAGAGGTTCAGCCGCGTGCACCACAACATCCCAGACGTTCACCCTGCCACTGTTATCAGTGCGTTCCATCAGAACATGCACAACCGCAAGATGCAGGAAGAGCTGGCGATGAACAGAGTCAGGGACGTCGCCGAGCATTATGCTTTGGCAGACAAGTGCACTCGGGCTGAAGAAGGGAGAAGACTCCCCGGCAAAGATGCCGACATAGAGGTTGACTCTGAGGATGAAGATACTGCTGTCCCGGCAAGGAAGAACCGGCGATGGAACAAGAAGCGCAAGGGCAAGACCGTGCTTGCCGTCGAGGCATCTGGTAACCCTAGCGCCGCCAAGAAAGGCAAGGTCGACCACCCCAGCAACGATGTTGCCAAGTGCGCCTCCTGCCACGCCTTGGTGGCTGCCCGCAAGCCAGAAGACTCCGACAATCACTATTGCAAGATCCATTGCACCAAAGGCCACAATCTCCAAGACTACCGACAGGTTGAGCAGCTTGCCGTGAAGTAGAGGGCCGAATATGAGAGGCGTGACAAGGAGAAGGGTCAGGATGGTGCTGAGGGGTCCAACAAGAAGCGTTTTGGCCGAGGAGGTCGCCATGGCAAGCCCAAGTAATAGAAAGACCGGCCCACCCGTGGCCTCGACAGGCAAGAAGGAGATGATGATGATGATGAAGAGGACAATGAGTCTAGTGAGCATGAGTTTCATATGGCTACGGAGATGATGTGCATAGAAGGAGTAGCCTTGTCGCATTCCTCTCACCGCCAACTTAAACAGTGAGCGCGCGAGGTTAATGCGACAGAGCCCTCTATCGACGCACATAAACCTCTGAAATGGTCCAACACTCCTATCATGTTCGACGCTGAGGACCACCCTGATCGCATAACTGCGTTTGGGTGCCTGCTGTTGTTGGTCTCGCCGACAATCCACGACCTCAAGGTGACGAAGATGCTAGTCGATAGTGGGGCCAGCCTAAACCCGATCTCGCCCGATGTCATTCGGATGCTGCAGATTCCTGACGAAGATCTCAAGACGATAGGCGCTTTCCAAGGGTCAACTCGGGAAGGACTCAGCAAAACTGCAAGGTCACGCTGCCGGTGACATTTGGCAGCAACATCAATTTCAGAATGGAGAAGATCGTCTTTGACGTTGCCGAGATCTCGTTGCCATACAACAGTATTCTCGGCCATCCGGCACTGGCCAAGTTCATGGCAGCCACTCACTTCACTTACAACGTGCTGAAGATGCCCGGACCAATGAGCGTCATTACCATCCACTCCGTCGAGAAGAGGCGCTTATCTGTGCCAACAAACTCTACCAGGGCGCAGTCGCAGCACCTGCCGCCAGGGCACTTGCTCCTGCCACTGAAGCTCCTAGGGGGAAGAAGACCAGCAAGGCTTCTGGCGCACATTCCGGCAAGCGCGCCCCCTCGGGGTGCTGTGCTCACGTTGACGATGTGCCCGAGAGCTCCATCGACAAGAGCAAGAAGTCCAAGGCTGCCCCGCCAAAGACCAAGAAGGTGCCCGCCAAGGAGGATGGCACAGGGGGAACTTTCACCATAAGTTCCACCCTTGACGACAAATAGGAAAGTGCGCTCGTCGCCTTCCTACGGGCGAATGTTGATGTGTTTACCTGGCAACCATCTAATATCCCCGGTGTTCCCAGGAAGGTGATTGGGCACCACCTTGCCGTCTGTCCACACGCGCGACCCGTCAAGCAGAAGGTTTGGAAGCAAGCTTTGCAGCGGCAACGGTTTATTGCTGAAGAAATCAAGAAGTTAGAGGCAGCTGGTCTGATCATAGGAGTACTCCACCCAACGTGGTTGGCCCATCCAGTTGTAGTGTGCAAGGCAAATGGGAAGTGGAGGCTGTGCATTGATTTCACAGACATCAACAACGCCTGCCCCAAAGATCCTTTTCCCTTGCCACGATTGACCAGATTGTGTACTCCACCGTCGGTTGCGACTTATTGTCTTTCCTTGACACCTATTACGGTTATCATAAGATTTTTATGGCCAAGGAAGACGAAGAGAAGACCGGGTTTATCATCCCATGTGGTACGTACTGCTTTTTGCGTATGCCTTCCAGGTTGAAAAGCGTTGGTTCTACCTTTGCAAGAGCAGTCTAGATTGGTTTTGAGCCCCAACTACATAGAAATATGGATGCTTATGTGGACGATATAGTGGTCAAAACCAAGGACAAGGCTACGCTCATATCAAACCTGGAAGAAACATTCGCCAATCTGTGCAAGATCAACATGAAGCTCAACCTTGAGAAATGTGTGTTCGACGTCCCATCCGGTAAGCTTCTCGGGTTCTTTGTGTCTCAACGCGGAATCGAAGCGAATCCTGACAAGATCAAAGCTATTGAGCAAATTGAGGCACCAAGACGAGTCAAGGATGTGCGATGCCTTGCCGACTATGTTGCTGCTCTGAGTAGGTTCATCTCAAAATCTACTGAGCGTGCCCTGCCCTTTTGCAAAATCTTGAAGAAGGCAGGTCCAATGAAATGGACTCCGGAAGCGGAGGCGGCGCTGCAGGATTTGAAGGAGTACCTTTCCTCTCCGCCAGTCCTAGTTGCGCCAAAACCACAAGAGCCATTGCTGCTCTACCTGGCGGCAACGAATAAAGTGGTGAGCACTGCACTAGTGGCTGAAAGATAGGTTGACGAAGAAGCATCGGTAACGGCAGGGATGCCAAGCAACGAGCCAGGATGTTCCCCGACATGGTCTGGTGCCAACAAAGAAGGATTTGCGTAGTTGACAGACATAGTCCAGAAGAAGAAAATGGTGCAGCGACCAGTCTATTTTGTCAGCTCCTTGTTGCAGGGGGCTAGATCAAGGTATTCTGGCATGCAAAAATTGCACTTCGGCCTTCTTATGGCCTCGAGGAAGCTGCACCATTACTTCCAAGCACATGCGATCACCGTTGTCACCCGCTTCCTGCTACAGCAGATATTGCAAAACCTAGAAGCTACCGGAAGGATTGTGGAGTGGGCTTTGGAATTATCAAGCTTTGGTCTTAAGTTTGAAAGCACTTCGACCATCTATAGTAGGCCTTGGCGGAGTTCATTGCAGAATGGAGCCCAACGCCTGATGAAGAGATTCCAGAGTCAACTCTCCCCGGCAAGGAGACTGATCGAGAATGGATCATGTATTTTGATGGAGCTTTCTCGCTGCAAGGCGCTGGTGCCGGAGTGCTACTTGTCGCACCCACCGGAGAGCACCTCAGATATGTGGTCCAGATGCACTTTCCCCGGGAGAGATCAATGAACAACACTACTGAGTACGAAGGGCTGCTTGCCGGTCTCAGGATCGCAGCGGGCCTCGGGATCAAGAAACTTATTGTCAGGGGTGATTCTCACTTGTCATCAAACAATTGAACCAAGATTACCAGAGTCCACTGATGGAAGCTTATGTAGATGAAGTGTGGAAGTTGGAAGAACATTTTGACGGCCTGCAAATGGAGCACGTTCCACGTGCAGAGAACAACGTTGTTGATGGCCTGTCAAATTGTGCTGCCCTTAAGTTACCTGTGGAACCAGGAACTTTCGTGCTCCGACCAATTCAACCCTCTGTGACACCGTCAGCTGGACAAGATAAGAGAAGGAGGTTAAGTTCCGAAAAGTATTTCCCAGTAGAGCTTCCCGAAGCCGCTGGCGAGAAGGTTGCCAGAGGGAACGACAAGCTTTCCGATGAGTACTATGCTCTGGCGGGGCCATCGGCTCTTGCTGTAGAAGCATATGCTCCCGCCAGGCTTGCCGGGGCGCAGCAGACTCTGGCAGGCCGTCTATCCCTTGCCGTCAAGGCAAATGCTCCCCCGGCAGAAGATACGCCTTTAGTCCTTGTTATCGAGCCCCAAGCTCCAGTATGGGCACAACACCTTGTCCAATTCGTTCAAACATGAGAACTCCCCGAGGAACAAGAGGAAGTAGAGAAAGTAGCCCGCCGGTCTTAGATGTACCAGTTTGTAGACAGCGTCCTATACAGAAAGAGACCGAACGACATGAAACTCAAGTGCATTTCTTGGGAGGGTGGAGTGGAGATGTTGGCAGAGATACATGGAGGCCTATGTGGCTCCCACATAGGATCAAGAGCAGTTGCCAGAAAGGCATTCCGGCAAGGTTTCTTTTGGCCCACTGCCCTTCAGGATGCAACTGCGTTAGTAACCAAGTGTGAAGCATGCTAGTTTCATTCAAAGAAACTACATCAACCAGCTTAAGCCCTTCAAACAATCCCTCTCTCCTGGCCATTTTTGGTCTGGGGCTCGACATCTTGGGTCCCTTTCCCCGCGCTGCCCGGGGCTTTGAGTACTTGTATGTGGCGATCGACAAGTTCACAAAGTGGCCAGAAGTGGAAGAAGTGAGGATGGTGATAGCACAATCTGCCGTCAAGTTCTTTAATGGACTAGTTTGCCGCTTTGGTGTTCCCAATAGGATCATCACTGACAACGACACATAGTTCACGAGCCGCAACTTCATGCAGTATGTCCAAGACCTTGGTAGCAAAATCTGTTTTGCTTCCGTTGCCCACCCGAGGAGCAATGGCCAAGCGGAGAGGGCCAATGCTGAAGTGCTGCGAGGGCTCAAGACAAGAACTTTTGATAGGTTGCACAAGTGCGGAAGGAACTGGGTTGATGAGTTGCTGGTGGTTCTTTGGTCAATCAGGATGACACCAAATCCAGCTACTGGCCAGACACCCTTCTCCCTTGTCTATGGGGCGGAGGTAGTTCTCCCCATGGAACTCATATACGGGTCACCTCGAGTGCTCTCTTATGATGAGCTCGAGCAAGAACAATTTTGGCAAGACGACGTGATGCTCCTTGAGGAAGACCGTCTTCAGGCTGCTGTGAGAGCTGCACGCTACCAGCAAGCCTTGTGCCGCTACCATAGCCGCAAGGTCAATGCCAGAAGTCTTGAGGAATGTGACCTTGTTATTCGGCGAGTTCAGTCCACCAAGAATCCAAACAAGTTGACGCCAAAGTGGGAAGGCCCTTATCGGGTAGTACGAGTTACTAGGCCCGGTGCAGTCCGCCTGGAGACCGAGGATGACGTTCCAGTGAGCAACTCCTGGAATATAGAACATCTTCGAAAGTTCTACCTAGAAGGAGCGGTTACCGAGGCAGACCTGGCAACCACCCTTTGTACAAGTCTTGCCGCTGAAGCATGTAATCCTTGGTACAAAGCCAGGCTCAGACCCTGTGCATAAATAAATAAAGATAATTGTTCTGCAATCTTGTTCGATTCTCATATTTACTTATGTGCTTGTTTATCTGAAGTGTTGCATTGCACTTAATCCTGACAAGGACTAATGGACCGCCGAGGTTTCATATCCATATTTTCTCTTCTTTCTTTTTCTCAGAGGACAGAAGGCGCGTGCAGCTTTGCTAGGGGAATGATGGTGTGGATACCTATGAGCACGGCGTCCTAAGATAAAATTGTCGGAAGGAGAAAGGCAACAGAAAGATAAGTTGCGAAACCCCATGTGAATCCTTGCCGAAAATTAGTTTCCTTGAGTGACTTTGACTTCTGTATGGAAAACCTCCATGTGTGCGGACCTTGCCATGATTGGTTGCGCCCTCACTGCGTTTGGAACCGCCCAACGGCTTAAGTGGCTTTGCCCGCGCTCCTTGTTTCATTTCGAGTCTGCTCAATGATTCAAGTGATAGCGCTCGCGCCCTTATCCCGTTTTTGAGTAAGGATGACGCCTTGAACGGCTGTGCCAAGGATGCCAAGGTGTCTTGCCAGCAGTGGCACTGCCAGCAGGCTGCTAAGGACCCGTTCCTCAAAGTGCTCGCAGTAGGACTACACACGCCAGCAAGATTCTTCCAGAAAGGTCGTAGGGAAAATTTCATACACAAGAACAATCTAACAAGGAATATAATATACATTTATTCAAAATGGGGTGAAATTTACAGAAGATATCGCCTTTTTTTAAGTACATCTTTATTTGACTTTCTCCCCTAGGGGAGATTACAATAAGAAAAAGATGGAAAGGAGAGGCAGGATACAAGAAGAAAACAACGAGGAAAGGGGAGGCGGACTATGGAGTTCTGCACTCGAAGGGCAGAAGAAGGATGGATGAGCTTCGCCCCCGCTATCCCCAATTTATAGGAGGAAGCGCGGGGGCTGACTCTCCTCCACTCCAAAGGACGCCGCCCACCTCCTCCAATAACGGCACCCTCGATCATATGGCAAACTGCAACCGGCCCATCGCCTCAATCCATGGCGCCGCAGTTACTGCCTTTTCTGAGGACTTGAAATCACGGGCACCCATTGCTAGCTGCCCGCTATGCATGCGGTGCGCGTGGTGGAAAAGACCTGAAGTGGTAATTGAAAACTCAGCGGCCATGCCGCGCACATATCCCACTTCCCGCATTCAAAGGGAATCGTGGGGAAGCACAGCGAGCGCAATGATCACAACTACAAGGCCCTTCCACCGTGCTCGTGCACTGGATGGGCCTAGCCCAACAACACCTTGCGACATGTATGGCCCAGGCCTGGGGGCTCTAGTTGGTGCACTAGAGTAATTGGGCCATCTACTGCCCCTTTACTCGTGCAAGGGCGGTAGTAGCCATCCCGGCGACAGGGCCCAGAAGATTTATCAAACACCATCACAAAAGACTCAAGACTACCGGCAAGATCTTGCCGGGAGGGCTGTAGAGCCTCCAGGCCCCCGGCAATGCAAGGCCCCGACAAGGACCGCCAGCACACAGGCCAGGTGTCGATTCACCCGGACGCATGTCGTGGCATCGATGTTGGAGGGAGCTAAGCGGCGCCAATGGGACGGGCCCCCGTCCCATCCCACTGACGGACTGAGGCCCCTGACGGTGCATTTAATGCTCTTGTCCTACTCCATCAGGGTTAGGTACGACAACACTATAGCAGCACTGTGCATCCCATGTGCACACTGTACACCACTGTTGGGATTCCCATAAGTATAAAAGGAGACCCGGGGCGTTATAGAAAAGGGCTTTTTTGGAATTTTGGACAGTTGGGCGGTTAGACAACCGGACAGCCCGACAGTTAGACAACCGGAGATCTCCAAGCTCATGCAGCGGCCGTTCATGGCGCTCCTATAGCTGGAACCCTCGAACACTATTAATACAACCAAGCAGGAGTAGGGTTTTACGCATCCATGAGGCTCGAACGTGGGTAAAAACTCCCCATGCACTGCTTACTAGACCGGCTCTTTGTGCCAGCTCGCCCCCCTGCCAAACCGAAATGGATCCCCGCAATCCCATAGGTGTTCGTTCCCCATGACAAAACCTCACTCAGGAGGTCGAGCATCTCCAGAGCAGCAGCTACTGCTTCTGCGAGGGCAGTAGTACCACTGGGAATAGTGGTAGTACCGCTGGGGTGACCAGGTTTCCCACGCGGGGTACCAGACACTTCCTCCTGAGTTGTTTGGTGACCTGCGCCACCGGAGAGGTTGCAGGGGCGGTAGTACCAAGCGGTACTACCACTGCCCCTAGTACTGGGCGGTAGTACCGCTCCCCGGAGCGATAGTACCACTGAAGTGCGGCTGGTTGGTGGGTAACGGGCAGATTCACTCCCCCACTATATAAGGGGCCTTCTTCCCCAAGGAGACTCACCTCTTGTTCTCCCAAAAGCTCCATTGTTGCTCCAAGCTCCACTTCCACCCGATCTCTCTCCCTAGCCAACAAAACTTGTTGATACTCTAGGGTTTGGTTGAGAGGGCCCCGATCTACACTTCCACCAAGAGAAATTTGATTCCCCCACTAATCCCTTGCGGATCTTGTTACTCTTGGGTGTTTGAGCATGATACGTCTCCAACGTATCTATAATTTATGAAGTATTCATGCCATGTTTACAATAATTCTATATGATTTTGGTACGATTTTATTAGAACTAACCTGGACATATGCTGTTTTCAGCAGAACTACCGTGGTGTTGTTTTTGTGCAGAAATAAAAGTTCTCGGAATGAGCTGAAAATTTACGGAGAATAATTTGGAAAATATAAAAAATACTGGAGTGAAGACTCATCAGAGAGGAAGGCCGAGGCAGCCACAAGCCACAGGGGCGCGCCCACCCCCCTAGGGCACGCCCCCAGGCTTGTGACTTCCTCGTGGACCTCCTGGACTTGTTTCCGCCGCCAAAGACTCCTATAAATAAACCTAAATTGGGATTTCCGCCACCGCAAGCCTCCCTGTAACTTGATCTCTCTCTCTCTCTCGTGTTGTTGATCTCTCTCTTTCGTGTATGATCCAGAAACCCCATGAGGGTATGTAGTAGTAGCTATGTGTTTTGATGTCCCTCTCTCTCTGTCTCGTGCTCTTGAGATGGCACAATCTTGATGTACCACAAGCTTTATTGATATAGACGAATCATATGGAGTTTTCCCCTCTCTATCTTCTTGTAATGAATTGAGTTTTCCCTTTGAAGTTTTCTTATCGGATCGAGTCTTTAAGGATTTGAGAACACTTGATGTATGTCTTGCGATGGGATATCCATTGTGACAATGTGGTGTTCTATTGATGCACTTGATGTATGTTTTGGTGATCAACTTGCGGGTTCCGTGACAATGGGAATCTATGCATATGGGTTGGCACAGGTTTTTTTGTCTTGACTTTCCGGTACAAACTTTGGGGCACGCTTTGAAGTTCTTTGTGTTGGATTTAACATGATGAATCTGAAATTATGTGATGCATATCGTATAATCAAGCCCATGGGTACTTGTGGTGACATTGGAGTCTCTTGGTGACATTAGGGTTTTGGTTGATGTGTATCTTAAGGTGTTATTTTAGTACGAACTCTAGGGCTGTCCGTGACACTTATAGGGGATAGCTCATAAGATTGATCAGAAAAGAGAACTTTGAGGTGGTTTCATACACTACAATAATTTCTTTGTTAGTTCTCCGCTATTTGTGACTTGAGTGAACTCTTTGTCGCATGAGAGGTACTTACATATGATTCGACTATGCCAATATTGTTGAGAGAAATTGCACTAGTGAAATTATGGACCCTAGGCCTTGTTTCCAAGCATTTATACAACGTTTTGCTCGCTGTTTACTATTTGTTACCTTGTTGTTTTTATATTTTCATATTACAAAAACCTATATCTACCATCCATATTGCACTTCTATCACCATCTCTTCGCCGAACTAGTGCACCTATACAATTTACCATTGTATTGGTTGTGTTGGGGACACAAGAGACTCTTTGTTATTTGGTTGCAGGCTTGTTTGAGAGAGACCATCTTCATCCTACACCTCCCATGGATTGATAAACCTTAGGTCATCCACTTGAGGGAAAATTTCCGCTGTCCTACAAAACTCTGCACTTGGAGGCCCAACACGAGTCTACAAGAATAAGGTTGTGTAGTAGACATCAAGCTCTTTTCTGGCGCCATTGCCGGGGAGGTGAGTGCTTGAAGGTATATCTTTAGATCTTGCAATCAAATCTCTAATTTCTTGTTTTTCACTAGTTTGGTTTTATAAAATAAAACTACAAAAAATGGAATTGAGGTTGCCTCATATGCTTCATCTCTTTAATGTCTTTCGTGAAAATGATGGAAAGGAAAATTATGCTCATGAGTTAGAAGAAGAAGATATTAAAATATTTGGCACTAAATCCTTGAATGATGAGAATGATTTCAATATTGTTAGTATGAACTTTCTGAATATTCATGATCCTAATGATATGCAAAGCCACAAGCTTTGGGATGCTATGTTTGATGAAGGTGATATTTTTTGTCCCCCAAGTTTTGATGAGCAACACAATTATGATGATAGCATGCCTCCTATATATGATGATTATTGTGTTGACATGTATGCTATAAAGAGTAATGAGAACCATGAAACTTGTCATCATGATTTTAATATTTATTGTGATTATATCAATCAAGTATCTCATGATAGTTATTTTGATGAGTTTGCTCCCACTATTTTGAATGAGAAGAAAATTGCTTATGTGGAGAGTGAAAAATTTTATATGCTTGTGCATCATCAAAATAATAATTTATATAATGGTTATATTGTGGAATTTATTCATGATTCTACTGAAAATTATTATAAGGGAGGAACATATGCTTGTAGGAATTGCAATAATATCAAGTTTCCTCTCTATGTGTTCAAAGTTTTGAAGTTATGCTTGTTTTGCCTTCCTATGCTAGATGATTCTTGTTCCCATAAATTGTTGGATAATATAATCCCTATGAATAGGAAGTGGGTTAGACTTAAATGTGCTTGTCATGAGATTCATCATGCTCTTTTGCATGTTTAAATTACTATTCCTATGTGAGCATCATTGAAATCATCATGCCTAGCTAAAAGGCATTAAACAAAAGCGCTTGTTGGGAGACAACCCAAAACTTTTAATTTCTGTTTATGTGTTCACATGATTAATCTACTATATTAATCATGTTTTTTGTCTCTTATTTCAATAAAGTGCCAAGTAAAGCCTTTGGGATAGTGTGGATACTTGCGTCTTTGATTCTATGGAAAAACAGAAAGTTTTGTGTCCAGTATATGAATTATATGATTTTACTGGAGCGTCCAACAATTCTTAAAATTTTACAAAACATTTATATGAAAATTCCTTGATCTGTACTAACTTCTAAGAATTTTTAGAGTCAGGGAAGTATGGTGATCATTCAGATCTTTACAGAGTGTTCCGTTTTGGAGAGTTTCTATTTTGCATGCATAGTTTGCTTGTTTCAAGCGTTCCTACAGCTTATATTGACTAATATAAATTGTGGTAATGATTTAATATAGTTGGTATCAGGTGTGAACAATTATGAATCTTGTCTTGACAGTACCTAAGTGAATGATTTATCTTTATTACACTAACCATTCTCATGAAGTTCCGTTAAGTTTTGTGTGATTGAAGTTTTCAAGTTTTGGGTGGAACACCGATATGAGGAGAATAAGGAGTGAAAAGAACCTAAGATTGGGGATTCCCAAGGCACCCCAAAGGTAATATTCATGGAAGACTCAAGCGTCTAAGCTTGGGGATGCCCCGGAAGGCATCCCCTCTTTCGTCTTCAATACTATCGGCATATCTTACTTGGAGCTAGATTTTTATTCATCACATAATATGAGTTTTGCTTGGAGTGTCATTTTATTTTTTTGTTCTCTGTTAGGTGTTATTTATAATTTTTTTTAATAAAAGGTTCCAAGAATTGCCTTAGGATGCTTGCATTGCATGTTTTGATGTGTGCTGTGTAAAAAACAGAAACTTTGGCTGTAGTGTTTTAATTTTCACATTTTACTGGAACGTGGAAAGTTTCTGAAATTTTTACATAGTGTTTTCATATAAGTTTTATAGCATGTCCTAAATATTTATAGTTGTTTGTACATAAGTACACTGTTTTCATAAATTGCTACAGACTGTTCTGTTTGGGCAGATTGCTGTCACAGTTTTGTTATCTACTTATCCTATAGTTTCGGTAGCCTATATTGGTAGATATAAATTGTGGAAACGATAGTATACAGTACCTAATGTTTTAAATTTATTATGCAACTTGTCTTGGCAGTACATGAAGTGTTGATTTATTCTTATGTGTACTAACCTATCTCACGAGTTCTTTTCAAGTTTTGTGTGGAAGATGATTTTGAGAATAGGTGAAAGCGGGATATGAGAGGATTGAACAAGATACAAAAGCTCAAGATTGGGGATGAACAAGGAACCCCAAGTAAATATTTCAAGAACACTCAAGCATCTAAGCTTGGGGATGCTACGCATCACACATCTGTTAGCCTATGTTGAGCCTAAATTTTTATTCGTTCACATGGTATGTGCTATTCTTGGAGTGCTATTTTTTTCCTTGCTGTTTAAATAAAATAATCATATCTGAAAATCTTTATTGAGAGATAGATAAAGTCCTCACATAGCTACTTAATTGTTTGACTACTCATTGATCTTCACTTATATGTTTTCGAGTAGTTTTGTCATTTACTCTCGTGCTTCACTTATATCCTATGAGTAAATGGTTGAATGAATTGAATATCATAAATATGAAATTATATATGTTTTATATGCTTATACCATGGGGAGTAGTGACTTCACATATAAGAATTATAGGTAGTAAAATTTATTGAAAGTTAGCAAGCACCGCATTGATCACTTGAACAATTCATGAAATAATATTGTAGGAAGAGAGATTTCATGTATAAATATACTATCTTGTACATCTTTTATGATTATGAATACCCATTAATTATTTTCAAACTTGAGCAAATTAGTTGAAGTTGGACAAGGAAGACAACGTAATGAGCTATGCTTGGGTATATTTGTATAGAAGTTATATTGTTATGGATCCTCCAACATGCGGTGCTTGATTCCACCTCATACTACCCAAAACTTCTGCACCAAGTAGAAATACTACTTGTGCATCCAAACACCCTTAAACCCAATTTTTTTCCATATGAGTCCACCATACCTACCTATATGCGGGATTTACCTGCCTTTCCAAGTAGATTTGCATGTGCCAAACTCTAAACCTTCAAATAATATTCTGTTTTGTATGCCCGAATCAATCATATAGTAATTAGGGGTTGTTAGTATCTTCCATGCTAGGTGGGTTATTCTCATGATATGTGTTGATTCACTATCATTCACGAGAAAGTGGCTGGTAATAGGGATTCCCAGTCCCGAAATCAAAGAAAAAAATGCAAATAATTATACAAAACTCCCCCCAGGAATGTTGTTGGTATGGACGGTACCCATGGATTCGGCTCGCCGTAGAATGTAATTGATTAGTGGAGGGGGAGTAAAAATTTCATCATTTTGTTTGGGAACCGCCTATAATGTATCTAGCATGGAAGATACCGAGATCTCTCGGTTGTTATGGTGACAATGAAAGCATACCACTCAAAATTATTATTCATCTCTGTTTTAAAAGCTCGAGCTCTAGCACCTCTGCAAATCAATGCTTCCCTCTACGAAGGGCCTACCTTTTTACTTTCTAGTACTTACCTTTATGCAAGAGTGATGGTGGCTTCACCACTTCCTATATTTAGCCTTTTTCTTTTGGCAAGCGTCATGTGTTGGGGAAAGATCCAAGCATATATGGACATTCACATATATTTGATCAAGAATTATTGTTGTTGACAATTATCTATATGATAAATAAGTTGGGAGGCGAAACATTAAGCCCCTATCTTTCTCTGTGTTCGATGAATGCTATTTGTTCTAAAAATATGCTTTGAGTGTTAGCAATCATGGAAGACTATATGATAGTTGAGTATGTGGAATTTGCTAAATCAAAGCTCTTACATAGATCCTTCCTGAAAATAAGCTGAATTGCAATTGTGTGGTGACTGAAAGCATAGTTTGTTAGTCTATACTTTAACATATGGATAGCTTGTTATTTCATCATGACAAGGTTTATGAGATGAGCTACTGTTTTTGATATATAATGATTCTATAAAAAGTGTTTGGAATTATCATTGATCAAACTTGTTCACTTTCTAGCATTCACACTTCGTAAATTATTTCTTTTTATCATTTACCTACTCGAGGACGAGGAGGAATTAAGCTTGGGGATGTTGATACGTCTCCAACATATCTTTAATTTATGAAGTATTCATGCCATGTTTACAATAATTCTATCTGATGTTGGTATGATTTTATTAGAACTAACCTGGACTGACGCTCTTTTCAGCAGAACTACCGTGGTGTTGTTTTTGTGCAGAAATAAAAGTTCTCGGAATGAGCTGAATATTTATGGAAAAATAGAAAAAATACTGGAGTGAAGAGTCATAAGAGAGGAAGGCCGAGGAAGCCACAAGCCACAGAGGCACGCCCACCCCCCTAGGGCGCGCCCCTGGCTAGTAGCTTCCTCGTGGACCTCCTAGACTTGTTTCCGTCGCCACACACTCTTATAAATACAGAAACCCCCAAAAAGAAACCTAAATCGGGAGTTCCGCCACTGCAAGCCTCCGGGTAACTTGATCTCTCTGTCTCGTGTTCTTGATCTCTCTCTCTCTCTCGTGTATGATCCAGAAACCCCCTGAGGGTATGTACTAGTAGCTATGTGTTTGATCTCTCTCTCTCTCTCTCATGTTCTTGAGATGGCACGATCTTGATGTACCACGAGCTTTATTGATATAGATGAATCATATGGAGTTTTCCCCTCTCTATCTTCTTGTAATGAATTGAATTTTCCCTTTGAAGTTTTCTTATCGGATTGAGTCTTTAAGGATTTGAGAACACTTGATGTATGTCTTGCAATGGGATATCTGTTGTGACAATGGGGTGTTCTATTCATCGGTAGTTCTGCCGCCGCAAGCCTCCAGAGCCAGGAAAAACCAATTGGGAGCCCGTTCCGGCACCCTGCCGGAGGGGGAAACCATCAACAGAGGCCATCTTCATCATCACCAGAAACGTAGATCGGTAGTTCTGCCGCCGCAAGCCTCCAGAGCCACAAAAAACCAATCGGGAGCCTGTTCTAGCACCTTGCCGGAGGGGAAAACCATCACCAGAGGCCATCTTCATCATCCCGATGCCCTCCATGATGAGGAGGGAGTAATGCACCCTCGGGGCTGAGGGTATGTACCAGTAGCTATGTGTTTGATCTCTCTTTCTCTCTCTATTGTGTTCCTGAGATGGCATGATCTTGATGTACCGCGAGCTTTATTGATATGGATGAATCATATGGAGGTTTCCCCTCTTTATCTTCTTGTGATGAACTGATTTTTCCCTGTGAAGTTTTTTTATCGATTGAGTCTTTAAGGATTTGAGAACAATTGATGCATGTCTTGCGATGGGATATCCATGGTGACAATGGGGTGTTCTATTGATGCACATGATGTATGTTTGGTGATCGACTTGCGGGTTCCGTGACAATGGGAATCTATGCATAGGGGTTGGCACACGTTTTTTTGTCTTGACTTTTCGGTACAAACTTTGGGGCACTCTTTGAAGTTTTTTGTGTTGGATTTAGCATGATGAATCTGAAATTATGTGATGCATATCATATAATCAAGCCCATGGGTACTTGTGGTGACATTGGAGTATCTAGGTGACATTAGGGTTTTGGTTGATGTGTATCTTAAGGTGTTATTTTAGTACGAACTCTAGGGCTGTCCGTGACACTTATAGGGATAGCTCATAAGATTGATCAGAAAAGATACTTTGAGGTGGTTTCCTACCCTACAATAATTTCTTTGTTAGTTCTCCGCTATTTGTGACTTTTGACTGAACTCTTTGTTGCACGAGAGGTTTTTACATATGATTCAACTATGGCAATATTGTTGAGAGAAATTGCACTAGTGAAATTATGGACCCTAGGCCTTGTTTCCAAGCATTTATACAACGTTTTGCTCGTTGTTTACTATTTGTTGCCTTGCTGTTTTTATATTTTCATATTACAAAAACCTATATCTACCATCCATATTGCGCTTGTATCACAATCTCTTCGCCGAACTAGTGCACCTATACAATTTACCATTGTATTGGGTGTGTTGGGGACACAAGAGACTCTTTGTTATTTGGTTGGAGGGTTGTTTGAGAGAGACCATGTTCATCCTACACCTCCCACGGATTGATAAACCTTAGGTCATCGACTTGAGGGAAAATTGTCGTTGTCCTACAAAACTTCGCGCTTGGAGGCCCAACACGAGTCTACAAAAAGAAGGTTGTGTAGTAGATATTAGAGCACCCTACACGGAAGAGGTCACCTTGAAGCCATAGTCCATTGTGGTGAAGTTTCGTGGTGTCGTTGAGAACCTGCAATTCAGTTGTGGATATTGCCCCAACCTTGTTTGTGAAGGTCTGACTATCGCCTTCAAGTGCACCACTAGTGGAATAATGACACCTCGCATTGTGTGAGGGCGTGAGGAGAATAAGGCGGCCCTAGTGGCTTCTTGGGGAGCATTGTGCCTCCACACCACCCCAACGGAGACGTACTTCCCTTTACCGAGAAGGAACTTCGGTAACACATCCTCGTCTCCATCGGTTCCTCTTATGGTTATTCCTTACCTTTACTTTGTGCAAGCTACACATTTTGCTAATCTTGCTTGCTTGCTTGTGTTGTTGTGTTTAGCATCATATAGGTTGCTCACCTAGTTGCATATCTAGCCAACCTATTTGCTGCTAAGCCTAAATTGTTACAGAAAAGTTTAAAACTGGTAGTTGCCTATTCACCCCCCTCTAGTCAACCGTATCGATCCTTTCAACCCTAAATGTTGCAATTTGTATTTACGCGCTTGTGAAATATGTGATGTTTACAAACGTGCATTTATTAGCATTTTCTAAAATAGTCCCAACACCTTCAATCTGCCTAGTGCTTTCCGCTTCTATCCTCTTATCCTAATGGTATTATTCTGTCACGACATTCCTTGCAATAATTTGTTTGGCTTCTCCCGACTATGATTTTGACCATCCTTGTGTGAGCCCACGCGATTTTTAGAATTGTGTCAAATATTTGTACAAGTTAGGTTATAGTTGGATTTGGTTTTGGACTGTGTGTGGACATGATAGAAGTCATGTCCTATTAGGACACCTGTACCCCTAGGCCTCTTATATAATGAAGGGTTAGACACATGATGTAAACTATGCCAACATAATAGAACAAACACGCATGGGGGAGGTATTGTGACAGTATCACATGGAGGAGCGCTCGTAGTTAGGCCTTGGGTATGTAGCCATATTAATGAACCTCGTTAACAAATCTCGGTGTCATGCTCGTGTGATTGCTTGCCTCGGATGATCAACAAAACACCTCAAATTTATTCTACAAGTGGTATCAGAGGAAGGTTACGCGGAGTTCGTGGTTGTGTTGATCTAGAGGTGGACCATAATTCGTTAAGATGGATTGCTCGTCGTGAACGTCAATGGATGCTTGACAATGAAATTCTATGCTGGATTGGAAACAATCACGAGAAGCATATAGCAGAACCAGCAAGAACGCATGGTGCATTTATGGAGAAGTTAGTCGATTCATTATATCAGATCAAGAGTTCTTGATGAGATCGGGTGCATGTTTCGGTGTGACTTTCCGTAGGCGTAGCGCTGGAAAATGGTTTGTAGCTCATGCGGATCGGGCAAACAACAACGATTGCGCAGTAGACCAGGAGAAGGGCTAGGGCAAAGAGCCAGTGTGCTAAGTTAGATGACTTGGCGGTTGGCCGGGGCCCATAGCGCTGGATGGCGGTTACCCGACAAGGCCTACATGCTACAAAGCTGTGGTGGTCGGCTGTGGATGTCAAAAGCGGGAGCTGCTGGGGGCAGGCTAATATGGCAGAGCGAGATTTGTTTGAGAAAAAAGGTCCTTGGTACTACACACATAAGCTACTAGTATGGAGGTGCAAAAAAGGAAAATTGTGCATATAAGGAGCCTTTATGGTCAATTTGCACCATGTTTTATCCTTTCAGGTCAGGTTTGCTAAGAGGTTTTGAGCGCGTACAATAAGGATGGCAGTGCATTGATACGTCCATTTTGCATCATGAATTCTTGTTACTATCTAGTTCAATTCTTGTCCATTATTCAACATTATTATACAATTCTTATGCCTTTTAGCTTTGAATAAGCAAGGTACACCACAAGGAGGAAAATGCTTGTAAACTGGAATTCTGGACCTAAAACCGAGAAAAAGGCAAAAAAAACACCAGAATCCAAATGACATGAAACTTCACGGAGAATATTTTTGGAGTATTTAAGAATTTCTGGGACAACAGTATACCAAAGGGGGCCACCAGTAGGCCACTAGCCAACAGGGCGCCCCCGGCCCCTGGGCGTGCCCTGATGGCTTCTGGGCCCCCTGCTGGCCCTCCGATGCCCCTCTTCTCCTATATGGTGTGTTTTACCCTAGAAAAAATCATAAACAACCTTTTGGGACAAATCGTTGCTGTCTCGAGGTGGAAACCTGGGCAGAGGCCCTTTTGCACTCTGACAGTTAGATTCTGTCGGGGAAATTTCTCTCTAGGAGGGGTAGATCTAAGCCATCGTCATCACCAACGCTTCCTCCTTCATGGGAGGAGCAATATTCATCAACATCTTCACCATCACCATCTCATATCCACCCTAGTTCATATCTTGTATTCAAACTTTGTCCCAAAACTTCAAATTGGTGCATGTGGGTTACTAGTTGTGTTGATTACATCTTGTAGTTGATGCTTGTTGGATTACTTGGTGGAAGAAATTATGTTCAGATCCTTAATCATCATTATTATACATCTGATCTTGAACATGTTGATGATGTGTGAGTAGTTACTATTGTTCCCGAGGACATGGGAGAAGTCTTGCTATAAGTAATCTTGTGAAGTTGGTATTCGTTCGATATTTTCATGATATGTATGTCATTACTCCTCTTAGTGGTGTCATGTGAACATCGGCTACATGACACTTCACCATGCTATGGGCCTAAGGGAAGTCATTGTGGAGTAACAAGTAGATGATGGGTTGCGAGAGCGACAGAAGCTTAAACCCTAGTTTATGTGTTGCTTCATAAGGGGCTGATTTGCATCCACACGTTTCGTGATGTGGTTAGATTTGTCTTAATTGTTCTTTCGTAGTTGCGGATGCTGGCGAGAGGGGGTAATCATAAGTCGGTTGTTGGTTCAAGTAAGAAAAACACCTTATCACCGGTCCACCCACATATCAAATTATCAAATTAGCGAAGGCGAACCAACTCAACATGATGAATAGGACTAGATAGAAATTCCCATGTGTCCTCGGGGCGCTTACTTAATATAAGAGTACTTTCAGGCCTATCCTTTGATACAAAAAGGATTGGGCTATCTTGCTGCACCTTTGTTACTATTGTCACTTGTTACATGTTACAAATTATCTTGCCACAAAACTATCTATTATTGTTACTCACATCACTTGCAGAGAATACCTTGCTGAAAACCGTTTGTCATTTTTTCTGCTCCTCATTGGGTTCGACACTCTTACTTATTGGAAGGACTACGATTGATAACCTATACTTGTGGGTCATGAAGACTCTTTTCTTGGGTCGTTGACGGGTAGTGACGCGCCTTTGGTAAGTGGAAATTGGTAAGGAAACATTTTCTATACGTGCCGAAATTTACTGTTGCTTGTCACTATGAATGGTCACCCTTTGAGTGGCTTGTTCGAGGCATCTTCGCCACAGATGGAAGATGAGGAAGTTGTTCTCAACCTACTGAAAATATTTATTACAAGATTCCTTGGAGAAGCCTCCCAAGTTTGTGGGAGACTCTCTTCTTCAATTTGCACAAAGTTAAATATTTCCTATATGATACGTATCCAACGTATCTATAATTTTTGATTGTTCCATGCTATTATATTATCTATTTTGGATGTTTTATATGCATCAATATGCTATTTTATATTATTTTTGGGACTAACCTATTAATCTAGAGCCTAGTGCCAGTTTATGTTTTTTCCTTGTTTCTGAGAATTGCAGAAAAGGAATATTAAACGGAGTCCAAACAGAATAAAACCTTCGGAATGATTTTTTCTAGACAGGAAGGAAACCACCAAGCTTGGAGACAAAGGCATGAGAGCCACCGTGAGGCCACAAGCCCTAGGGGCATGCCTAGGGGGGTAGGGCGCGCCCTGCAGGCTTTTGGGCCCATGGCAGGCCTCCTAACCCTAATATTCCGCCTATAAATTCCCAAATATTCTTTGTATATCAGAACTAGCCACGAAAACACTTTTCCACTGCGAGAAGCCTCCATTCCCGAGAGATCCAATCTTGGAGCCTTTTCCGGTAATCTGTCGGAGGGGGATTCGATCACGGAGGGCATCTACATCAACTCCATTGCCCCTCCGATGATGCGTGAGTAGTTCACCACAGACCTTTGGGTCCATAGCTAGTAGCTAGATGGCTTCTTCTCTCTCTTTTCTCTTCAATACCATGTTCTTCATGATCTTCATGGAGATCTATCCGATGTAATACTCTTTTGCGGTGTGTTTGTTGAGATCGGATGAATTGTGGGTTTATGTTCAGATTATCCATGAATATTATTTGAGTCTTTTCTGAATTCTTATATGCATGATTTCATATCTTTTCAAGTCTCTTCGAGTTATTGGTTTGGTTTGGCCAACTAGATTGGTAATTCTTGCAATAGGAGAAGTGCTTAGTTTTGGGTTCAATCTTGCGGTGTCCTCACCTAGTGACAAAGTAGGGGTTGCGAGGCACGTATTGTATTGTTGCCATCAAGGATAACAAGATGGGGTTTTCATCATATTGCTTGAGTTTATCCCTCTACATCATGTCATCTTACCTAATGCATTACTCTGTTCTTCATGAACTTAATACTCTAGATGCAGGCAGGACTCGGTCGATGTGTGGATTAATAGTAGTAGATGCAGAATCCTTTCGGTCTACTTGACACAGACGTGATGCCTATAGGAATAATCATTGCCTTGTATATCTTCATATTTATTCACCTTTCTATCAATTGCTCGACAGTAATTTGTTCACCCACCGTAATACTTGTTATCATGAGAGAAGCCTCTAGTGAAACCTATGGCCCCCAGGTCTATTTTCCATCTTATACTTTCAGATCTAAAACCAAAAATACCAAAAATACTTTGCTGAATTATTTTTACCTTTTGTTTTACTTTCCGTTCAAAGAATCTATCTCTATCAGATCTCATCCTTGCAAGTAACCGTGAAGTGATTAACAACCCCTTTATAGTGTTGGGTGCAAGAGTTTGATTCTTTGTGTAGGTACATCTATTGGGGACTTTCTTGTATCTCCTACTGGATTGATACCTTTGTTCTCAACAACTGAGGTAAATACTTATCTACTTTGCTGCATCACCCGTTCCTCTTCATGGAAACCAACGCATGCTCGAGAAGTAGCACTTTAGGTAGCTTGTTTCTTATGTGCAGGAAAATATTTTTCACAGAAGTAGTAAATCATATCCTGGGGACTAGGCACAAAACCAGGAGTAAGAGTAATATCTTAGCATCACCCTTTAATGAGAACGGAAATAATTTGAGAATATAAAAGTAGTGAATCTTCTTATCACGAGCAAATAGGGTGGCTATATCATTCAGCTTAGTAAGATGTGCGACCACAGTTTTAGTTTCATAGCCATTAAAAGGATCAGATTCAACCAAAGTGATTAACTCTGGGTCGGGGTTGAATTCATAATCCGTATCAGTAACAAAGATAGGTGAAGTAGCAAACTTAGGATCACATTTCATTTTAGCATTCAATGTTTTTTCTGTGTACTTGTATAGTAATTTCTTAAGATCATATCTATCCTTACAAGCAAGAATCTCTCTAGCTATTTCTCCATCCAAAGCATAACCTTCAAGTATGTTAGGCATTTCAAATCTTGGAGAGCTAGGCCTATTACGTGTTTCATAATCAACAGTTTCAGAGATCTCATCAATTTCAGCAGTTTCATTAGTTTCAATGATTTCATTCTCTCTAGATCTAGCAATTTGTTCATCAAGAAATTCACCTAATGGCACATTATCATCAAGCATGGTACTAGCATCATCATAAGCATCATTCATAATAGAAGTAGCATCATCAATATCAGGATTAATATCATGTGGTGGTGTTGCAAACTTACTCATAACAGAAGTTGAATCAAGTGTAGAGGTAGATGACAGTTCCTTACCTTCCCTCGTAGTGGAGGGAAATATTGGTTTTAGTATCCTTGAGATTCTTCATAGTGCTCAATTGTTATAAATCCCAAGTGACTCAACAAATATAGCTATGCTCCCGAGCAACGGCGCGAGAAAAAGGTCTTGATAACCCACAAGTATATGGGATTGCAATAGTTTTCGAGGGTAGAGTATTCAACCCAAATTTATATATTCGACACAAGGGGAGCCAAAGAATATTTGAGAGTATTAGCTGTTGAGTTGTCAATTCAACCACACCTGGAGATAAATATCTGCAGGAAAGTGATCAGTAGCACAATAATTTGATAGTTTGATAATAGTGGTAGTAGTAATAGTAGCGGCAATAGTAGTAGTAATAGTTTTGTAGCAAGTGCAAGAGCAACATCAGAAGTAGTAATAGTTTTGTAGCAAGTGCAAGAGCAACAGTAGTAGTAGTAACTTAGCAAGAACAATAAGTGGAAAACTCGTAGGCACTGGATCGGTATATTCGTTGGATCATATTCATCATATAACAGTCATAACCTAGGGCGAGATAGAACTAGCTCCAGTCCGTTAATGTAATGTAAGCATGTATTCTGTATATAGTAATACATGCTTATGGAAAAGAACTTGCATGACATGTTTTATCAAACCCTCTCATGGCAGCGGGGTCTGATACGTCTCCGGTGTATCTATAATTTAGGAAGTATTCATGCCATGTTTACAATAATTCTATATGATTTTGGTATGATTTTTTTAGAACTAACCCGAACTGATGCTGTTTTCAGAAGAACTACCATGGTGTTGTTTTTGTGCAGAAATAAAAGTTCTTTAAATGGGCTGAAAAATTTACGGAGAATATTTTTGGAAAATATAAAAAATACTGGAGCAAAAAGATATCAGAGAGGAGTCCCGAGGAGGCCACAAGCCACCAGGGCGTGACCACCCCCCTGGCCGCGCCTAGCAGGCTTGTGGGCCCCTCGGGAGTCCCTTTGATGTGATTCCAATGCCAAGTGGTCCTATAAATCCTATAACCCCCAGAAAGAAACCTAGATCGGGAGTTCCGCCACCGCAAGCCTCCAGAGCCACGAAAAACCAATCGGGATCCCGTTCCTGCACCCTGTCGAAGGGGGAAACCATCACCGGAGGCCATCTTCATCATCCCGGTGGTCTCCATGACGAGGAGGAATTAGTTCACCCTCGGGGCTGAGGGTATGTATGAGTAGCTATGTGTTTGATCTCTCTTTCTCGTGTTCTTGAGATGGCACGATCTTGATGTACCGTGATCTTTATTGATATAGATAAATCATATGGAGTTTCCCCTCTTTATCTCCTTGTGATGAACTGAGTTTTCCCATTGAAGTTTTCTTATTGGATTGAGTCTTTAAGGATATGAGAACACTTGATGTATGTCTTGCAATGGGATATCCATGGTGACAATGGGATGTTCTGTTGATCAACTTGCGGGTTCCGTGACCTTGGGAATCTATGCATATGGTTTGGCACATGTTTTCGTCTTGAATCTCCGGTAGAAACTTTGGGGCACTCTTTGAAGTTCTTTGTGTTGGATTGAACATGATGAGTCTGAAATTGTGTGATGCATATCGTATAATTAAGCCCATGGGTACTTGTGGTGACATTGGAGTATCTAGTTGACATTAGGGTTTTGGTTGATGTGTATCTTAAGGTGTTATTTGAGTATGAACTCTAGGGCTGTTGGTGACACTTATAGGGATAGCTCATAAGATTGATCGGAAAAGATAACTTTGAGGTGGTTTCTCACCCTACAATAATTTCTTCATTTGTTCTCTGCCATTTGTGACTTTGGAGTGAACTCTTTGTCGCACGTGAGGGATTTACATATGATTTCAACTATGTTAGTATTGTTGAGAGAACTTGCACTAGTGAAAGCATGAACCCTAGGCCTTGTTTCTAAGCATTGCAATACTGTTTGTGCTCACTTTTATCATTAGTTGCCTTGCTGTTCTTATGTTTTCAGATTACAAAAACCTATATCTACCATGCATAGTGCACTTGTATCACCATGTCTTCGCCGAACTAGTGCACCTAGACAATTTTCCATTGTATTGGGTGTGTTGGGGACACAAGAGATTTCTTGTATTTGATTGTAGGGTTGTTTGGGAGAGACCATATTCATCCTACACATCCCACAGATTGATAAACCTTAGGTCATCCACTTGAGGGAAAATTGCCACTGTCCTACAAAACTCTGCGCTTGGAGGCCCAACACGAATCTACAAGAATAAGGTTGCGTAGTAGACATCAAGCTCTTTTCTGGCACTGTTATCGGGGAGGTGAGTGCTTCAAGATATATCTTTAGATCTTGCAATTGAATATTTTAGTTTCTTGTTTTATTACTAGTTTGGTTTTATAAAAGAAAACTGTCATGGGGAACAAGCACCTATGGGATTCGAGGGACCCCTTTTGGTTTGGCGGGGGAGAAGGCTCGCACGAAGGGCAGGTCTGATGAACATGAACAACACGCAGGGATTTTACCCAGGTTCGGGCCGCAAGGATGCGTAAAACCCTACTCTTTCTTGGTTGTATTATGGATGTTCTTAGGGTTCTAGTTATAGGAGCTCTCTGAGCTGTTCCTACCTGTGTGAGCTAGGAGGTCCCAAATCCAAAAGTCTAGAAGTACTAGTGTCCAAAAGTCCTCCATCGTATCGCCCTGGGCCTCCTTTTATACTCTGAAGGGGATCCCAATAGTGGCGTATAGTGCGTACACGGGGTGTACAGAGCTATAGTGTTATCATACCTAACACTGACGGAGTAGGATAGTTGCATTTAATGCACCGTCAGGCATCTCTGTCCGTTTGCGGGACGGGACAAGATCTCGTCCCATCGGCACAGCTTAGCCCCCTCCAGCGCTGACATAGCGACACGTGTGCGGGCAGAACGAGACCTGGCCTGTGCGTTGGCGAGGCCTTATCGGGGCTTCGTCTTGCCGGGTCTTGACTTGCCGGGGCTTTGTTTTTACCTGAGGGTTTGATGGCCATCCCGGCAAGGTCTTGTCGGGGGTCTTGATTATGCTGTGCTTGTGCCTGGCAGCTCCCTGTCAGGCCTTGTTGCCAGGGTGGCTACTACTACCCGCGCATGAGTAAAGGGGCACTGGAGAGCCAAAAACTCTAGTGCACCGATAGGAACCCCCGGGCCTGGGCCAAACACGTCGCGAGGCGTTGTTGGGCTATGCCCAAACAGTGCACGAGCACGCGTGGCAGGGCCTTGTGGTTGTGATCATTGTGCTTATGTGGGATACGTGTGCGGTGCGGCCATTGCAGCGGCCCGCCCGCGAAGCGTCCTCACATTAATTTAGTAAAGAAGCTGCCCTGCGCCTTCCCCATAAAAAAATGAAAACACAGAGGCGTTGCCCATTTACCTCTTGTTTTTCCCAATCTGAGAACCGCCGCCGTCTTCCTCCTTGAGGCTGAAACAAAGCTCCTCCAATTCATCTGCGCCTCCATGCCTTCCCTGGCCTCAGCCTCCGCCTCCATAGCCGCCATGCCGCCCAAGGCCATCAAGAGCAAGGATGCGCAGACCATCTTGGAGAACAAAGCGGCAATGATGCGGAAGGAGCATGTCGTCTTCCCGCCTAGGCTTGACGTGGACGTTCGGAAGAAGCGATACTGGAGTATGTGGGCGATGGTGACGACGGCGCTTCCCGCCACCCGCGTGAGTCCAGGTCCTTCCGAGGGTGGCCCAGATAAATATCCCTTCTTTGCCGATTATTTTTACTGCGGGCTCTACCCCCCTTTCTCAGATTTCTTCAATGATATCCTGTTCACTTACAACATCCAATTCTTGGATTTTATGCCGAATGCTGTGACATGTATGTCACTTTTCGCTCATCTTTGTGAAAACTTTGCCAGAGTAGTTCCTAGCACCGCTCTTTTTCGCCATTACTTTACTGCCCGCATCCAACCAGGCGGAGCCCTTTCTGGTGCCGTCACTTGGATCCCACGGCCAGGAACCAGGGAGGTCTACCCAGACGGGGCCTACTGTGAGAGGTGGCATGAGTGGCGAGGCAAATGGTGTTGGGTTCAGGAGGAGAAATTCCAGCCCTTCTGCTTGTTGCGGCAAACCAAAATGGTGCGTGGCGAGGATTGGAGTGCCTTTGACCCTGAGGCTGGGAAACTTATAGTCGCGACCACTAGGATTCACCGCCTCAGGAACGCCGGCCTCACCGTAGATATGATAGGTGCCGATTTCCTTCGCCGGCGCATTGGTCCCCTGCAGAATAAGGGGAAGACAGATTGGGAATTCCGGAACGTGGCAGACATCTTGAGGCTGCGCCGCAGGCTGAACCACAATATGATAGTCATGCAGCACGAGGCTCTCAGCTAGAAACTGTTTAGGAGTGCTGTGGTACATGAGCTGCCGGCAGGCGTAGTCCCCTTCTGCAACAACTCTGCTTTAGGTAGAATCATCGCCATGATGCCGGCGTTCGACACCCACAGTCTTGAAGCATCCTCGATCGAGCTGTCTACAGAGCAGGCACAAGAATTCTTTGACAACTTGGTGGAGATGGCCATCCGCAAGGAAGAGGGCCTCATCCGTGACACCATTGAGGAAGAAATGGCGTACATCGCCAACAGAGCGGAGGAAGCAGATCTTGCCGCGGAGGCTGGCAGCGCTGGCTTCTTGGAAGACGAAGCTGGCGAAGGGGAAACATTGTCAGACAAAATCTTGTCGGGCAGGGCGGGACCGCCAATGAGCAAGGCGGCACATCTACCCGGGGTCGTTCTGCCAAAGACATAGCTGAGGAGGAACTGCTCGTGGAGGCCCCATATCTTGTGACAAGGAAGAGGCGCGCCCTCCAAAGCGCTGCCACTAGGCTTCCAGTCCGTCAAGCTCCTTCGAGCAGCATAATCCCTTGCGAGGAGGCGGCCGGCAAGGCCACGCGGTGGCAAGAAGCTCATCAGCAACCTGCGCCCGCCGCGGCCAAGCGATCCAGGAGCACCCCTCCACCTCCCCCACGGTCACCATGGCAGAGGTCACCTTTGTCACATCCCTAGCTTTAGCATGCATTAGGATCTGGGTCCCGACAATGTTGGTATCAAAGCTGACTGACTATAGGATTACCAAACCAAACTAGTCGATGTTGAGTCTAGCAACTCTTTAGTTATATAAGGGAATTGATTGTGGAAGGCAACGTAAGGCTCTTTTTACTCCTTTCCCCATGTTATTCTGATTCTGAGTCATCCTCTACTTTTCTACGGGGATTAAGAACTAGGCTTCTTATCTATCTACCATGGTCTCGTGTTACTATTATGTAGACTTATAGGAATGGTTGATCTGAGTTTCAATCCAGTCCTCGAGTGATATCTGTGTAGCTTGCTAGCTTAAGCAGAATCTTGAGATGGTCATGTTAAGGTGTCGTGGCACCTAAATCTTTTGCAGTTTGTCTCATTTTGAGCATTCGCAACCTTTATGCTTCCCATTTTTTCCCTAGGATTTCTTTGTTGATCAATGCTTTTGCTTTCCCTCCTATATTTTGGTATGCCGCCATGTCTAATCCTAGTTTCTCATCATCAGGATGTCCCGCAGTACCCAGGCTGCCATTGGTCACAAGAAGGGCCAGAGACGTGGAACCAGAGATGCTGAAGTTCTGTCGGATTCACCTTCGTTGGCAGAGTTCATGTTAGACATTGAGAAGGACAGGCATCAGTCAAATCGCTTGCTGGCACGTATTCAGGAAAACACCGCACATCAATGTGCTAGAACAGTGACCATCCGTGATTTCATTAAGCTGTACACACCCACCTTCCATCACTTCATTGAGCTACTCGATGCATATGACTGGCTCCGTAGCATCACAAACAAGCTGCGTTC
This sequence comes from Hordeum marinum, assembly GCA_022496015.1. Taxonomy (NCBI): domain Eukaryota; kingdom Viridiplantae; phylum Streptophyta; class Magnoliopsida; order Poales; family Poaceae; genus Hordeum; species Hordeum marinum. The sequence goes on along the minus strand of CM039678.1, from coordinate 370,426,864 downwards.
TGTGAACGTGGCCGAGACTGACAAGGTCATCTATGCTACATATTTCTTGGAGGGTCCTGCTAGTATATGGTGGGAGAACTATGAGACTATAATTCCAGCTGGCCAGATTCCTACCTAGAAAGAATTCACACAGGTTTTCTGTGAGTATCATATTCCTCAAGGTCTCATGGATCGAAAGAGGGAAGAGTTTTGTAACCTTGCCCAGGGTAAGATGGCCGTATATGTTTACAGTCGAGAGTTTGAGAACCTTACACATTATGCCACAGAAGAAGTGTCCACGGATGCCAAGAAGCAAGCTAGGTTCGGGAAGGGTCTCAACCCAAAGTTGTGTCGTGATCTTCACCTGCATCATTGTGACACCTTCCAAGCTCTTGTGAACAAGGCCATTAATGCAGAGACAGCTCAATTCACCTATGAAGAATCTCGCAAGCACAACCGTGATTTGGCTTCTACCTCCGGTTCTGGATCTCAGAAGCGCCGGATTTGGGTTCCGAACTCATCGCTTCTTCCTGGATATGCATCGAGGCCATACTGTGTGGTGCCTCGTCCAACTCAGCCAAATGCTCCACCTAGACCTGTTGGTGGACCGCCTGTCAATGCGGTTCCACGTTATACTTCTGTGATTTGCTACAAGTGCGAAGAACTAGGCCACATCGCTCGCAATTGCACTTAGTCCAATGGTGTTTCACCTCAGTATGGAAAGTCTGTTGACCGCAATAAGTCACCAGTCAAGGTGATCCCTGCCAAGCCAACCATCATTGAACATGGATGTGTGAATCACGTCTCAGCCAAAGAAGCTAATTATGATCCAGAAGTTCTCCTTGGATCGCTCCTTGCCAATTGCCATCCGGCATCAGTTCTATTTGATACTAGAGCATCGCATTCCTTCATCTCGGAAGGCTATGCCCGGTTGCATGACATGTCATTTTGCGATATGCCAACTGCTCTTGAAATTCAGACTCCAGGGTCTAGATGGCAGACCACAAGAATAATCCATGGAAATGAAATCTGTGTTGATAGACTTGTATTCCTTGCTTCGTTGATAGCTCTCAAGTCTTCAGATATTAATATCATGTTGGGTATGGACTGGATGATATCTCACCATGCCAAGATCGATTGCTCCACCAGGTCTCTTCAGCTTACGCATCCATCTCGCAAGATAGTCCATGTTTCAACACGAGTTGCAAAGCGTCAGCTCTTTTCACTCAATGCCAACCCTCTTCCCGAGCTTGAAGATATACCGCTAGTAAGAGATTTTCCGGATGTATTTCCAGAAGAATTGCCAGGTATTCCGCCTGGCAGGGATGTAGAGTTTGTGATAGACCTCATCCCAGGAACTGTTCCAATTTCTAGAAGACCTTACAAGATGGCACCCGTGGAATTAGCTGAGCTCAAGAAGCAACTTGATGAGTCCTTGCAGAAGGGTTTGATTTGACCTAGCTCTTCTCCTTGGGCTTGTCATGTCCTCTTTGTGAAGAAAAAGGATGGAACGGATCGTATGGTTGTGGATTACCAACCCATCAATTTGGTCACAATAAAGAATAAGTATCCGCTTCCTAGGATCATTGATATGTATGATCAACTCGCTGGTTCTTCAGTGTTCTCCAAGATGGATTTGAGGTTAGGCTACCATCAAATTAAGATTAGGAATGGAGACATTCCCAAGACGGCGTTCTTCACTCGTTATGGCCAATACGAGTACACAGTCATGTCCTTTGGACTAACCAATGCTCCAACAACATTTTCCCGTTTGATGAACTCAATCTTCATGGAATACTTAGATAAGTTCATCATGGTTTACCTCGATGATATTCTGATTTATTCGAAGAATGAAGAAGAACATGCTCAGCACCTCAGACTTGTGCTAGAAAAACTCAGAGAGCACCGTCTTTATGCCAAGTTCTCCAAGTGTGAATTTTGGTTACCTCAAGTGACCTATCTAGGTCATGTGATCTCCGGAAAGGGCATTGCAGTGAATCGTGAAAGAGTTCAGGCCATTCTCGACTGGACTCCACCTGAAACAGTTAAGCAAGTTAGAAGTTTCCTTGGTTTAGCAAGCTATTGTCGCCGCTTCATGGAGAACTTCTCCAAAGTTTCCAAGCCTCTGACGGAAATCCTCAAGAAAGATAAGAAGTTTGATTGGACCCCACAATGTGAGCACAGTTTCTAGGAACTGAAGAGATGTTTGACCTCTGCTCCCGTGCTTGTGCCACCTGATTTCTCCAAAGACTTTGTCATCTATTGTGATGCTTCTAGACAAGGAATTGGATGTGTTCTTATGCAAGACTGACAAGTGATCGCCTATGCATCCCGACAGTTGCACCCACATGACGAAAATTATCCAACACATGATTTGGAGCTTGCAGCAGTAGTCCATGCACTCAAGGTATGGCGACATTACCTTCTTGGTAATCGTTGCGAGATTTACACAGATCACCAAAGCCTGAAGTATATATTCACTCAACCAGATCTGAACCTCAGACAAAGACGATGGTTAGAGCTGATTACGGATTACGACTTAGGAATTACTTACACCCCAGGCAAGGCAAATGTCATGGTGGATGCATTAAGTCGTAAATCCTATTGCAACAATCTTATGTTGCAACAAGGTCAACCCCTTCTTCATGAGGAATTTTGCAAGCTTAACCTTCACATTGTTCCTCGCGGATCCCTTTCAACCTTGGTTGCAAAACCTACTCTGGAGGATCAGATTATAACAAGCTATGATGCGGGTATTACCCGGATCAAGGATAATGTTGAAAAAGGAATTGCTGCTAGTTTCCCCATTGATGATAGAGGTGCAGTATATTTTGGGAATCGGTTGGTAGTTCCTAAAAAGCAACAACTTTGAGAGTTGATCCTTAAGGAGGCTCATGAATCTCCTCTCACCATTCACCCTGGTAGCACCAAGATGTATCAAGACCTATGCCAAAGGTTCTGGTGGACTAGAATGAAGAGGGAAATCGCTCAATTCATTGCTAACAGTGATGTTTCTCGTCACGTAAAGGTAGAGCATCAGAGCCTTCTGGCACCCTTTAGCCTTTAGCTATTCCTGAATGGAAATGGGATAAAGTTGAAATGGATTTCATCACTGGATTTCGCAAGACCAAGAAAGGAAATAATGCAATCTTCATGGTTATTGATCGCCTTTCCAAAGTGGCTCATTTCCTTCGTATCCGAGAGAGTATCACTGCTGGTCAGTTGGCGGACTTGTATATTTCTCGAATAGTGTCCCTACATGGTGTTCCATTGGAAATCAATTCAGACCGTGGAAGTCTTTTCACCTCTCAATTCTGGGAATGTTTCCAGAATGCTATGGGAACCTATCTCTCCTTTAGCACTGCTTTCCACCCTCAGTCAAGTGGTCAGATTGAAAGAGTCAATCAGATTCTCGAAGACATGCTCAGAGCTTGTGTCATCTCATTCGGAATGAATTGGGAGAAGTGTCTTCCATTTGTAGAGTTTGCATATAACAATAGCTACCAATTCAGTCTGGGCAAAGCTCCTTTTGAAGTTCTTTATGGACGAAGATGGCGAACACCTTTGAACTGGTCAAAGACCGGGGAAAGACAATTCTTTGGGCCAGATATGATCCAGGAAGTAGAAGAGCAAGTTCGTGTTATTCGCGAAAATCTCAAGACAGCTCAGTCTCGTCAGAAGAGTCAGTATGATCGCCATCATAAGGAAGTAACTTATGAGGTGGACGAAAAGGCTTACCTTCAGGTTACTCATCTGAAGGGTACCCATCGTTTCGGTATCAAGGGAAAATTGGCTCCTTGTTACATTGGTACTTTTCGCATTCTTGCTAAATGAGGAGAGGTTGCCTACCAATTGGAACTGCCCCCGCATCTTTCCCGAGTTCATGATGTCTTCCACGTTTCTCAACTCAGGCGTCGCTTCAAGGATCCTATCCGTGAAGTGGACCATGAAACGCTTGATCTTCAAGATGATCTTTCATATCGAGAATATCCTTTTCACATTCTCGATCAAGCTGAGTGTGTAACCCGGCGTCAGAATATCAAGTTTCTGAAGAATCAGTGGTCGCATCATTCTGAGAATGAAGCTACCTGGGAGCATGAAGATCACCTTCGATTTGAGTATTCGGCTCTTTTTCGGTCGACTCTAGAATCTTGGGTCACGATTCTTTTAAGTGGGGGTGAGTTGTCACATCCCTAGCTTTAGCATGCATTAGGATTAGGGTCCTGACAGCGTTTTTAATTATGTGAGACCCTGGCTTAATAGGAATGATAGACTACTCATATCAATAAGGAATGCCTTCTTTTTCGGAAGCCCACTCGAAAAGAACTCCAAAGTTAAGCGTGCTTGGCTTGGAGTGATTCTAGGATGGGTGACCGACCGGGAAGTTGGTCCCGGGTGCGCACGAGTGAGGACAAAGTGCGCAGGAAAGACTAGTGTTGATCTATGGGGCCAGTCTAGATCCCGCCAGGTGTAACGGGGTGTTACAACCTTCGACCTCTCTGCCCTTAGCTCGGGAGAAGAAGATGAGGAGTAAGGATCTTATCGTATCTTTTGCCTTTCGAAGTTTTGGTTTTGCTTAACCCATTTGCTTTGCTTTGGCTTGTCTCCACAGGGATGCGGAAACACTCGCGTAAAGGGTGGCGAAGAGGGCGAAGACCTTGCCGGGGGTGGAGCTGCCGGCAAGCACCTCAGGTGCGCCAGAGGCGGCCTTTGTCAATCCAGCGGCTAGCCCGCGACCCAGCCCTCGATTCAGCCCCCAGTGCAGCCCCCAGCGTGAGCCCATTACTCACTTCCCACTGGCAAGTGCCGGGGTGTGTATCTTTGCTGCTGATATCTCTAGACGTGCAGGAGGAGGGCGGCGACAAGGAGAACCATCAGAGGCCATCCCTGATACGTCGCCTCCATCATGTACGCCGCCCAGAGATGGGTCCCCGGTGAGGACTTCCTCCAGCGCTCTTTATCGTGACGAGGGAGAGCCGACAAGAACGGGCACCGGCAGGTCTTTGCCGACAACCGTCATTGGTGGAGGTACTCTTTCTTCTGTTCGTCTTTTTTTGTCTTCTTGAACTTCCACGTCAACTTCGTTTGGTTTGTTTTCTTGGACTTCAGACATTCCCTCAATGGAGGGCATGGATGTCGACACCGTTGTCGAGGAGACCGCCATGGATGCTTCTGCCGAGGCCACCGGGATCGCTGCCGAGGAGGCGTCCAAGAGCACCGCCGCTGAAGCTGCCAAGAATGCTGCTGCCGAGGCCGCCAGCGCCGAGGCTGCTAATGCTGCGCAGGGGGAGGCCGCCAATGATGCTGCCGCCGAGGCCGCCAGCGCCAAGGCCGCCAAGGGTACGCAGGAGGAGGCCACCAAGAAATCTGTTGAGAGGGCCCATGAGGAGGCCAGTGGTCGTATTGACGGCATTCCTGTCGCAGGAGCGCCAGGCGCTACATCGACCATGAAGCCCCCAGTTGTTGGGGATGTGGCCGTCGAGGACCATTCGCCTACGTCCAAAGCCCCTTCATCAAGCAGGTACTTCAAGGTTGGCGACAACTTGTTCGTCACTATCCCCAACACGACAAGCACTGGGGGGCCACCCGAAGTGGAGGCTTTTGTTGAGGAGGCCATCACTACTGCCGGGCTCAATATCGTCGATGAACCAAGTGCGAGCAACAAATCCCAAGAAGAGCAACTCCTCCAGACCATGGGCGACATCTTCCGAAAGCTTCAAGCGCTTCACCGTGCCCGAAAGGAGAAACTGGACCCCAAGGCAGCAGTTATGGAAGTGGCTGAGGCCAACTTTCAAGAGCGCATCAAGGAAACTCAGGCCTGGTTTGCCCAAGCTTCCCAGGATCTGAAGTCTGGTCAGACGGGATTGAGCTAGGTCTAGAGCCAACTCTTCATCCAGCAGTCCGACGCCAAGCGGGCGTAGGAGGAGGCCAAACAACGGGCTGCTGCAGAGGATGCTCGCTTGAGGGAGCACTATATCTTGCTTGATGCCCATGAGGAAGACCTTGCCGCTCGCGAGAGGGTGCTCGCCGACAAGCTTCACGGCAAGGAAGTGGAGGTCGAGGATCTTGTCATGTGGCACACCCAGGAGCTGGAGTAGAAACACAAGGAGACGCTCGAAGCTCCAACTGCAGACCACATTGTAAGGCTGAAGGAGGCCGTCGATGCTGCCGAAGCTGCGGAGGCCGCCAAGAACTTGCTGGAGGAGAGGTTGACGAAACTGGAAGCCGACCTTGAGGATCTCGGCAAGGAGGTCTTGTCACTCAAGTCTGAGAGAGACAAAGCCCTCGACAGCCTGACAAAACATCTCTCTTCAGCTCGCGGATCCATTCATGATCTGAGCACTAAGCTGGCTATGCTAACCGAGACCCTCGAGACCGCTAGGACCCGCGAGAAGGCTATGGCCAAGGATCTCCAAGATGAGAAGGATCTGGTTAAGAGTGTTGCCACCGTCCACAACGACTACGTGCATGGAGTAGAAGTTTGGACTGAGAAGCTCGTTGACGTCGCGGGGAAGCTTGCCACACAACTGTCCGCCATGGGCCTGGAAGGTTTCAGGTATTCTTCTGACAACAGAGTATCCACGGACGTCAATGTGGCCATGTTCTTTGACGGCATGCTTGGAGCCTTGGAGAAGCTTCACTCCGACCGAGCATCGTTCCTATCTGCCGAATCACGCAAACTCTGTCAGGCCATTCTCCGCAAGGTGCTCATAAAGGTGGTGCACAAGAACCCCGGCCTCAACCTCACCAACGTCCTCGACCGCTTGCCGAAGGATGTCGATGTCAAGGCGCTTGAGGAACTCGTCGCGCTCATCATCGACAGGGTAAGCTAAATCAAACGGGTTGAAGGCGATCGTCGGGATTAGCTGCCTTATTCCTCGTCGCCACACATGCCAAGAACAATTTGTCTTATGTCCGAATCGCGACAAGATATATGTAACATAATTTGTTATGCTTGGAACAGAAGTTATGTTATCCCCTTGGTTAATTTTTTTCTATATGTATTTGCCCTATGCTTGATTGGGAGCTTGCCAGCGCGCACACCATTGCCGCGAGCGCTAGATGCAGGACTTTAGCAGCCTGCTGGCGGAGCCGCTACCGACAAGAGACCCTAGCATTCTCAGTGCGGCCACATAGACTGTTGAGCGGGCTCGAAACAGAATAAGAGCGCAACCAATCACAACAAGGTTCCTTAGCGTGTAGGTTTTCCATACAGAGGTCGAAATCGTCCAAGGAAAATAACTTCACAGCAACAATTCACTTGGGGTTTTGCAACTTATATTTTCATTGCCTTACTCCTTCCGGCAAGATCTATTTTTTTGAACGTCGCCCATAGGTATCCATACCATTATCTCTCCCCCGGCAAAGCTGCACACGACGTAACCTTCTGTCCTTGAGAAAAAAAAGAAGAGAAAATATGGATGTAGAACCTTGGCGGTCCGTTAGCTCTTGCCGGGAGTAAGTGTAATGCAATATCTCATACACACATGCACATAAGTAAATATGAGAATCAATCAAGATTTGCAGAACACTTATCTTTATTCAACTAGGCATAGGGTCTGAGCCTGGCTTTGTACCAAGGATTACATGCTTGAGCGGCAAGACTTGTACAAAAGGTGGTGGTCTGTGCAAGGCCTGGTGACTCGTACTACCTGATAAGGGCCTTCCCACTTTGGCGTCAACTTGTTGGAATTCTTGGCGGACTGAACTCGTCGAAGAACAAGGTTGCCTTCCTCAAGACATCTGGTATTAACTTTACGGCTATGATAGCGAGGCAAAACTTGCCGGTAGCATGCATCTCTCACGGCAGCCTGAAGGCGGTCTTCCTCAAGGAGCGTCGTGTCATCTTTCCGCAACTGCTCTTGCTCGAGCTCATCATAAGCAAGCACTCGAGGTGACCCATATATGAGTTCTGTGGGGAGAACTGCCTCCTCCCCATAGACGAGGGAGAAGGGTGTCTGGATGGTAGCTCGATTTGGTGTCATCCCAATTGACGAAAGGACCACCGACAACTCATCAATCCAATGTCTTCTGCAATTGTGCAGCTTGTCCAAAGTTCTTGTCTTGAGGCCTCGCAACACTTCAGCATTAGCCCTTTCCGCTTGGCTGTTGCTCCTTGGGTGGGCAATGGAAGAAAAACAGATTCTGCTGCCAAGGTCTTGGACATACTACATGAAGGTGCAGCTCGTGAACTATGTGCCATTGTGAGTGATGATCCTATTGGGAACACCAAAGCGGCAGACTAGTCCCTTGAAGAACTTGACGGTTGACTATGCTGTCACCTTTCTCACTCCTTCCACTTCCGCCCACTTTGTGAACTTGTCGATTGGAATGTACAAGTACTCAAAGCCCCCGGCAGCACGAGGGAAAGGTCCCAAGATGTCGAACCCCCGGACCGAAAATGGCCAGGAGAGAGGGATTGTTTGAAGGGCTTGAGCTGGTTGATGTAATTTCTTCAAATGAAACTGGCATGCTTCACACTTGGTTACTAACGTAGTTACAGCCTCGAGGGCAGTGGGCCACAAGAAACCTTGTCGGAATGCCTTTTCGACAAGTGCTCTTGGTTGTATGTGGGAGCCACATATGCCTCTGTATATCTCTGCCAACAGCTCCAGTCCATCTTCCCGGGAAATGCACTTGAGTTTCACACCGTTCAGCCTCTTTCTGTATAGGACGTTGTCCATGAACTGATACATACTAGACTAGTGGGCTGCTTTCTCTGCTTCTTCTTGTTCCTTGGGAAGTTCTGCTGTTTGAAGGAAATGGACGATGTGTTGTGCCCATGCTAGAGCCTGGGGCTTGACAACAAGGACTAAAGGCCTATCCTCTGCTGGGGAAGCATTTGTCTCAATAGCAAGGGCCTGAGGCCCCGCCAGAGTCTGCTTCCCCCCGGCAAGCCTGGCAGGAGCGCCTGCTTCTACGGCAAGAGCCAGGGGCCCGCCGGAGCATGGTGTTCCCCGGCAAGCCTGACATTGTCCCCAACAACCTCCTCTCCGGCAGCCTAAGGGGGCTCTATTGGGAAATACTTGCTGGAGAACAACTTTCTTCTCTTCTCTTGTCCAACTGATGGTATCATGGATGGTTGAGTCAGTCAGAGCACGAAAGTTCCTGATTCCACAGGCAACTTAAGGGCAGCACATTTAGACAGGCCATCGGGAACGCTGTTCTCCGCATGGGGAACGTGCTCCATTTGCAGGCCGTCGAAACGTGCTTCGAACTTCCTCCCTTCATATGCATAAGCTTCCATCAATGGGCTCTGGTAATCTTTGTTCACTTGCATGACGACAAGTTGAGAATCACCCCTGACAATAAGTTTCTTGATCCCCAGGTCTGCCGCGATCCTAAGACTGGCAAGCAGTCGTTCATACTCGGCAGTATTGTTCGTTGATATCTCCCAGGGAAAATGCATCTAAATCACATACTTGAGGTGCTTTACGGTGGGTGCGACAAGCAGCACTCCGGCGACGATGCCTTGTAGCGGGAAAGCCCCATCAAAATACATGACCCACTCTCGATCGGTTTCCTTGCTGGGGAGAGTTGACTCTGGAACTTCTTCATCTGGCATTGGGGTCCATTCTGCAATGAACTCCACCAAGGCTCTGCTCTAGATGGTCGAACTGCTTTCAAACTTGAGACCAAAGCTTGACAGTTCCAAAGCCCACTCTACAATCCTGCCAGTAGCTTCTGGGTTCCGCAAGATCCGCTGTAGCGGGAAGCAGGTGACAACGGTGATCTCATTTGCTTGGAAGTAATGGCACAGCTTCCTCGAGGTCATAAGAAGGCCGAAGAGAAACTTTTGCACCCCAAAATATCTTGACCTAGTCCCATGAAAAATGGAGATGACAAAATAGACTGGGCGCTGCACCATCTTCTTCTTTTGAATTGCCTCATTCAACTGCACAAATCATTCCTTCCCGGCACTAGACCCTGCCGGGGAATGTCCTGGCTTGTCGCTTGGTGGCCTTGCCGCTATCGCTGTTTCTTCATCAACTTCTCTTTCAGTCACCAATGCAGCACTCACCTCTTGATTTGTTACCGCTAGATATAGCAGCAACGACTCTTATGGTTTTGGCGCAACTAGGACCGGCAGAAAGGAGAGGTACTTCTTCAATTCCTACAGCATTGCCTCCGCTTTCGGAGTCCGTTTCATCGGACCTGTCTTCTTCAAGATTTTGAAAAAGGGTAGGGCGCACTCAGCAGATTTTGAGATGAACCTACTTAGAGCAGCAACACAGCCAGCAAGACGACGCACATCTTTGAGATGTCTTGGTGCTTCAATTTGCTTAACTACTTTGATCTTATCGGGAGTTGCTTCAATTCCACATTGAGATACAAAGAACCGGAGGAGCTTGCCGGATGGGACGCCGATCACACACTTCTCAGGGTTGAGCTTCATGTTGATCTTGCACGTATTTGCAAATGTTTCTTCTAGGTCTAATATGAGCGTAGCCTTGTCCTTCGTTTTGACCACTATGTCATCCATATAATCCTCCATATTTTTATGTAGCTCTGGCTCAAAACCAATCTGGTCTGCTCTTGCAAATGTAGAACTAGCACTTTTCAACCCGAAAGGCATACACAAAAAAGCAATACGTACCACAAGGCGTGATAAATGTGGTCTTCTTCTCGTCTTCCTTGGCCATGAAAATCTGATGATAGCTTGAATAGGCTTCAAGGAAAGACAACAAGTTGCAGCCGGCAGTGGAGTCCACAATCTGGTCGATGCGCAACAAGGGAAAAGGATCTTTGGGGCAAGCTTTGTTAATGTGTGTGAAGTCAATGCATAGCCTCCATTTCCCGTTCGCCTTGCGCACTACAACTGGATTGGCTAACCAAGTTGGATGAAGTACTCCTCTGATCAAGCCAGTCGCTTCTAATTTCTTGATATCTTCGGCAATAAAATGTTGTCGCTCCAAAGCTTGCTTCTGGACCTTCTGCTTGACGGGCCACGCATATGGGTAGACAGCAAGGTTGTGCTCAATCACCTTCCTGGGAACACCAGGGATATCATATGGTTGCCATGCAAACACATCAACATTCTCTCATAGGAGGGCGAGTAGCGCGCTTTCCTATTTGTCGTCAAGGGTGGAACTTATGGTGAAAGTTCCTCCCATACCATCCTCCTTGGCTGGCACCTTCTTAGTCTCTGGTGGAGCTGCCTTGGACTTCTTCCTCTTGCCGGTGGAGCTCTCTGGCACATCATCAATGGGAGCGCAGCACCCCGAGGAGGCGCGCTTGCCGGAATGTGCGCCAGAGGCCTTTCCGGTCTTCTTCCCCTTGGGAGCTTCGACGCCAGGAGCAAGTGCCTTGGTGGCAGGTGCTGCAACTGCCTCTCGGTAGAGTTGGTCGGCGCAGATAAGTGCGCCCTTCTTGTCAGAGTTGATCGTGATGACGATCATTGGCACGGGCATCTTCGGCACATTGTAAGCGAAGTGGGTAGCCGCCATGAACTTGGCCAACGTCGGGCGACCAAGGATACTGTTGTACGGCAACGAGATCTTGGCAATGTCAAAGACGATCTTCTCTGTTCTGAAATTGATATCACTACCAAATGTCACCGGCAGCGTGATCTTGCCCAGGAGGTGATGGATCCTTCCGGCAGGTGCATCAACCACGACCTCACGTTGGTCTTAAGCACCAACGGGAAATAGTTGGCTAGTATCTTGTCGTCACGAGCCCCGACAGCCTGCACCGCAATGGTTCAGATGCTCAAGAACTCTGACGGGTGAGTTTTGCCGTCATACTTCTTCGGGACCTCTGGCTTGAACGTGTGGGAATTGGGCCACTGGACCTACCACAACACTCGAGTAAAGGCTGGACAACCCACCTCGTAAGGTAGGCTGACAGGATACCCTGCTGCAGACTTATCTACAACAGGCCCCACACGCCTGTCAGATTGAAGGCGCGCTTCCCGCCACCGCTCAATTGTAGTTTGGGCATCTTCCTTGCCTCGTTCCCAAAGAACTTGATGCTGGTCGTAGTGTGTCCATGGGATAGACAACACCGTCGAGTAACCATTGTAAGCATCGGTCTGTCGAGTCGGTGACCAGTGTTGTTGCTGTGGAGGAGAGTGCACCGTGGGAGCGCTGCCTCCAACTTTCTCACGGCTGGAGTGAGTCGGCTCAGTGGACTGAAAGCTATCTGCGAGGCTGAGGAGGCTTTGAATAATGGCTCTCCATTCCTCGAGATTCTCCACAGCATGACGAAAGTTTAGGAGTAGTTGTGCTCGTGCCATTGCTTCTTCCGATGTGGTCGGCGTCGAATGGCACGAGGAACGTAAGGTGCTCTGACTTCTAACTGCGTTAGAAGGAGCTCCGTCGTGGTCCCGCGATGGCACGCCACTCCCGCTAGCATGCTGTTCCCGCGCACCTTGGGAGTGATGCGCAGGAGATTTTCCATGGGGATGTTGAGAACCGTGGGCGTCGTGACACGGCTCCTCGTGTGCGTCCTGGGAAGGTCGCGGCATAGGCGCCAGCGTGCGCATCCTGGAAGATACCCTTCTGCCCCCGAGTTTACCATACCACCCGTAGGCGGTACAGCTCCGTTCTGAGACCCAGTGGCGCGAGTGTTCCCGCCGCCACCATGGGCGTTTCCACGGTGGACGTCGCCACTTGCTTGGCCGTAATCATCGGAGCATCGCAGAAGTTCTGAACCTATGCCTCCTCCTCCACCCTTGTCTATTGTGTCGCATGTCTATGCAGATACATGGACAACGGACGCTGATGGGCCAACCGCTGTCAGACCCTTCTTCTTGGGGGCCATGGCGATGATGAGTATGAAGGAACTGGCGCGCTAATCACCAGAATAGGTTCACACGACCTCTTATCCCCATACCTAGTGCACCAAAGATGGCGTGGGGAACGATAACCTATGGGATTCGAGGGACCCTTTTGGTTCGGCAGGGGAGAAGGCTCGCACGAAGAGCAGGTCTGATGAACAACAAGCGGGGATTTTACCCAGGTTCGGGCTGCAAGGATGTGTAAAACCCTACTCATACTTGGTTGTATTATGGATGTTCTTATGTTTCAAGTTATAGGATCTCTCTGAGCTGTTGCTATCTATGTGAGCTAGGAGGTCCGAAATCCAAAAGTCTAGAAGTGCTAGCGTCCAAAAGTCCTCCACAGTATCGCCCTGGTCCTCCTTTTATACTTTGAAGGGGATCCCAACAGTGGCATACAGTGCGTACATGGGGTGTATAGAGTTACAGTGCTATCATACCTAACATTTATGGAGTAGGACATGCACATTTAATGCACCATCAGGCATCTCTATCCGTCTGCGGGACGGGACAGGAGCCCGTCCCATCGGCACTGCTTAGCGCCCTCCAGCGCCGACGCTGCGACACGTGTTCGGGAGGAATGACACCTAGCCTATGCGCCGACGAGGCCTTGCTGAGGCTTCATCTTGCCGGGTCTTGCCTTGCCAGGTCTTTTTTTGCCTAAGGGTTTGATGGCCATCCCGACAAGGTTATGCTGGGGGTCTTGATTATGCTGTGCTTGTACCTGGCAGCTCCCTGCCAGGCCTCGTTGCTAGGATGGCTACTACTGCCCGCGCACGAGTAAAGAGGCACTGGAGAGCCCATAACTCTAGTGCACTGACAAAAACTACCAAAAAATGGAATTGAGATTGCCTCATATGCTTCATCTTTTTAATGTCTTTCATGAAAATGATGGAAATCAAAACTGTGCTCAAGTGTTAGAACAAGAAGTTATTAAAATGTTTGGCACTAAATATTTGAGTGATGATCATGATTGCAATGTTGCTAGTGTGAATTCTCTGAACGTCCATGATGTTAATGATATGCAAAGCCACAAGCTTGGGGATGCTTTTTTTGGTGAAGATGATATTTTTAGTCCCCCAAGTTTTGATGAGAAAAACTATTATGATGATGGCAGGCCTCCTATATATGATGATTATGATGATGACATGCATGCTATAAAGAGTGATAATAACAATGAAGCTTGTCATCATGACTTTAATATTGAATGTGGGTATGTCAATCAAGTGTCTCATGATAGTTATTTTGTTGAGTTTGCTCCCACTAGTATGAATGAGAAGAAATTTTCTTTTGTGGAGAGTAGTAAAATTTCTAAGCTTGTAGATCAAGAAAATAATGCTTTATGGTCTGGTTATATTTTGGAATTCCTTCATGATGCTACTGAAAATTATAATGAGGGAGGAACATATGCTTGTAGGAATTGCAATAATATCAAGTTTCCTCTCCATGTGTTCAAGGTTTTGAAGTTATGCTTGTTTTGCCTTCCTATGCTAGTTGAGTCTTGATCCCATAAATTGTTTGCTCACAAAATCCCTATGCATAGGAAGTGGGTTAGACATAAATGTGCTTTTCATGATATTCATGATGCACTTTTGCATGTTTCAATTATTATTCCTATACAAGCATCATTGAAATCTTCATGCCTAGCTAAAAGGCATTAAAGAAAAGCGCTTGTTGCGAGACAACCCAACACTTTTAACTTCTATTTTTATGTGTTCACATGATTAAGATACTTCAATAATCATGTTTTTTGTCTTTTATTTCAATAAAGTGCCAAGTAAAGCCTTTGGGATAGTGTGGATACTTGCTTGTTTGATTCTGTGCAAAAACAGAAAGTTTTGCGTCCAGTATATGAATTATATGATTTTACTAGAGAGTCAAAAATTCTGAAATTTTTACACAACATTTATATGCAAATTACTTGCGTTTTACTAATGGTTTAGAATTTTTAGAGTCAGGAAAGTATGGTGATCATTCAGATCTTTACAAACTGTTTTGTTTTTGACAGATTCTTTTTTGCATGCATAGTTTGCTTGTTTGAAGTGTTCCTATAGCTTATATTGAGTAATATAAATTTTTGGAATGATGGAATACAGTAGGTATCATGTGGGAATAATTATGAATCTTGTATTGACAGTACCTAAGTGAATGATTTATCTTTACTATACTAACCCTTCTCACGAAGTTCCGTTAAGTTTTCTTTGATTGAAGTTTTCATGTTTTGGGTGAGACACTGATATGAGGAGAATAAGGAGTGACAAGAACATAAGATTAGGGATGCACAAGGCACTCCCAAGGTAATATTCAAGGAATACTCTAGCGTCTAAGCTTGGGGATGCCCCGGAAGGCATCCCCTCTTTCGTCTTCAACACTATCGGTATATCTTACTTGGAGCTATTGTTTTATTCGTCACATAATATGAGTTTTGCTTGGAGCATCATTTTATTTTGTTGTTCTCTGTAATTTTATTTATAATCTAGTTTTTCAATAAAAATTTCTAAGAATTGCCTTTAGGATGCTTGAGTTGCTTGCTTGATGTGTGTTGTGTAAAAACAGAAACTTCTGTGTAGTGTTTTAATTTTCATATTTTACGGGAACGTGGAAAGTTTTTGAATTTTTTACAAAGTATTGTCATATAAAGTATTTAGCATTTCCTAAATTTTCATAATTTATGAGTTACATAAGTACACTGGTTTAATAAATTGCTACAGACTGTTCTGTTTGGACATATTGCTATCATAGTTTTGTTATCTACTTGTCCTATAATTTCCATAGCCTATATTGGTAGATATAAATTGTGGAAATGATAGTATACAATACCTAATGTTTGCAAATTATTGTGAAACTTGTCTTGGCAGTACATGAAGTGTTGATTTATTCTTTTGTGTACTAACCTATCTCAAGAGTTCTTTTCGAGTTTTGTGTGGATGAAGTTTCTGAGAATAGGTGAAACCATGATATGAGAGGATCGAACGAGACACGAAAGCTCAAGCTTGGGGATTCCAAGGAACCCCAAGTAAATATTTCAAGAAGTCTCAAGCATCTAATCTTGGGGATTCTACGCATCCCACCTCTCTTCGTCAACTATCAATTAGCCTATGTTGAGCCTAAATTTTTATTCGTTCACATGATGTGTGGTATTCTTGGAGTGCTATTTTTGTTTTCCTTTCTGTTTAAATAGAATACTCAGATCTTATATCTTTATCGAGAGATATAGAGAAATTCCTCACATGGCTACTTAATTGTTTGACTACTCATTGATCTTCACTTATATGTTTTGGAGTAGTTTTGTCATTTACTCTCGTGCTTCACTTATATCCTATGAGTAAGTGGTTGATTGAATTGAATATCATAAATCTGAAATTATATATGTTTTATGTGCTTATCCCATGTGGGGTAATGACTTCACATATAAAAAGTATAGGTGGTAATTTTTTTTGAAAGTTAGCAAACACCGCATTGCTCACTTGAACAATTCATGAAAGAATATTGAAGGAAGAGAGATTTCACATATAAATATACTATCTTGGACATCTTCTATGATTGTGAATACCCATTAATTATTTTCAGACTTGAGAAAATTAGTTGAAGTTGGATAAGGAAGACAACGTAATGAGCTATGCTTGGATATATTTGTATAGAATTTATGTCATGGTTTTATCACGGCAGATGTCCGGGTGAACGGAGTTCGGGTCGAGGCCATCGCTAACGTGACAGACCCAAAGGGGTTGATAGGGACGAGAGACACGGATTTATCCAGGTTCGGCCCCTCAACTCGAGGTAATAGCCTACGTCTTGCTTGTGTTTTTATTGCTTGATGTATCAATTACAAGGGAGCAAACGCTTGGCCTAATATTCGATAACCTGATCTCTAAGTCACCCCGGGTCTACCCTTATATAGGAGGTCTAGACCACGGGTCATACAATTGGGCCCCGACTCTCATTGTCTATCCAATTCTTCCTATATCTTCTTGTCCAAGTTGTCCCCGGGCGGCTTACACTCCCGGGTCTTTTGGGCCACTGTCCGGCCCACCTTATGAGCCGCCAAGCTTCCTGGGCTTTAGGACCACCGTCTCACCTTGGGATAGTGTATGAACCATCAATCATAACCTGGAGTTCTTGGGGCGGGTCATACCCCGGGTTTATATCCCCAACAATAGGCCCCAGGTTGATTTGAGCTTGCTCACTTCACCCTCTTGTCTTCCTCTTTTGGCGAGTCGCCCTGGATGACCCATCATGACGTCTTGTTAGCCCTGCAAGAAAGATTCGCTGACGTACCCATCAAATCTTCGCATTAAGTGATTATCCCGAAAATCGAGGCGTCCGCCTCGGCCAAAACGTTTCCGTCCCCTGGATTTTCGCGCTCATTCTTCCTTCTCCTTTTAAATAGGACCGCCTAGGCGGTCTTTTACTTCTCCCGCTCGCTTCCTCGTCTTCCTCCTCTGACGCAAGCACTTCCATCACTTCCAGCTCCGGTGCCGCCTCCGCTCCGTCGACGCCAGGCTACTGCATCAACATGTGCGAATTAGAGCTTCATCCGTGTTTAACTGCGCCGTCACCGGTAAGCCCATGCTTCTCCTTAGATCCAGGGTTTGGAGGAAGCCCGTCGCCCTTGCGCGGGTTCTTCCGCCACCGTTGCTCGGGGTCCTCTGACGTCGGCCGCACCCTTGACGCTCATGCCGGCCACGCCGCCGCGTGTGTGGCGACTATGCACAATGCATGGGCCCATCGCGGCTCCTTCTCATCATTTTAGTTTTCGTCTGCTTCGTCTGTTCTTTGCTACGTCTAAAAATAGGAACCTTTTTCCTGCTTTTGTAGATCCGTAAATATTGCAGTAGTTTGCGAAACCTGTTTTCCTGGACTTAGCCAAAATTTCCCCCCTCTGCACCGGCTCTCATCAGCCGGAGTATAGCATCTTATACATAGAGTCTTTAAGCTCGTAAGCCGCCATAGATTTTAATCTCCTCTTGACTAGACGCGATTTAATTTACATAATCTTTGCACCGGCAGAATATCTCGTGCCTCGAACTCCTGCAACTGGGTCGGGTTGTGCGGTACAGAAGAGTTTTTGATGAGCTTTGTTTATGCTGGCACTCTCCCTTCCAAAGATGCCATCCACTGGCGGATCCCGGGTGATGAACTGAGGCCCATTCCCCAAGAAGGAGAGGTGGTTGTTTTCTCGGACCATATTGAACGAGGTTTCATGCCTCCCGGCTCAAAATTCTTCCGCGATGTCCTTCATTTTTACAGACTCCATCCTCAAGACCTCACCCCCAACAACGTCTCAAACATCTGCAACTTTCAAGTGTTGTGTGAAGTCTATCGGCAAGCCAAGCCGTCGGTAGGCCTGTTCCGGGAGTTCTTCTATGCCAACCATCAAACTGAAGTGAAGGCTTGTCCGAGTCTCGAGCTAGGCGGAATTTCTATCCAAAGGCGCCGGGACATCACCTTTCCAGTTATGCAGCTGCCGAGTCACCCAAAGGGCTGGAATAAAACGTGATTCTATTGCAAAGATACTTCTCCAGAGGGTGAACGTCCACTGTCGGGTTACCGTCCTTCCCGGCTCAAGACAATGTCAGAGCTTCCTGGCCGGCTGTCAGCTTCAGAGCGCGCAAGATACGAGCCGGCTCATGCCAAGATTAGGGCCCTCATGGCTAATGGCTTAACCGGACTGGACCTGATCCGCTGCTCGATCTCTTGGCGGATCATGCCGTTAAGCCACAGAAGCCGCCTTATGTGCGAGTACAAGGGCAAATACGACAATTCACTCTGCTTCAGCCGGTCAACCTTGACAGAAGATGACATCACCACTGCTATCTGGAGTCTTGTTCATGAGACATCCGGTGCCTGCAGCGCTATCGGGTTGATCCCCTTTAGTGCCCCTAATCCGGCCCCAGATGTAAGGCAATTTCTTCCCATCTGTCTCTTGGGCTTTACTTGTATCTTGCTGATCTATTGCCTTTTTACCGGCTTATTCTTTCAGGCCCCTTTAAAAAGACCAAGAAAAAGGCCCCGACTAAGATGCCCAGGAAGGACGCCCGCAAGAGGGATGGTTTGACCCGCCACAATCATCCGGCTCGGAGGTACAATTTTAGCTGTTTTTTGAGACTTTGTTTTCTCATTTTACTAACACCTGTTTTACTCACAGGATGACATGGAGATCAGCCGCGCCAATGCCCCTGAGGTAATCTATGTTTCTTCCGGCTTAGAATACTTTATCCCCCAGAAGCCGCGGCGGGTTATTATGAATGTTCCTCTCCCTCACCCTCTGGCTTATCTGGACCCTCAATTTCTTTTTTAAAAAGCAACAACAGGCTGATCGTCGCCAGACCCGGAGCACGGACTCTACAGATCTTGTGTCCGGTCTACCGAACTCCCCAGCTTCAAAGAAACGCCCTACAAAGGTATATATCTCTTGTTTGACTGGTTTGCTTTGCCATTTCAATACTGTCCTATCTTTTCACAACTATCTCGCAGAGGTCACCTTCCTCTCACGATTCTACGGCAACCGCCCTGCTGCCTCCTCAGATCAATCCATTGTAAGTACTTCCTTGAACCATGCACTTATGTTCCCTTTGGCGGCTGTAATCCTTGGGTTCTGATATTCATGCTCTCCAGGGCTCAAGCGAAGCGTCGCAAGATGAACAAGTCCTCACCTAGCCCCTTAGCCCAAGAGCCGGAGCACGAACACCCGGATGAGTCACGACCGGATGTGGATCCGCCAGCCGCATCTACTGGGCCGGCTATGGAAGACATCATCCCAGAGAGCCCTCCAAGGAATCCTTCGAAGCCACCAAGTCTTGCCCAGATGACCAAGAACGCTGCCACTCCGGACGTCGTGATTACTGGCTCTAGTTTCCACTCTCCCCCGGCTCACGTGCTGACCAAGCATAAAGAACCGTCTGAAGCCTCGAAGAAGTTGGAGTTTGAATCTTCTGCTTTTGAGAAGATGACAGCCGAGGAGCTTCAGGCTGGCTATATGAACCGGCTAGCCACAAGCCGGGATCTGGAGCTCCAGCTAGTTAACCTCATGAGGAAGAAATATGAGGTATTCCCTTTTTCCTTATACCCTTACATAGCCCCCAAGTGCCGGCTTAATCTTTCCAAAGGTTGAGCCGGGACTTTTATGATCATCCTCGTTATGAAAAACTAGTATATAACCCCCAAGGGCCGGCTGAATGATTGATAATTTTGAACAAGAACTTCTTAGAAGATAAATAAGAGAGCCAATACTAGCCCCCAAGGGTCGGCTCAATATTGTTCAAAGTTGAGTTGGGACTTTCATGCCGAACTTCTGAACATTAGCCCCCAAGTGTCACGCATATTGCTTGCAATCTGTTTGAGACTTGCCCGTTTATTCTATGCTTTGATGTGTCCCAGGAAACCTTAACTGAAGCCGGGTCACAATTGGCCGACTTAAAAGCCAATTTGGCTGCACAACAAGCTGCCCGGAGCGCCACTGATGAGAAATGCCAGCTCCTATCCGAGGATTTGGTTAAAATCAAGGCCGACTTCACTGCTCTCAAAGAGTCAGCCGGCTCTGAAAAAGCTTCATTGACCAAGCGGGCAGATGATGCTGACCAGCAATTGATGATCTATCCGATGAGTTCCAATCTTTGAAACGCCACATCACCAAAATGACAGCCACCCTCTTTGGTGAGTTTCCGGTGACTTTCACTCAATTGGCATATAATACTCGTGGTGGCGACTTACCATGAAATCCCCAACTTACACAGGCCCTAGGAGCCGCCAACTTGCCTCCGACAGCCTGTTGCCCTTGAAAGCCATCTACACCCTGACAGAGCAACTCTACTGCGGTGTAGTGTGCACCATCAAAGTTGTGCAGTACAAAGACAAGATTCCAGCGACTCTCAAGGGCATCTTGTAGCTCTTGTACACCATGCCCAAGCAGATTGCCAAGTTAAAGAAATCAGCCACCCGCCAAGGGGCTATTGCGGGCATCAGCCAGGCCTTGGCTTTCTCTCCGGAGCTAACCTTAGCCGAGATGATGGATGGATTCCCTTCCAAGAAAGACGACGACTCTGAGTTCACCGATGCTGACTACAGCCGGTGCGTAAAAGATTCCAGAGTGTTGGCTTCCGTCTTAGCGGAGGAAGCTAACCTGACGACCTACCAGGCGACTTATGGCCCTGACCAAATGAGAATCCGTGGCCCGCTTAACGAGTGCAAGGACTAAACGCCTACCCGCAGTAAGGACCTCTTCGCTCCTGACCTTGATCCGTCTCCTTACATTGAAGAAGGCTCTTTTGCGGCTCTAACGAACTGCAACTGGGACTTGGACAATCTCCAGATCGGGGCTACCGAAGTGCGGGAGCAGGATGACCCGACAACTAGCTATCCCTTACATTGAAAAACTTGTAACAGCCGACTCATCATGTGGCGTTGAAAAATAACTTGTTCGAAATTTTGGGCTCCTCAGGGAGTGTATGTAATAGACTAGATGCCACTTTTGCTTCTATTGAATCTTGTTCTATTCTGCTGTATAAAATGATCCGGCTCTTCAACTGTCATTACCTTTGTATGCTGTCTTGAACCCTTATGCTGCTTTGTTAATATAGAAGACATCGGTAGCCAAGACTAGGTAGCCTACACCCGGAGGTGGTAAGCCCCCTTGGCAATCATAGCTAATCTGGTTAGCCTAGGATGGCATAAAGCCTGGACGATAAGGCATTAGAAGCTATACCCGGAGGTAAGAAGCCACCCTCCGCCGGTTGTTTAAGCTTAGATAAGCTACATCCGGAGGTGGTAAGCCCCCTTAACAACCATGGCCTATCTGGTTAGCTAGGGATGGCATAGAGCCTGGCCGATAAGGCATTAGAAGCTATACCCGGAGGTAAGAAGCCGCCCTCCGCCGGTTGTTTAAGGTTAGATAAGCTACACCCGGAGGTGGGAAGCCCCCTTGACAACCATGGCTAATCTGGTTAGCTGGAGATGGCATAAAGCCTGGCCGATAAGGCGTTAGAAGCTATACCCGGAGGTAAGAAGCCGCCCTTCGCCGGTTGTTAGGGTTAGATAACCGTCGGTAAAAAACTTCCTACAACCGCGGCTAATCATGTTAGCTAGAGATTTGGCATGAAGCCGCTGATAGGGTGTTAGAAGCGATACCCGTCGGTAAGAAGCCCCCTTCAGCAATATGGCGTAAACGCCGGCCGATAAACCATTAGAAGCGATACCCAAAGGTAAGAAGCCACCCTCCGCCATGGCTAATCATGTTAGCCGGAGATTTTGGCATAGAGTCGGGCCAATAAGCATTAGAAGCGATACCCGAAGGTAAGAAGCCGCCCTCCGCCGCAGTTGATCTATCAACTGGAATTTTTATGAAGTCTTCTTGTATGAACAACGATGTGTGTAACAAAAGAGGTCCCGTCTTGTGGGGATGTTCTCTTATTTATATACGGTATGTACAATGATAATATACAATGGCGAGTCTCAACGCCCTTATGTGTAATACGACCGTAGATGTGCTATGTTCCATGGCCGGCGGGTTTCCTGACCCGCCGTCTCTGAGTCATCCCTGATATCGACGAGATAGTATGACCCATTGATGAGATTTCTACTGACCACAAAGGGTCATTCCCAAGGAGGAGATAACTTATGCATGCATGTCTGGTCCAGAATCAGCCGGAGCACTAAGTCGCCTTCCTGGAATGTCCGGGTCTTGATTCTGCGGCTGTGGTAGCGGCGCAGGTCTTGCTGATAGATTGCCGATCGGGCAGCCGCGAGCTCCCGTGCTTCTTCCAAAGCATCCAATGCGTCTTGACATGCCGTCTCATTATTTGTCTCAACATAAGCCGCTACACGTGGAGAATCATGTCGGATGTCACTCGGCAATACTGCTTTAGCACCATACACCATAAAGAAAGGTGTATAGCCTGTAGATCTATTGGGGGTAGTTCTGAGACTCCATAAGACGGAAGGCAATTCTTCTACCCAACACCCGGGCGTCCAATGTAAAGGAACCATAAGCCGTGCCTTGATGCCCCTTAAAATCTCTTGATTAGCATGCTCCGCCTGACCATTAAACTGTGGATGCACAACTGCTGAAACATCCAACCGGATGTGCTCCTTGTCATAGAACTCTTTCATAGCCCCCTTAGATAGATTTGTGCCATTGTCGGTGATAATGCTGTGAGGGTAACCAAAACGGTAAATCAGCTTCTCAACAAATTGAACCGCCGTAGCCGCGTCACACTTGCTAACTGGCTCTGCCTCAACCCATTTGGTGAATTTATCGACCGCCACCAAGAGGTGCGTTTTCTTATCTTTGGATCTTTTGAAAGGTCCTACCATGTCTAGCTCCTAGACTGCAAACGGCCATGTAATTAGTATCATCCTTAACTCTTGAGCCGGAACATGAGCACGCCGGCCGAACTTCTAATAGCCGTCTCATTTGCGAACCAAGTCCTCTGCATCCTTGTGAGCTGTCAACCAGAAGAACCCATGCCGGAAGGCCTTGGCTACCAGCGACCTCGAGCCGGCGTGATGTCCACAATCTCCGGCATGAATTTCATTTAAGATTTCCTGACCCTCCTCAGGTGAGACACAGCGTTGAAAAACGCCAGTCACGTTGCACTTGTGCAACTCACCATTAACTACCGTCATTGATTTGGAGCGCCGGGTAATCTGTCTGGCCAGGTCTTCAACATCAGGTAACTCGCCCCGGGTCAGATAGGCCAGGTAGGGGACAATCCAATCTGGGATAGCGTGCAAAGCTGCCACTAACTCCCCTTCCGGGTCAGGAATAGCTAAATCCTCTTCCGAAGGTAACTTAACAGTCGGATGATGTAAGACGTCCAGGAATACATTGAGCGGCAGTGGCTTTCCTTGGGAGCCTAGCCGTGACAGCACATTTTCCGCCTCATTCTTGCGACGATCAATGTGATCCACTTGATACCCCTTGAAGTGGCCGGCAATGATATCAACCGCCTGCTGATAAGCCGCCATCCGTGGTCTTTGGAGTCCCAAGTACCCGAAACCTGTTGAGCCACCAAATCTGAGTCGCCCAAACACCTTACCTGGCTTAAATTCATCTCCTTGGCTAATCTAAGCCCATGAAGCAGAGCCTCATACTCAGCCGCATTGTTAGTGCATGGGAACATCAGCCGGAGCACATAACAAAACTTATCACCTTTAGGAGACGTCAAAACAACTCCTACGCCTGACCCTTGTAGCTGCTTGGATCCATCAAAGTGTATAGTCCAGTATGTAGCATCCGGCTTTTCCTCAGGGCTTGACATTCCGTCCAATCATTTATAAAATCCACAAGAGCCTAGGACTTGATGGCTGTACGAGGCACATTTTTTATATTAAGAGATCCCAACTCCAATGCCCACTTACCAATCCTTCCAGTGGCTTCTCTGTTCTGGATTATGTCCCCCAACGGAGCAGAACTAACCACGGTTATCTGGTGCCCTAAAAAATAGTGCTTTAATTTGTGGCTGGCCATGAAAACCCCATATACCAGCGTCTGCCATTGCGGGTACCTTTGCTTGGACTCCATCAGGACCAGACTGATATAATTAACCTGCCTTTGAACCAGATACTCCTTTCCAGACTACTTGCACTCGACCACAACCGCAGCGCTTACTGCCCGATTATTAGCCGCCACGTATAAAAGTAATAGTTCTTTCTCAACCGGAGCAGCCAGCACCGGCGGCTCAGTCAACTATTTCTTGAGCACCTCAAGTGCTTCAGCCGCCGCCTTACTCCAGACGAATTTATCCGTCTTCTTCATCATCTGATATAAAGGAATAGACTTCTCTCCAAGGCGGCTTATGAAACAGCTCAATGCGGCGATCCGCCCCGCCAAGCGCTGGACATCGTTAATACAGGCCTACTCTACTAGAGAAGTGACAGCCTTGATTTTATCCGGGTTAGCTTCAATGCCATGTTTAGAAACCAGAAACCCCAGGAGCTTGCCAGCCGGAACACCAAAGACACATTTAGTCGGGTTAAGCATCATCTTATAGACCCAGAGATTATCAAAGGTTTCCTTTAAGTCACCCAAAAGGGTCTCCTTCTTCCTGAATTTGATCACGATGTCATCTACGTAAGCATGGATGTTGCGGCCAATCTGAATGTGAAGGTAGTTCTGCACACATCGCTGATAAGTCGCCTGGGCACTCTTGAGCCCGAAAGGCATAGATACATAACAGAAAGCCCCGAAAGGTGTAATAAAAGCCGTCTTCTCCTGGTCTTTAACCGCCATCTTGATCTGATGATAGCCTGAGTAAGCGTCTAGGAAACACAAGCTTTCACAACCTGCCGTAGCATCAATGATTTTATCAATACAAGGGAGGGCAAACGGATCACTCGGGCAAGCCTGGTTAAGGTCCGTGTAGTCCACACACATACGCCACGTGTCGTTCTTCTTGAGCACCAGCATCGGGTTAGCCAACCACTCCGGTTAAACCACCATAGAAACTGCTTAATTGGATTAAACTTCGGATCCACATGAAGGTTGTGCTCAGCGAACTCTCTCGGTACACCCAGCATGTCAGAAGGCTTCCATGCGAAGATGTCCCGATTCACACGGATGAATTCGATGAGCGCACTTTCCTATTTGGGATCCATGTGAGCTCCAATGATGAACTGTTTGGATGAGTCGCCCGAAGTGAAATCTACCGCCTTAGTATCATCCGCTGAAAACTTAAGGGGCGGCTCAACCTCCGTGGTAGGCTTTTTCAACGGGGTCATATCCTCCGGGTCAACATTCTCCTTGTAAAATTTAAGCTCCTCCTGAGCAAAACTAGACTCTGCATAAGCCACATCTCCTTCCTCACACTCAATGGCCGTCTTTTGGTCACCATGAACAATAATGGTACCTTTTAAGCCAGGTATCTTGAGATGTAGGTATACATAGCAAGGCCTATCCATGAATTTTGCATAAGCCGGACGTCCAAATAGTGTGGGGTAAGGACTCTTGATTTTTACCACCTCAAACCACAAGGACTCCACCCTATAGTTTTACTCGTCGCCAAAGGCCACTTCCAAAGAAATCCTGCCCACCGAATACGCCGACTTGCCTGGCACCACACCATGAAAAACGGTGGATGAGGGTTTTAAATCCTTGTCTAGCAATTTCATCCGCCGAAAAGTATCATAGTAGAGGATATTAATACTGTTGCCTCCATCCATTAACACTTTATTCACCATATACCCTCCCACTTGGGGGGCACAACCAAAGCCAGCCGCCCTGGGTCATCGACACGTAGCAGGTGATCCTCCCGGCTCCATGTTATATCATACTCAGACCATCGTAAATATTGTGGTAGGGCTAGTGCAACCGCATTGACCGCCCGCTTGCGCAACTTTTGATCCCTTTTGTTGAGGCCGGTCGTGAAAACATGATACTAACCGGAGCTGAGCTGCTTCTGGTTACTCTGATAACCAGACTGATTACGCTGTTGCTGATTGTTGTTACCAGAATGCTGCTGGTGTCCTCCTTGATTACCTTGACCTGGGTGACCAGCCCCTGAGCCGCCGGACCCAAAACCGGCCCCTGACCCGCCGTGTCTAGAGCCGCCCGGCAGGCCACCGTCCTGATTGTTGGGGCGTGTAAAGTGATTCTTAAGTTTCTGCATGAAACGACACTCTCCCCATGTGTGGTTTGCCGGCTTATCGGGCTGGCCGTGATCCGGACAAGGACCCTTCAGAGCCTCCTCCAAATTAAAGGCAGGCCTATCCTCATTAAAAGGTGGCATAAGCCTCCTGTTGCCCTTGGGGTGATTCTGATTGGTACTTGCATTGGCCACCAGTTTTGACCCGGCCTTAGGATTCTTACGTAGCTCTGGCTACCATTGTTTGTTGTACCCTTGCTCTGATTGCCCTTCTTGCCTTGGTCGGCCTTCTCCTCGTCGGAGCCCAGATCCTTCGTGTGCGCTTGAGGGCCGTCATGAGCTCTCCCATATCTTGACATGTGCGCTTGAGCCGGACAAGCTTCTGCTTTAGCGGGACAAAGTGGCAGTTCTTTTCTAGGATCAGTACTGCCTGAGCCGACGTGATCTACTCCAAAGAGTGGATGATGGTCGAGACCCGCCGTACCCAATGATGAGCTGACTCATTCTCTTGTTGAACACAGCGATCAAGATCCACGATGGTCATGGGCTGTTTACACGTTCCTTGAATTTTTTTAATGAATCTGGCTCTCAGCTCTGCCCATGAGTTGATGGTATTGGGTGGCACTCCTTTTAACCATGTGCGGGCCGGACCTTCAAGCATCATGATGAACTATTTGGAACAAACCGCCTCACCGACATCCAACATCTCCATGGATAGTTCATAACTTTCCACCCAAGCCTCTGGGGGTAAATCAACGGTGTAATTTGGAACTTTGCGGGGGCCTTTGAAATCCTTTGGAAGCCACTCACTCCGCAGAGCTAGCGATAAACATGGCACCCCCCACTCTGGTGGTTCCTCCAACTCCTACTGACACGGATGGCGCGGGCTCCTGGCGAGCCGCCTCGGCTAAAACTGTCACCTCTTCCTGGCCTCTTGCATCCATAGCCGGCCGATGACCCGTTGGAATCTCTCGGTGCCAATTGCTGCTGGAACCTGCCGGCGACTCGTAACGCCGGCTAAAACTCCGGCTAGGGAGAGGGGTTGAATGAACATGGCTCCGGATGTAGGTGTACTTTTCCTGCTGGGCCATCGTCGTATGCAAGTATCCAATGGCGTTTCGCACATCCTTCGCAAAGGGCGCTTCATCCGGAATAGGAATTGTTTCGAGCCGGGTGGCTGCTGCCACCATATTCTCAGCCGGGTTAGAATAATGACCCGCCAGTGTTGGAAAGGCCGTAGGTGAGGCCTGATTTCGCCGGGTCGGCTGAGTCACTGGCCGAGCCGCCGGGCGGCTTCCAGGTGCATCCGTTGTTCGCCCTGTCCCTGGTGTGTCGAAGAGGTTTCTTGCCTCATAACGTTCCGACAGACGGGATTGATGCCTCATCCGATGAACCGCGGCTACCGATTGTTTCTCCAGTCCGAGACGGAAAGCGTCTGTCTTGATGCGTTCTGCCTCTTGCTCCATCTGGGTTTTTAACTCAGCCATCCTCTGCTGCTCTTCCGCCATCTGGTCCTTGATCCTTGCAATCATCAAGTTCCTATCCTAGTTCGGTGTAACGTCAGTAGCCATTAGGGCCGCAAGCTCATCCATCAGCTCCAAAAGAACTTGAGCCGGCAGCGGCGGGTTATTGCCTGAGGTGGCGGCCCCTGCGGGCGTACTATTTGTGCTTGGGACTAACCCCGTCTTGAACACGGCAGCATGAACCGGCGGCCCAAGATCGTCCGCCTCAGAGCGATCTGACTAAGGGCAGAGCCCATCAAAGCCCCCGAGCCCGCCGTTGTGAAGCCTGTAGACCGACTCTATTTCTCCGCTTGAAGATTCATCCTCTGAGTAAACGAGAGTTTCCTGTGATCCGGAAGCTTCCAGATCCATACCTTGAGTAAAGCCCACGAAAATGTGCTTCCAGCCCGGGCTAACGCAGGCGGGTTGCATGCTACGAGCAGGTTGCAGACGCCAAGCCGGCTCGATGACATTGGTGTAGACGTCCGGCCCAAGTGTTGCTCCATCAACTTTTCCGATGAACACGTGGATCCCACCGAATGAACCCGGAAGCCATACTCCACAGAGCTGGCATCAAGGCCCCAGCCGGTGTCATCGATGTAGAGCCGGCCGCGGCGACTCTTTCTCATTCTACCAACCACGTATCCCTTGAGTCTCGGGAGAGAGCCCTTTGAGAACTCAACACGGTGGGCGCCAACTGTCGTGGTTTTATCACGACAGATGTCCAGTGAACGGACTTCGGTTCGAGGTCATCGCTAACGTGATGGACTCAAAGGGGTTGATAGGGACGAGAGACACGGATTTATCCAGGTTCGGCCCCTCAACTCGAGGTAATAGCCTACGTCCTGCTTGTGTTTTTATTGCTTGATGTATCGATTACAAGGGAGCAAACGCTTGGCCTAATATTCGATAACCTGATCTCTAAGTCGCCCCGGGTCTGCCCTTATATAGTAGGTCTAGACCACAGGTCATACAATTGGGCCCTGACTCTCATTGTCTATCCGAGTCTTCCTCTATCTTCTTGTCCAAGTTGTCCCTGGGCGGCTTACACTCCTGGGTCTTCGGGGCCACTGTCCGGCCGACCTTATGAGCCGCCAAGCTTCCTGGGATTTAGGACCACCGACTCACCTTGGGCTAGTGTATGAACCATCAATCATAACCCGGAGTCCTTAGGGCGGGTCATACCGCGGGGTTATATCCCCAGCAAGTTATATTGTTATGGATCCTCCAACATGTGGTGCTTGATTCCACCTCATACTACCAAAACTTCCGCACCAAGCAGAAATACTACTTGTGCATCCAAACACCCTTAAACCCAATGTTGTTCCATATGAGTCCACCATACCTACCTATATGCGGGATTTACCTATCGTTCCAAGTAAATTTGCAATTGCCAAACTCTAAACCTTCAAATAATATTCTGTTTTGTATGCCCGAATCGCTCATATAGTAACTAGGGGTTGTCAGTATCTTGCATGCTAGGTGGGTTGTTCTCACGATATGCTTTGATTCACTATCATTCACGAGAAAGTGGATGGCATTTGGGATGCCCAGTTCCATGCTCAAAAATCAAATCAAATTATAATGAAACAAAACTCCCCCAGGATTGTTGTTTGTATGGATGGTACCCGTGGATTCCGCTCGCAGTGGAGTGTGGTTTATTGGTGGAGGGGGAGTAAAAACTTTACCATTCTGTTTAGGAACCGCCTATAATGTATGTAGCATGGAAGATACCGAGATCTCTCGATTGTTATGTTGACAATGAAAGCATACCGCTCAAAATTATTATTCATCTCTGTTTTTAAAGCTCGAGCTCTGGCACCTCTGCAAATCAATGCTTCCCTTTGCGAAGGGACTATCTTTTACTTTCTAGTACTTACCTTTATACAAGAGTCATGGTGATATTCACCACTTCCTATATTTCGCCTTTTTCTCTTGGCAAGCATCGGGTGGTGGGGAAAGATCCAAGCATATATGTCCATTCAAATATATTTGGTCATGAATTATTATCATTGAAAATTATCTATATGATAAATAAGTTGGGAGGCGAAACTTTAAGCCCCTATCTTTCTCTGTGTTCGACAGATGCCATTTTGTTCTAAAAATATGCTTTGAGTGTTAGCAATCATGGAAGACTATATGATAGTTGAGTATGTGGAATTTGCTAAATGAAAGCTTTTACATAGACCCTTCCTGAAAATAAGATGAATTGCAATTATTTGGTGACTGAAAGCATAGTTTGTTAGTTTTCAAGAAATTTTATGGTCTATACTTTAACATGCGAATAGCTTGTTACTCCATCATTAGAAGTTTTATGAGATGAGCTACTGTTTATGATATATAATGATGCTAGAAAAAGTGTTTGGAACTATCATTGATCAAATTTATGCAATATGCTAGCATTCACACTTCATAAATTATTTCTTTTATTAGTTACCTACTCGAGGACGAGCAGGAATTAAGCTTGGGGATGCTGATATGTCTCCAACGTTTCTATAATTTATGAAGTATTCATGCCATGTTTACAATAATTATATATGATTTTGGTATGATTTTATTAGAACTAACCCAGACAGACGCTCTTTTCAGCAAAACTACCATGGTGTCGTTTTTGTGCAGAAATAAAAGTTCTCGGAATGGGCTGAAAATTTATGGAGAATATTTTTGGCAAATCTAAAAAATACTAGAGCAAAAAGGATACCGGAGAGGTGTCCCGAGGAGGCCACAAGCCACCAGGGTGCGGCCGCCCCCCTCGCCGCGCCTAGCAGGCTTGTGGGCCCCTCACGGGTCCCCTTCATATGATTCCAACGCCAATTGCTCCTATAAATCCTAAAACCCCAGAAAGAAACCTAGACCGGGAGTTCCGCCACCACAAGCCTCTAGAGCCACGAAAAACCAATCGAGAGCCCGTTCTGGCACCTGCTGGAGGTGGAAACCATCACCGGAGGCCATCTTCATCATCCCGACGGTCTCAATGATAAGGAGGGAGTAGTTCACCCTCGGGGCTGAGGGTATGTACCAGTAGCTATGTGTTTGATCTCTCTCTCTCTCTCTCTCGTGTTCTTGAGATGGCACGATCTTGATGTACCACGAGCTTTATTGATATAGATGAATCATATGGAGTTTCCCACTCTCTATCTTCTTGTGATGAATTGAGTTTTCCCTTTGAAGTTTTCTTATCGGACTGAGTATTTAAGGATTTGAAAACACTTGATGTACGTCTTGCAATGGGATATCCGGGGTGACAATGGGATGTTCTATTGATCCACTAATGTATGTTTTGGTGATCAACTTGTGGGTTCCGTGACCTTGGGAATCTATGCATAGGGGTTGGCACATGTTTTCGTCTTGAATATCTTGTAGAAACTTTGGGGCACTCTTTGAAGTTCTTTGTGTTGGATTGAACATGATGAATCTATAATTGTGTGATGCATATCGTATAATCAAGACCATGGGTACTTGTGGTGACATTGGAGTATCTAGGTGACATTAGGGTTTTGGTTGATGTGTATCTTAAGGTGTTATTTTAGTACGAACTCTAGGGCTGTTCGTGACACTTGTAAGGATAGCTCATAAGATTGATCGGAAAAGATAACTTTGAGGTGGTTTCATACGCTACAATAATTTCTTCGTTTGTTCTCCGCTATTTGTGACTTTGGAGTGAACACTTTGTCGCACATGAGGGATGTACATATGATTCAACTATGTTAGTATTGTTGAGAGAACTTGCACTAGTGAAAGTACGAACCCTAGGCCTTGTTTATAAGCATTGCAATACCGTTTATGCTCACTTTTATCATTAGTTACCTTCCTGTTTTTATATTTTCAGATTGCAAAAACCTATATCTACCATCCATATTGCAGTTGTATCACCATCTCTTCGCCGAACTAGTGCACCTATACAATTTGCCATTGTATTAGGTGTGTTGGGGACACAAGAGATTTCTTGTATTTGATTGTAGGGTTGTCTGAGAGAGACCATATTCATCCTACACCTCCCACGGATTGATAAACCTTGGGTCATACACTTGAGGGAAAATTAACACTGTCCTACAAAACTCTGCGCTTGGAGGCCCAACATGAGTCTACAAGAAGAAGGTTGCGTCGTAGACATCAGGGTCCATAAGGAAACTAAGGGATATTAAGGCCTCATTTTAATAGAGAACCAGAACAAAGCATTAATACTTAGTGAATGCATGAACTCCTCAAAGTACGGCCATGACCGCAAAGTATCCCAAATATTGTCACTATGGGGTTGACTAGGCAAGATCGGATCAAGAACATAGCTATAATGATGATAACATAAACGGTTTAGATCTGAAATCATGGCACCCGGGCCCTAGTGACAAGCATTAAGCATGGCAAAGTCATAGCAACATCAATCTTAGAACATAGTGTTTACTAGGGATCAAGACCTAACAAATCTAACTCGATTACATGATGAATCTCATCCAACTCCTCACCGACCAGCAAGCCTTTGAAGGAATTACTCACTCTTGGTGGGGAGCATCATGGAATTGGTGATGGAGAAGGGTTGATGATGACGAAGACCAAAGATTCCCCTTTTCGGAGCCCCAACGGGCTCAAAATCTGACCTCCCGATGAAGAACAGGAGTTGGTGGCGGCTCCGTATCGTGAAACGTGATGAAACTTTCTCTCTGATTTTTTCTCAAAATTAGGTATTTATAGAGCTGAAATTAGGGTCGGAGGGCCCATGAGGTGGGCACGCTTCACCAGGCCACGCCAAGGGTGTCTGGCGTGCCCTGGTGGAGAGTGGCCACCGTGGGTCCCCTCTCTTGTGGCTTCTGGCTCCAATATTCCTCATATATTTCAAAATAATTCTGCATTTTTTTCCATTCCAAGAACTTTTATTTCTGCACAAAAACAACCCGATGGCAGTTTTCTAAAAACAGTGTGGTCGGGGTTAGTTTCATTCAAATGATGGAGATTAGAGTCCATAACACAATAGGAAAAGTGTTAGGAAAAGTAGATACGCTGGAGACGTATCCGTTATGTGAGGGTGTGGAAAAAGTTTGGGGCCTGGCAAGAATTTTAGGGTTTTATTGCCAGCAAACCATAGAAAATTCATACAATGTCAAAATTCTATAAAAAATAAGTGTAAAAAAAGTACCCGATTTGCACGCGTGCATGCATAGATTCCCATGATCACATCGCCCATCCCACGATATCACCGCCACTCCTCCCATCACGCGCCCTTCCCCGATCTCGCCACCATCCTTGCCATCCCCGTCGCCAACCCTTTCATTGCACCGCCAGCTTTGTGTCCTTGCCGCCTACCCGCCATCTAAACGCCCTCCCACAAACTAGCTACCAACCCTGCCATTGCGCCGCTAGCCTCCCGACCACGCCACCAACCCTGACATCGCGACGCCAGCCTCCTGACCACACCGCGAACCCTGCCATTGCGCTGCCAACCCTGATATTGCCAGCCTCCCGCCTGCGCCGCCAGCCTCCTGATCGAGCCACCTTCCCTACCATCCCTCCGTTCTCCCTGTTGTCCCGCAGCCTTCCACGCCCCACCATCCCGTGGTTGCGCCTTCGGTTAGGTATGGTATTTTTTTACAACTAGTTACACATCACTTCGTCTACTTGATTTTGACAATTTTTTACGCTGGTCATGCAGGTCACGCAGCTGGCTGACACCCCGGCCAGATTTATTTTGTGTCAGCTGACTCGTCATACACATACAACACACACGAAGACATGAATGTATGAAATACATATTTTTATGTTAATTTTCTATAGCTGCAGACTTTGTCAAATATCTAATACTTAGTGTATTTGTTTTCATTTAGTATGGACGAATGGGGTGAAATATATTGCTCTATCGAGAAGTGGTGCTCGTTCCTGAATAAATTGATCAATAGGCAACAAAAGCGGCTTGGTGGTACTGGCTTGCAAAAATGTTGGTCATTCCTGGTGTCCAAATGCAGAAGTTTCTGTTGAAATTTGTTATAAATCATATTATGTCACTAGAAAATGCTTCTCCATGCAATTGAAAAACAGTAATTTGACACTACACAATAATGATGTATTTCACATATTTGGCCTAGCGAATAAGGGAAAAGATCTAATGAAGGTATTGGGGAAAGTAGGGGATGAAGCAAAGGAGATGGTGCCTTCTTTTTTTTTTAATAAGAGGAATGGAGAGATAGTGATAGATGAGATGATCGAACACATTGTTAGTAGTGGGGCTTATGATGATGACTTTGTGTGGAGAGATGTATTGATTCTTATAGGCACAATCATTGCACTACACTCGACCAAACATGTCCCTCATAGATTTTATAAGTTGGTGGAGGACGTAGATCTCTGAAAGTCATATAATTGGAACGCTTTCACGTTACGTGTGTGCATTAGTGGCATCACAAAGATGGTAAAATATCATTCAAAGTTCAGATGGCCGGTGGGAAACCTGACGCTCATTCAGGTAAACCAGAAATCAAATTTGTGGTTTTATAATTATATTTTGCACTTTCACGATTATTAACTCATTTCATGTTCATGCAGTATATGTATTGGGAGAAAGTGCAACCAACAGCTGTAGAAACATACAATCCTCTTTCATCTGAGTATCCCTTATGATAAAGTAGTCGAAAATTGAGGTAGGAAAGCATGACCAGTACGACACAGATGACGACCGTGGACATGCAAAGGTAAGTATTTATGGCTCAAACTTCAAACATTGATTTGAGTAGTTAACTAATCACTTATTTAAATTTGTTTAATATTTTACAAATTGATCACTTAATTAGCGAAGAGTACATAAATGCTAAAATAGCCAAAGAAGGAATAATTCCAGAGGAATAACCTGAGCTAGGAAAACGTCAAGGCTTTATCAAGTAGGGACACCACACTAGATCAAGTCATGAAATTCATAAAAGATATGCGGAAATAAATGCGTATCATTCCTAATAAATGTGTTGAGGTAATGATTAATGCATAGTTCATTGTTTACATGGGTATAATGTTGAAGATTTGGTAACTTTTTTGATCTTTTTTTGTAGATACTCATCGAGAAACTGAAGAAGAGAGGTCTTACTTCAAACCATCAAAAAAGAAGGATGATGACGATTGCACTTTTATGAATGATAGTGATGAGTGGATGAGGAAGTATAAGCCGAAATATTTTGATGGAGCTACTTCAACTCCTTCAAAAGAATGTAGGGAGAAGAAGAATGGAGTATCTTCCATGGGCATGCAAAACAAAACACCCTGTAAAGGTGATGACTCCAACCCCTTTATTATTGCCAATAATGATGCATCACCCGCATCATTAGACACAAAAGAATTTCCTTCAGTCACTCGAACCCCACAAAAAGGTAACAAGGTGTCAAGCGAGTCTAGCACCGAAAAATCAGAGGAGGTTAGTATTGACGGTCTTAATACCCATATAAAGAATGCGATTCGTGATGGTACGAAGGAGCTAGTTGAGAAGCGCTAGCGAAAACAGTCCATATACTTTCGGTCACCTTACCGGCAGAACAGTAGAAGCAAGCGTGTTATAAGAACTAAGTTAAAGGTAGCACTTTTTTAAATCACTTTCTGTCCTAACACGTGTATTTAACTAGCTCATTGTATGTAAATTTTTGTAGGTCTATTTGGTATACGAGATGTTATAGTTAGTACGGACTACATTACCGATGATCACGGAGAGGTCTCGAGGGTTTATACCAAGACTTTATCAAAGTCGCCAAAGCATCATGCGTAGTCTGTGGTTATCATGGAGGGCTTAGGAGGGGACTCATCTATGGCAGAGCAGCTCCAACCCATCACTGATCATGAGTGGTTGAATGGCGCCATAAGAATGAGTTTTCTTGACCTCCCTGTCTAAGTTTATTGTGTATAGTGATTACTGTAATATTCATATTTGTGTTATGTTATTTTCAGGTTATCAATTGTTATTTGAACCACATGCAGACCCGTACTCATTATCTTGATCGTCATATATTATTGTCATGGGTGTCGCACTGGCTTCTACTTCGTGCTTCATGAAAGGTAAATAACTCGAAGAAGAATATGCTAGAACATTTCACAAACAAATAAAAACCGTGTCAAGAGTAATTGAAGAGTATTTTGTGAAATACAAGGTATGCCACTTCAAACGAGCCTTCACTTCAACCGAACATTACTGCAATATTTGTATGTACACATACATAAATTTACCGTTTCATAGGTATATTTTCCTTTTAATTTGGAATATCAACACTGGATAACTCATGTTATGCAC
The DNA here is from genome assembly GCA_022496015.1 of Hordeum marinum. NCBI lineage: Eukaryota > Viridiplantae > Streptophyta > Magnoliopsida > Poales > Poaceae > Hordeum > Hordeum marinum. Next base: position 370,390,774 of record CM039678.1, on the reverse strand, counting down.
AACACAAAGAAAGAGTTTCAAGTTCTATATTCTTTGGGTAAATTCAGCCCAAGAGTTCTTTCAAAGATTGAAACACTGGTGAGTTTACTAAATTCATTTTTATTGTTGTAAAGTGTTCATTTTTAACATAAAGTTTTATTTTAGAGGGTCAGAAATCGCTAAAGATACATAGGACGTAAACTCGGCTATAGAATTGTATTATCCCGATGTCTCTTCTTGGCCAATAAAATAGTATGATATGCCATTACACCATGACACGTAAGTTAATTTTTAAATGCATAATTAATTGTGTGTTCCATCATTTTCTGAATCATGTTACCATTTCAGATTCTCTTGTGGACTTTTCATGATGCAGTGCGTCCTACTCTGGGACGGATAGGAATGGAAATATTTCTTTAATAAAACCGAGATTAATTTTATAAGAGGATGCATTATCGCGGAAATACTTTTTTCAAAGAGAAACACGATGGAAAGGGTGAAGGAAAAGATTATTAAAATCATGGAGAAGGAATACGTGTCGCAATCAGTACATATTTTGATTTTGTAATGCCACTGTCAGTGTCAAAACCGGAAGATCTCGGGTAGTGGGTCCAGAGTTGTGAGCCTTAGATCAATGGATAACAGGGAACGAATGGGATAGTATTTACCCAGGTTCAGGCCCTCGTGAGGAGGTAAAACCCTACATCCTACTTGATTGTATTAATGTGTATGGAGATTACATAGTTGATCTACCTCAAGATCGTGTAAGCTAAACCCTAGGTGAGTTTGTTTCTCCTCTACGAATGGGGACCTTTGGTTTATATAGACACCAGGGGTCCCAAGGGTTACACACAACCGACCTTGTACAAGAGATAGATATGCTGATCCCATCTTCGGAACTTGGAGGCCACACCATTCTTTAGAGCTTTCCTTCTTGGATACAAGATCATTCGTAGTTCGGTCTTCAGCAAATCAACCCAATAGGTCGGCCCACGAGGAATGAGTCGACGACCTGAGGACCCCTTAGTCCTGAACTGCCTCAATAGCCTCGAACTAGCCTTCAACGCCACGGAATGTAGTCTTCGGTAGCATCACATGTCCATGGTATTCAGCTTGAAAGGGGAGTTCCTTCTTTGTTTGGTAGAACTCAACTCGGCCCTTGACAACACCCTGTCTTCTGAAACATGCTTTGTTTATCCTGAAGGCCAAATGCCTGGGTGTGAATAGTAACCTAACCTAACAACCTTTCTGATGAAAAGCCACAATGGCCAGCCATGGAAGCTCGATTTGCGACCCGAGGCCGCCCTTTTGTTGGCATGTCTTATCAACATGGAGATCATGTCTTGTATTTCATGGGATGTTAGTAATGACCTGGGTAATTACGCACGCGCATAATGGCATGATTGCTTTGGGAAGTGCCATGGCCCGCGGCAGCAAAAGAGGACTCTTGGTATTACGCCCCCCATAAAAGGGATAAAAACCCCAAGGCCTTCTTACGCATCTGGACATGATTCCATTTCGCTCTCTGCTTTGAGCGCCTAGATCCATTTCCTCCTTCCCTTCCAAGTCTCACCTCTCGAGCTCAATCCATGGCGGGATCAAGCTCAAACAGCAAGTGGGAGGCCTCGAGCCTCACCGACAAGGACATTCGGGAGCTAAAGGCCATCAGATACCTCTCTCCCAACATCGTCCATCGTCCTCCCGAAGAGGGCCAAGTGGTGCCAACTCCGCGACCAGGCGAAAGAGTGGTATTTTCCCTCATTTCATGCCGAGGTTAGGTTTTCCCCTCCACCCCTTCATTAGGGGGCTGATGTTCTTCTACATCTTGGACTTCCACGACCTCCCCCCCAAACTCTTTTATGCAAATCTCGGCCTTCATCACCATCTATAAGGCCTTCCTGTGAGTCCAGCCACACTTCGTCCTGAGGCTCAAAGTCTTCAATCTGAAGCCGAAGACGGTCAACGGTCAACAAGCTGACTGCGGCGGGGCGATAATCAGCAAGCTCCCGCAGGTCATGTGCTCAGACGACACCTTTATCGACACGGTGAAGAGTTGGCAGAAGGAGTGGTTCTATATAAACGAACCACGGGATGTGGGTTGGACAACGCCAGTCGAATTAAGATCTGGACTCCCCCCACGAGGCTAACCTCGTGGATGAAGAAGGGCCTTGATTTGGGGTCTGCCTCCGAAGTGAAGGCGCTGCAAAGGCGGATCACCAAAATCGTGGAGGCCAATATCGCGTTTACCAACGTGGAATAGGTTATGCTCCGTCGCCATCTCCTACCCTACCAGTGTGGGGAGATCCTGATGTGGGCCTACATGCCCGAGGACCCGGCCACCGAGCACAAGTTCTTCCACACAACTCACGAGAAGTTGTGGAAGACACTTTTCAAGCCCAGAAGGAGTGGCCGGCCAAAGAAGAAGACACCGGTTTGGATGCCGATAACCCACCCTTGAAGGTATGATAAGATTCCCTTAACTGTATGCCGAATTGTAACACTTGGCCCGGATTCACCCTTCTTTCCCTTTGCCTTTGCAAGGCTGGCTGGAGAAGGTTGTGCCTATCAACGACCCAGCCCCCTTGCCGAAAAACCCCAGGTCGCCCCTACTAACGGTGATGCTGGTCGTGGTGACGTACGCAGTGCCATAAAAGAAGGAGAAGAAGAAGGAGGAGGTCCGCGGGGGCCTCTGCTCTAGGGGTCCTCTAGATACCAGATCCGAAGAAACCCAAGCCTCCTCCACACATGAGGAGGAGGAGGAGGAAGAAAAGGGAGAGATTGACTCTCCCTAGACAAAGAAGAGGGACACGCCCGAGGACGCCAAGGAGGATCTTCCTCCCCCGTCCCCGAAGAGGGCATGCGGGCCCAAGGTGACCCTAGAAGAGGATAGCCTTGGTTCCTATGAGGATTCATGAGCTTTTGAGAGGGTCCCCTGAAGGAACCCCAGGGTCAAGCCCCCAGCTTAGAGGTATTGAATCTAATTAAACAACATCCGGCTTATCCTTATTGGTTTTGAAGAGCTGACTTGTTTAGTTGCTCTCATGATATAGTCCGGCACGAGGCCTCCCGACCGATCAGGTCTCAGGGGAGAGTACACTAGCCAAACTGGTGGAGTGCGGGACGGAATCCTGCACCACACCACCGTAGTCCATAGGTGAGGTCGTAGAGGTGGTGTCCCATCAGACACCCCTGTGTCGAACACCGGGGATGAGACGGTGATGGTTGAGGCACATACCTCGCCCACCGAAGAAATGTTGGTCGAGGACTATGCCTCGGTCGCTCAGGTCCAAGAGGTCGAACCCCTCCTGACAGATAAGGAAGGGGACATTAAGTCATCCGAGATCCCTTCGCAGTCAACTCCGGAGGCGCGAGCGCCTCCCACGTCGTCGACCCTGCCTCCCAAGGAGGAGGAGGAGAAGTGCCACCGCAGGTGCCTCCCACAACCGAATGGACCGTGGCTGGGTGGTCGGCCCTAATGGAGGAGGCATTGTCTGATTCCTCCATTGCCAAATATTACCACACCCTTATGGGTGCGGTCCTAAAAATCATTCAATCCGTTGACATCAGACTGAAGGAAACCTTTAACGGTTTGCTGGCGGGCATCAAGGTAAGCCATGCTCTTGTTCATAATGATGAATTTTGTTTACATTGTCCTGAATTCCTTATGGGTATAGTAGCCCCCGAGCCACGGGTGAGTTTGAAAAACTCGCCCGGGGGTCCTATAAATGTAGGAATATAGTCCGGCATCGAATAGCCCGACCTCCTGCTTATGGATAAGTTTGCTTTTTGCAGGCCTCGTCCTCGGCCAGGGCATCTAACACCCTTGAACCGACCAAACTGAATCAGAAGCTTTGGAGCTCCGATGAAGAATTGGACCGTTTGACCAAATGATTAGACGAAATACAAGGTTGGTTTTCTATGGCTTTTCTCATTAATGTGGATTATTCTGATTTTGGGTCCCGATATTGCGTCGCTTTATGCCCTCAGCTTCAATTGCAGAGGTCGAATGCCTCAAGGCCGAGCTCAGGAGGGCTAAACAGGAGGCGGCCGATAAAGAAGATGCCGAGATAAACTCGCTGAGGGTGGAGAGGGGCAGGTATGATGCTCGAGTAGCCGAGGTCCAACATGAGCTCCAGGATGCTAGAGCTAAGTGCGAGTCCCTGGAGCAGCAGGTCAATGACCAAGGGACCCATATGACCGCGCTTACCTTTGACCTAAAATGAGAGTGCGTTAATAGGTGGTTCTTTGAAGAAGAGATTCGCCAAGTCAAGTTGATTGCGGATGGTAAGCCATACTTGCTGTAATGTACCTTTGGTGGAAACAGGTTTGTCTATCTTACATGGCTGTGGCATTCCCCAAGCGCCTTTACGGACCTCCCAAGGAGTGTGGCAAATGCGGTGAAGCACTATGCAGTCCGGGATGGGGATGTCGAGGAGATATTGTGTTGGGCACAGTTTGGTTTGCATCCCCTAAGCAACTAGATGAAGCAACTAGATGGTTATACAAGTGTAGTAATGATAGTAGATATTAATTTTTTTAATCTGAAAATATAAAAACAACAAGGTAGCAAGTGACAAAAGTGAGCACAAACAGTATTGCAATGCTTGAAAACAAGGCCTATGGTCCGTACTTTTCCTAGTGCAATCTCTCAACAATGCTAATATAATTGGATCACATAACCATCCCTCAACGTGCAACGAATAATCTCTCCAAATTCTTATCTAGCAGAGAGCATAAGAAGAAATTGTTTGTAGGGTATGAAACCACCTTAAAGTTATCCTTTCCGATCGATCTATCCAAGAGTTAGTACTAAAATAACCAAGTTATCCTTTCCGATCTATCTATCTAAGAGTTTGTACTAGAATAACACGATATGACACACATCAACCAACTCTAATGTCACCTAGATACTCTAATGTCACCACAAGTATCCATGAGTTAATTATGCAATATGCATCAAAAAAATTCAGATTCATGCTCAATCCAACACAAAGAACCTCAAAGAGTGCCCCAAGATTTCTACCGGAGAAGCTACGACAAGAACATGTATCAACCCACATGCATCGATTACCCCAATGTCACCTTGTCACCTCAGGAATCCGCAACTTGAGTACCAAGACATAGATCAAGTGAATCACTTGATACCCCAATGTCACTATGGGTATCCGCATGCAAGACATATATCAAGTGTTCTCAAATCCAATATTCAATCCAACATAACGAAGTCTCAAAGGGAAAACTCAATTCATCACAACAAGATAGAGAGGGAAACACACCATGTGATCCAACTAGATTAACAAAGCCCGTGATACATCAGGATCGCGCCATCTCAAGAACACGAGAGAGAGAGAGAGAGAGAGAGATTGAACACATAGCCACTGGTACAATCTGTCATCCTCGAGGGTGGACTACTCCCTCCTCACCATGGACTCCGCCACGATGATGAAGATGTCCACTTGAGATGATCTACCCTCTCTGACAGGGAACCATTTTCTCTCCAGATTTGTTTTTCATTGATACAGAGGCCTTGTGGCGGTGGAAGGAGGAGTCTAGGGTTATTTCTGATGGTTTCTATATTTATAGGAATTTTTGGCACTCGTTTCATTCAGAGATTGGCCACGAGGTGAGCATGCTCCACCAGGGCACGATTTGGGGGCCGGCGCGCCCTGGTGGAGGGTGGCCACCTCATGACTCTTCTGGCCCTCCCACGAAGTGTCTGGTGCCTATTTCGTTCCAAAAAAACATCAAACCTTTCAGGCGATTTCCTGAACTTTCGTTTTCTGCACAAAAACACCACCACCGTAGTTCTGCTGAAAATAGTCTGTGTTAGTTCTAAATAAATGATATAAAGTGCATCAAAACCATATAAAAGCATTGTAAACATAGGTGAATATGACAGGAATACTTCATAAAATATCTAATACGTTGGAGACGTATCAGCATCCGCAAGCTTAATTCCTACTTGTACTTGAGTAGGTGAATGATAAAAGAAATAATTTATGAAGTGTGAATGCTAGCATAGTGCATAAGTTTGATCAATGATAATTTCAACCACTTTTCCTAGAATCATAACAGCAATTCTTTCTCATAAAATTGATCATGATAAAGTAGCAACCAATTCACATGTTATAGTTCAAACAATGAATTCTCTTGAAACTTAACAACATATGTTCTTAGTCAGCAAACAATTGCAATTCAGATTATTCTCAACAAAGTCTAAGTAAGAGCACCACATACTCAATCATCATTTAGTCTTCGATAATTGCTAGTAATTGATAATCCCCAAGTGCAAGGAATCATCGTAGCAATTTCCAAAGGTGGAAGTGATAAGTATGGAGTCTCGAACCCACAAGGAGCTAAAGGTAGGATCAATATTCTCTCAAGTCCTATCTGCCACCGATACGACAATGCGTACACCGAACATTTGCTTCCATCTAGAAACGAGAAATAAACTACGTTGTAGTATGAAGAGGATAGCTTTGCATGATAACAGAGAACTAAAACATAAAAATAGGTGTTATTATCATAATATTACAATATATTACAAATAGCGAGTGTGGAATAATGATGGGTCGGTGTACAGAATTATCCTAGGCAATTGTCAACAAGATCGGAAGTCATCATTGCAATTTGATATAAGGGAGAGGCATACCTTAACATAATTTCTCTACTTGGATTATATGCACTTATGATTGGAACTCTAGTAAGCATCCATAACTACAAAAGATCATTAAGGTAAAACCTAACCAAAGCATTAAAGCATCAAGTACCCTTTATCCCATACGCAACAATCCCCTTACTCGGGTTTATGCTTCTATCACTCAAGCAACCCACTATAAGTGAATCATGAACATATAGCAACACCCTACATCGGGAATCCTTCACATGTGCGTGGCACGAAAGGCACCATAGGACAACACCAAAATAAAAATACAACTCAAACCAATCTAGATCATCAATAAACCCAGAGGACAAAAGAAATCTACTCAAAACATCATAGGATGGCAACACATCATTGGATCATAATATGTGGCATAAAGCACCATGTTCAAGTAGGGGATTACAGCGAGGTGTGGGAGAGTGCACCACTAAAAGGAGATGAGGATGGGGATGAAGAAGGTGATGTTGATGAAGACGATCACCGCGGCGATGGTTCCCCCGATGGCACTCCGACAACACTGGGAGAGAGGGGGAGAGGGTCTCCCCCTTGTGCTTCCTCCTCCATTGTCTCACCCCTCTATGGGGAGAGGTTCTCCCTCCGGTCCTTTCCCTCCATCGTGTTGATGGCTCCTTCGAGACGATGAACATGGCCTCCGGTGGTGGTTACCCCCTCCGACAGGGTGCCGGAGAGGGCCAAGATTGGTTTTTCGTGGCCCTGGAGGTGTGCGGTGGCAGAACTCCCGATCTAGGTTTATTTTTGATGGTTTCTAGATTTATAGGAATTTTTGGCGTCGATCTCACGTCAAGGGGGGCCATGAGGGAGTCACAAGCCTGCTAGGCGCGGTCACCCCCTGGCTGCGCCTGGCATGATTGTCGCCTCCTCGTGGCTCTTCTAGCCTAGCTCCAATGCTTCGGGGATCACTTTTGGTCCACAAAAAATAATACTAAATTTTTAGCCTATTCCGAGAACTTATATTTCTGCACAAAAAAACGACACCATGGTAGTTCTGTTGAAAACAACGTTAGTCCAGGTTAGTTTTAATAAAATCATACCAAAATCATATAGAATTACTGTAAACATGGCATGAATACTTCATAAATTATAGATACGTTGGAGACGTATTAGCATCCCCAAGCTTAATTCCTGCTCGCCCTCGAGTAGTTGAATGATAAAAGAAATAATTTATGAATCTGTATGCTAGCAAGTGCACAAGTTTGATCAATGATAATTCCAAACACTTTTTCTAGCGTCATTAGATATCATAAACAGTAGCTCATGTCATTAAACTTCTTATGATGAAGTAACAAGCTATTCACATGTTAAAGTAGAGACCACAAAGTTTCTTTAAAACTAACAAACTATGCTTTCAGTCGCCAAACAATTGTAATTCATCTTATTTTTAGGAAGGGTCTATGTAAGAGCTTTGATTTAGCAAATTCCACATTAACTATCATATAGTATTCCATGATTTCTAACTCTCAAAGCATATTTGTAGATAAAATGGCATCCGTCGAACACAGAGAAAGATAGGGGCTTAGAGTTTCACCTCCCCACTTATTTATCATATAGATAATGGTGAACAATAATAATTCATGATAAAATATATTTGGATGGCCATATGTGCTTGGATATTTCCGCACCACATGATGCTTGCCAAGAGAAAAAGGCAAAATATAGGAAGTCGTGAAGATCACCATGACTCTTGTATAAAGGTAAGTACTAGAAAGTAAAAGATAGTCCCTTCGTAGAGGGAAGCAGAGGTTGTCATGCACTTTTTGTTTTTGCATGTGCAAACTCTTAATGCAAAGGAACGTCGCGTTGTACTTTGTGATAGCAACCTTTATCAGACCGTCTCTTTTATTTCTTTACCATCACAAATTCGTACAACGCTTATTTTCCCTTACAATAAAAGATCTTACATATTTAGGAGCTATTTTTATTGCTTTTTGCACCGATGACAACTTACTCGAAGGATCTTATTCAATCCATAGGTAGGTATAGTGGACTCTCATGGCAAAACTGGTTTAAGGGTATTTGGATGCACAAGTAGTATTTCTACTTGGTGCGTAAATTTTGGCTAGTATGATGTAGAAGCAAGCACCACATGTTGGAGGATCCAAAACAATATAACTTCTATACAAATATACCCAAGCTTAACTCATTACGTTGTCTTCCTTGTCCAACTTGAACTAATTTGCTCAAGTTTGCAAATAATTAATGGGTATTCACAATCATAGAAGATGTCCAAGATAGTATATTTATATGTGAAATCTCTCTTCCTTCAATATTCTTTCATGGATTGATCAAGTGACCAATGCGGTGTTTGCTAACTTTCAGTAAATTTCACCACCTATACTTATTATGTGTGAAGTCATTACTCCCCATGGGATAAGTATATGAAGCATTTTTAATTTCAGATTTATGATATTCAATTCATTCAACCATTTACTCATGGGATATAAGTGAAGCACGAGAGTGAATGAGAAACTACTCCAAAAAGATATAAGTGAAGATCAATGCGTAGTCAATTAGTTCAATAGCCATGTGAGGACTCTCTCTTATTAAAAATTTCAGAACCAAAGATTTTATTGAAACAACAAACAATATAAAATGACACTTCAAGAATAGCACGCATCATGTGAACGAATAAAAATTTAGGCTCAACATAGGCTAACCGATAATTGTTGATGAAGAGAGGTGGGATGCATGGCATCCCCAACCTTAGATACTTGAGAGTTATTGAAATATTTGCTTGAGGTGACTTTGGCATCCCCAATCTTGAGCTTTTTTATCTTGTTCCATCCTCTCATATCCCGGTTTCACATATTCTCAAAAAACTTCATCCACACAAAACTCAAAAAGAACTCATGAGATAATTTATTACACATAAGAACAAATCAACACTTCATGTACTGCCCAGACAAGTTGCGCAATAATTTTCAAACATTAGGTACTGTATCATTTCCACAATTTATATCTACCAATATAGGCTATGGAAACTATATGATAAGTAGATAACAAAACTATGAAAGCAATCTGTCTAAACAGAATAGTCTGTAGTAATTTATTAAACCAGTGTACCTATGTAACTCTAAAAATTATTAAACATTAGGACGTGCTAAGGAATTTATATTACAATACTATGTGAAAATTTTAGAAACTTTCCACATACCGGTAAAATATGAAAATTCAAACCCTACAGCAAACGTTTCTGTTTTTTACACAACACACATCAAACATGAACTGCAAGCATCCTAAGGAAATTTTTGGAAATTTTTATTGAAAAAAAGATTATAAATAACACCTACCAGTAAAATAAAATAAATAATGATCCAAGCAAAACTCATATTATGTGACATATAAAAATATAGCTCCAAGTAAGATATACCGATAATGTTGAGGACGAAAGAGGGGATGCCTTCCGGGGCATCCCCAATCTTAGACGCTTGAGTGTTCTTTGAATATTACCTTGGGGTGCCTTGGGAATCTCCAATCTTGGGTTTTTGTCACTCCTTATTCCCCTCATATCGGTATCCCACCCAAAACTTCAAAACTTCAATCACACAAAACTTCATGAGAAGAGTTAGTGTAATAAAGATAAATCATTCACTTAGGTACTGTCAAGACAAGATTCATAATTGTTCCCCAATAATACCTACTTTATTATGACATTTCCATAATTTATATTACTCAATAAAAGTTATAGGAACACTTGAAACAAGCAAACTATGCATGCAAAACAGAATCTGTCAAAAATAGAACAGTTTGTAAAGATCTGAATGATCACCAAAATTGACTAACTTGAAAAATTATGAAAATTTTGTAAATATCACATAATTTTCATATCAATGTTGTGTAAAAATTTCATAATTTTTTGGCTCTTCAGTAAAATCAGACAATTCATCTACTGGACGCAAAACTTTCTGTTTTTGCACAGAATCAAACAAGCAAGTATCCACACTATCCCAAAGGCGTTACTTGGCAATTTATTGAAATAAAAGGAAAAACATGATTAATACAGTATCTTAATCATTTGAACACATAAAAACAGAAAGTAAAAGTGTTGGGTTGTCTCCAAACAAGCTCTTTTCTTTAATGCGTTTTTAGCTAGGCATGATATTTCAATGATACTCTTCCAAGCCAAATTCCAATAATCATTTTATTAATACTCTAAAAGATATATGTGAAGTTCATAGAGAATTATAAAAATAATATAGATTAACCAATATCCAAGCTCAAAATATATAAGTGAAGCACATGAAGTATTCTATAAAGCCATACTCAAAAGGTTTAAGTGAAGCACAAAGAGCATTCTACGAAGCCATACTCAAAAGATTTAAGTGAAGCACAAAGAGCATTCTACAAATCCATCAAGGACTATATCATACTAGAATGTATCATAAAGGAAAATACAAACACTAAAGACACATATCATGTGAACAAAACAAAAATCGAGGTATACTGATAATTGTTGAAGAATAAAGATGTGATGCCTTCCGGGGCATCCCAAAGCTTAGGTGCTTGAGTCTCCTTGAAATATTTACTTGGTGTGCCTTGGTAATCCCCAATCTTGAACTTATGTCTCTCCGTATTCTTCTTATATCGATAGCTCCTTGATCTTCGAACACTTCATTCACACTAAACTTAACAAAACCCTCGTGAGATCCATTAGTATAATAAAGAAAATTACTACATTAAGTATTGTTGTGAACTCATTCCAAATTCATATTAGCATTATATCTACTGTATTCCAACTTCACCATGGTTCATAGCCCCCGATACAACCCATAGATTCAGCAGAATAAGAGAACAATGCATAGAAAATAGAATTTATCAAAAACAGGTCAGTGTGTAGTAATCTGGAAACTTCGCATACTTATGTAACTCAAAAATTCTTAAAATTTAGGAAAAATTAAACAATTGAATAGAAGTACTGTGTAAAAATTTTAGACACTTTTGACGTTCCAGTAAAAAATGTAAATTCACGCATTACAGCCAAAGTTTCTGTTTTTGCACTGCACACACCAAACAAGCAATCTAATCATCCTCAAAGCAAATCTTGGCACATATTTTTATAATACAATGGATATATACAAGGGGATAATTATTTTTCATAATCTTCCATGAAAAATTCTACATTGTTTCCATGAGCATGAACACAAGTGTTCAAGGTAGACCCTCACTTCTCCAATGCACAACCTTCCAATCGCTTCTCTTTTTGAAAAACTTCTTAGGCATAAGGGCAAGTAACTCTTTCTGTATTTTTTTATTATTATTTTTGTTTCACCCACAACTACAGATAGTAAAAAAGGGAAAACAAAATATATTTAGTGAAGAAAGCAAACAAGCATACACGAGAGTATCAACCCCACGCTATTGCTCCCCAGCAACGCCGACAGAAAAGAGCTTGATAATCCCCGAGTGCACGGAATCATCATAGCAATTTCAAAAGGTGGAAGTCATAAGTATGGAGTGTATAACCCACAAGGAGATAAAGGTAGGATCAATATTCTCTCAAGTACTATGTGCCACCGATATGACTCTACATACAACGAACATTTGCTTCCATCTAGAAACGAGAAATAAAACTACGTTGTGGGTATGAAGAGGATAGATTTGCCTGATAACAGAGAACTAAAATATAAAAAATAGGTACTGTTATTTTAATATTACAATATATTACAAATAGCAAGTGTGGAATAATGATGGGTTGGTGTGCGGAATTATCCTAGTCAATTGTTAACAAGATCGGAAGTCATCATTGCAATTTTATATGAGGGAGAGGCATAAGCTAACATACTTTCTCTACTTGGATCATATGCACTTATGATTGGAACTCTAGCAAGCATCCGCAACTACTAAAGATCCTTAAGGTAAAACCTAACCATTGCATTAAAGCATCAAGTCCCCTTTATCCCATACGCAACAACCCCCTTACTCAGGTTTATGCTTCTGTCACTCAAGCAACCCACTATAAGCGAACCATGAACATATTGCAACACCATATAGCAGCAATCCTTCACATGTGCGTGGCACAAAAGGCACCATAGGACAGCACCAAAATAATAATACAACTCAAACCAATCTAGATCATCAATCAACCCAAAGGATAAAAGAAACTACTCAAAATATCATAGGATGGCAACACATCATTGGTTCATAATATGTGGCATAAAGTACCATGTTCAAGTAGGGGAATACAACGAGGTGCGGGAGAGTGGACCACTAAAAGGAGATGAGGATTGTCATGAAGAAGGTGATGTTGAGGAAGATGATCACCGCGACGATGGTTCCCCCGTTGGCACTCTGGCACCACCGGGGAGAGGGGGAGAGGGTCTCCCCCTTGTGCTTCCTCCTCCATGGCCTTCTCCCTCCATGGGGAGAGGTTCTCCCTCTCGTCCTTGGCCTCCATGGTGTTGATGGCTCCTCCAGGACAATGAAGATGGCCTCCGGTGATGGTGATCCCCTCCGACAGGGTGCCGAAGAGGGCTAAGATTTGTTTTTTCGTGGCTCTGGAGGTGTGCGGCGGCGGAACTCCCGGTCTAGGTTTATTTTTGGTGGTTTCTGGATTTATAGGCATTTTTGGCGTCGATCTCACATCAAGGGGGGCATGAGGGAGTCACAAGCCTGCTCGGCGCGACCACCCCCTGGCCGTGCCTGGCAGGCTTGTTGCCTCCTCGTGGCTCTTCTGGCCCAGCTCCAATGCTTCGGGGGTCTCTTTTGGTCCACAAAACAATCATACTAAATTTTCAGTCCATTTCGAGAACTTTTATTTCTGCACACAAAAATGACACCATGGAAGTTCTGCTGAAAACAGCACCAGTCCGAGTTAGTTCTAATAAAATCATACAAAAATCATATAGAATTATTGTAAACATGGCATAAATACTTCATAAATTATAGATACATTGGAGGCGTATTAGTAATCAAAGAATATTTTTAGAACAAATGGCATCCATCGAACACGAAGAAAGATAGGGGATTAATGTTTCGCCTCCCAACTCATTTATCGTAGAGATAATTGTCAACAATAATAAGTCATGATCAAATATACTTGACTAGCCATATGTGCCTTGATCTTTGCCGACCACATGATGCTTGCCAACTAATAGATTGAGGTTGGAATAAGAAGTTGACTCAACATTAAAAGTAAATAAAATGAAAGTAAATAGATTGTCCCTTTGCAGAGGGAACCAGGGATTTGCATATGTGCTAGAGCTCATTGTTTAAAACAGAGATGAATATAATTTTGGGAGGTGCACCCTTCCTATCAACGTTATGACCAAGAGTTATCAATATCTTCCATGTTAAACACATTAGCGGTGGTTCCCAAGCAGTAAAAGTAGAGGTTTACTCCCCCTCCACCAACAAAAACACTCCACGGTTAGACGAATCCATGGGTACCGTCCATACCAACAACATTCATGCAGGAGTTTTTTTTAATTATTTGCATTTATTTTTTGATTTCGGGACTGGGAATCCCTTTTACCGCCCCTCTCGTGCAAGGACGAGTGAATAAACACGCATCATGAGAATAACCCGCTTAACACGGAAGATACTGACCGCCCCTATCGATCCATGATCGGTCCAGGCACACAAAATAGATGTTTATTTGAAATTTTTAGAGGTGGCACATGCAAAATTACTTGGAATGGTAGTTAAATACCATCTATAGGTAGGTATGGTGGACTCTCATGGCAAGAAACTGGATTTAAGGGTTTTGCATGCACAAGTAGTATCTCTACTTAGAAAACATTTTTGGCTAGCAAAAGTTTCTAAACAAGCACCACATGTTGGAGGATCCATAACAATATAACTTCTATGCAAATAGACACAACCATAACTCATTACGTTGTCTTCCTCGTCCAACATCAACTAATTTGCTCAAGTTTGAAAATAATTAATGGGTATTCACAATCATAGAAGATGTCCAAGATAATATATTTGTATGTGAAAGTTCTCTTCCTTATACTAATCATTCACGGCTTGCTTGTATGACCAATATTGTGATTGCCAAACTTCAATAGATTTTAGTTTTTAAACCGGATGTGAAGCAACTACTAAGCATAAATCACATTGATAGTTTCAGATTTATGATATTCAATTCATTCACAATTTACTCAGGATATAGGTGAAGCACAAGAGTAAACATCAACCTACTCTTCAAAAGATATAAGTGAAGATCAATGAGTAGGTAAAAAATCAAGTAGCTATGTGAGGGATCTCTCTCTCTCAATAAATATTTTCAGATCTAAGTATTTTATTAATCAGCAGGGAAAACAAAAATGGCACTTCAAGAAAAGCACATATCATGCAGACAAATAAAAATATTTACTTGGGGATAACATAGGCTAACCGATAATTGTTGATGAAGAGAGGTGGGATGCGTAGCATCCCCATGCTTACATGCTTGAGAATTCTTGAAATATTTACTTGGGGTTTCTCCGGAATTCCCAAGCTTGAGATTTTTGTATCTCGTTCAATCCACTCAAATTTCGGTTTCACCTATTCTCAAGAACTTCATCCACACAAAACTTTAAAAGAACTCGTGAGATAGGTTCATACACATAAAACAAATAAATACTTCATGTACTGCCAAGAAAAGTTGCACAATAAATTTCAAACATCATCTAATGTATACTATCATTTCCAAAATTTATATCTACCAATATAGGCTATGGAAACTATAGGATACGTAGATAACAAAACTATGGCAGCAATCTGTCCAAACAGAACAGTCGGGAGCAATCTATTAAACTAGTGTACCTATGTAAATCAGTCAATTCTTAAAATTTAGGACCTGCTAAATAATTTATATGAAAATAATGCGTAAGAATTTCAAAAACTTTCCACATTCCCGTAAAACACGAAAATTCAAACACTACAACAAAAGTTTTTGTTTTTACACATCACATATCAAAACATGCATTGCAAGCATCCTAATGCAATTCTTGGAGCGTTTTATTGGAAAAATGTATTATGCATAACATATAACAGAGAACAAAAAAATATGATGATGCTCCAAGAAAAACACATATCATGTGACGAATAAAGATATAGCTCCAAGTAAGATGTACCGATAATGTTGGAGACGAAAGAGGGGATGCCTTCTGGGGCATCCCCAAGCTTAAACACTTGAGTATTCTTTCTATATTACCTTGGGGTGCCTTGGGAATCTCCAATCTTAGGTCCTTGATGCTCCTTATTCACCTCATGTTGGTATCTCAACCAAAACTTGAAAACTTCAATCACACAAAACTTAACGGAACTTCGTGAGATGGGTTAGTGTAGTAAAGATAGACCATTCACATAGGTACTGTCAAGATAAGATTCATAATTGTTCTCATATAATACCCACTGTGTTCCGTAGTTCCCACATTTTTACCACCAAATATAAGCTAAGGAAACACTTGAAACTAGCAAACTCTGCATGCAAAATAGAATCTATCAAAAATAGAATAGTGTGTGAAGATCTAAATGATCACCATACTTCACTGTCTCTATTTTTTTTTGAAAAATTAGGAAAACCTGAAGAATTTTTGTATCAATACTGTGCAGAAAAATTTAGATCATTATCATGCTCCAGTCAAACATGGAAAATCATGTACTGGATTGAAAAGTTTCTGTTTTGGTTCTGCATCAATTCTACTCATCTTGTGAGTCATCACAAAGGCTTTAATTGGCACTTTATTGATATAAAAGACACAAACCATGATTACTACAGTACCTTAATCATCTGAAAACATAAAAATAGAAAGTAAATGTGTTGGGTTGTCTCCCAACAAGTGCTTTTCTATAAAGCCTTTTAGCTAGGCATGATGATTTTAATGATGTTCATATAGGAATAAAAGTTCAAAAATGCAAGAGAGCATCATGAATCACATGACAAAGAAAATTTAAGTCTAACCCACTTCCTATGCATAGGGATTTGGTGATCAAACAATTCATGGGAGCAAGAATCAACTAGCATAGGAAGGAAAAACAAGCATATCTTCAAAAATTTGAACACATAGAGAGGAAACTTGATACTATTGCAATTCCTACAAGCATATGTTCCTCCCTCACAATAATTTTTAGTAGCATCATGAAGGAACTCAACAATATAACTGTCACTATGCCTCCGTCTCTTAGGTCCAGGAGGTTGAACCCCTCCTGGCAGATAATGAGGGGGCAATAAGTCACCCGGGCTCCCTTCGAATTCGACTCCGGAGGCCTCAGCGCCTCCCGTGTCGTCGACCCTGCCTCCCCGAGGAGGAGGAGTAGGATAAATGCCACCGACAGTATCGCCCACAACCGAGCGTAGCATGGCCGGGTGGCCGACCCTGATGGAGGAGGCATTGTTTGATTCCTCCATTGCCGAAAATCACCACACCCTTATGTGTGCAATCCTAAAAAGCATTCAGTCTGTTAATAGCGGACTGAAGGAACTTCAAGGGTTTGCTGGCGGACTTCAAGGTAATCCATGATCTTGTTCATAATTATGATTTTTTCACATTGTCATGAATTCGTTATGGGTATAGTAGCCCCCGAGCCACGGTTGAGTTTAAAAAACTCGCCCGGGGACCTATAAATGTAAGAATATAGTCCATCATCGAATAGCCCGACCTCCTGCTTATGGATAAATTTTGCTTTTTGCAGGCCTCGTCCTCGGCTAGGGCATCCAATGCCCATGAACAGACCGAACTGAATCGGAAGCTTCAGAGCTCCGATGAAGAATTTGACAGTTTGAACAAACGGTTCTACGAAGTACAAGGTAGGTTTTCTATTGCTTTTCTCACTAATGTGGATTATCCTGATTTTGGGTCCTGATATTGCGTCTATTTATGCCCTCAGCTTCAAGCGCAGAGGTCGAAGGCCTCAAGGCCAAGCTCAGGAGGGCCAAACAGGAGGTTGCCGACCAGAAGGCGGTGGCCGATAAGGTCGCCGCCGAGCTAAACACGCTGAGCGTGGAGAGCGACATGCATGAGGCTCGAGTAGCCGAGGTCCAACAGAAGGTCCAGGATGCTAGCGCTAAGTTCGACTCCCTGGAGCAGCTGCTCAAACACCGGGCGACCCAGCTGACCGCACTTATCTCCAACTTAAAATTGAAGCGCGTTAATAGGTGGTTCTTTGAAGAAGAGATTCACCAAGTAAAGCTGATTGCGGATGGTAAGCCATACTTACTACAATGTGCCTTTGTTGGAAACAGGTTCACTTATCTTACATGGCTATGGCATTCCCCAGGTGCCTTTATGGACCTCCCATGGAGTGCGGAGGACACAATGAAGCACTATGCAGTCCGAGATGGGTATGTGGAGGAGAGACTGTTCTAGGCACAGTTTGAAACTCCTGGGGCACATCCCCTCCTTAGCTATAAGATGAAGCAAATAATGTAGCTACACCAGGTGGCAGAGCCGCCCTTGCAGGACCTATGCATCCCGCTATGGCCTAGGAGCCATTGCCAAGCAGCTACTTCAGCCTACTACAAAAGCTTCGGAAACCATGCCGCGAACTGAGGCTATGAAGTTTTTGGTTTGCATCGAGGGAGTGTGGATGGCCTTTTTTAGCGGACTGATGTCTACTACACAACTTGTTCTTGTAGAGTCGTGTTGGGCCTCTAAGCACAGAGTTTTGTAGGACAATAGAAATTTTCCCTCAAGTGGATGATCTAAGGTTTATCAATCTATGGGAGGTGTAGGATGAAGATGGTCTCTCTCAAACAACCCTGCAATCAAATACAAGAAATCTCTTGTGCCCCAACACACCCAATACAATGGCAAATTGTATAGGTGCACTAGTTCGGCAAAGAGATGGTTATACAAGTGTAGTAATGATAGTACTTATTGATTTTTGTAATATGAAAATATAAAAACAGCAAGGTAGCAAGTGACAAAAGTGAGCAGAAACGGTATTGCAATGCTTGAAAATAAGACCTACAGTCCGTACTTTCACTAGTGCAATCTGTCAACAATGCTAATATAATTGGATCATATAACCATCCCCCAACGTGCAACTAATAATCACTCCAAAGTTATTATGTAGCGGAGAGCATAAGAAGAAATTGTTTGTAGGGTACGAAACAATCTTAAAGTTATCCTTTCCGATCGATCTATCCAAGAGTTCGTACTAAAATAACCAAGTTATCCTGTCTGATCGATCTATCTAAGAGTTCATACTAGAATAACACCATATGATACGCAGCAACTAACTCTAATGTCATCTAAATACTCCAATGTCACCACAAGTATCCATGAGTTAATTATACGATACGTATCAAAAAAATTCAGATTTATAATACTCAGTCCAACAAAAAGGACCTCAAAGAGTACCCCAAGATTTCTACCGGAGAAGCTAGGACAAGAACATGTATCAACCCATATGCATAGATTACCAAAATGTCACCTTGGGAATCCGCAAGTTGAGTACCAAGACATAGATCAAGTGAATCACTTGAATACCCGAATGTCACTACGGGTATCCACATGCAAGACATATATCAAGTGTTCTCAAATCTAATATTCAATCCAACATAACAAAATCTCAAACGGAAAACTCAATTCATCACAACAAGATAGAGACGGAAACACACCATATGATCCAACTATATTAACAAAGCCCGTGATACATCAAGATGGTGCCATCTCAAGAACACGAGAGAGAGAGATTGAACACATATGTAGCACCCCGAGACCGACGCTCCAGAAGAGTCCCCTCTTTTTTTATTCTCGTTTGTGTTTTGTTTGGTTATCGCATTCATCATCGCATCATTCGCATCATTTGCATGGCATCATCACTCGTTTTCAAAAACTTGCATCCATTCGTAGCTGTCGGTTCTCTCCGTTCGTGTTGTCGACCGTTTCGAGACCAACCACACACACGCGCCCGCGACATCATTTAAAAAACCGTTTTTAAAGCATGCATAAAATATTCTTGGATTGGGTCAAAAGTTGGCGTGTGGTCTTATTATATTGTAGGTGGACCGCCTGCCAAATTTCATCGCATTCCGAGTTCGTTTGATACTCGAACGGTCAATCGTAGTAGTGCGGTCATCGGTTTATTTATCAGTCATTTCGGTGTTTTAAAACCTCGTGTCACTGGTCGCAAACCTCCCTCTCATCTCCACCTAGCCCATCTGCACCGCCCAACACTAACCCACCTAGCCTACCCCGCGACCTGAGCCGTCCGATCGCGATCGCAGGGTCCAAAAACGGGCTAAAACCCCCTAACCTAGCCCTCCTCCCCTGTTTAATCCCCGTCCCTGGCTAATCTGGAAAACCCTAGGCTTAGCCTCCAATTCTGTGCCCAATCAAACAGCCGCCGCCACCCTGCCCTATGCCTCCCATCTCCCAGCCGTCGGGCCCATGGTCCCAGATTGGGGCCTGTCGAGCCCATCTAGGCTAGGATAGGCCCGCCACCACCGCGAGCTCACACATGGCGCCCGAGCCGCAAACTCTGTCGAGCCCCATCACCGCGCCAATGCTCTGCTTCCTCTCCGGTCGCCCCAAGCCACCATGCCGTCCGGGAGCTTGCCGGAGCCGAGCCCCGTCGCTTCTGACCTCCACCACGACCGCGCCTGGTCCAGGTCCTTGCATCCCCAAGACCTCCATGGCCCCACTGGCGAGCCCTGTCTGCCGCTGCTGGTGGTCGATCCGGTCGAGCCAGGCCAGATCTGCCCATCCCCGCGCTCGCCGGACCCCCTGTTCCCGCCGGCCGTCGTCCCCGTTTAAGGCCGCTGCCGCCCGTCTCCTGCTCGTGTGGGAGAACTCGAGGGAGGCGGCTCCCCAGCATCGCTCATGCCCTGGTGGGCCTCCGAGGCTTCGGCCCAGCCCCATCATCCCGACCTAGATCCCACGGCCCAGTAGCTGCTTCACTGCCATGGGCTCGGCCCGCTAGGTGAGCTAGCCTAGCTGCCCTCTACACCACTATCCAGCGCCCGTGCACTTTGTAGTTATCTTGCACCCATCCTGTTGGCCCAGTTCCTATTAGACTCGGCTCGTTACCTTTTTCTTCCTACTAACAAATTTGACAATTAACCAGTGAAGAATGAAATTACAGAAAAACCCTTGTTGTTCATGCATTTAATAACTTTCAAACCGTGCATCGTATGTAAAAACTTAATATATGTAAAATGCTTAGAATTTTATGTAGATTCACAATATCCAACTTTCACATGTGATAAAAATGCTTAACCTTGCTGTTTGCATTGATTTGCATAATTGCCATGTGAAAATGATTTATTTCATAACTACAAAACCGTAGCTCCGATAAAAATGTTCCACATATGTAACTTGGCTAAAAAAATGTGTAGAATCTCATGGTGACATTTATTTTGCTGTTTAATAACTATAAAATATGGTTAGTACAGATCTGTACCAAATTCATATTATGCTTATGGGGATGTTTCGGAAATGCTATATGTTGCTTCCGGCCCCATTTAAAATGCCTAGATGATATAGTTGTTCATGCTTCACCTCTTGCCATGTTTAACAACATTTAATATTGATGAGTACCTAAAAGAGAGTGAACTAAATAATTCGAACGTGGAGTTTCGTCAATATGCAACTCGTTGAATATTGAACTTCACTTAATGTGTAGTAGTTGTTTGTTGTTCTTGCCATGCCATGCCTTGCATAATTAAACCGGACATGCATCATATTTGTTTGCGCATCATATCATGCATATGTTGTGGTGTTAGCGTGTGTTGATTGTTGTTTCTAGATTGTTCCTTCTCGATAGAGTTCCGAAACTGTTCGGAGTGTGAGGATTCATTCGACTACGTCCTATTCGTCTACTTCACGGACTCGTTCTTCTTCCAAGCGGGATCTTAGGCAAGATGACACATTTCCTTGGATACCACTAATATCATTGATATGCTAGTTGTCTCGCTTTTATCATTATGTCGCGCTATCTACCACTTGTTTGACAAGCCTCCCAACATTGCCATGAAAGCCTCTAACCCCTTCACATCCCAGCAATCCTTTGTTTGGCTATGTATGAGCTATCCCTATAAGTGTCACGAACAGCCCTAGAGTTCGTACTAAGATAACACCTTAAAATACACATCAACCAAAACCCTAATTTCACCTAGATACTCCAATGTCACAACAAGTACCCATGGGCTTGATTATACGATGTGCATCATATAATTTTAGATTCATCATATTCAATCCAACACAAAGAACTTCAAAGAGTGCCCCAAAGTTTCTACCGGAGATTCAAGAAGAAAACATGTGCCAACCCCTATGCATAGATTCCCAAAGTCACGGAACCCACAAGTTGATCACCAAAACATACATCAAGTGGATCAATAGAACATCCCATTGTCACCACAGATATCCCATTGCAAGACATACATCAAGTGTTCTCAAATCCTTAAAGACTCAATCCGATAAGAAAACTTCAAATGAAAAATCAATTCATCACAAGAAGATAGAGAGGGGGAACTCCATAAGATTCATCTATATCGCTAAAGCTCGCGGTACATCAAGATCGTGCCATCTCAAGAACATGATAGAGATATAAAATACATAGCTATTGGTACATACCCTCAGCCCCGAGGGTGAAATACTCCCTCCTCATCAAGGAGAGCGCCGGGGTGATGAAGATGGCCTCCAGTTATGGTTCCCCCTCCCACAGGGTACCGAAACGGGCTCCCGATTTGTTTTTTGTGGATCTTGAGGCTTGCAGCGGTGGAACTCCCGATCTAGGTTTATTTTCGGAGGTTTTTATATTTATAGGAATTTTTGGCGTCGATCTCACGTCAAGGGGGGCGGCACAAGGTGGCGACAAGCCTGCTAGGCGCGGCTAGGGGGTGGCCACTTCTGGTAGACTTGTGACCTCCTAGTGGATCTTCTGGCCCAACTCCAATGCTTCGGGTGTCTCTTTTGGTCCAGAAAAAATCATACTAAATTTTCAGCCAATTCCGAGAACTTTGATTTCTGCACAAAAAACGACACCATGGTAGTTTTGCTGAAAACAACGTCAGTCCGGGTTAGTTCTGATAAAATCATACCAAAATCATATAGAATTATTCTAAACATGGCATGAATACTTCATAAATTATAGATATGTTGGAGACATATCAGGCGATTCCGAGAACTTCCATTTTTTGCACAAAAACAACACCATAGTAGTTCTGCTGAAAACAACGTCAGTCTAGGTTAGTTCTAGATAAATCATATAAAATGCATCAAAACCAAATAAAACTATTGTCAACATAGGTGAATATGGCATGAATACTTCATAAAATATCGATACGTTGGAGACATATCACGGACCATGATTCAACTTCCGCTGATCAAGCCAATTGAGATGGCCACCGCGCCCCCGCCTCCTTGGAAGGAGCACAGATGCGCCGAGCTATACTTCCGCGCCGCATTAGAGGGTGCTTGGTCTATGGAGACGCAGTGCCCGAAAATGTAATGTCTGAGTGAGGGTCTTATCATTATACCCTGTAGGCAAGTATGTTTCATTATGCTTGTCTGAATATATCGTGTTATGTATTATTTTGACTCCCGAGTGGCTGGTTTAATCTAAAAGTTGCAATTCGTCAGTTTCAGCCCCCGCGTAGATACTACGAGGGGTATTTCGGTCTCCATGTTGGTTCCTTAACCGATATATCAGTGGCCGTAGGCGGTAAAGGGGGAAACTATGGAATAGGACTATTTGCTTTATTTCTTTCACTTAGCCTTAAGAGCTCGAAGCGGGGGCTGGCGACCAGCCCCTAGTGTTTTGTGGTAGTCTGTTCGGTCAAAGCTTAAGACTAATACCACATGGTTTGGAAAGGTACAAACCCTTCGTATGACACGGGAGAACCTCCATTATTTCTTAGTTTGACACTTCAGCTCAGATCGCAGACTGGTTCTCGCTTATTATGAGAGCCAGTTTTCAGCTTTCTCCACTTAGGTATTCGCAAGGGCAGCTGGGGATACAATCATAGCGGATATAATCAGACGATCTATATGGTGTATATATGTAGAAAAACAAGTAGAAAAATCGAGGCATATGTAACAATCTTATGATTCACGCTGCCGAGACGGCTATTAGAGGTAACTATTCCTTGCGAAAAATAGAAAAAGCAATATTTTAGAGGATAGCATTTTTATTCAGGGCCCTTCATGGGTGGCTTGACGTCCTCCTTGATCCCGACTACGTGTAGTTGCTCTCGAGCGAGGAGTTGCGAAACCTATTAGGGGTGGTTGATGCTTAGCGAACGGACCCTTAGGGGGGCGCAAGAAGCCACCGTAGATAGAGTCGCCCTAATGTTTTGTAGATCCTTAATGGTATCTTGCCTCTGGCTGGAGAATAAGTCGGACTGTAGTTCGGTTAAGCCGGATATCCAGTCCTCGAAAGTAGATCCCCATAGCTGCCCAAGGTATTTTAAGAACGAAATTGTGACTTCAAGGGACATACCTGACGGGTAGGCGGGCCGGGTTGTGGGGAGAGTGGCCCTATTTTCCTTGAGCGGGAGGTGGAGGTGGTAGGTCCAATTGGGCTCAAGCTCTCTTGTCCATCTGTCGCATCTTGGAGGCAGGTTGGGATGCTGGGGCATAGTTGTCGTATTGGCATTCGGCCGCTAGGGCCGTGGTATGCTCTTATGTTTGCAAGGAGCTCTCTGTATTGCCGTTAACAGTGATGACCCCCTTTGGTCTAGGCATCTTGAGCTTCATTTAGGCATAGTGAGGGACGACATTGAAGCAAGCGAACATTGTGCAACCGAGCAGCGTGTGGTAACTGTTGCAGAATGGTAAGATGTTGAAAATCAAGTCTTGGATGCAGAAGTTGTCAGGAGAGCCAAACACAACTTCGAGTGTTACAGCTCCGGAACAGTGGACTTCAACTCCTGGAATAACTCCCTTGAAGGTAGTGTTACTGGGTTGCATCCTGGATGGATCTATGCTCATCTCTTTCACCGTATCTGAGTAGATTAGATTAGGGCTACTTCCTCCATCCATGAAAACTCTAGTGAGGTGATATCCATCGATGATGGGATCTAAGCCGAGGGCCACCGAACCTCCATGAGGGATACTAGTCGGATGGTCCCTCCTATCGAAGGTGATCGGGAAAACCGACCATGGGTTAAACGTTGGGGCTATAGGCTCTACGGCGCTTCCCGAATGATGCATTTCCTTTCCTTTTTCGGTATATGTGTGACATATATCATGTTCACTGTTTTTACCTCTGGAGGGAATTTCTTTTGGCCTCCATTGTTAGGGCCGTGGGGCTCCCCCTCATCGTCGCTGCATGGACCTTTGCCCTGTTCCTCGGCTGTACCAGCCTTTCAAAACACCCAACATTGATGGTTAGTGTGTGTGGCAGACTTGTCTGGGGTGCCATGGATCTGGCAGGGTCTCTCCATTATTTTGTACAGTGTAGTAGGTCCATCCCTATTCCCTTTAGATGGATTCCTTTCTTTGCCAGGCTTCAAGCTGCGGAATCTGGCATTTACCGCCATGTCATCGGCATCGCCGTTGCTATGGTGGCACTTTTTTTATTGTGTCGTGGCTTGACGTTTCCATCCCGTGCTTTTGAGGTGCCCGGATCTTCAGGGTTAGGACTACGACGAGCTAGCCAGTTGTCCTTGCCTACGCAAAAGTGGGTCATGAGTGTGGCGAGGGCAGGAATTGTCCATGATGTGTCCTGGCCGAGCTATTGGGCCAACCATTCGTCCCGTATATTGTGCCTGAAGGAGGCTATTGCCTCGGCATCCGGACAGTCGACAATTTATTTTTTCTTGGTTAAGAACCTGTTCCAAAACTGCCTATTCGACACTCCGTCCTTCTGGACGACATTTCTTAGGTCACAGTTGTCTGGAGGCTGGACATAAGTGCCCTGGAAGTTAGACCGGAAGGCGTCCGCAAGCTCCTCCCAATTTCTGATGGAGTTTTTGGGGAGGTTGTTTAACCAGTGTCTAGCTGGCCCCTTGAACTTTAGCAGTAAGTACTTAATGGCGTGGAGATCGTCTCCCCCAGCCATATATATGTGTAGGAAGAAATCTTTTATCCACACGACGGGGTTTGTGGTCCCGTTGTACTGTTCAATATTTACGGGTTTAAACACTTCAGGGAACTGGTGTTGAATGACCTCGTCTATGAAGCAAAGTGGGTGGGCGGCACCTCTGACTCGAGCCACGTTCTACCGAAATTCGGCTTCTGGTGCCCGGTGTCATCCCTGTTCTCGGTTGATGTGGTCGAACCAAGGTTGTTCTACATCCCGTCTAGCGGGGGAGTATTCTCTAGATCCGTAGATGGATCTTGTGTGGCATGTTCTATTATTTTGGTCCTGTTGTTGGTCGTGTCAATCCCCATACCGCACTGGATCCTTCCCCCTCCTATGGGGAAATTCTGGGATGTATTGGGGTCCATAGCCACTCTGTCTCTTCCACGAGGGGGTGATCTGGTTGATCAAGTGTTGTGTACCTAGGAGGTGTGCGCTCGAGAGCCTCATCCTCGAATTGCGGAAGCAAACTTCTGTGTGGATAGATCCTGGTTTGGTCTAGACGCTCAGTGCTTTTACCCTTCTTCGGCTGCTAGGACCTCCGTCCACCTATCATTGAGGGTGTCCTGCTTAGCTTGAAGCTTTCACTGTTTGGCCTTTAGGCTCTAGGCGGTGTCTAAAAGCATTCGCCTAAAGCATTCTTGGTCTTGCAGATCCTTTGGGATGTTGAAATCTTCGTCTTCGAGGCTATCGTCCTCATCGACTCGGGGGAGATAGTTACCGTCCTCGGAGTTATCAGGATCCTCGAGGTCACAAGGCTTCTCGATGTTTTCATGCGGTTGCCCTAGGGCTTCGAGGTCCTCGGAGTTTGTCGAGGTATCATTTTCTCCGGTACCCATGATAAGTCCCCTTCCTTTTTTTTCCTTGGACCACTTACGTTGCTTCCAGCATTTCGACGGCTCCTTGGATCTATCACTGTTTTGCTCGGGGGTGATATCGTCTTTATTGGCAAGTGTATCCACCATGCAGATGCCGTAGGTGGAGGTGGCAGTCCACCACCCCGTATTGAGAGGGGACGGGGTGTCGACCTCATCATACATGTCCTCCGTCCAACCGAAGGCATAATCTAGCATCTCAGTTAAGTCTTTGACAATGGCTACTGAAAGCACATTTTCTCCCTTGGTGGTTTTTGTAATTAATAACAACATATAAGTCATTAAACTAATATCTTCACCAAGTATATTTTAGGGAAAGTTCAATGATGGGAATGGCTAAAGGATAGTGGAATTACCCCAAGATTCAAGGAAATAGGTTGGCCAAGCTTCAAGCAACAGGACTCTACATTTTACATTTGTGAGAAATCACTTTGAGTCTATAGGAAAGCCAATACTATTAAAAGGGGGTAAAGTTTTGATGGAGAACAATATTCTCAAATGTGCACAAGTGATAATCACCAAAACATCCACATACTCTCCCACCAAAGTCTATCCTAAGCCAAATATGACAAATCGGTGCAACCAACTTTCCTATCCCGGTGCCACCGAGTTCCAAACCCTAGACAGACTTGGCCAAACCCTAACACTTCGGTGTAGCCGACACTGCACTCGGTGCCACCGAGTTGGGTTGCCAACTTCCTATTATGCAAATTCTCATTTTTGGTCCGATCGAGAATGGTGAATTGGCGTCACTGAGTTTGGTAAATCTGATCGTTGGTCATCTTGTCGGTGCAGACGAGAGTTATATATCGGTCCATCCGAGATTCAAAAGTTACCACTTTTTGTCACTTCGGTACCATCGAGTTTTACACTTTGGTGTCACCGAGTCTGACTTATTGTGTGTAATGGTTGGATTTTTGGGGATGCCTATATATACCGCTTCGCCACCACCCACTCAAAAGAGAAGCACTCAAAACTATTCCATACCTATCCTACTTAGTTTTCTGAGAGAGAACCACCTACCCTTATGTTGAGGTCAAGATCTTCCACTCCAACCGTATGGATCTTGATTTCTAGCCTCCCCAAGTTGCTTCCACTAGTCCCATCTCTTCTACCGAGCCAAATCTATGAGAGAGAGATTGTCTGTTGAGGAGTCTATCATCTTGAAGCACAAGAGCAAGGAGTTCATCGTCATTATCGAGTCTATTACCTTTTGGAGGGTGGTGCCTCCTAGATTGGTTAGGTGTCGCTTGGGAGCCTCCTACTTCGTGTTGTGGAGTTAAGCAAGAAGTTTGTAAGGGCAAGGAGATCGCCTACTTCATGAAGATCTACCCATAGTGAGGCTAGTCCTTCGTGGACGGAAGCCGCATGGAATAGTCAAGGTTGCTTCTTCGTGGAACCCTTCGTGGAATCTCGCAATCGTTACCCTTCGTGGGTTGAAGACTCCATGAACGTGGACGTATGATAGCACCACCTATCGGAATCACAGGAATAATCATCGTGTCATCATTTGTGTTTGCATTCCTAACCCTCTCTTTACTTATATGTGCAATGTCTTTATTTTCCGCTGCAATACTCTTAGACATGCATGTGTAGGGTGTTACTTGATATGCTATGAATGCTAAAACTTGCCAAGGGTTAAAGTTGGGAAAAAGGAAAAACTTTTATTTGGTCATGTAGTCTAATCACCCCCCTATAGACCTACTTTCGATCCTACAAGTGGCATCAGAGCTTTGGCCTCCATTGCATTGGTTTCACAACCTAGGAGAAGTATGACATCTAGTGAGGGAAATTATCACCATAGAGGTCCATACTTTGATGGCACTAATTTTGCTAGTTGGAAGCATAAAATGAAAATGCATTTGCTTGGTCATAATCCTACCGTTTGGGTTGTTGTTCGTGTTGGCTTGCAAGATGAATTCTTTGCGGATGGAAAGGAACCGGATCGTGAAGCATCTACAGATGAATTGAAGATGTTGCAACTCAATGCTCAAGCATGTGACATACTCTTCAACTGCCTATGTCCAGAAGAATTCAAAAAAATCAACCGTCTTGAACATGCAAAAGAGATATGGGATACTTTGGAATTGATATGCACGAAGGAACTGAGTCCGTGAGAGAATCCAAGTTAGATGTTCTTCAAGGTCTACTTGACAATTTAAAGATGAAGGATGGTGAAGGAGTCGCTGAAATGTACTCTAGGCTAGCTCTCATCACAAATGAGATTGCCGGCTTAGGAAGCGAAGAAATGACTGACAAGTTCATCATCAAGAAGATACTTCGAGCTTTGGATGAGAGATATGACATCGTGTGCACATTGATCCAAATGATGCCCAACTACAAAGATCTCAAACCAACAGAAGTGATTGGTAGAATTGTTGCTCATGATATGACACTCAAAGACAAGGAAGACCTTCATCACAAGTCTGGCGGTGCTTACAAAGCCACAAGTGATGCTCCCGCTACCTCAAGCAACAACCTTGTCATAAATTAAGAGATAAGCCTCATGGTCAAGAAATTCAACAAGTTCTACAAGAATAGAAGCAAAGATCGCAGCTCCAACTCCTGATATGAAGAGAAGCGTTCGTCAAGTCGTGACCGAAACTGCTACAATTGTGGGAAGCCCGGACATTACTCCAATGAGTTCTCGTCTCCCTACAAATGAAGAGAAGAGTCACCAAGAATATGAAGCTCAAGAGATGAATCACCTTGAAGAGAGAGGAGTAGAGATGATCGTTATGAACGAAGACCCTCAAGGATAAGTAGGGACTCGGAGAAGAAGGACAAGCACACGAAGAGCTACTCAAGAAGGAAGCATCAAGCTCATGTTGGTGAATGGGTTTTCGCCTCCGCCTCCGACAACCACTCTGAGATAAGCTATCACTCCAACTCCGAATATAGTCAAGATGATGGTGTTGCCAGAATTGCACTAGTGACAACCAACTCCTATGATATATTTGACTCAACAAATGAAGGAGGTGGAAGTTTCTTCATGGCTAAAGTCCCCAAGGTATGACACCCTGAATATCTTGATTTCGACAGTGATGAAGATGATTTGCTTTATGATGATGATTTGCTATGTGATAAAACTAGTGATGATAATCATAATGAACTTGATATTTCTCATGCTAGTCAAGATAAGTCAATTGATGATGATACGATGAAAATAGAAGAACTAACTAAAGAACTCAACACTCTTAAGTTAGCTCATGAATCTACTCTTGAAGATCATAGAGAGCTTGTAAGAACTCATGAGAAGCTACGCTTCGAGAAGCACAATTTGGAGCAAGAACATGAATTTCTTAACGCTATCAATGACGATCTCCGAAAGAAGACTTCATCTTATATCGCCAAACGACTACTCTTATCTATGTTCATGCCACAAGTCAAATCTAAGCAAACTATTAACAAAGGAAAGAAAGGTTCTTCATCTAGTAGCAACAGTAAAAATGCTAAATCCAATGATGTTGCTCCGAGTAGTTCTATTGATTCCACTAATGATGATTCTCTTAGCCAAGTTACACTTGACCAAGAAAATGCGTTATGGAAAGGAATTATAGAGAAAGGTATCAAAAAGAGTCTTGAAGGGTACAAACAATTTGATGAGATTGTACGCAAGCATGGAGGATACCGGAAGAATCGTGGTCTTGGCTACTTCAACGCTAATGGATTTGAATGGGAAGAAGGTCAATATCCTAATCCCAAGTTGGTTCCTCAAAAGGAGAAGTATGAAAATACTCTTCCCAAGGAGGCAAACACTCAAGATGACCTTCCACCACAAGACACCAAGCTCAAGGGCAAGAACAAGCTTCAAGAGGACTTTGACTGTTATGAAGATCAATCCCAAGCTTTGGTGAAGTGGGTTCCAAAGGCTACTACAAGTTCAACTTCTACAAGTGTTGCTTCAACACCAAAGATCCCCATCAACTTGATGTGGATTCCCAAGAAGAAGAACTAGCTAGAGAGTTCTTGAGGGGTGACTCCACAATGAAATTTATTCACATTCATTATTGGCAAGATCTATTTGCAATCAACATCAACCCTATGCAATAGATCAAGGAGTCACACATTCCCTCAAAGGTAAGCAAGGGAAAAGGTATTCAACAAATCAATGGACATAATTACACATGCTTTGCACTCCATGTCCATAGATATCCTTGTATTTGTCTCTTGTGTGTTGGGACTAACCCATGTAGGTGAGAAGAGTAAGGAAACAACAAGGATGCTCCCAACTCTTGGTGATCTTCATCAAACTTTGAGCATTCACCACTACCTCACCAACATGAAGTCTTCATTGAAAACACCCAGGGTTAGTTTATCCCTCTTATGGGGGGATGTCACATCAAGGGGGAGATTTACTCTAAGACTTGAGTCAAAGCATCTCATAGAATGTGCCAAACATTAAATGCTTTATGTAAAAGTGGTAACCCCACTTGTGCTTAAACGATGAGTATGACCTATGATCAAGTACTCTTACTTGGCTCCTAAGTCAAATACTCAAATATAGATGACTTCATCATCGCCCAAGTGCTTGTTAGTTGCTAGAGTATATGTGCATGTTTGCCATGTTTTCATTTGACATCTTATTGTGTGAGCATGTTGGTCTGCATTTATGTTCTCATTCGAGGATATCCAATTGTTGTTATTTGGCTTTTGATTTCTCTTCCGCCAATTGGATATACAAGAATGCCTAGGACCACTTATTTAGCTATCTATGCTTTCTCACCTCGTACTATATTCATGCTGCATCACAAAATTTGAAAAAGTGCATTTCGATCCCTCTGTGTGTGGAGCACTCGGAGTTCCGTATCGACAAGGACTAACCATTAAAACCTCCCAAGTTCATCTCGGTGGAACCAACACCAAAAACTCGGTCTCACTGAATGCCTAGGGTTGATCTGGTTTTTCAATCTCGGTACCACCGATTCCATTTTCTTGGTTACATTGAGTGTCCCTGTCAGCTGACAGTTAAGGCACTCGGTGACACCGAAAACTTAGAATCGGTGTCACCGACAGTGGTGGGTATATAAAACTGGACCCCGACGCTTTGAAATTTCTAACTCATACATCGCGCTCCAAAACCCTAAGGTGCCTCTGTTGGGGAATGTTGCATGGGAAACCAAAAATTTCCTACGTTCATGCAAGACCTATCCATGGTGGTGAGCATCTACGAGAGGGAGAGTGGATCTACGTACCCTTGTAGATCGCTAAGCGGGAAGCATTAAGAAACATGGTTGGTGTAGTCGAACGTCTTTGCGATCCAAATCGTCGAGCGTCATGCGATCCAATCACGATCCGTCCCGCGATCCAATCATGATCCGTCCCGCGAACTTGATCACAATCCGTCCCGCAAACTCAATCACGGTCCTTCTGATCTAGCGCTGAACGGACGACACCTCCGCGTTCAGCACACGTACGGCTTCGTGACGATCTCCGTTGCCTTGATCCAGCAAGAGGGAGCAGAGAGGAAGAAGAGTTCTTCGGCAGCATGACGGCGCTCCGGCAATGGTGGTGGAGCTATTTCGCCTAAGCACTGCAGAAATCCGATCTAGAGGAGAAACTATGCACTGGAGGAACGGCCAGCACGTGGCTAAAAATTTTGTGCAAAAACCCTAAAACCTCCAGTATATATAAGAGGGAGGGAGGAGAGGACTTGGTGCAAGGGCCAAGCCTCCTTGGTTCGGCCGAAGTGGGGAGGAGAGGAGGAATCCTCCTCAAATCCTAGTAGGACTAGGATTCCTCCTTTTTGGCCTTTTTCCACCTTTTCCCTTTGGGCTTTTCTTCCCTAGCTGCATGGGCCTTGTGTGGGACTTCCACCAGCCCACAAAAGGCTGGTATTTATTCTCCCACGGCCCATGAAGCCTCTTGGGTCGAAATACCCCTCCCGATGGTCTCTCGGTACACTACCGGCACTCTCGGCACACTAATGATTAGCCCGAAACTTTTCCGACGACCAAAACAGGACTTCCTATATATCAATCTTTACCTCTGGACCATTCCGGATCTCCTCGTGACGTACGGGATCTCATCCGGGCCTCCTAACAACCTTCGGTCACCACCATACATAACTCTATACTACCGAAATGCCACCAAACCTTAAGTGTGCAGACCCTAGAGGTTCGAGAATTATGTAGACATGACCGAGACACCTCTACGTTCAATAATCAATAGCGGGACCTGGATGCCCATATTAGTTCCTATATATTATACAAAGATCTTTCTCGGTCGAACCTCTATGTCATGGATTCAGTTAATCCTGTATGATGTTCCCTTTGTTCTTCGGTATGTTACTTGCCCGAGATTAGATCGTCGGTATCTCCATACCTAGTTCAACCTCGTTACCAGCAAGTCTCTTTACCCGTTCCTTAATACAAAATCCCGTGACTAACACTTATTCACATTGCTTGCAAGGCTTATTGTGATGTTGTATTACTGAGTGGGCCCTGAGATACCTCTCCGTCACACGGAGTAACAAATCCCGGTCTTGATCCATGCCAACTCAACAGACACCCTCGGAGATACCTGTAGAGCACCTTTATAGTCACCAAGTTACGTTGCGACGTTTGATACACACAAGGCACTCCTCCAATGTCCGTGATTTGCATGATCTCATGGTCATAGGAACATATACTTGACATGCAGAAAATAGTAGCAATAAACTGACACGATCATATGCTACGTTTGTAGTTTGGGTCTTGTCCATCACATCATTCTACTAATGATGTGATCCCATTATCAAATGACATCACATGTCAATGGCTAGGAAACCTTGACCATCTTTGATCAACGAGCTAGTTCACTAGAGGCATACTAGGGACATAGTGTTGTCTCTTTACCCACACATGTAATGTGTTTCCAATCAATACAATTATAGCATGGATAATAAACGATTATCATGAACAAGGAAATATAATTATAAACACTTTATTTATTGCCTCTAGGGCATATTTCCAACAGTCTCCCACTTGCACTAGAGGCAATAATCTAGTTCACATCACTATGTGATTTACATTGTAATGAATCGAATACCCATGCAGTTCTGGTGTTGATTATGTTTAGCCCTTGGAAGAGGTTTAGTCAACGGGTCTGCAACATTCAGATGCGTGTGCAAAATATTTATGTCCTTCTCCTCGATGTAATCGTGGATGGAGTTGAAGCGTCGCTGTATGTGTCTGGTCCTCTTGTGAAACCTTGGTTCCTTGGCCAGAGCAAGGGCACTAGTGTTGTCACAGAACATGTTCATTGGATTCAGTGCACTGGGCACTACGCCAAGATCTGTCATGAACTGCTTCATCCAGACACCTTCCTTCGCTGCCTCCGAGGCTGCGATGTACTCCGCTTCGCACGTAGAATCAGCCAACACGCTTTGCTTGGAACTGCACCAGCTTACCGCTCCCCCGTTGAGAATAAATACGTATCTGGTTTGTGACTTAGAGTCATCCGGATCAGTGTCAAAGCTTGCATTGACGTAATCCTTTACGACGAGCTCTTCATCACCTCCATAAACAAGAAACATTTCCTTAGTCCTTTTCAGGTACTTAAGGATATTCTTGACCACTGCCCAGTGTTCCATTCCAGGATCACTTTGAAACCTTCCGGCCATACTTATGGCAAGGCTGACATCCGGTCTTGTGCATAGCATTGCATACATGATAGAGCCTATGGCTGAAGCATAGGGGATGACACTCATCTTTTCTCTATCTTCTATAGTTACTGGGCATTGAGTCTTACTCAACTTCACACCTTGTAACACAGGCAAGAACCCCTTCTTGGACTGATCCATTTTGAACTTCTTCAAAACTTTATCAAGGTATGTGCTCTGTGAAAGTGCTATTAAGCGTCTCGATCTATCTCTATAGATCTTAATGCCCAATATAAAAGTAGCTTCTCCTAGGTCCTTCACTGAAAAACTTTTGTTCAAATATTCCTTCACGCTTTCCAGCATTTCTATATTGTTTCCAATCAGCAATATGTCATCCACATATAATATTAGAACCGCTATAGAGCTCCCACTCACTTTCTTGTAAATACAAGCTTCTCCATAAACTTGTATAAACTCAAACGCTTTGATCACCTCATAAAAGCACTTATTCCAACTCCGAGATGCCTGCACCAGCCCATAAATGGATCGCTGGAGTTTGCAAACTTTGTCAGCATTCTCTAGATCGACAAAACCTTGTGGTTGCATCATATACAGCTCTTCCTCAAGGAAACCGTTGAGGAACGCCGTTTTGACATCCATCTGCCAAATTTCATAATCGAAATAAGAAGCTATTGCCAACATGATTCTGACAGACTTAAGCATTGCTACGGGTGAGAATGTCTCATCGTAGTCAACTCCTTGAAATTGTGAAAAACCCTTTGCCACAAGTCGAGCTTTATAGAAGGTGACATTACCGTCCGCGTCTGTCTTCTTCTTAAAGATCCATTTGTTCTGAATGGCCTTTCACCCTTCAGGTAATACTTCCAAAGTCCATACTTTGTTTTCATATATGGATCCCATCTCGGATTTGATGGCCTCTAAACATTCCACGGAATCCGGGCCCATCACTGCTCCTCCATAGCTCGTAGGTTCATTGTTATCCAACAACATGACCTCCAAGACAGGGTTGTTGTACCACTCAGGAGTAGTACGCGCCCTTGTCGACCTACGAGGTTCAATAGTAGCTTAATCTAAAGCTTCATGATCATCATCATTAACTTCCTCTTCTACCGTCGTAGGTTCCACAGAAACATCTTTCTACACTGCGCTACTTTCTCGTTGAAGTAAAGGTTCAATAACCTCATCAAGCTCTATTTTCCTCCCACTCAATTCTTTCGATAGAAACTCTTTCTCAAGAAATGTTCCGTTCTTAGCGACAAACACTTTGCCTTTGGATCTGCGATAGAAGGTATACCCGACTGTCTCTTTCAGGTATCCTATGAAGACGCATTTCTCTGCTTTGGGTTCCAACTTTTCAGGCTGAAGATTTTTGATATAAGCATCACATCCCCCAACTTTAAGAAACGACAACTTTGGACTCTTGCCAAACCATAGTTCATATGGCGTCGTCTCAACGGATTTCGATGGTGCCCTATTTAAAGTGAATGTAGCTGTCTCTAATGCATAACCCCAAAATGATAGTGGAAAATCAGCAAGAGACATCATAGAACGCACCATATCTAATAAGGTTCGATTACGACGTTTGGACACACCATTATGCTGTGGTGTTCCAGGCGGTGTCAACTGTGAAACAATTCCACACTGTCTTAAGTGACTGCCAAACTCATAACTCAGATATTCACCTCCTCGATCAGATCGCATGAATTTAATCTTGTTGTTATGATGATTCTCAACTTCACTCTGAAATTTCTTGAACTTTTCAAATGTTTCAGACCTGTGTTTCATTAAGTAAATATGCCCATATCTACTTAAGTCATCAGTGAAGGTGAGAAAATAACGATATCTACCACGCGCTGTAACATTCATTGGACCGCACACATCAGTATGTATGATTTCCAATAAGTCACTCGCTCATTCCATTGTTCCAGAGAACGGCGTTTTAGTCATCTTGCCCATGAGGCATGGTTCACATGTCTCAAGTGATTCAAAATCAAGTGACTCCAAAAGTCCATCAACATGGAGCTTCCTCATGTGTTTTACACCAATATGACCTAAACGGCAATGCCACAAGAAAGTGGTACTATCATTATCAACTCTACATCTTTTGGCATCAATGTTATGAACATGTGTATCATCACTATCAAGATTCAATATGAATAAACCCCTCACATTGGGTGCATGACCATACAAGATATTACTCATATAAATAGAACAACCTTTATTCTTTGATTTAAATGAGTAACCGTGTCGCAATAAACAAGATCCATATATAATGTTCATGCTTAACGCGGGCTCTAAATAACAATTATTCAGGTTCATCACTAATCCCGATGGTAATCGAAGAGAGAGCGTGCCGACGGTGATCACATCAACCTTGGAACCATTTCCCACGCGCATCGTCACTTCATCCTTTGCCAGCCTTCGTCTATTCCGTAGTTCCTATTTTGAGTTGCAAATGTGAGCAACCAAACCGGTATCAAATACCCATGCACTACAATGAGAGCTAGTAAGGTACACATCAATAACATGTATATCATATATACCTTGTTTATCATTGGCCGCCTTCTTGTTAGCCAGGTACTTGGGGTAGTTCCGCTTCCAGTGACCAGTTCCCTTGCAATGAAAGCACTCGGTTTCTGGCTTAGGTCCATGCTTGGGCTTCTTTACAGGAGTAGCAACTGCTTTGCCATCCTTATTGGTTTTACCCTTCTTGCCCTTGCCCTTGCCATTCTTCTTGAAACTAGTGGTTTTATTGACCATCAACACTTGATGTTCTTTCTGGATTTCAGACTCAGCGACTTTTAGCATCGCAAACAGCTCGGCGACTGACTTGTTCATCCCGTGCATGTTATAGTTCATCACAAAGCTCTTGTAACTAGGTGGCAGTGATTGAAGAACTCTGTCAATGATCGCCTCTGGAGGAAGGGCAATTCCCAACTCCGCTAGACGAGTCGAATACCCATACATTTTGAGTATATGTTCACTGACAGACCCGTTCTCCTCTATCTTGCAAGCATAGAACTTATCGGAGGTCTCATACCTCTCGATTCGGGCATTCTTCCGAAAGATAAACTTCAACTCCTGGAACATCTCATATGCTCCATGATGTTCAAAACGTCTTTGAAGTCCCAGTTCTAAGCCATACAATATTGCACACTGAACTATTGAGTAATCTCCAGAACGTGCATCCCAAGCGTTCTTAACGTCTTCGGGGGTCATGTCTTCTGGTTGGTTACCAAGCGGTGCATCAAGGACATATGATTTCTATGTCTTCTGGTTGGTTACCAAGCCGTGCATCAAGGACATATGATTTCTAGGTAGCCGTGAGGATAATCCTCAGATTACGGGCCCAGTCAACAAAGTTACTTCCATCATCTTTCAACTTAGCTTTCTCTAGGAACGCATTAAAATTCAGGGGTGCTACTGCGTGAGCCATTGATCTACAACATAACTATGCAAAGGTTACTTGGACTATTGTTCAAGATAATGAGTTTAGTTAATCAAATTACTAAAGCTCCCACTCAAATTGACATCCCTTAGGTCATCTGAGTGTCACATGATCCAAATTCACCAACTCAAGTCCGATCATCACGTGAGTTGAGGTGGCTTCAATGGTGAACATCATTATGTTGATCATATCTACTATATGACTCATGTTTGACCTTTCGGTCTCTTGTGTTCCAAGGCCATGTCTGTACATGCTAGGTCGTCAAGTTTAACCCGAATGTTCTGCATGTGCAACACTAGCTTGCACCCGTTGTATTTGAACGTAGAGTCTATCACACCCGATCATCACGTGGTGTCTCGACACGACGAACTTTCGCAATGGTGCACACTCGGGGAGAACACAATTCATCTTGAAATTTAAGTGAGGGATCACCTTATAATGCTACCGTCGGCCTAAGCAAAACAAGGTTCATAAAAGGATTAACATCACATGCAAATCACAAGTGACATGATATGGCCATGAACTTGTGCTTTTGATCTCCATCTAGAAAGCACCGGCATGATCTCCATCGTCACCGGCATGACACCATGATCTCAATCATCTTGATCTACATCAACGTGTCGCCATCGGGGTTGTTGCGCCCAACAAGCTTCTACTACTATTTCTACCATTTAGCGACAAAGTAAAGCATTACATAGCACTTACTAATTGACACGCAGGTCATACAATAATTAAAGACAACCCTATGGCTCCTGCCGGTTGCCGTACTCATCGACATGCAAGTCGTGATAATCTATACATCACATGATCATCTCATACATCACATATATCACATCATGTAATTGGCCATATCACATCACAACATACCCTGCAAAAACAAGTTAGACGTCCTCTAATTGTTGTTGCATGTTGTACATGGCTGCTACGGGTATCTAGCAAGAACAATTCTCATCTACGCAAAAACCACAACGGTGATACACTAGTTGCTTTTCAACCTTCTCAAGGACCGCCTTTGTCGAATCCAATCCAACTAAAGTGAGAGAAACTAGCACCCGCAAGCCATCTATGCAACAAGTTGCGGTTGAGGGAACCGGTCTCTCGTAAGCGTACGAGTAATGTTGGTTCGGGCCGCTTCATCTCACAATACTGCTGAACCAAAAAACGACCAAGGGAGGAAGCAATCTAAGCATCAACGCCCACAAACTCTTTGTGTTCTACTCGAGATATCATCTACACATAGACCTAGCTCATGATGCCACTGTTGGGGAACATTGCATGGGAAACAAAAAAATTCCTACGTTCACGCAAGACCTATCCATGGTGATGAGCATCTACAAGAGGGAGAGTGGATCTACGTACCCTTGTAGATCGCTAAGCGGGAAGCGTCAAGAAACGTGGTTGGTGTAGTCGAACGTCTTCGCGATTCAAATCGCCGAGCGTCTCGTGATCCAATCATGATCCGTCCCGCGATCCAATCACAACCCGTCCCGCGAACTTGATCACGATCCGTCCTGCGAACTCGATCACGGTCCTTCCGATCTAGTGCCGAACAGACGACACCTCCTCGTTCAGCACACGTACGGCTTGATGATGATCTCCGTTGTCTTGATTCAGCAAGAGGGAGCGGAGAGGAAGAAGAGTTCTCCGACAGTGTGACGGCGCTCTGGCGATGGTGGTGGAGCTATTCCGGCAGGGCTTCGCCTAAGCACTGTAGAAATCCGATCTAGAGGAGAACTATGCACTGGAGGAACGGGTAGCACATGGCTAAAAATTCTGTGCAAAAACCCTAAAACCTCTAGTATGTATAAGAGGGAGGGAGGAGAGGACTTGGCACAAGGTCCAAGCCTCCTTGGTTCGGCCGAAGTGGGGAGGAGAGGAGCAATCCTCCTCCAATCCTAGTAGGACTAGGATTCCTCCTTTTTGGCCTTTTTCCACCTTTTCCCTTTGGGCTTTTCTTCCCTAGCCGCAGGGGCCTTGTGTGGGAATTGCACCACCCCCAAAAAGGCTGGTATTTATTCTCCCACAGCCCATGAAGCCTCTTGGGTCGAAATACCCCTCCTAATGGTCTCCCGGTACACTACCGGCACTCCCGGTACACTACCGATTCGCCCGAAACTTTTCCGACGACCAAAACAGGACTTCCTATATATGAATCTTTACCTCCGGACCATTCCAGATCTCCTCGTGACGTACGGGATCTCATCCGGGACTTCGAATAACCTTCGGTCACCACCATACATAACTCTATACTACCCAAATGTCACCAAACCTTAAGTTTGCAGACCCTACGGGTTCGAGAACTATGTAGACATGACCGAGACACCTCTATGGTCAACAACCAATAGCGGGACCTGGATGCCCATATTGGCTCCTACATATTCTACAAAGATCTTTATCGGTCGAACCTCTATGTCAAGGATTCAGTTAATCCCATATGATGTTCCCTTTGTTCTTTGGTATGTTACTTGCCCGTCGATCGTCGGTATCTCCATACCTAGTTGAACCTCGTTACCGGCAAGTCTCTTTACTCGTTTCGTAATACAAAATCCCGTGACTAACACTTAGTCACATTGCTTGCAAGGCTTATTGTGATGTTGTATTACCGAGTGGGCCCTGAGATACCTCTCTGTCACACGGAGTAACAAATCCCAGTCTTGATCCATGCCAACTCAACAGACACGCTCGGGGATACCTGTAGAGCACGTTTATAGTCACCTAGTTACGTTGCGATGTTTGATACACACAAGGCACTCCCCCGATGTCCGTGAGTTGCATGATCTCATGGTCATAGGAACATATACTTGACATGTAGAAAACAGTAGCAATAAACTGACACAATCATTTGCTACGTTTGTAGTTTGGGTCTTGTCCATCACATCATTCTACTAATGATGTGATCCCGTTATCAAATGACATCACATGTCAATGGCTAGGAAACCTTGACCATCTTTGATCAACAAGCTAGTTCACTAGAGGCATACTAGGGACATAGTGTTGTCTATTTACCCACACATGTGATGTGTTTCCAATCAATACAATTATAGCATGAATAATAAACGATTATCATGAACAAGGAAATATAATAATAAACACTTTATTTATTGCCTCTAGGGCATATTTCCAACAGACTCTCCAAGGACCCTTGGTCGTCACCTTTGTCTCCTCGCGCTCTTCCGCCGCTTGGTTTGCCGTCGCCAATGAAATCTGCTCCCTCGTCGCCGCCGTAGAGGATCCACACCAAGCTAGGGTACAAATTCAATCTCTAGTGCGCTCCCCATCCGATTCTTGCACATTAGATTATTGTTTATCATCATTGCACCCTTTCTACATGTTTCCATCTACTTAAAACTCCCAAATCTCGTGTTAGATGGATTTTCTAGGGTTCTGTCGTCCGCCCGATACATCTCGGTGGAACCAAAATGAAAATATCGGTCTCTCCGATATGCTTTTCTGTGAGGTTGAGAACTAACTCGGTGGAACCGAGTTGCACTTTTCATTCCGACCGAAAAGGCTACCAAGTTCCTGTTAAAGAGTTAGTCTGTCTCAGCCCCACCAAAAAATTCTTTTCGGCTGCAGTGATATCTATTTGACAGATTGCAAAACTTTTGAAAATTCATTGCTCAAATTTCAAAAACCAGCCTCATTTTGTGATGACTCATCTTCTTCTGCTCTCCTATACTCTATTCACAGGGTCAGTATGTCAGGCTCAGAAGACAATCAGAATTTGCCAGAGCAGGGATTTGATATGAGTTCTGGAACAAGCTCAGAAGCCAGTTCTTTCTCAGATCTAGGCACCCCCATCTCCCATGGGTTGCCCAAGGCTGCCACGAGAACTAGGAAGAAGCTAACTCAGATGAAGAAGATGCAAATTTCATTCCTGAGGAGACTCTTGCTAAGGAGCAAGAAAAAGCTGCCAAGAAGTCAGCAACTGAAGCTACTTCATCTCGTAAAGTTGTCAGCAAAGTCTATGCACCAGCTTCAACTATCAAGGAACATGAGAGTGCGAGAGCCACTGTGTCAATTGAGGTCCCCAAGAAAGCTATGCCTAAGAAGGCAGGGGAGAAAAAATCCAGGAAGAGGATTGTGCATGTTATGGGCAGGCTACCTCTATGTTTGAGGATCCAGAGGAGGTTGTTGGTGCTGCTGCCGAGGAGGAGGAAGAGCATGCTGAGATAGTACCTCCCAAGAAGAAAGCCAAGAAGCTCATGGCT
Organism: Hordeum marinum; assembly: GCA_022496015.1. Lineage (NCBI taxonomy): Eukaryota > Viridiplantae > Streptophyta > Magnoliopsida > Poales > Poaceae > Hordeum > Hordeum marinum. The sequence goes on along the minus strand of CM039678.1, from coordinate 370,349,022 downwards.
TATGCTATGCCAAAGACTGGCACCTCCAAGAGCACCAAGCTTGCATCTAAGAAGTCTGGTGTACAAAAGTCCAAGGGGACCACCAGAGACATTCCTGCTTTAGAGAAGAACAAAGGGACTGCCTATAGAGTGGAAGATGATGATGACCTAACCACTTTGATGAAGCTCAGACCACATCTTCCAGTGCACGATGCTAGCCACTTGGTTGCTGAGGACATGAAGAAGCGGAAAGACTTAGACTTGAGAGCCTAGAGAGCCATAGATCCCTATGCTCACAGGAGGAAGACCGTTGTTGACTACATGTTCTATACCAGAGAGCAACATAATTTCTATGAGACCGTAAAACTTGACAAGAGCCTTGGTCTGGATAAGTTCATTGGTAGAGAACTTATAGCGTGGAATGACGAGATGATCACGCAATTCTACTCCACCCCTCACTTCTATGGAGATGGTAGGATTGTATGGATGACTGAAGGTGCTAGATACGAATCCACTGTTGAGGATTGGGCTGCTCTACTGGAAGTTCCAGAAGCTCGGGAAGGAGATTTGGATTTATACTCTAAACCCAACGCTAGTCACAATGCCATGAAAGACATGTATACTCGTATCCCCGCAGACAAGGTGAAATCACACAAGCTAGGATCTATCTACTATCTGCAAGCAGGACTCCAGACTATTAACACTATACTCGGGCATACCTTGATGCCCAAGTCTAGAGATGACAAGATGATCTGAGGCTATTCCATTAATATGTTGATCCACCTTGACAGGAACACCATGATTAGAGTCATGGATCTGATTATTGAGATAATCAAGAGGGTTGCTGCTCACTAGAATCGCTCATGTTGCTATGCACCCTACATCCTGTTGCTTATCAACTCATAGTTGGAGAAGCACATTTTTGCTCTTGATTGCACACACCTGCCCCTACAGCCAGAGTTCGACGATAACATTGTGGTGATGAACCCAGATCATCCCACATCTGCTACAGCACAAGCAGAGGCAGAAGCTGTTCGAGCCGCTAGTGCTCAAGCCCCCAGATCCAGGAACGAGCAAATGGATCTTCTGATCACAGCCGTCCAATGCATGCAGAAGGATATCAAAGGGATTCTGGAGAACCAGAACAGCCTTGTGAGGATATTTGAGACAAGGATCAAGGTGCTTGGTGACAAGGTGGACAAATTGTCCAACATAGTTATAGAGCTCCTGAAGGAAGTTGACTCCATGCACATTCCTCGGGTCTCTTCTACCTCTTCTTCTTCTGATGATGATGTTAACGAGGAAGGATCACCTCTCAGGCTGGGCACCCAGTTCTATACTCAGGCTAGATCAACTACAGTGCCTGCTCCAGAGCCGAGGGCCTCTTCATCAGCTCGTGCTACTGTCAGCACAGCTCCTGCTCCATCAGCTCCTGTTCCACGTGTCCACTCCGTCTCCTTCGACGACATCTATAGAGATCTTCGCCGACACCTTGCTCTCGACTCCTTCATCGACAACCGGAGGAGATCAGCCCAAGAACGCTTAGATAGATACCTTTGAACTTTTTGGTAACTTGTTGCCAAAGGGGGAGAAGTGTATATAGATCATTAGGCTTCAAGAGAGAGAGAGAGAGCATTTGGTGTTTGTTGCTTTTTCGAAAACAATTGCTTTTGGTTGCCATGATACTCTTGTATCTTGCTTGTGATACACGTTCGATGATGTTTGATCGTGCGCTTTAATGTGTGATGCTACTATTTCCTATCATCTTAAATGCTTATGTGATGATCATTCATCTTTTGTTGATTGTGTTGTGCTATGATATTCATTCCAATTACTCTCGCACACCACCAAGTGGTATGTGACATGTGAGAAGTGACCCATGTACCTAATTGATTATGCATTTGCATTCAAATGCAAATTTAAAATAATGCACAAATTTAGGGGGAGCTCTTGCTTATCACATACTTCGCAAAGCGACGACTATATTCATTAATTATATCTTTGTCGAAGCTCTGATCTATATGTTGTCATCAATTACCAAAAGGGGGAGACTGAAAGCACATTTCCTCCCTTGGTGGTTTTGGTAATTAATAACAACATATAAGTCATTGAACTAATATCTTCACCAAGTATATTTCAGTTAAAGTTCAATGATGGGAATGGCTAAAGGATTGTGGAATTACCCCAAGATTCAAGGAAATAGGTTGGCCAAGCTTCAAGAGAAAGGACTCTACATATTACATTTATGAGAAATCACTTTGAGTCTATAGGACAGTCAATACTATTAAAAGGGGGTAAAGTTTTGATGGTGAACGATATGCTCAAACATGCACAAGTGACAGTCACCAAAACATCCACATACTCTCCCACCAAAGTCTGTCCTAAGCCAAACATGATAAATCGGTGCAACCAACTCTCCTATCCCGGTGCCACCGAGTTCCAAACCCTAGACAGACTCAGCCAAACCCTAACACTTTGGTGCAACCGACACTGCATTCGGTGCCACCGAGTTGGGTTGCCAACTTCCTGTTACGCAAATTCTCATTTTTGGTCTGACTGAGAAAGGTGAATTTGCGTCACCGAGTTTGGTAAATCTGACCATTGGTCACCTTGTCGGTGCAACCAAGAGTTATATATCGGTCCATCCGAGATTCAAAAGTTGCCACCTTTTTGTCACTTTGGTACCATCATGTTTTACACTTTGGTGTCACCGAGTCTGACTTATTGTGTGTAACGGTTGGATTTTTGGGGATGCCTATATATACCCCTTCACCACCACCCACTCGAAAGAGAAGCACTCAGAACTATTCCATACCTATCCTACTCAGTTTTCTGAGAGAGAACCACCTACCCTTGTGTTGAGGTCAAGATCTTCCACTCCAACCATATGGATCTTGATTTCTAGCCTCCCCAAGTTGCTTTCCACCAGTCCATCTCTTCTACCAAGCCAAATCTGTGAGAGAGATATTGTGTGTTGAGGAGTCTATCATCTTGAAGCACAAGAGCAAGGAGTTCATCGTCACTACCGAGCGGGTTACCTTTGGGAGGGTGGTGCCTCCTATATTGGTTAGGTGTCGCTTGGGATCCTCCTACTTCGTGTTGTGGAGTGAACCAAGAAGTTTGTAAGGGCAAGGAGATCGCCTACTTTGTGAAGATCTACCCATAGTGAGGCTAGTCCTTCGTGGACGGAAGCCGCATTGAATAGTCAAGGTTGTTTCTTCGTGGAACCCTCCATGAGTAGAACCCTCCGTGGACTCTCGCGACCATTACCCTCCGTGGATTGAAGACTCCATGAACGTGGACATACGATAGAACCACCTATTGGAACCATGGGAAAAATCATCGTGTCATCACTTGTGTTTGCATTCCTAACCCTCTCTTTACTTATACGTGCAATGTCTTTATTTTCCGCTGCAATACTCTTAGACATCCACGTGTAGGGTGTTACTTGATATGCTATGAATGCTAAAACTTGCCAAGAATTAAAATTGGGAAAAAGGCAAAACTTTTATTTTGTCAAGTGGACTAATCACCCCCCTCTAGACCTACTTTCGATCCTACAGCTACGAAGTGGGTGGTGGGTGGCTGACAAAATTCTTCATGATCCGGCCTCAGCCCATACTAAGCATGTATCGAGCCTCGGTCGTTGGTGATCACCAACGACTGGATCCGGTCTAGCATCTTTTTTATTGCTGAGAGGTTGTCCGAGTCCGTCTCTTGGAGGTTTTCTAGAGTATTATCCAAAGTGTCCTCGAGAGACAGGTTTCTAGCGAGAGCCAGGTCAAGGTGTTCGGGATCTATGGCCAGATCCAAACACAGGTGCGACTCCCCAATGAAGGGAAAGTCGGGCAAAGGCCTCAAAGTTAAGGCTTTGGAGTTGCTTGACTGATCGGGTGAGACCAAGAGCCCGCCGGAGGTCATATCGGTGGAGTATTCTAGGTTCACGGGCCTGGTTCCCCGAGCGATGAATTTTTTTCCGATTTGGCCTAGATGGACGGTCGGGTCGACTTGCATCGTGATGTTGCCGAAGGTGAAAACCTGCCCAAAGACGAAGACATCCCCGCAGAAGAGCTGATCGTTGATGACCAAGCGAGCCATCGACCTTTCTGTTGATCTTCACCACGGAACTCTCAATGAAAGCACCAATGTCGGTGTCAAAACCGGCATGTCTCAGGTAGAGGGTCCAGAGCTGTGAGCCATAGATCGATGGGTAACAGGGACGAAGGGGACAATATTTACCCAGGTTCGGGCTCTTGTGAGGAGGTAAAACCCTACGTCCTGCTTGATTGTATTGATGTGTATGGAGATTACAAAGTTGATCTACCTCGAGATCTTCTAAGCTAAACCCTAGATGAGTTTTTTGTCTCCACTACGAATGGGGATTCTCCTGTTTATATAGACACTGGGGGGTCCCTAGGGTTACACACAGCCGACCTTTTACAATGGATAGATAAGCAGATCCCATCTTCGCAACATGGAGGCCACGCCATTCTTCAGAGTTTTCCTTCTTGGATACAAGACCATTCGTAGTTCGGTCTTTAGCAGATCAGCCCAACAGGTCGGCTCATGAGGAATGAGTCGACGACCCGAGGATACCTTAGTCCCGGACTCCCTCAGCCACTCTTTCAGATTATGTCACAACTAAATAAACGTGCCATGCTCGGTACTTGCTACAATTTTGATTTTGTAAGGCCACTCTTTCGGAATTATTTCTATCTTTCGGAGATTTTTTTAATGTTATTCGAATGGATTTACATATGAGTATGTGATAAACGTCGGTCGTCTGATGCCTCTTACATAAGAAGAAAATAACGGCCGCTCGCTTGTATGCTGAAAAAGAAAATCTAAGTTACAAGTTGCCCTACCGTCGCTCCTGCGCTCAATACGGCTGGTAAACGGGCCCAGAAGCGAGGTACAACGGGGATGCGCATGAAGTAGTTATAGAGGAGATTACGAGCTTACGCCGATGCGACTATTTAAGCCGGTCGGTGCGCCCTTCGCTTGGTGAGGTGGGACTAAATGATCGCCGACACTGTACGCGGGCGCCGCAGCGCTTAAGGGCTCAGTTTTCTCCACCGTTGGCTGCAGGCCCAGTTTGACCCAATAGTATAGGATGACACTTGCCCATCTCCCCACCCACATATCCTCCCCCCACGCGTGGTGCAACACCTCACATATTTAGTCCCACCTTGAAAGTTGGGGGGCACGCGGATCGGCTTAAATTGTCGGGCGTGCAGATGGTGTTGAACACCTCTGTTAGTACAATCTCCCAGCCCCGTTAGACCAAGTTGATGGGCCATTTGTGGGCCGAGTTGATGTCCTAAGTCTCTCGGAGCTGTCGGTCGGGCATTTTTTTCTACAAGGCGGATCAGGCACAAAATGAACAATACTTAAAAATTGTGAACTCTTTCAGATAGCAGTACAAGAAAAACATAACAATTCATTCAATATATATGATATACGTTCACATAAAAAATCCAACACACAAAAAACATTTATTAAGTTTTCTCGCGCACACACCTATAAATAATAAACAATAACATAGGTTATTCCGACAGGACTCGTGTGACCAGTTTTCTTCTTCCCACACTCGAAGCTGCTTCTCTACGCCCGATACCTAAACGAAATATATGGAACTATGTGAGAAAATATAGTCGGTAAAATCAAATTAGCAACATGACGAAAATAAGGATGTAAAACTTACTTGTCGTTCAGACTACATGCTGCCTTGTTATGACCTGGCAAATGATATATACTGCACAAGGAACCACTTTTCTTTTATCTAAAATCTTTTGGTCTACCATTTTTCGTAACGTTCCCCCCTTTGACCTCCCTTTCTAAGGTGCACCCTTCGTCAAAACTTTCTCAGGATCAGCGATACCAGGTGCACCTTCTTGCGCCTGACTTGCCTTCTTCTTCCTATAAGTTCCTCCTCTAAAATCTTTTTCTTCGCTATTATGTTGTCCAGACACTTCACCAACTTGTCGGACAAGAAGGGATCATTTGCTGCAACATGAACAGCTTATGCGGTTTTTATGGTGATTCTACTATACCATTCTCTCTCCACTTGCCCTGACCAACCCCATCCAAACATATCACTTTTGCGCTACAAACGCAACCCATCACTCGCATTTTTGGACAATTGATGAGGGGCACAACTCTTTGGTATTTCAGTTAAGTTCAGGTGATGCATCACAAATAAAATGTGTTTCCATGGCATCCCTTTTCGAACCATTCTAAGACAAGTACATGATATAGTTTCTTCAGAGTTACCTAGTTGATAAACAACACTGTACCTGAACTTGTGGTTATCCTTCCATGTCATGAGGAACGTCTGACGCTCAATTCCCATGAGCGTCTCAAATATCTCCAACTGTCCCATCTTCTGCGAATCATCTTGTAGGATATAGAAATTAGCATTTGTGAATACAATGGAGGCATGCTCCTCAATGGCCTTATATTCAGTATTCGACTATGGTACTTACTAGTTAGCATCATAGTCATCATATGCCTCATTCTCACGGAGGCGAACTATACAGTTCTCATAATGCACTGCCAAATCAACTATTGTCATACCGTACTACAGGTGAAGGTGAAGGTAGGAGTTGAGGCTTTCACTCCTCTGGTTACATCGCATACCAAGAGAAAACCCATCGGAAAGATATGAAGCTTATCAAATTTTTCTCTGCCTATACATCTTGTTAAGCCACTCTTCATTTTTATCCGTCTTCCAATTATCGATGAATGCGGTCCATTTCTGCTCAAAGTTGGCTTGAGAGGTGGCATAGTACAAGAGCGATCTGAACTTATCCAATGACTTATAATGTAGGTGCTTTTGCATATTTTTCTCAATATGCCAGGAAAAAAGACGATGGAACACATCCGAAAGGTTAGTCCGAATCGCTCGGATCATTGCAGCGTCACCGTCTATGATTATTGACTTTGGCTTAGCCTGACATTTCTCCCTCATAAATGTCTTCAATAGCCACACGTACGTCCCTTCGGTCTCGTCAGAAACAATGGCACAACCAAACACTGCGGTGTAATGGTGGTTATTAATACGGACATAGGCGATGAAAGGCATACCATATTTGTTCATCTTATATGTGCTGTCAAACACGACTACGTCTCCATAGTCTTGATAGTCCCTCCGTGACCGTGAATCGCACTAGAACATACTCTTCAGTCGCCCTTCCTTATCAAGCGCATATTCAAAAAAATTCATGGTCCTTCACCTTTTTGCGCCTCATAATGCCAACTGCCGTCTCAACACCACCCTTTGCAATGAGCTTCATTTTCTCTATGAAACACAGATTGTAAATGTTATGATCGATAAGCCCGCATTTATCATACGTACCGTATCTGCTGATCAAGTTGTCCATTATTATATGCTTTCTTATCCCAGCTGCTTCTAGCGCTAATATCTCTATCCTCGTGTCGTGTACAATCCATCTGTGTGACCAAAAAAATAAAGCTCGTCAGGGCGAGCCATTGCGTGGTTGTGATCATCCGCAAATGATGCGATGAACCAAATGCCACGATCTCCGTCCAGCTTCACCTCCATCTGTGCACTGCAATCATAACGAGTCTCAGGTCTAAGCCCATGCTTGCGGCTTTCCATGATTATGAATTTGCTCTGCCTTCTCCCTACCCTAGAGCCAAGAAACGACTGATACCCTATAATTCCTGAAGCACCTTTCACCCGTTTCAGCTTCTGTTTCCTGACGCTAAACCCACGCTCTTTGGCATGATTGTTGTAGAATATATATGCATCTCCTTGCGATCGAAATGGCATAGCCATGATCTTCCAATGTGTCTCCAACATCTGTTGTTGCCTTTGAGCCTCCTCAATGTCCATCCCTGTCTCGTCGTGATCACCGCTAGTACCATCTGACTCCTCCTACAGAATTATATATGAAACTATGTCAACTACTATCATTTATCTCATACTATTGTGCGATGTACAACATTTATGAATGAACCTGGCTCAAGTTATCTGCGAATGATTCCTGGAAACTATTTTGCACAATGGCAACATCCATATCTTCCTGCAAATTAATAAACAAAGGCAAATAGTTAGCCTTGCCATACATTGCAAGTTCAAAAATGAAATCAAAATACACGCTACTTACATTCACTATTCGCGCCATGTTCATTATTATCAATATCCTTTGGAGGTAAGATATCATATGACGAGCACGAATCATTATCGCTGATGTCATCATCTTCGTTAATGCTATCATTTTCAGTGTGAGTCACGTTATCATCATCATTCTCATCCCTCGTGAATGTCGTTTCTTTGTTCATGTCAACACCTAACTCGTAGAACTGCGCAAGATTGATATTTTTTCTTGTGTTAAAATTCATGCGGTGGATCATGCCAAAAAATAAATTGAAACACTAATACAATTCCAAATAATTTTTTTACAATAACTATATGAACTAAATCACTATCATCCATCATGCTAGGTTCAGATGCCAAAAATTGGGTCGAAGTGTACACGTCGCCGGTCTAGGACGACGGGGCCTTCGAGGAGGGGAATATAACTTGATTCTAGCTGACAACAACGTGGAATACGAGGAATCGACGGGAATTTTTGCTAGATCAGCGGTGGGGGACAACAGCGGTCGGTCGTAGCGGAGGCAGCATCAGACGTAGGGTCGTTCACGTCTACGGCGTCCGACGAGGAAGGTGCGATGCGACACCGGATAGGGTTGGAATGGTGTTTGAACAAGGCGACAACGTTGTTCCACACCTCCGGCCGCCGGGGCGATCGACCAATTAAAAAAATGGACCAGGAGGAGTGTGATCGCCGGGCGAGCGCGAATATCGTGCAACTTCCTTTTTTCCCTTACGCGGGTGGGCGCGAGGATCGTGCAACTCCATACGCGGGCGGCAGGCGGCCGATCATGTGTGTTTTTTCATGCGTGCGGGTATACGTACAACGGCCTGTAGTGTACAATTTTGGGTGGGTATAGTTTCTTCCATATGACTATTTTCCCTTCTTTGTTTTGTTGGGGGGGGGGTCTACCGAAGTGATTACTAAAGTATCTTGATCATGTGAACACACACAAAAAGTGTTGGTTTGTCTCCCAACACGTGCTTTTCTTTAATGTCTTTTAGCTAGGCATGATGATTTCAATGATGCTCACATAGGAATAGTATTCGAAACATGCAGAGCATCATGGATCACATGACAAGCACATTTAAGTCTAACCCACTTCCTATGCATAGGGATTTTCCAAGAAAAACAATTCATTGTGGCAAGAATCAACTTGCATAGGAAGGAAAAACAAGCATAACTTCAAAACTTTGAACACATAGGGAGGAAACTTGATATTATTGCAATTCCTACAAGAATATGTTCCTCCCTCATAATAATTTTCAGTAGTATGATGAAGGAATTCAACAATATAACTATCACATAAAGCATTCTTTTCATGATTCGCAAGCATAGAAAATTTATCACTCTCCATAGAAGAAAATTTCTTCTCATTCATAATGTTGGGAGAAAATTCAATAAAATAACTATGATGAGACACTTGATAAACATTATCAAACTCAACATCTAAATTATGATGACAAGTTTCATGTTTATTATTACTCATTATAGCATACATGTCATCACCATAATCATCATAGATACCAACCTTGTTCTCATAGTCATTTAAAATCTCTTCCAAAATAGTGGAATCATTACAAGATAAAGGCATGACCTCTCCTAATCCACTTTTATCATTATGGAAATACTCAACAACCTCCAATGTAGTGGGATCACTAGTACCTAGAGTTGACACTCTTCCAAACCCACTTTTATCAATATAATCATCATAAATAGGAGGAATGCTTTCATCATAATAAATTTTCTCAACAAAACTTGCACTAAAAATATCATCTTCATCAAACATAGCACCCCCAAGCTTGTGGATTTGCATATCATTAGCATCATGGATATTCAGAGAGTTCATACTAGCAACATTGCAATCATGCTCATCATTCAAGGAATTATCATTAAATATTTTCATAAATTCTTCCTCTAAAAATTGAGCACAATTTTCCGAACTAACATTTTCACGAAAGACTTTATAAAGGTGAAGCAATTGATGCAACCTAAACTGCATTTTTTGTAATTTTATTTCGTAAAACCAAACTAGTGAAAAACAAGAAACTATAAGATTCAATTGCAAGATCTAAAGATATACCTTCAAGCACTCATGTCCCCAGCAACAGCGCCAAAAAATAGCTTTATGTCTACTATGAAACTTTATTCTTGTAGACTATGTTGGGTCTCCAAGCCCAGAGTTTTGTAGGACAATATCAATTTTTCGTCCAGTGGATGACCTAAGGTTTGTCAATCCGTACGAGGTGTAGGATGAAGAGGGTCTCTCTCAAACAATCCTGCAATCAAATACAAGAAATCTCTTGTGTCCCCAACACACCCAATACAATGGTACATTGTATAGGTGCACTAGTTCGGCGAAGAGATGTTGATACAAGTGCAATATGGATGGTAGATATAGGTTTTTGTAATATGAAAATATAAAAGCAGCAAGCTAGTGAGTGGAAAACAACGAGCAAAACATTGTATAAATGCTTGGAAATAAGGCATAGGGTTCGTACTTTCACTAGTGCAATCTCTCAACAAATCTAACATAGTTGAATAATATGATCATCCCTCAATGTGCAGCAAAGAATCACTCCAAAGTTCCTATCTAGCTGAGAACATAAGTTGAAATTTTTGTAGGTAGTAGAATCACCTCAAAGTTACCCTTTCCGGTCGATCTATTGTGCTATTCCTATAGGTGTCACAAATAACCCTAGAGTTCATACTAAAATAACACCAATGATACATATCAATCAACCCTAAGGTCACCTAGATACTCAAATGTCACCAAAAGTATCAGTGGGTTAATTATTCGACATGCATCAAACAATTTCAGATTCATCATATTCGATCCAACACAAAGAACTTCAAAGAGTACCACCAAGCTTTCTATCGGAGAAGGTAGGATGAAAACATGAAATCAACCCCTATGCATAGATCCCCAAGGTCATAGGAATCCACAAGTTGATGCCATAACATGTATCAAATGAATCAATAGAATACCCCAATGTCACCACGGGTATCTGCATGCAAGAGATACATCACGTGTTCTCAAACCAAATATTCAATCTCACATAACAAAACCTCAAAGGTAGCGATTGAATTCATCACAACAAGATAGAGAGGGAAGAACACCATATGATCCAACTATATTAACAAAGCCCGTGATACATGAAGATCATGCCATATCAAGAACACAAGAGAGAGAGAGAGAGAGGGGGGAGAGAGATTTAACACATAGCTACTCATACATACCCTTGGCCCTGAGGGTGAACTACTCCCTCCTCATCATGGGCTCTCCCTGAATGATGAAGATGGCCACCAGAGATGATTTACCCCCTTCGATAAGGTACTGGAAATGCTCCAGATGATTTTTTTCATCGATACAGGGAGTTGCATGGTGGAGCGGAAGTTATCTGTTTATTTCTGAGGGTTTATGTATATATAGGATTTTTTGGCATTGGAATCACGCTAAAAGGAGCCACGTGGGCCCCAGAAGCCATCAGGGTACGCCCAGGGGCTGTGGGCACGCCCTATTGGCTTGTGGCCCATAGGTGGCTCCCCTCTGATGTTTCTTTGCTCCGGTATTTCTTATTTCCTACAGAAAAATTATAAAAAAGTTTCGGACGATTTCGAGAACTTTTGTTTTCTGCACAAAAAACAACACCATGCTAATTCTGCTGAAAATAACATCAGTCGGGTTATTTCTAAATAAATCATATAAAGTGTATCAAAACCATATATAAGTATTGTAAACATAGGCAAATATGGCATGAGTACTTCAAAATTTATCGGTACATTGGAGACGTATCACAATTGTCTTCCATGACGCAGCATCTTAATACATGTTTGATAACTCAGAAAAGGTTGGAACGCATCTGCGAGTGAGGGCTTTCAAGATGCTCTCACCATTGCAGTGGTGGTGAAAGTTGCTAAGATCTCTATGTCACAATAGTCTAGAATCTTGTTCTCGATGAACAGAAAACACATCTAGAACTGTCGCACTGTCTCGTGAGGTTGTTGCTTGACGTATATTAAATCCCACACATCGGGTGGTCGTGAGTTACTCGGGAAGTACTAGATGTGGGGGTGCGTGGGATCAAAAAATTAACCTTGACATGTTGCGAGATTGCCGCTCCGAAGTGCTCCTCCTGAGGTTGAGGTGTCCAGGCCAAACAAGCTAGGTTGACCCTTGAACCCGAGCTCTGGGCTCCTTCTGGCTGGTCAAGTTTGCAATACTCTATTGGCTGGTGTGTATATTTCCGGTTTGTCAGCACGCGGGAGTCCTTAGTCGAGCTAGGAGATAGTGCTTGAGACTCGATTAGCGAGACGAGATCGTCTACCTTCGGCTCCTGAGGGAGGAGGGGCAATCCGATGTGTCTTTGGTTTTCCGTTGATCCGATGACATGAGGGTACGACGTAAAGAATACACCACTTTGGGTTTGATCGCTGATCAATATCTCCATTATCCCAGAATGACCGGACATTGGGACATGTTTGTGCCACCAATGTCCGCGCTCAAACTTGTTGATCTCGAGTAGGGGGCGGGTATAGGTCTAGGAACAATGGTAACATGGAACAAAGGGAGACAATGTTTACCCGGGTTTGGGCCCTCTCGATGAGGTAAAATCCCACGTCTTGCTTTAATTGTATTGATGAAATGGCGTACAAGGTATAAGATGATCTACCTCGAGATCTATCATTGTGTTCTAAACCCTAAGGCTAGTAATTTTGCCATCTAAAGGCTAAACCCCATGGCTGATGTATACACCGGTGATACCTAGGTTACACACATTATTGGTTGCCAATGTGTCGGCTATAGAGCAATCCTTGAAGTGCACTCCAAGTCTTCGAAGGATTCCATCTTGGTTACGCGAGGGTACACGGCTTCGGTAGTCCTTTGTTCTAGTGATAGGCGGGCCATAAGCCTGACCCATGGACCGCGGGTCGTACGAGTTACTACCCCTTAGTACAGGATACCGTTAGGGGGGGTCAAGGAGTGGCCCGCTTCCCCCCTGGATGATGGGGCCAAACGTCATGCCAAGTACCTTCGGCACAACGATGATGGAACGCAAGGGTTGCCGGGAGGGGTAGGTATTCTAGAAGGGTAGAAATCCGTCGAAAGGTGAACTCCCGATGCCATCGAAGGAGGGGCAATGGTGGTCGCCGGCACCGAAGCGGTGGTCAGCATGGAGGGCTATGGCCGTCGGGCCCGAAGTGGCGTTCGACGCTGAGTGAAGGAGGATGCACTCGATACGAAGTAAAAGACATCGCAAGCCGAGGAGCAGTTAAGTCATTATTATTATTTTTACACCCGCACAGAGGGGCAGCGAGAGAGAGAGAGAGTGAGAGGGTACGGGGCTAGTGCAACACAGTGACACATTGGACCCACGACTCCAAGCTCGTCTTACATATAGTGCGGGAGCATCTCCATCTCCAGTGAGAGACATCAGCGGAGATGTTGCGAACAACATCAAGGGGCTGGAGGTTTTGTGTGTGGAAGACCTTGGCTTTCTTACTCTTCCAAATATTCCAAAGGACGGCTATGCAGACTATGGATCGTAGACAAGGTGCCGTAAGGAACCTCCAGAGCTATCCGAGCACAGGGCCACCATCGAGAGGGCTGCCGTGGTGCCCGGGGAGGTCAGAGTCCACACAACACGGGCATGCACGCACTCGAACAGCAGGTGTTCCATGGTTTTCGTCCCCCCCATAGATCACACATGCAGGGTCGCCGATGATGTGCCTCCCGAAGAGCAGGTCTGCACACGGCAGTCAGCGATGTTTACATAGCAACAGAAAGAACTTGCATCGTCCAGGTGTGAAACTGCTCTAGATGGTCGGCACGAAGACATCAATCGTCTACACGCCTCCATGGCGGCTCTGTATGCACCTCTGGCAGTGTAACCGGTCCCAGAGATGCGAAGGTAACGCTCGTCCTAGGTGCCCGCGCGAAGGACCACATAGCGTGGCTCCTCTTTGAGTTAACTACGTTATTTTTGTGGAAAAATAGAAAATCTACAACTGAAAATAATTTTAAGGTGGTACCTAGCAGGTGCAGTTAAAATTATTTTCGTTGCTAGATCTTTTTCTCTGTCTCTTGTAGTCCTTCCGTCTTTTTCAGTGGGTGCCGTTGAGAGGCGCAATGTAGCCTCCATTCACAGAGGGCTTGCCCGTGGGTGCACATGTGGGTCTGCTGATGGGCTAGGGCCTGGGGCACGGCGGAGGACAGGGGCGCGAAGCCATCATCGAGAGCACAAATTGTTTGGTTGATCAAGTCTAGCATTTTGGAAAGAAGAAAGATTCCGAAAAGGGATTACTGAACAACCCAAGACTTTGGTGCTCCTCTTATACACAGAAACGGCTAATTAAGACATACGAGGCATGTATAATGGTTGATAAGATAGTCTTATCTTAAGTCTTGCATGTAATTTAGAAATGAAAAAAATGAGAGTCTACAATGGGTCATCTCTTAGCCTTATCTTCAATAACTAGTTTTTTTGAAAAGGAGGATCGAAGCCCCCGGCCTCTGCATCAATCGATGCATGCAGCCATCTTATTAAAAAGTTCCAAACCAGAGTGCCACGTCCATAGTGCGTCTAGCCTGTATTACAAAGTAGAGTAAATATGGAATAAAAATCGAGCTGCCACACTCGACGCTATGTAACAATAGACTACGATGCCTACATACCTAGCCTATTATTAGCACGCCATCCAAACCGGTTGAAGATAACCCGTGCGACCATCTCCCACCGGTTGCACCCAATAACCATATGCTCCCTGAAGTCCACATGTCTGAGTAATGACCACATACGGATCCAAGTTGTTGCTCTGAAGATAACCTGCAAAAAGTTATTAAAATTCTTTCCATTAAAAATCATATCATTCCTGGTGTTTCATATAGCCCAAAATAAAGCACAAATCCCAATTCTGATATGTTGCGCTATTGTAACGTCTACTCCATTGAGCCAGTTGTAAATAGCGAGTTTATACATGTGGGTGGGTTTATATTAAACGCTATATGAATTGTTCGCCATAATAGCTTTGCCAGAGGACACTCGAGAAAGAGGTGTTGTATAGTCTCATTCTGATCACAAAAACAACAATTAATTCTGCCTTCCCATCTTCGTTTTGCCAAATTGTCTTTGGTTAATACCACTCCTTTGTGTATGAACCACATAAAATTTTTAATTCTAAGAGGAACCTTAATTTTCCAAATGTGAAGAGATCTTGATAGTGGTCTAGTGTTTATCAATTCATTGTAAAAAGACTTTACAGAAAATACACCATTCCCCAGTAAAGCCCAACGAATACTGTCTCGCTGAACCGCAAGTTGCACTTGCATCAATCTCCTGACCAGATGTAACCATGCAGTCCAGCGTGCTCCCACTAAAGCTCGTCTGAATTGCATATTCAGGGGTACCAATTGTAACACAGTGGACACTAACTCTTCTTTACGTTGCGCGATATTATATAACGAAGGGTATTGAGTTGCTAATGGTGAATCCCCAAGCCAAGTGTCTTCTCAAAATCTTGTTGAGGTGCCATTACCCACTACGAACTTCACCCTTCCAAAGAAGGTTGCTTTTATCTTCATTAGCCCCTTTCAGAAAGGTGAGTCAGTTGGTCTAGCTGTCACCTGAGTTAATGTTTTGGAATGCAGATATTTGTTCTCCAAAAATTATACCCACATCCCATCACTCTCCGTGGATAACCTATATAGCCATTTGCTAAGCAGACATTTGTTCTTCACTTCTAAATTTTTGATTCCAAGACCTCCTTGGTCTTTTTGCCTGCATATGATATCCCATCGCGCTAGTCTATATTTCTTTTTAGACTCATCACTTTGCCAGAAGAAACGAGATCTAAAAAAGTCTAATCTTTTGTGTACCCCTACAGGCACTTCAAAGAAAGACAGCAGAAACATCGAAAGGCTTGTTAATACTGAGTTTATTAATATGAGCCTTCCTCCATATGACATTAGCTTACCCTTCCAGCAACCTAGTTTCTTTTCAAATATTTCCTCAACACATTTCCATTTCTTATTCGTTAATCTTCTATGATCAATAGGAATCCCTAGGTAACTAAATGGTAGTGATCCCACCTCACATCCAAATAGCTGCCTGTAAGCGTCTTGCTCATCCTTTGCCTTTCCAAAGCAAAATATTTCGCTTTTGTTAAAATTTATTTTTAGCCCTGACAGTTGTTCAAATAAGCACAAGACTAGTTTTATATTTCTTGCCTTTGCCATATCATGTTCCATGAAAATTATCGTGTCATCCGCATATTGTAGTATGGACACCCTCCCTTCACTAAGTGAGGTACGAGTCGTCCTACATGCCCCTGTTCTTTAGCTCTACCAATGAGTATTGCCAACATGTCTGCTACAATGTTGAACAATATCGGAGACATAGAGTCACCCTGCCTCAATCCCTTGTGTGTTTGGAAGAAGTGACCTGTGTCATCATTAACTGTGATCCCCCCGCTGCCTTTCTTAATGAAAGCGTCCACTTGATCCCGCCATTTATCATTGAACCCTTTCATTCGTAATGCATGTTGTAAGAATGACCATTTAACTTTATCATATGCCTTTTCGAAATCCACCTTAAAGACAACCCCATCGAGTTTCTTCATATGTATGTCGTGCAATGTTTCATGCAAGATAACGACTCCCTCTAAGATGTGTCGTCCAGGCATAAACGCTGTTTGTGTTGGTTGGACTACCGAATGAACTATCCTTAACAGTCTATTCGTGCCCACCTTTGTGAATATTTTGAAACTAACATTGAGCAAGCATATCGGTCTAAATTGCTCAATGCGTATAACCTCCACCTTCTTTGACAACAACGTAATTGTTCCAAAGTTTAGATGGAAAAGCTGTAAATGGCCATTAAATAAGTCATGGAACATAGGTAAAAGGTCGCCCTTAATGATATGCCAGCATTTTCAATAACTAGTTATTTCTAAAAATATGGTGAGAGATATTGTGCTAAGAGATCACCTCTTGTCTTGTCTTAAATAAGAGAAGACAAAGCTTTTTTTTATGAGTTCTTTTTTCTTCACCTCATCATTTATCCTACGTGACACTTTTAAGATAGCACCATTGTACATGCCTATTACAGCACAAATTGTGTCAAGTTATGTCTCTGGGTACTAAGCACATACTTACATCAGGTCTTTTAGTAATCTCTTACACACACCCATATGATCGATAACACAGAATCAAAGGCATCATCCGTACATATATAAATAAGAGAACGATGCGCCTCACGCTGTCAACCGTGATGCCGGTGATAGGGCTTCCCGATGAGATGGAGCCGGTGAGAGAGTTGCCGCTGGACGTCTGCTGCTGGGACGCGAGACGCGCAAGCCAGAGGTTGGATGGCGCAATAGCCGGCGGCGGATCGGAGCGAGCCAGGACACGCACAACGCACTGCATCCCCGGCCGCTCCCCCGGGTTTGGGTGCGTGCACGCCAAGCCCAGCAGCAGGATCCTCTCGGTGTCGCCGCGGTCGAACTGGCCGGCGAGAGTCGGGTCCACGGCCTCGAGGATGCGCCCGCTGCCTGCGCCGTAGAGCGTCCACAGGTTCTCCCAAACATCGACAATGAGGCCGCCGCATACCACCTCCATAATGACGGTGCCGAACGAGTAGACGTCGGACTCCTTCGTCGACTTGTTTGTCATGTATCCCCTGGTGCCCCCTGCGCTGATGGTGTCAACCCCGGATTTGTCGAGGGTTCGAGCCAGACCGAAGTCCCCCAGATGCACCTCCATTGCACAGTCAAGCATTATATTTGATGGTTTGATATCCCGGTGTATGACGGCTGGGTCGTATTCATAGTGCAGGTAGTTGATGGCGGAGGCGAGCCCGACCGCAACATTATAGCGTTGGTCCCAGCTTAGGACACGCCCGTCGTGGCCGAGGATGAATTTGTCGAGGCTACCTTGCGGCATCAGTTCATAAACCAGCAGGAGCTCGTCGCGGTGGTGGCACCAACCTACAAGAGCATGCACTATATCAGGCTACAGTGGACGGTCAGGATTCTGTCGTCTACCATAAACTAGAAAGGGAACGGACGGTCATGATTTCGTCGTCTATCTCCAGACGCAATGAGTGAACAAACAGAGTGATTAAGTTAAACAGAGGAATGGGCTAGAAGAAGAGGGCCGCTTACCAAGTAATTTCACAAGATGGCGGTGGCGGAGCCCATTTATCACACGGAGCTCCGCCAGAAAATCGCTCCTGCCTTTTCTGTTCGCCCCGGAAAATCTTTTCACGGCTACCTCCGTGGTCTGCACCTTGGCACGGAAAACGACCCCGAAACTGCCCTGTCCTAGCTTGGCTGCGTCCTCGAAATTGTTGGACCCATCCTTCAACTCTCTGTAAGTGTACTCCCGGAGAACTCCTGGGATTGTTCTGAAATCAATGGTGTCCTTCAGCTTACTCGTCCTCTTTGTGTATATAACGGAGCCTCCCAAAATGCCTATCGCCAGCAGGACGGCGTTGCAGGGCAGACCAATCTCGGCAGCTAGCTTCAAGGTGGACCTACTAGTCTTCTTCGGGTGGTCGTCCAACAGCTGCACTTTCATGTTCCAGCTCGTTACGTAGTTTCGCTGGTACCGTACTCCTGTCGAAGCTGAGAAGCCAAAGTAGGCTTTCCTGCCAAGGATGATCCTTGAGAGATCAAGGGGAGATTGCAGCACGGTGGCAGCAGGGTTTCTCTCTAAATCATTGCTCAAGGAAACAGAAACCTTCCTTGAGCTGCCATCGTAATCAATGGTGACGGTGTGACGTCCCATCACTCAGGTCGATGCCCATGGGAGTGAGGGACGTGGCGCACACAGACTGCACGCTGTTGACATCCAACCCGACGTGGTTGTCGTCAATGTCGTGCTCCTGCTGCACCGTGTCGAATTCGACCGCCGCGAAGCCGTTGCTGGAGTTTCCGTCGGTGGAGCCGTTCGACAGCCCGATGAATCCGCCATAGCTACCGGGTGGAGGGCCGTCGTCGCTGGACGCGATGAGGAAGGCCAAGCCTTCCCCTCCCTTGATGCTGGCGTTGATGCGCCGAAGGGAGATCGCGAACGTCGTGGAGAACGAGGCGATCTCCTTCCGGCCGTCAGGGGTGGACTTCGACACGAGGAATGGGGAGGCATAAAAGATGGCTCCCGTCTGGTTTATAAGAAATCTTTCGTCCATGGCGAGGGGGGTGATCTGCAGCGCTCCCTGGCTTGCGGTGGAGTTCCCGTTGAAGGTGAGGTTTTTGGTCAAGTCTCGGATGCTTTGATCAAACTGATTGAACGAGGTGGTGAACCGGATTGAGTTCGTGACCACTGCGCAGGCAGGCGGGATGAGGAGGGGGGGGGGGGGGGGGGGGGGGGAGGAGGAGGAGAAGGTGAGTGCGCAGGGCGGGGCGATGAACACATGATGGGGCAAGTCAGATGGAACGAGAGCGTACTAGCTCTGACGGAAAAGCCTCTCACCCCCCAAGCTCTTATAAGAGCCAGTACTGGTACTGTGGACTGTACACAACACATATTTCTGTTCATTGGTTGATTGCAGTGAGACTCTTTGACTTGTTTAACGTGTTCACGTGGATGCGCGGGCGGCACCGATGTTACACGCATGCTTTGTAAGAAATTAATCACTTCACTTGCCGTTTTTGGGTGTGGGGAGGCACCGATTTTCGTCTCAGTCATCTTGAGGCCAAAAAGTTTGGTTTAGCTATAGTGTTCGTTATTACCTCTCTGGAAGTCTTTCCCTTCTCTAAATTCTGAGTGATTCTTTGGTCTACGTACGGTTTATGGCTAACATGAGTGGTTGTTGAGTGTTCACGAGCGACAGGCTGGTATTAAGCGACTTCCGCTTCACCATTGCAAGTGTTCCATTATGAACAAGACGACACTCGTGGACGGTGGCAAATAAGGCTGGAGATAGTTAAGTAAGAGAGGTAATGGAGCGCCGTGAACGCAAATAATATATGTGCGCCGAGCAAGATCACAGCTTCTTTTCAAACAACTACACATGTGCTTACACAATAGGCACCAACTGTCATCCAAAATGTACACTTCTCTCACAGTTTGCACAGACGATGAAATAATTTAACAAAGATGACGCCGAAAAACTGAAGCATCGGTTTCACCCATAACAAATGAATCTTTCACACATACAGTCGAGCCCTAGATATTTGACATCCCAGTTTACAGTAATTTTTTTTTTTTGAAACGGATGCAAAATCTTTGCTTCATCTCATTAAAAACGGAAGGAGAGGAACATTGTCTTCACGGTTACAAGACCATCCGGACAAGGGGATCACTCTCTCGGGATAATATTACCTTGGAACTTAGCCCCGGCAATTACCCACGTCTTTGCCGCGTCTTTAATCGATGCCGCCACCCTCGAGGGTAGGGTAGCCTTGTTGCGGAAGACCCGAGCGTTCCTTTCATTCCAAACCTCCCAACATATGAGTGTCTACAAGGAATTGAACTCTTTCCTGGAGTAGCCTGGTTGGTGCTCGCTTGAAATCCACCATTGGTTCACCCCCTCCAAGTCGGCTCAAGAGGGAGTCATACATTACCATCCCAGCCAGCCGAAGATAAAGTTCAAAACTATGACTTTGAAGCGACATTTGAAAATAATATGGGCCAGCGACTCCGGCACCCGCTTGCAAAGTTGGCAAAGGCCACAGTTTGGCCAGACCCTACACTGAAGCATGTCGGCCGTCCAAATATGTCTTGTAGTATGAGCCAGGAGAGGAATTTAATATTTGGAGGCGTCCAAATCTTACAGACCATCTGTGGCATCGCAGACATGTTCAATCCTACGAACTGCATCTTGCACGCAGTGGCTGCCGAGTAACATCCATCCGCCGTGAACTTCCAATGGATGTTGTCAGTAGTGCCCGGGACGAGGTTAACTTCGTGGGTTTTGGACCAAAGGTGGTAACATTGCTGAATGAGGATAATCGAGAGTCTACCTTGTAAGCTAATATGTCGGACCCAAGCATTATTAGCCACCACCTTAGCGATGCCACAATTGGTACGCTTGGAAAGGGCAAAGATGTCGAAGCAATGTCTTTGGATTTGAGTCCATTCAACCAATGGGGGTGCCCGAAACTCACCTGCATTCCATCTCCACCGGTGATTGTCGTTGCCGCATAAAAATATCCTTTTCCTTATCGTTGCAAGGAGTTTCGAGGACAACCCAAGACCGTTGCGGGTCAACCCAAGCAAACCAAAGCCAACGAATCCTGAGCGCATGGGAGAATTTGTCGAGGTCGAGGATCCCAAGGCCTCCCAATTTGGTTGGGTGAAAAACCACCTTCCAGTTAACTTTGCACTAGCCACTTGATATCTGATTGGTCCACGCCCAAACGAATGCCCGTTGAATCATGCTGATACTTTGGTACCCGAAGGCACCTCTAGCGTTGTGATGTGGAACATCACCATAGAAGTCAAAACATATTTGGTAAGGGTAGTCTGGCCCACCATGTTAGTCTTATTTCCTTGCTTGGGCGGGAGCTTGGCCGCCACCTTATGCACCAGGAACCGACAATCAGAATTCTTCAGACTCTGAGTGGAAAACGGGAGGCACGAGTATCTCATGGGTAAGCCCACTCTCTTAGCCGGGTAGCTCCGTGGAATAGCATCGAGATCAAGGTTGCCACATCGGATAGGGGCAACCAAACTCTTCAGGGGGGTGACAACCAAACCTATGACTTCACCAAAATTGGTCAGAATAGCCGCCAAATGATCAATGTCATATTTAACGGGGGCAACAAAAATTACGGCATCATCAGCGTAAAGGGAGGTGCGCAAGGTGGTAGCCCGTCCCCGCAAACGGTGGAGATGGCCCTGGTCCGTGGTTTCTGCAAGCAACCTGAAAGTGCGTTATATCGACTAGAGGGGGTGAATAGGCGATTTTTACAAATTCATCACAGAGGAATTTCAACTTGAGGAATTTGAAATGTGATGAATAACTAGTAGAGAAATAAGTACGCAAGTGCATGAGAAATATAGCAGTAGCATAGTCATCATGATGAAATAAAGCATGCACAGATTACACGTAGCGTGATACTGGATAGACAGGTGAGGAACAAGGTAACTTGAAGAATTTGAGGTGAGGAAATTATGAAAGTCTTCGGTCAAATTCTTCAAACAGTAAAGATCAATTTCATCAACAGTTATATGAGGAAATGAAAGGGTTGAGGAAATAGAACGAGGTAGCTCGATGAAGACAATGGTTTGATGACCCAGTTCCAACTACTGTGACAGTCGTACGTCTGGTTTGGAGTGGTCTGATATTTAAACCAGAGGACACCCAGTCCCACGACACACAGTCCTTACCGTATTCTCCTTGAGCTAAGGACACACAGTCCTCGCCCAACACTCGTGGTAAGTCTTCAAGGTAGACTTCCAAAACCCTCACAAACTGGTCACCTGACGATCCACAATTGACTGTTGAATGCTCTAGACCAAGGTCACTCCGTGATTCCCAATTGACTACAGGATGCACTAGACCATGACGCCTAACCGTCTGGAAGATACACAGTCTTCAAAGGTAACAAGCGTCGGTTCCACACAGGAACAATCTCTTCAGTGATGCTCAATCACTTAGGGTTTGGTGGTTTGGATTTGGGTTTTTCCTCACTGATGATTTCCTTTCAAAGTCCTTGGAGGATGGGTTGGTCTCAAATGACAAGTGTAAGTTCTCTCTCGGAGCAGCCAACCAACTAGTGGTTGTGGGGGTGGCCATTTATAGCCAGGGTGCAACTGACATGATAAGTCATAAATGCCCCAAATGATATGACCGTTATGTGGATAAGATGATTGGGGACAGCTGGCACTAATCACAAGAACAGTCAGAATTTCGAACTATGAAAGTCATCAAGCTTATCATATTCCTCACTTGTAAGAAATTCGCACTAGCGAAATCCTAGCTCCTCAGTCAGATCAATTTCATCAGAGACCAGCAGAACATCGTATCTGTCAGTGAAGAACTTGACTGAACCGTAAGAGGTTTCCAAAGGCTTCACTCGAAGGATTGGATAGATTGAGGCTTTTGAGTTGAGCATCAGTTTGAAATTTTCCATAGTATTACCTCGGCCCCCTTTAACAGTATGGTGTTTCCTATGACTCAAAGAAAGGAAATGAAACTACAAAAACAAAAGTCTTCATGCCTCATAGTCCTCGTTCATATCTTCAAGGTCACACCAACTTCTTCATTTTCAAAGTCTTTGGGGAATACCAAAGTCTTCAACAAAGTCTTCAGTTGAAGACATATATTTTTAGGGGTCGATAATCTTCGAATATATCAAACTCCTCAGTGGCTAATAGAGCATGTGTACACTTACAAACACATTAGTTCCTTAACCTATAAGTCGTCATTACACCAAAATCACTAAGGGGCACTAGATGCACTTACAATATGCCACTTATTGGTGATTGATGACAAATAGGTTAAGTTTTCAACAGGGATAAACATAGGAAGTGTAAGTACTGAGTTTGAGGAATTTGATTGCAAGATAGAGAAGAACTCTCCCTGAAGATGTGCATATTTGAAGAATTGGCTTTGGACTGCAAATGCACATGGCAGGTTAAAAATATGGAGAACTCCGCCTATATCTTGTAATTCATACACGCATTTAACATATGATATGAAGAATTTGAAATGCATTATGAAAATGGTGTCTGACGAAATTCAGCATGCATGCATTAAGATAACTTGAGGAAATAAGCATGCGGAAAGCAGTTCAAAAGAGTGAGACCACCATCAGACTTAAGTTTACAACTCAACCAACAAAAGCTTAAGAAGAGAGAGAGTTGTAACTTAAACAAAAACAACCCATATATAGAGACCCGCTTGAAGACTAACTCAAAAGTTCTCCCCCTTTGTCATCGAAGACCAAAAGGAACGAAAAAGTGAGGACTAACACCCCTTGAATAATTTCATCTTGTAGGCAATGGAGGAGCATTAGCGTTGTCAGGGTCGTTTGTCGATGCAGGGCCCACCATAGTGTCGTCAATGTCCTTAGCCTCATCCGCCTCGCGCGAAGAAGAATATGAGCTTGTCACCAGCTCAGAACTTGAACTTTCTTGAATTTCTTCCGAGGAAGACGAGCCCAGTCAAGTTCTTCTCAAGATCCATCTCCTTTAGTTCTTGAGGAGTCTTGCGGTGATAGTCATGTCTCAAAGAATTGAACCATACTGATGCTTGACCCACTTGTGGTTGCGCTCAACCTACTGATGAAGACTTATAAGAAGTTCACGATCAGTCATCACATGAGGGGCAAACTCTCGAGGCTTTTGCAACAGAGTCTGGGGTAGCGGTGTCATCATTGGTTGAGTAAGATGAAGCTTTGCAAAACCGACCATCCAATGGACAAGTACCTTCATCAATGACATCTTTGCCTTTTCCTTCAACTGAGACAAATGTGTGCTTGAGGACTTCAATGGGAGGCATAAATCCGAAGTGATTCTGAAAGTCGGCCTTGAAGGGAGTTGAAGACCTTGATCTGATGAATTTCATGATCCAGGGAGCATAATTCTTTAATTCAAATGAGGCTAATGCTGCATTGGCCAAAGTCCTCATGAAGAAATCGTTGTAGTTGATGTGAATCCCATGAATGATGTTGAATAGCATGTTCTTCATGACTCCCTCCTCCTCTTCTTCTTCTTCTTTAGAGTTATGGCCCTTCTAAGGACTGAGGGTGTTGGTCAGAATGCGATAGATTGTCCTAGGCACATAGAGAAAATCCTTCACAAGGAAAGTGGTCCTTTGAGGTTTTCCAGGAGCAAAAGGCTTCATCAGCACTTGCATCATGTGGTTGGGCAGAGTAGGTTCATCAAATAGGCATCATGCTCCTTATGAAGGAATTGAAACTGGGACTGATCGAAGCAATTCAGAGACTGGTGCAGTGTAGTGAGTTGATCTAGTCATCGAGTCCAAAACCCAAGAGTTGATGTCAAAAGCATCACCTGTGATGTGCAAGGTGGCATAAAATTGAAGAATCAACTCTGTTGGAAATATTCCCTAGAGGCAATAATAAATTAGTTATTATCATATTTCCTTGTTCATGATAATCGTTTATTATCCATGCTATAATTGTATTGATCGGAGACTTAAATGCATGTGTGGATACATAGACAAAACCATGTCCCTAGTATGCCTCTAATGGACTAGCTCGTTGATCAAAGGATGGTTAAGGTTTCCTAGCCATGGACATGAGATGTCGTTTGATAATGGGATCACATCATTAGGAGAATGATGTGATGGATAAGACCCAAACTACAAACATAGCATATGATCGTGTCAGTTTATTGCTACTGTTTTTTGCATGTCAAGTGTATGTTCCTATGACCATGAGATCATGCAACTCACGGATATCGAAGGAGTGCCTTGTGTGTATCCAACGTCGCAACGTAACTGGGTGACTATAAAGGTGCTCTATAGGTATCTCCGATGGTGTCTGTTGAGTTGGCATGGATCGAGACTAGGATTTGTTACTCCGTGTGACGGAGAGGTATCTCAGGGCCCACTCGGTAATACAACATCACAACAAGCCTTGCAAGCAATGTGGCTAAGTGTTAGTCACGGGATCTTGTATTATGGAACGAGTAAAGAGACTTTCCAGTAACGAGGTTGAACTAGGTATGGAGATACCGACGATCGAATCTCGGGCAAGTAACATACCGAAGAACAAAGGGAACGATATACGGGATTAACTGAATCCTTGACATAGAGGTTCAACCGATAAAGATCTTCGTAGAATATGTAGGAACCAATGTGTACGTCCAGGTCCCGCCGTTGGTTATTGACCGTAGAGGTGTCTCGATCATGTCTACATAGTTCTCGAACCCGCAGGGTCTGCACACTTAAGGTTTGGTGACGTTTCGGTAGTGTAGAGTTATGTATGGTGGTGACCGAAGGTTGTTCGGAGTCCCGGATGAGATCCCGGATGTCACGAGGAGCTCCGAAATCGTCCGAAGGTAAAGATTCATATATAGGAAGTCCCAGTTTGGTCGCCGGAAAAGTTTCGGGCTCATCGGTAGTGTACCGGGAGTGCCAGTAGTGTACCGGGGGACCTCTGGGAGGGGTATTTCGACCCCAAGAGGTCCATGGGCTGTGGGATAATAATAACCAGCCCTTAGTGGGCTGGAAAAACAGCCACACCAAGGCCCATGGCACAGGAGGCAAAAGTCCCAAAGGAAAAGGTGGAAAAAAGGCTAAAAAGGAAGAGTCCTACTGCTACTAGGAGTGGAGGAGGAGTAGGACTCCTCCCCCTCTAGTTTGGCCAACTCCTATTGGAGTTTTTCCTTGTGCCAGCCCTCCTCTCTCCCCCTCCATTATATACTAGTGGATTGGGTGCTGTTTGGACACAGTTTACGGCCACGTGCTACCCGTTTCACCGGTGCTCCTCTAGATCGGTTTTCTGCAGCGCTTAGGCGAAGCCCTGCCGGAATTGCTCCACCACCATCACCGGAGCGCCGTCACGCTGCCGGTGAACTCTCTCTCCTCTCCACCTCCTCTTGCTGGATCAAGATGGTGGAGATCGTCATCAATCTGCACGTGTGCTGAATGCGGAGGTGCCGTCCGTTCGGCGCTAGATCGGAAGTACGTGATCGAGATCGCGAGACAGTTCGTGATGTGATCACGGAACGGATCGTGATGAGTTCGCGGGACAGATCGTGATCAAGATCGTGAGACGGATCGTGATGAGTTCGCGGGACGGATCATGATGTGTTCATGGGACGGATCGTGATTGGATCACGGGACGGATCGTGATGAGATCGCGGGACGCTCGGCGATTTGGATCGCGAAGATGTTTGACTACACCAACCGCGTTTCTTAACGCTTCCAGCTTAGCGATCTACAAGGGTACATAGATCCACTCTCCCTCTCGTAGATGCTCATCACCATGGATAGGTTTGCGTGTGCGTAGGAAATTTTTTGTTTCCCATGCGACGTTCCCCAACAGTGGCATCATGAGCTAGGTTGATGGTTCGATGAGATCTCGAGTAGAACACAAATGGTTTGTGGGCGTTGATGCTTAGAGTGCTTCCTCCCTTGGTCGTATTTTGGTTCAGCAGGACTGTGAGATGAAGCGGCCCAGACCAACATTGCTCGTACGCTTACGAGAGACCGGTTCCCTCGACGCAACTTGTTGCCTAGATGGCTTGCGGGTGACAGTTTCTCTCACTTTAGTTGGATCGGATTTGACAAAGGTGGTCCTTGAGAAGTTTGAAAAGCAAACTAGTGTATCACTGTTGTGGTTTATGCATAGGTGAGAATTGTTCTTGCTAGATACCCGTAGCAGCCACGTAAAACATGCAACAACAATTTGAGGACGTCTAACTTGTTTTTGAAGGGTATGTTGTGATATGATATGGCCAATTACATGATGTGATATATGTGATGTATGAGATGATCATGTGATGTATAGATTATCACGACTTGCATGTCGATGAATACGGCAACCGGCAGGAGCCATAGGGATGTCTTTAATTATTGTATGACCTGCGTGTCAATCATTAAGCACTATGTAATGCTTTACTTTATCATTAAACGGTAGCAATATTAGTAGAAGCATGCAGGGCGTGACAACCCCGATGGCGACACGTTGATGGAGATCATGGTGTCATGCCGGTGACGATGGAGATCATGCCGGTGCTTTCTAGATGGAGATCAAAAGCACAAGTTCATGGCCATATCATGGCACTTATGATTTGCATGTGATGTTAATCCTTTTTATGCACCTTGTTTTGCTTAGGACGACGGTAGCATTATAAGGTGATCCCTCACTTAATTTCAAGATAAACTGTGTTCTCCCCGAGTGTGCACCGTTGCGAAAGTTCGTCGTGTTGAGACACCACTTGATGATCGGGTGTGATAGACTCTACGTTCACATACAACGGGTGCAAGCCAGTGTGGCACATGCAGAACACTCGGGTTAAACTTGACAAGCCTAGCATGTACAGACATGGCCTCGGAACACAAGAGACCGAAAGGTCGAACATGAGTCATATAGTAGATATGATCAACATGATGATGTTCACCATTGCAGCCACCTCAACTCACGTGATGATCGGACTTGAGTTGGTGAATTTGGATCATGTATCACTCGAATGATCGGAGGGATGTCAATTTGAGTGGGATTTCTTAAGTAATATGATTAATTGAACTCATTATCATGAACATAGTCAAAGTGTCTTTGCAAATTATGTTGTAGATTACTAGCTCGCGCTGTAGCTCCCTTGTATTTTTATATGTTCCTAGAGAAATAGAATTGAAAGATGTTGGTAGCAAAATTGCGGACTGGGTCCGTGATCTAAGGATTGTCCTCATTGTTGCACAGAAGGCTTATGTCCTTAATGCACCGCTCGGTGCGCCACCCCATCTAGCGTCGTCTGTAGATGTTGTGAACATCTGACAGGCACGTTTCGATGACTACTTGATAGTTTAGTGCGTCATGCATTATGACTTAGAATTGAGGCTCCGAAACGTTTTGAATGTCACGGAACATATGAGATGTTCTAAGAGCTAAGATTGTGATCTCAGGCTCGTGCCCGAGTTGCGAGATATAGGATCTCCAACGAGATTCTTTGCCTGCAAGATGAAAGAGAATAGCTCAATCGTTGAGCATGTGCTCAGACTGTCTGGGTACTACAATCGCTTGAATCGAGTGGGAGTTGATCTTCCAGATAAGATAGTGATTGATGTACTTCTCCAAGTCACTGTCACTGAGCTACTAGAACTTGGTGATGAACTATAAAATGCCAGGGAAAGAAATGTTGATCCCTGAGCTGTTCGCGATGTTTGACACCGCGAAGGTAGAAATCAAGAAGGAGAGTCAAGTGTTGATGGTTAATCAAACCACTAGTTTCGAGAAGGGCAAGAGCAAGGAGGGAAACTTCATGGATAGCAAGTCAGTTGCTGCTCCAGTGAAGCAACCCAAAGTTGAACTCAAACCCGAGACTAAGTGCTTCTGTTATGAGGTGAGCGGTCGCTGAAGCGGAACAACCCTAGATACTTGGTAGATAAGAAGGCTGGCAACATTGATAGAAGTATATTTGATATACGAGTTATTAATGTGTACCTTGCTAGTACTCTTAGTAGCACCTGGGTATTGGATACCGGTTCGGTTGCTAAATGTTAGTTACTCGAAATAAAAGCTACGGAATAAACGGAGAACTAGCTAAGGGTGAGGTGACGATATGTGTTGGAAGTGTTTCCAAGGTTGATGTGATCAACATCGCACGCTCTCTCTACCTTCAGGATTAGTGACGAACCTAAATAAATGTTATTTGGTGTTTTGCGTTGAGCATGAACATGATTAGATCATGTTTATTGCAATATGGTTATTCATTTAAGTTAGAGAATAATGGTTATTCTGTTTACATGAATAACACCTTCAATGGTCATGCACCCAGTGAGAATGGTTTGTTGAAATCTTGGTCGTAGTAGTGCACATGTTCATAACATTGATGTCAAAAGATACAAAGTTAATAATGATAGTACCACATACTAGTGGCACTGCCGCTAAATGTCATATTGGTATAAAGCGCATGTAGAAACTCCATGCTGATGGATATTTGGACTCATTCGATTTCGAATCGGTTGAGACATGCGAACCATGCCTCTTGGGCAAGATGACTAAAGGACCCCGTTGGATGGAGCGGGCAAGTGATTCATTGGAAATGATACATGTTGATGTATGCAATCTAGTGAGTCTTGTAGCGTGCAGTGGATATCGTTATTTTCTTACCTTCACTAATGTAGATATAGTGTATATTTACTTAATGAAACACAAGTCTGAATCGTTTGAAAGGTTCAAGCAAATTCGGAGTGAAGTTTAAAGATCATCGTGACAAGAAGATAAAAATGACCGCGATATGATCGTGGAGGTGAATATCTGAGTTACGAGTTTGGCATACAACTTAAGACAACGTGAAATTTGTTTCACAACTAACGCCACCTGGAACACCATGGTGTGATGGTGTGTCCGAACACCATAGTCATGCTCTATTGATATAGTGCATACTGTGATGTCTCTTATCATTTTACTACTATAATTTTTGGGTTATGCATTAGAGACAACTACATTCACTTTAAATAGGGCATCATCTAAATCCGTTGAGATGACACCGTGTGAATTATGGTTTGATAGAAACCTAAGATGTCATTTCTTAATATTTGGGGCTGTGACACTTGTGTGGAAAATGTTTTCACCTAATGAGGTCAGACCCAAGGCGGACAAATGCATCTTCATAGAATACCCTAAGATCAGTTGGGTGAACCTTCAATCTCAGATCGTAGTGCAAAGTGTTTGTTGCTTAAATGGATCCTTTCTCGAGGAAATGTTTCTCTCGAAAGAATTGAGTGGGAGGAAGATAGAACTTGATGAGGTTGTTAAACCTTTGTTCAACCAGAGAGTAGCGCAGCGCAGAAAGATGTTTCTGTGAAGCCTACGTTAGTTGAAGAGGAAGTTAATGATGATGATGATCATGAAGCTTCAGGATCAAGTTACTATCAAACTTCATAGGTCGACAAGGATGTGTACTGCTCCTAAGTGGTACAACAACTCTGTCTTGGAGATCATGTTGTTGGACAATGATGAACCTACGAGCTATGGAGAAGCGATGATGGGCCCGGATTCCGACAAATGGTTAGAGGCCATGAAATCCGAGATAGGATCCATGTATGAAAACCAAGTATAGACTTTGGTAGACTTGCTCGTTAGACGGCAGGTCGTTGAGTACAAATGGACCTTTAGAATGAAGACAGACACTGATGGTGAATGTCACCATTTGTAAAGCTCGACTTGTTGCAAAGTTGTTTGTGACAAGTTCAAGGAGTTGACTGCGATGAGGCTTTCTCACTCGTAGCGATGCTAAAAGTCTGTTGGAATTATGTTAGCAGTTGCTGCATTTTCAATTATGAAATCTGGCAGATGGATGTCAAAACATCGTTTCCTTAACGGTTTACTGAAGGAAAGGTTGTATGTGATACAACCAGAAGGTTTTGTCAGTCCTAAGGATGCTAAAAGATGAGCAAGCTTCAGTGATCCTTCTATGGACTGAAGCAAGCATCTTGGAGTTGGAATATACACTTTGATGAGGTGATCAAAGTTTTTGTAGTTTATACAAAGTTTACGAGAAACTTGTATTTGCAATAAAGTGAGTGGGAGCACTATAGAGTTTTTGATAAGTATATGTGGTTGACATATTGTTGATCAGAAATAATGTAGAATTTCTGGAAGGCATAAAAGGTTGTTTGAAAAGTATTTTTCAAAGGAAGACCTGGATAAAGCTACCTAATTGTTGAGCATCAAAATCTATAGAGATAGATCAAGATGCTTGATGAGACTTTCATTGAGTGCATACCTTGACAAGATTTTGAAAGAGTTCAAAATGGATCAGCTAGAGAAATAGTTCTCGTCTGATTTGTAAGGTGTGAAGTTGAGTGAGACTCAAAGCTCGACAACGGCAGAAGAAAGAGAAAGGACGAACGTCGTCCCCTATGCCTTAGCCATAGGCTCTATATTATGCCATGTTGTGTACCGCACCTATGTGTGCCTTGCCATGAGTCTGGCAAGGGGTACAAGAGTGGTCCAGGAGTGGATCACTGGACAGCGGTCGGAATTATCCTTAGTAACCAGAGGACTAGGGAAATGTTTCTAGATTATGGAGGTGATAAAGAGTTCATCATAAAGAGTTACGTCGATGCAAGCTTTAACACCTATCCGGATGACTAGTAGTAGCAATCTGGATATGTATAGTGGAGCAGCCATTTGGAAATAGTACCGAGTGGAGTGTGGTAGCAGTGTTTACGGTTTGACATAGAGATTGGCAAAGTACACACGGATCTGAATATCACAGACCCGTTGACTATAAGACCTCTCTCACATGCAAAGAATGATCAAGCCCCAGAACTCATTGGGTGTTAGATTCATAACAATGCGAATCACATAGTGATGTGAACTAGATTATTGAATCTAGTGCAAGTGGGAGACTGTTGGAAATATGCCCTAGAGGCAATAATAAATTAGTTATTATCATATTTCCTTGTTCATGATAATCGTTTATTATCCATGCTATAATTGTATTGATCGGAGACTTAAATGCATGTGTGGATACATAGACAAAACCATGTCCCTAGTATGCCTCTAATGGACTAGCTCGTTGATCAAACGATGGTTAAGGTTTCCTAGCCATGGACATGAGATGTCATTTGATAACGGGATCACATCATTAGGAGAATGATGTGATGGATAAGACCCAAACTACAAACATAGCATATGATCGTGTTAGTTTATTGATACTGTTTTCTGCATGTCAAGTATATGTTCCTATGACCATGAGATCATGCAACTCACGGATATAGATGGAGTGCCTTGTGTGTATCAAACATCGCAACGTAACTGGGTGACTATAAAGGTGCTCTACAGGTATCTCCGATGGTGTCTGTTGAGTTGGCATGGATCGAGACTGGGATTCGTTACTCCGTGTGACGGAGAGGTATCTTAGGGCCCACTCGGTAATACAACATCACAACAAGCCTTGCAAGCAATGTGGCTAAGTGTTAGTCACGGGATCTTGTATTACGGAACGAGTAAAGAGACTTGCCAGTAACGAGGTTGAACTAGGTATGGAGATACCGACGATCGAATCTCGGGCAAGTAACATACCGAAGAACAAAGGGAACGTTATACGGGATTAACTGAATCCTTGACATAGAGGTTCGACCGATAAAGATCTTCATAGAATATGTAGGAACCAATGTGGACGTCCAGGTCCCGCCATTGGTTGTTGACCGTAGAGGTGTCTCTGTCATGTCTACATAGTTCTCGAACCCGCAGGGTCTTCACACTTAAGGTTTGGTGACGTTTCGGTAGTGTAGAGTTATGTATGGTGGTGACCGAAGGTTGTTCGGAGTCCCGGATGAGATCCCGGACGTCACGAGGAGCTCCCAAATGGTCTGGAGGTAAAGATTCATATATAGCTAGTCCCAGTTTGGTCGCCGGAAAAGTTTCGGGCTCATCGGTAGTGTACCGGGAGTGTCGGTAGTGTACCGGGGGACCTCCGGGAGGGGTATTTCGACCCCAAGAGGTCCATGGGCTGTGGGAGAATAATAACCAGCCCTTAGTGGGCTGGAAAAACAGCCACACCAAGGCCCATGGCGCAGGAGGCAAAAGTCCTAAAGGAAAAGGTGGAAAAAAGGCTAAAAAGGAAGAGTCCTACTCCTACTAAGAGTGGAGGAGTAGTAGGACTCCTCCCCTTCTAGTTTGGCTGACTCCTATTGGAGTTTTTCATTGCGCAAGCCCTCCTCTCTCTCCCTCCTTTATATAATGGTGGATTGGGTGCTGTTTGGACATAGTTTACGGCCACGTGCTACCCGTTTCACCGGTGCTCCTCTAGATCGGTTTTCTGCAGCGCTTAGGCAAAGCCCTGCTGGAATTGCTCCATCACCATCACCAGAGCGCCGTCACGCTGCCAGTGAACTCTCTATCCTCTCCACCTCCTCTTGCTGGATCAAGATGGTGGAGATCGTCATCAAGCTGCACGTGTGCTGAACACGGAGGTGCCGTCCGTTCGGCGCTAGATCGGAAGGACCGTGTTCGAGATCGCGAGACGGTTCGTGATGTGATCACGGAACGGATCGTGATGAGTTCGCGGGACAGATAGTGATCAAGATCGTGAGACAGATCGTGAGACAGATCGTGATGAGTTCGCGGGACGGATCATGATGTGTTCGCGGAACGGATCGTGATTGGATCACGGGACGGATCGTGATGAGATCGCGGGACGCTCGGCGATTTGGATCGCAAAGATGTTTGACTACACCAACCGCGTTTCTTAACGCTTCCCTCTTAGAGATCTACAAGGGTATGTAGATCCACTCTCCCTCTCGTAGATGCTCATCACCATGGATAGGTTTGAGTGTGTGTAGGAAATTTTTTGTTTCCCATGCGACGTTCCCCAACAAACTCTTCATTCCAATCACAGATATCCACACAGAACGGAAGAATTCCTGCATCATGAAGAACTACAAGCACCGGTGTGAAGGATAGGATTGTTTCCATATCCGCATGAGGATTTGATAATGCTCGAAGACTTTCTTGTTGTCAAACAGTACTGATGCATAGTAGTTCATCTGCGTGGGTGTACAGAATCTGGTGCGCTCGGCTCTTGCAGAGTCATACGGATTTGGTCCAGTTAAGAAGATGTGTTCGTTGAAGAATTGGTTTTGATGAATTTGGGGTTCTTTGAGACATTGATTGGCGTCTTGGGCTTTGGCTGAAGGTTTGGCTTGAAGCGACCCACAATTTCCTTAGGCATTTGAGGAACTTCTTCAGACTGAGGAATTTGTGCTACAGTTTCCTCAGTGGCAGTTGGAGCAACAAGTTCCTCAGCTCATGTAGCTGGAATATCTTCAGTGAAAGTTGCAACCACGTCATCAGATCCTATATGAATTTCTTCAGTCTGTGGATTTTGATACAGAGGAGTGGTTATTGGTGAATTTGGGTGTATAGCTTCCCAATATTCATCATTGATCAGAGGTGTAGTGTTTCCAATGTCCACATCCTCTTCCATTTCTTCAACGTCGGCCTCTTCAGCAGTCAACTGAGGCTGGGCCGATGATACCAGTGGAGTTAAATCATTTGCTCCCACTTCGATTTCTTCATCAATTTTCCCTGAGGTAGCAACAGACTGATCCTTTTCTTCTTGATCATCATTTGGGATGACATAGTCAACACCAAATGGTACTAGTTCATAGGCTAGCACGGAGCTGATAGGAGTTGCATCAATCGGCTCAGTTGAAGAACTTGGCGGTGTCTTCAATTTCTTCACTCCTCAGGAATATGAAGTTGATGCTTTTATATTTAGTGCCTTCTTCTCCACAACCATCGTTTTCTTCACTTCAGATGCAGAAGGAAGGTTGATGTTCTTCACCCTTGAGGATTTTGTAGTTTTTGCAGAGGGTGATGGAGGAGGAGCATTTTCTTCAGGCACGACCGATGCAGTCACCCTTGTGGTCTCAATTTCATCACGCACAACAAAAGTTTCAGTTGTCCTGGCAGTTTCTTCACGCGCAACAGTGAAGGTTGCCTTGGCAAGTTCTTCAGAAGTCTGAATTTCTTCAGCTGCAGGAGTAGTTTCTTCACCAGGATGAGTAGATTTTTCAGGCTGAGGATTTTGAGGTTGCGATCGAGCTGCAACCCTTGAATTGTGGTCCTTGATGGCTTTATTAGCCACTTTGATGAAACAAACTTTGTTGCCTTGCAAATTAGCATAGTATCTGTTGAAGTTATCAACGTGGTCTTTGATTTCAGATTGCATCTTCACCAGTTCCTTAGGAGAAAGCCTTAGAACATTGTTCTTCAAGTAGTGCTCTTTCTTGTACTAAGCTTTCTTGGTTTGTGTAGCCTTCCCATACTTCCACTTTTCTTCAGCTATGAAGGCAGTGAGGACATGATCTGGACTAGGAGGCAGCTTCAAATCGTCAATTGGAGTGCTAGGATCCTTTTGCCAGATATCAATGAAGTTCAGCACCATTTTTGGATCCAGCCATAGAGCAATCTGAGTGCCCTTTGCTTGAGCCACTCGTTCTTGGTTGTTTCTGATGATTGCCTCCAATTCCTCATCATCAGCTTCATCATCTAAAGAATCTGATGGTATTTTGAACACCACCTTCTTCAGTTGAGGACTTGTTCGAGTGCCTCGTCCAACAATAGCTTTCATTTTCATCAGAGAAGGACTGGTTGAAGAATGTGCTTGGGATGATGAACTTGCAGAGACCCCAAAAGCAATTGAGAAGCCCTCGGTCCTCTAACATGTTGCAAGGTGCACAAGTGTTGAGGACTTTGTGGCAGCAGCTGATGATTATGCAGCTACTGAAGGCATTGCTGAGGCCTTGGAAGACTTTGCTTGAGGATTCTACAGTGATGACTTTGAAGTTGAGGACTTTGACTTCACAACAGACTTCTTCACAATAGATTTCTTGGGAGCACTAGCTGAGGCTCCAACAGAGGCAGCAGCAGCAGAGTCTTCATTGAATTTATTCACAGCCTCTTTTGCCTTCTTTCCCATCTTGGCTTGTTGTCTTTCCCATTCTTGAGGAAAGTCATCACCAGTTTTGAGACTAGTGGGATCAACAGTTTGTTTGGAGCAAAGGGTGGCCTGTTGCACGGGGGTTTAATAGCGAATTTCCTCAACTATTTTGGAGTGACATAGCGATATTCTTTCCACTCTCGTGCCCATCTCCTCTCAATTTTTTGAATGCGAATCTTTCGCTAGTTTGTAGTTTCCTTGCCATGAGTTTCTTCATATGGAGTGCAATATTCCTCATATAGTTTATCAAGTATCTCAAAAGCAGTTTGTACTTCAGGTTTCTTTCCACCTTTCTGTGGCTTTTTCACATCAGCCATTTTCTTTGGCTGAGGATTTTGAACTTTTAAGGATTCTGAGGAAGTGTGCAAATTATCTTCAAGGAACGCCTGATGAAGAACACGACGAACAGTGAGATGAAATCGGGGATGTTCGTTCATTCAGATCTCCCATGCCCTAGCTTGGTAGATGGAGACAGCTATAGCAACGGTGGAGTGAAGATTTTCGCGGTCGATGCGAGTACGGCGATGGCAAGGTCAAGGCAGTGAAGCTCTCCCACACTGGCAACAATGATTTTAGCGGCAGCGCTAGGTTTGAGCTTGGTAGAGAGTAGGAGTGAGGAGTAACCAAGCACAGTGAAAGAGAAGGGGTATTTATAGCGGAGGTGAAAACCAATCTGCCCGAAGATCTTGGACCAGATTAGCCCTGACCCTTTCTATCCACGCGACATGTGTCACCCACATTCTGAGTAGTGGAGATTGCGGGGGATCATGGGTTATCCAGTCGTGGGAATCGGAACGGTTTGAGCGGGAAGCGCCGAAAATTTAGATAGTGAAAATTTTAAAGTTTCCGTTCGCAAATTCTTGAGCTGTCAAGGACACAGTGAAGACTTTGAAAGAGTTTCAAAGTAGGACACATATGAAGAATTTGAAAATAGACTAGGTTGAGTTTACCATAGAGGGGGAACGGGTCCGATCAGATTCACTTAGATGAAAATCAACTTGAAGAATTAGCAATACGTGAATGTTGTTGAGGACATTGAAAGCTCAAATATATATAGTCAATGAAGAACATGAGTTTCATAGTTTGAAGAATTTGAAAAGTTGATGAATCTGCAAACTTGAGGAATTTGAAAAATTGAAGAATTTGCAAAATGACGAAAAACTCAGCTTTGAAGAATTTCAACTATGGTTGGTGGCGTGACCCACCATATAAGAATGATGATTTCACACACCGCATACAATTGTTATAGGGTTCTGAGAATCTAATTCTTGATTAATTTCTTCACATTTAAAGGGTTATTCTTCATTGATTGAAGAAAAACGTTACTTAGTATGTTGCACATCTAAGTCATTAATTTTGCATAAGTGTTGGGATGTGTTTTTTTTTTCAAAGATCATTCATAGATTCTAAGATAGTTAGCTCACCCCGCAACTTGCAAAATCTCTTTTCATCCATGGGCTTAGTGAAGATATCGTCGAGTTGTTCTTCAGTGGGGATGTGGTCGATGGAGATGTCTCCCTTGAGTACATGATCTCGAAGAAAGTGATGAAGAATCTGGATGCGCATGGTCTTGGAATACTGAACTGGGTTGTAAGCAATCTTGATAGCACTCTCATTGTCGCTGTAGAGAGGCACATTCTCCACCTTGATGCCATAGTCCTTGAGGGTTTGCTTCATCCACAACAGCAGAGCGCAACATGAAACCAACAACAATGTACTCAACTTCAACAGTAGATAGTGACACGCAGTTCTCCTTCTTCGAGGACCAACAGACTAAGCATCGTCTGAGGAAATGACATGTGCCTCAGGTTGACTTGCGATCCACACAATCTCCAGCATAGTCAGCAACAGAGTATCCGACGAGTTGAAGATTTGAGACCTTGTGATACCATATTCCAAGCGTTGGTGTGTGAGCTAAGTGTCGAAGAATATGTTTCACATCCTTATGGTGTGATTCCTTCGGTGTTGCTTGGAATCGGGCACACATGCAAACACTCAGCATAATATCAGGCGTAGATGCACATAGATACAAGAAAGATCCAATCATGGAGCGATATACCTTCTGATCGAAATCTTTACCATTTTCGTCAGTGCAAAGGTGGCCTTTTGAAGGCATTGGAGTTTTGACGCCTTTGTAGTCTTGCATGTCGAGTATTCTCAGAACATCCTTGAGGTATTTCTCTTGAGAGATGAAGCTGCCATTGTCTTGCTGACAAATTTGAAGACCTAAGAAGAATTTTAACTCTCTCATCACAGACATTTGATATTATTCACTCGTCATATAGGCAAATTCATCACTATAACATTTGTCAATACATCCAAAGATAATATCGTCTACGTATATTTGTCATATGAACAGTTCATTGTCATAGGATTTAGTGAAAAGTGTTGGGTCGAGTGAACCGGGTTTGAAGCCTTTCTTCATGAGGAATTCCTTCAGAGTGTCGTACCATGCCCGAGGGGCCTGCTTGAGGCCATAGAGGGCCTTCTTGAGTCTGAAGACTTTGTCACGATGCTTAGGGTCTTCAAAACCCGGGGGTTGAGCAACATATACTTCTTCCTCAAGCTTACCATTGAGGAATGCACTTTTCACATCCATTTGATATAGGATGATATCATGATTGTTAGCATAAGCAAGCAATATGCGAATAGCTTCAAGTCTAGAAACAAGTTCAAAAGTTTCATCAAAGTCAATTCCTTCAACCTGTGTGTAGCCTTGAGCTACAAGACATGTCGTATTCCTTACCAGAAGGCCATTTTCATCTTGCTTGTTGCGGTAAATCCACTTGGTACCTATGATGTTGTGCTTGCGAGGATCTGGCCGCTTGACAAGTTCCCAAATGTTCTTGAGCTTGAATTGATGCAATTCCTCTTGCATAGCTTGAATCCACTCAGGCTCCTTGAATGCTTTATCAACTTTGGTGGGCTCTATGATAGAGACAAAAGCAAAGTTCCCACAATAGTTAGTCGAATGTAAAGCTCTTGAGCGAGTGAGGGGACCTGGTGCAATTATGTCGTTGATGATTTTGTCAATCTGCACTTCATTTGCAACTCTTGGATGAGCAAGTTGACGTGACTGAGGATTTTCTTCAACACCATTTTCTTCAGGTGTATCAGCATGATTGTCTTCATTGGTTGGAATGACTTGTTCAGTGGGTATGACATCTTCACTATCCTTCACCTTCATGGATTCCTCAGGAGACTATTCATCTAGCACATAAGTAGGTGCTCTCTTTGTGAGACGTCAGTTTCATCGAACCACACATCTACAGTTTCGACAACCTTTTGGTGGTAGGTGTTGAAGACGCTGTAGGTGTGCAAGTCCTTTCCATAACCAAGCATAAGACCTTCATGTGCTTCCAGTGCAAATTTAGAACTATAGTCAGGATCTCTAATCCAGCATTTTGCACCGAAGACTTTAAGATAACTTACAATGGGTTTCTTGCCGGTCATGAATTCATATGAAGTCTTCTTGAAGAATTTTTGAAGATATACCCTGTTGATGATGTGGCAAGCTGTATCAATTGCCTCAGGACAGAAGTGATGAGGAGTCTTGTATTCATCAAGCATGGTGTGAGCCATCTCAACAAGTGTCTTGTGCTTGTGCTTCGCGACGCCATTCTGCTGAGGAGTATATGGGGTAGATAGCTCATGAGTAATACCAAGTTCATCAAGATATTTATCAAGATTGGTGTTCTTGAACTCAGTCCCATTATCACTCCTGATATGCTTGATCTTGATGCCAAAGTTAGTTGAGGCCCTTTAAGCAAAACGTTTGAAGACATCCTGCACTTCAGACTTGTACAGAATAATATGCACCCAAGTGTAAGTAGAGTAATCATCAACAATCACAAAGCCATACAAACATGAATAATTTGATAGTGTGGAATAATGAGTGGGGCCAAATAGGTCCATGTGAAGCAATTCACAGGGTCGAGTCGTGGTCATGATTGTCTTCAAAGGATGCTTGGATCTGGTCATCTTCCGAGACTCACATGCACCATAGAGGTGGTCCTTGAGGAATTTGACACCTTCAATGCCAATAATGTTCTTTTTCTTCACGAGCATCTGCAAGTTCCTCATACCACTATGTCCAAGTCGTCGATGCCACAACCAACCTTCTGAAGACTTTGCAAGTAGGCACGTGGCAGGCTGAGGACCTGTAGAGAAATCAACAATATACAAGTCTCCTCTCCTAAAGCCTTCCAAGACTTTGGATTTGTCAGATTCCATGATGACACCACAATGATATTTTCCAAATATGACAACCATATCAAGATCACAAAGCATCAAGACGGACATGAGGTTGAACCCAAGGGATTCGACAAGCATCACCTTATCCATGTGTCGGTCCTTTGAGATTGCAACCTTACCTAGACCCAATACCTTGCTTTTTCCTTTGTTAGCGTAGGTGATATGCTTCAGATGAGATGGGGAGAGTGGCAAATTCATCAGTAGATTCTTGTCTCCAGCCATGTGGTTTGTGCATCCACTGTCGAGGACCCACTCAGTAGCTTTTGGAGGTTCATCCTGCAGATGAATTGGTACAACTTACGAACTCATATGCTTCAGAGTGAACAATATGACATCAAATTCATCTGGCTGAATTTCATCACACAATATAGTGAGTAAAGTAGTGTGAGGACGTGAGAAATGAGGAATTCATTTCTGCATGATTAGCTTGCATCCTTTCAAGCATTTCCTTGGGCCTCCAACAAATTCATCAGATGTTCAAGTTCATCTAGAGACCTGACCCTACATAAGATATTAGTTCAATTTCTTCATCGCCCACATCTAGAGGGGTGGAAAAGAGTTCATCATTCTACGAGCACCATATGGGAAGCGAGGCATTGAGGTTAGTTCGCTTCATTTCACAGGACGAGGGTTAGAGTACTCATATCAATAGGCAGAGAAATTCTTTGAGGACTTATGAACATAATGATTTGAAGAATAATGCACATATTCATAACTCTTAGATTTTCCCTACAAAATAGATGCATTAGCACGACAATGATATTTTTGACCATTTGAGGAATTTGGTCCAAGTGAAGACTTTGTTCCATATGAGCAATTTGATCTCAAGTTCCTTTTCTTCATGAGTGGTGTCGTGAGGACATTCACTTGAAGATTTTGTAAGCAGCTCTTAGGAACCCAGATTTTCTTCATAGGTGAACCATTCCTGCAGTTAGTTCCAACAAATCGGGCAAATACTTCACCTTTCTGATTTTTGAAGAATTTGTAGTTTGAGTCAAGTGACTCATCAGAGGAATATGAAGTTTCACAAGTAAATCCAGATAAAATGGATGGATCTACATGAGGTCCTTTTGAAGCAACCCATGAGGTTTTGGGGTAGTGCTCAGGTGTCCAGTAGGATCCATCAGCATTGAATTTCCTCTCAAATGCAATACCCTCTTTCCTAGGGTTCTTGTTCATAATCTGCTTTTTGAGCACATCACAAAGGGTTTTATGCCCTTTGAGACTTTTGTTCATGCCTGTCACATACAATTCCTTCAACCCTGCATTTTCGCCAGTGATACTTGTGGTATCCTCAGATGAGGAATTTGTGACCACTGGAATAGTTGAAGAATTTGCAGGAATAGAAGCATTTGAACATTCAGGTGAAGAATTTGCAGTTTCACGTTCGATGCCTTTCAAACAAGGTGGAACAAATTCTTCCTGAGCGGTACTGATCTGTTGAGCCAGTAAGGAATCGTTTTCCCTTTGGAGATCCTCATGAGACACTCTTAGTTTCTCAAGATCTTGCTTTCTTTGAAGAAATTTATAAGAAAGCTTCTCATGATCAGTTAAGAGAGCATTTTGATGACCCTGAAGGTTATTATACTTTGTCTGAAGACTTTTGATATAGTCAGATAGAGTTTGAGTGTGATCCACTTCCTCATTCAACAAATCATCGCTTTTGTCTAGCAGTTTCTGAAGCTTTTCAAGTGAACTTTGTTGCTTAGTGGCAATCTTAGCAAGGTTGGCATAGCTAGGTTTCACATATTCATCAGATTCACTATCACTTGATTTAGAGGAGGAGTGATGCTTATGTACCTTGGAACCTTGATCAATGAAGCAATAGGTGGGAGCATAATAATCATTGCTGACGTCAGAGTCATTGGAGTAGTCATTTTCTTCATCGTTGAAGATGGACTTGCTGATGAAAGCAGTGGCGAGTGATTCCACCTCGGATTCTTCCTCTTCATATTCTTCAGATTCTTCTTCAGAGTCCATTTCCTTGCCAATGAAACCCCGAGCCTTTCTGGAACCATTCTTCTTGTGCCTTGAGGACTTTGAAAATGAGGACTTTGTAGATGAGGACTTTGAAGATTTCTTCTTTTTCTTCGAATCATTAGAACTGTAGTCCCTGTACTTCTTCTTCTTCTTCTTCTTTGATTCTTTTTCCCAGAGAGGACAGTCAGAGATAAAGTGACTAGATTTCTTGCATTTGTGACAAGTTCTCTTCTTGTAGTCATCTGAGGAATCTGATTTCCTCAAGCCACTTTTTGATGAGTTTCCAAACCGGCCTCTCCTTGAGAACTTTTGGAATTTCCTTACGAGCATTGCCAGCTCCTGACCCAGTTCTTCAGGTTCACCAAGGCTACTATCAGAATCTTCGCCTTCGAATTAGGAAATTGGTTTTGCCTTCAGAGCACGAGATCTTCCATAGATTGACCCATAGAGGTCTCTCTTCTCATCTTGTTGGAATTCATGAGTATTGAGTCTCTCAAGAATATCAATAGGATCAAGTGACTTGTAGTATCCACACTCTGGAATCATCAAAGCCAATGTATCGAATGAGGAATCAAGAGATCTCAGCAGTTTCTTCACCACTTCGTGGTCAGTGATATCAGTAGCACCCAGTGCTTGAAGCTCGTTGGAGATATCAGTGAGACGATCAAAAGTTTGCTGAACAATTTCATTATCAAGTCTTCTGAAACGGTTGAAGAGATTGCGAAGAACATCAACACGAGAGTCATGTTGAGTGGAAACGCCTTTGTTCACTTTGGACAACCTATCCTAGATAAGCTTAGCAGACTCCAAAGCACTCACTCTGCCATACTGACCTTTGCTCAGATGGCCACAGATGATATTCTTTGCTTGAGAGTCGAGTTGCTTGAATTTC
The DNA here is from genome assembly GCA_022496015.1 of Hordeum marinum. Lineage (NCBI taxonomy): Eukaryota > Viridiplantae > Streptophyta > Magnoliopsida > Poales > Poaceae > Hordeum > Hordeum marinum. The sequence continues at coordinate 370,305,701 of CM039678.1, read as the reverse complement.
TTCGTATCAATAGCAGTAATAGTCAGAGAAGTGCGGGGAACACCATTTTCCATAACGTACCAGAGACCGCCGTCAATAGCTTGAAGATGCATGCACAACTTGTTCTTCCAGTAGGGGCAATCCATCCCATCGAAGGTAGGAGAACCTGCGGAAACCTTGATCATACATGTAGTCGACATAACTACAACTTCAAGTGGTAAACCAAAATCACACAGAACAAGGGAGTACCTTGCTTTGATACCAATTGAAAGTGCGTTATATCGACTAGAGGGGGGTGAATAGGTGATTTTTACAAATTCATCATTGAGGAATTTCAACTTGAGGAGTTTGAAATGTGATGAATAACTAGCAACGTAGTAAGTACTCAAGTGCATGAGAAACATAGTAGTTGCATAGTCATCATGATGAAATAAAGCATGCACAAATTACATGTAGTGTGATACAGGACAGACATGTGAGGAACAAGGTCACTTGAAGAATTTGAGGTGAGCAAGTTGTGAAAGTCTTCAGTCAAATTCTTCAAACAGTAAAGATCAATTTCATCAACAGGTATATGAGGAAATGAAAGGGTTGAGGAAATAGAACCAGGTAGCTCAATGAAGACAATGGTTTGATGACCCAGTTCCAACAGCTATGATAGTCGTACATCTGGTTTGGAGCGGCCTAGTATTTAAACCAAAAGACACCCAGTCCCAAGACACATAGTCCTTACCGTATCCTCCTTGAGCTAAGGACACACAGTCCTCGCCCAACACTCATGGTAAATCTCCAGGGTAGACTTCCAAAACCCTCACAAACTGGTCAGCCGACGGTCCACAATTGACTGCTGGATGCTCCAGACCAAGATCACTTTGTGATCCCCAATTGACTGTAGGATGCACTAGACCATGACACCTAACCGTCTGGAAGATACACAGTCTTCAAAGGTAACAAGCATCGGTTCCACACAAGAACAATCTATTCAGTGATGCACAATCACTTTTGGTTTGGTGGTTTGGATTTGGGTTTTTCCTCACTGATGATTTTCTCTCAAAGTCCTTGGAGGATGGGTTGCTCTCAAATGACAAGTGTAAGTGCTCTATTGGAGCAGCCAACCAACTAGTGGTTGTGTGGGGTGGCTATTTATATCCAGGGTGAAACCTGACATGATAAGACATAAATGCCCCCAATGATATGACTGTTATGTGGATGGGATGATTGGGGACAGCTGGCGCTAAGCACAACAATTGTCGGAATTTCGAACTATGAAAGTCCTCAAGCTTATTATATTGCTCACTTTTATTCGCACTAGCGAAATCCTAACTCCTTAGTCAGATCAATTTCATTAGAGACCAGAAGAACATTGTCTGTCACAGCCCTAGAATTTGCTTGAATTGTTTGCATCAACATCAGCATGTGCATCATGTCATCATGTTAAAATTTAAAATTAATTTGAAATGGGGATGTCAAACCCTAGCACCTCATTGAATAAACGAAATTCCAATAATTGTTTTTTATCCTTTTCAATAATTTCAAAATGCCTTTTAAAAATGTTCACCAAGTCTGATAAATGGCGGCAACAACATACCAGGTGTGAAGTATATTTTCACAATTAATTTGGCAAATTTAATAAATCATCAAAGTTTCTAAAAATCACTATTAAAGCACTATAAATATTTTAGTTGCTTAAAATTTCCTGAAAATTTTTGTGTAGGTTGGAAATATTCCAAATATACCCACAAATATTTCCAGGAATTTTAGCTTTATAGTTTTGCGCAAACAAAATTAAATAGAAAACAGAAACTAATAAAACTAAAAGAGAGAGAGAGAGAACTCACCTGTTGGCCCAACACTGTAGCAGGCCCAGCCCACCCTGGCGAGCGGTCATCTTCAACCTCTGCCAGTAGGCAGAGGCGAAGGCTGGCACGACACATGGCCGGGGCGCCACGCCTCCTGCCTGCCTGGCTCTCCCGAGACAACGCGACGACGGGGGTGAGAACCCCAGCATCGTCCGGATCGAGCCGACCCTCTCATTCTCCCTCTCTCCCTCTGCTTCCTTTCCCTCACACCCGAGCGGAGCTCGTCGTCACCCTTGCTGTCCCCATGGCCACCGGCCACCTAAAGCCCTGCCATCGATCCCACCGAGACCGGCATAGACCGCAGCCTCCCCTTGCTAGAGGAGTCAAGCCCGGACGCGCTGCATCACCGATGCTGACGCCTTCTTCAACCTTCGGCCGCCGGTCATCTTCGCCAATTCGTCGGCTCCCAATCGTCCCCAACCTCGCCGTCTTCGCGAGAAGCTCCGTGGTGAGCTTCTACATCTCCCCCCTGCCACTGTGTCGCTCGCGTCCCGTAGCCGCTGACCTCGCCATGGCCGAAAGCTTCGGCCGTCGTGGAAGTCAAAGCCGTCGACTGCTCCAACCACCTTCGGCCACCTAGTTGCCACCAACGGACGTGGCCCTTCCCCAGCTTTGCGTAGAGCCTAAGACCGCCCAAAACCGTCGCTTATAGAGCTATCCCGAGCATCGCCGGCGAACCTCCACCGTGGATCTTGTTCGCCGGCGACTAACCTCGGTTGGGCTGACGTGGCGCCGTCATTAGGGCCTAATTAACCACTAACCAACCCCCTGACGCTGACTAGCGGGCCTCGCAGCTGGTCAAAGCTCTAGTCAACATGGGGATTAGCCCTCTGCAGATGACATGTTGGACCCACATGTCAGTTTGACCTGGTCAACTACTGACGTTACCTTGATGCACTGCTGACATCATAAATGCATTTACTGGAATTTTCTTATTCAATTATTTTTGGAAATTCCAGAAAAAATTTAAAACTTCTAAAAATCATAGAAAATAATATGTAAGTCACATGAAAATAATTTATGTATGAAAATTGACCAAAAAAATCCAATGAATCCATCTGTACAATTTTCGTGCATGTTGGAGCAACCTAACTAGGTGAACTTGGACATTTTAGTTCAAATGCATTATGGAATCCATATATGAAGTTGAATTTGAACCTTGAGTTCAAACCCACTTCATGTAAACTTGTTGCTAGATGCGTGAGCTCAAAAACCTCATATTGCCATGACCTATTCATGCATCATATTGTGGAATTTGGTGTGTATTGATTTGTTCCCCTTCGATGGTTGTTCTTCGTGTTAGGCACTATTCCGGAGGATACGGTTGAGTATCCATCTGAGGAGCAGTAATGTGTGATCGTCTTATCATGCAAGCAAACCCCATTTGAGCATACTGATACGAACCCACTCTCTCGCTCCTGATCTCTTCTACTGCATTAGGACATTGACGATTCAACTGTTACATGTTCTCGGTAGTTGAACCCATTCCTTTGCATGACCTGTCTTTGCCACAGTAAATAGTTGAAACCACTTAGGATGAGTAGCAACTGCTCGAGCCTTGTTGTGCTTACTCATCCATGACTGCTTCCTTACTGTGCCTGCTATGCTTAGAGTCGTGTCGGGTCGGGTCTGATACATCTGGGTGATGGATCGGAATGGCAGTATCCATGTCCTACTATGTGAGAGTTAAGTGTGTGAACACGATTTGGTAAAGGTAGCGATAAGAGGTCATGTAGGAGTACATGACGGGTTGTCTCATTGGGACCGAACTTAAGAACTGAGTTCTGTGTTTGTGATCCAAGACAGTTACTACCACACATTGGGCTCCAGTAACTTGACCCCTCTTGGCTTATTAATCACCTAGTCCTCTGTCCAGCAGTCGCAAGTAGTTTCTTGTGTTTGTAGGAAAAGTGATGGAGGCCGTGCATAGCGCTGCCCGACGGGGTGGGCTGCGATGCGGTAGATGCACAGTGGCATGGTGTACCAAGTGGCACCCGAACGGTGGGCTTGGGAACCCTGCGCACATCGTTTGAGGCCATAGCGGAAACTTCCGCCGGACTTCCGTGCGGGTTCAGTCTCAAATAGGCGATAAACCTGGACTAGGGTCTTCTGTGGTTGACGGTCGTGGCCGACGCCCACGCCAGTGCTTCCGCTTGAAGGTTGCCGAGATGCATGACGTGCATATGGTGATAAGTGGCAACAGTGTGTGTGAAGAAGTATACCCCTGCAGGGTGAAATAATCTGTTCGAATAGCCGCGTCCTTGGATATGGACTACTTGGAGAACTTATGTGGTTCATAGATAAGTGAAATGGATACTTCTAAAATACGCAAGATAAGCGCGAGTGCTATGGATGGCCTTCTCGTAGGGAGACGAGAGTGGATCCATAGTGGTGTATTGATTGGTGAATATGTTGACTCGTGTGCGCTATCCCACCTCAAAGAAATCACTTGTAGACGTAGTATAGGTTAGCCAAGAGTCAAAGCTGGCTTGCTGCAATAAACTCCACAATCCCCTTCATTGATACTGATGCATGTGTAGTTAGTTCTGATGTAAGTCTTGCTGAGTAGCCTTGTACTCACGTTTTCTTAAATTATGTTTTTGCAGAGGAGACGCCAGTCTCATTAGTGGTATTTTTGACGTGAATTTCGATGTTGACCAGATTAGCTTGGGACAAAGGTCTGGTTCGTTTGGTAGGTTCGTTGTAGCTTTTCAGGTTCCTCCAGCCACTTTTATAGATGTCTGTACCCAGACATGTTTAACTTCCGCTTGTTTGTTTAAATGCTCTGAATGTTGGGTCTTGTGACCCCTGTTTGTAACATCTTATTGTATTGTCTCTTCTGAGCCTTGTAAATAAATGTTGCAATGTTGTATGGTTATGTTGTGATGCCATAGTTGTATCTATGCCTATCGGGCATGTCGTGTGTACGTGTGACGTGCAACAGTATGTATGGGATCCGACACCTAGTTATGTTCCTTTAGTAGTACTCTTTACGGAGAAATGCCTCTTTGCGCTTCCACCGAGCCTTGGTAGCTTGCTACTGCTCCGGACACATTGATTGACTGGCATGTATCCTTCTTTGCTGCTGTGTTGTAGCGACCCGATTCAAAACGAGTCAAGCCTCTGTGTTTTCTGTGTCATCCCTGGATCAGTATGCTGGCACACACAGTACATCAATGTATATATCAAAGTGCAATCACATGTAATTAACGTAAAACTGATATATACCTTAAAATAGCAGCGGATACAGTCAACAGGAGTGGAGTCCCAATAACACCAATGGCAAGTTGAGTGCGGACCATAACCCTGAATCGTACTCTTACCCGTCGTAGAAGAGTATCTACAACATGATACGTTGCAGCCATATAGGTCAGTACATTGAATGTACTGGCAAGATCACCATAGTAGAACAGAAGAATAAATACTATTCTATATGCAAAGGCTTTGTTGCTCTGTGTTTGAGTTTTTGCGTAAAAGCTGATTTTATTTTCCCTACAATAAAGGAATAACAGGAATATCACTGTAGAGTTACCTATCATGACATGGTTCCGCCAACCAATGTCTCAATGCCCATAAGTATCATTAAGTTGCCCAAAATTAGTTATCAGTCTAGTGTTGAGAGTTCAGAGATAGATCCAAGTCTAGAAGCTCAAATTGTCCGTAACCGTGGACACGGCTAATCGATTAGGTTTTAACTCTGCAGAGTGTTGTGTACTTTACCCACAAGATTCTTTCCCTCCTGCTAAGTCCTCGCACTGCCTGGTGTTTGAGAACAGGACGAAACAAACATGGTCCTTCAAAGTGTTTCCCTGACTGTCCGACAGTGCCAATCCAATCCTAACGTCGACTACATCTCGTAGCACTGCCCAGCAGAGTCACAACAAAGATCAACCAAGCCAGAGCCCATAATGACTTGTGGCTACACAGGTAAGCTTCCGGGCATGAAGTATTCATCCTTCCCTTTGAGTCTGGGTGAGGCTTTCCGCAAGATGTCATGGCACTTCCCCATGCATCCCGACCACTCACTGGTTTCTCCAGGGTGCCCATCAATTCCATCCCTCACCCAGTAGTGTGTATTGAAAACTTGCTTCTCGAGTCTCGAAGTCTTGAGGTCTTGAAGATGCAGGTCTTGAAGATGTCTTCATGAAGTCGTAGTTTTGACGTGGAGTCCTTCTTCACACCACTCACGATCACTCATACCAGAGCCCGTCTACTTTAGCATAGCATTGCACTAACTAGCGTTCCCGGGGCTTTAGTAACCAGTGGTGGGTTCCTACCTCATGCATTCTACTCAACTACAAGAATTTCAATAACACTACGGGAGGGATTTGTTGAAATGATGTCACTATATGCAATAAACCGTAGGTATGAAAAGATGGTCAAAGTGAACTTGCCTGTACTGTTGATGAAGAAAAGATCACTCTCAGAATTAACTTGATAGACTATTCGTCACTCTCCGATGAAAATCTATATAAACAAGCATTGCATACATATAAACAATCATACTAGCAATCAATTCTAACAATCACAAGGTAACACAAGAACAAAAGCAACAAGGTTGATGAAGGAAATACTTAAGACAAAATTAAAATCAACAAAACTACATCAACACAACTAAGGTGATGATGAAGGAAATACTTAAGACAAAAGTTAAAATCAAGAAAGTTTTCATAAAAGCAACTAAGGTAATTTCCCACTACAAGCAACTATTTTCAACAAAACAAAACCAAAAACAAAAATAAAATAAAAAAAGGATTTTAGTAAATATTTTTCTAGCAAAAAGAATTAAATTTGAAAAACAAGTAAAAACTATGAAAACAACATGCTAAACAACATGAGTGTTTGCCTAATGAACTTAACTACAAGCACAACCATAAACTAAAAGAAAACAAATTATAAAACACCTAAGTTAACAGAAAGTAATTAAATAAAATCTTTATTACAAAACATAATTAGATCATCTAAAAACTTTGTGAGAATAATCTCTACTAAAACTAAGTTGTTTTATAAAACATTACCTAATGATAAAGAATATAGTTTCCTATAATAGAGTAAAACTAAACCATTTTTTTATTAACAAACATTCTTAATAGAAAAGTTACTAAAAACTTTATTTGAAAACAGAATCTAATTACTTAAAACTTTGTTAAAATTAACTATTACTAACTAGTTTGTTTTATCAAACTATGCTTAGTTAAAAATATAATGTTCATATAACAACATAGTAATAAACTAAGCAATTTTTTTAACAGCAAGTATAAATCCTAAATTTAGAACAACAGAACTAAATGAAATCTAAAACATAATGTAAATCATATTCAGATTTTCAAAATAAAACAAAGTAAATCAATTTAATTAAACTAATAGGAAACTAAACATATTTTGTTTTGTTTGAAAATTCTATTTATAATTACTCTAAAATTTCTCAAACTCTACCAAATGATAGCTATGGTCACTAGTGACAATTAGGAAAAACAATCAATCAAAAATCCATTTTAAAACTCAAGTTAATCAGAAAACAAAATTTAAACCAAATCTGTTTAAATTCAAATTTAAATATTCAAATATAGTCAAACTTGGCATCTTCCCAAGCTAGAATAAAATTGTGATCTAATGCAGAAGGAATCAAGTTAAAATACTTAAAAACATAAAAGATATAATAAAAACAAAATCAGAACTATTTCTGTTTTTGAAATCAAAACAGAAAAAGAGAAAACAATTCTAACGGACATGGGGCTACGTGGCTATTTCTGATTGGCTGGAGGTTGCGCGTGATCTAATGATTCGAGCGGACGGCCGACTTCTAAAATAAACGTTTCGGTCTAAAAAAACAGAAAGGAAAAAACCGAGCGGTTCTTTTAAATTAAACCGAAGGGGTATCTATTCTAATCTACACCGTTCATTCGAGATCGGACGGAGAGGGTGCTCACCAGGGTGGTGGTGGAGGCCGGCGATGACTCCGGTGACGGCGGCGGCTCGTGTGTGGACGGGGACGGCACTCCGGTGGATTTCGGCATCGGAGAAAGGGCCCAGTCGACGTGCGCGAGCGTGGAGATGACGATGGTAGCGTCAGATGAGCTCGGGGACGACAGGAGCGAGCGACACGAGCTCGTGGAAGCTTCGGGATGGTGGTGGAGCTCCGGCGAGGTCGTCGGGGAGAGCTTTGGAGGGGGTCCAGGGCTCGCGAGGGGATGGTAAGGTGCGCACGGGTGCGGGGAGGTCGTCGGAGGGCTCGGGTGGCGAAGGGGCGGTCAGAGACGGGCGCTAGGAGGGGAGAGGCGCGGCGGCTACCGAGAACTCCGGCGATGGAGTCCGGCAAGGAGAGGAGCTCGAACGAGGGGGAAAAGGGTGGAATGGAGGGAGGGAGCCTCGGTCTATTTATAGGAGAGGTCGGGGTGACCGAAATGGAAGGAGGGGAGGGGTCCGGTGATGGCGCCGGCGAGGGATTAGGGGAGGGGATGGAGGAGGGGGATGAGCGCTGGGATCTCGGGGTCGGACGGGGTGGGCTCCACTTGCCCGAGAGAGAGAGAGAGAGGGAGGGATGCGTCGGTTGACCGACCGGTAACGGTCTCGGCTTTAAAGCCGTTGGGCCGGCCGTTTTTATTATAAAACCGTTACCGTTTTCTTTATTAATTTCCGGTGCGTTTCAAAATCATTTAAAGCATTCAAACCGTTTCTCAATATAGGGAATAAATATATCAAAATTAACAGAATAATAAATGCCATTTATTGAACATTTTTATTCTGTCATTTGATAACTTTAAGAAAAATATTATTTTCAGAAAATGCCTATTTGGTTTTAAATCTTTTTGCAAATATTTTTCAGATGACCCTTTGGGTTTTATGGTTCAAATACTTCACAAAATTTCCCCTGGTTTGGAGTGTCATATTACTCCTCTCAAATTTTTTGTGAGGGGTTTGAATACTTTGAAAATTTGAATAGGAACCAAATATGAAATGATTCCAAAAGAAAATCCAGAGATTTCCACATTCACTTTTCAAAGCTTTATTTTAAACTTCCAACTCATATTTCATATAATTTGAAGAAGTCATTTTATCCTCTCTCATGAAAATCATTGAGTTGCTTAAAGTTTCTGAATTGGAAATATATTCAAATGAAATTCAAATCATTTTCAAATCCCTTTTCATTTCTTTAAATGGAAGAAGTCATGTCATCTTCACTCTAGGGTTTTGTGATGAAAATAATTTGAATTCCTGGTGATCAAAATGCAGATTGAAATTTTTGGGAAAGTCATTTCATTCCCTCTAATTAAACTTTCAAAACTTTCAAAAGGTTTCAAATTTTCACTCAAATTCAATTACTAAATCAAAAAAACAATCATTCTAATATTTATTATAACATTCCAAAGTTTGGGATGTTACATGTGTCTATCCCTTTGGGGAAATGTCTTGCAGTGTAATGGAGTCCCTGTAGGCTGCTACGACTCGTCTACGTGCATTGATGGCATTTATGTCCCATGGCGTAATGGAGTCCTTGTAGCTTTCTATGACTCGTCTACACACACTAGAGATCGACACCTGCATTGCTGGGTTACGTATGCCTGTCCCTGTACGGAGGTGCCACTTGGGTTCTATGACTAGTCATGTCGGCCTGGGTTCTTTGACATTTGAATGCTAGCAGCACATTAACATACGTGAGTCAAAAGATGCAAATGGTCCCGACCGAGGTAAGGTGGCAGCCGTGGAGATAACTGTGCATGAGACCGCAAAGTGATGTGATGTGTTACAGGCTGGATTCTTATGGCTTAGGATTGGGGTCCCGACATCGTCTCTATCACTGAGGAACTTGACTGAACCACAAGAGGTTTCCAAAGGCTTCACTCAAAGGATTGGATAGGTTGAGGCTTTTGAGTTGAGCATCAGTTGGAAATTTTCCTTAGTATTACCTCGACCCCCTTTAATAGTACGATGTTTCCTATGACTCAAAGAAATGAAATGAAACTATGAAAACAAAAGTCTTCATGGCTCATAGTCCTTGTTCATATCTTCAAGGTCACACCAACTTCTTCATTTTCAAAGTCTTCAGGTAATACCAAAGTCTTCAGCAAAGTCTTCAGTTGAAGACATACATTTTTAGGGGTCGATAATCTCGGAATATATCAAACTCCTCAGCGACTTATAGAGCTTGTGTCCACTTACAAACACATTAGTTCATTAACCTATAAGTCTCCAATACACCAAAATCACTAGGGGCACTAGATGCACTTACACAACTACTATAAGGGTTCGATGGCAATGACAAAAATCAAGGGGGAAAGGGTTCCCCCTCACGGAGTACCTTCCCAAGCGAGAGTTGATCCCCATGGGTGCCATTTAAATGAACTCACGAGGAGGAGGATGTCCAGAAAGAGGCCAGCAAATCTTTGAATCTAGTAGCGAATCCCTGCCGTTGTAGTAAATCCAGGAGGTAGTTCCACTGCACCAAGTCAAAAGCCTTTTTATATCTATCTTAAGCAGCAATGATTGAGTTTTTGTCTGATGAAGTTGCCTGATAAAGTCTCACACAAACATGAAGTTGTCATGTATGCTCCTAATCTTGTTGAACACACTCTAAGCCTTGGAAACCAGTCCATCCATGAAAGGGGCCGGGAGATTAGCTAGAATCTTAGTAATGATCTTCGCAAAGGCATATATTATGCTGATCGGGCGGAAATCAGAGATATTCTCAGCCCCTTCTTTCTTTGGCAGTAAAACAATATTCACCGAATTTAGCCACGTCCAATTGGCAGCATGTAGGTTAGAGAAGGAGTTTTTACCAACAGGATTTGAAAAAAGATCCGGTGAAACCATCAGCCACAGGGGATTTATCTCCGAGGAGCTGAGAGATGGCTGAAAACCTCTCTAAAACAAGATACTTGTTGACTATTTATGTGCATGATAGAGCCTGAAACCAAGTTACTAAAACCTACGATACTTATCTCATGACTTAACGCACAGAATCTTGCTTCATCAAGTGGCTTGGTGAAAATATCAGCAAGTTGCTTCTCAATGTTAACATTAAATAACTCATTGTCTCTCTTGCCACATGATCCCTAAAAAATGATGATGAATATCAATATGTTTGGTTTGGCTATGTTGCATGGGATTGTCAGCGATCTTGATAGCACTTTCATTGTCACATAATAGAGGCACTTTGTTACATTTGACACCATAATCCATCAAATTTTACCTCATCCATAATGATTGTGCACAACAACTCCCAGCGGCAATGTACTCGGCTTCAGCGATGGAAAGAGACACACATTGTTTCTTCGTTGAAGAACAACTCACCAAGGACCTTCCAAGAAACTGACATGAGTCAGATGTGGATTTGTGATCCATCTTTCCTCTGGCCCAATCCGAGTTGGAATATCCCATTAACTTGATGTTGATCCTTCGGGATACCAAAGGCCCAAGTTTTGGGTATGAACCAAATATAGAAGGATTCTCTCACCGAGATATAATGGCTCTCCTTGGTAGCAGATTGAAATCTTGTGTACACACATACACTCAACATAGTATCTAGTCTAGATGTACAAAGGTAAAGCAAAGAACCAATCATGGAGTAGTATACCTTTTAATCAATGACTTTACTGTTGCGATGAAGATTAAGTTGATCATTTAAGGGAATGGGTGTCTTCTTGGTCTTCACATTAGCATTATAAATTTCTGGAGCATGTCTTGGATATATAATGATTGGTTGATGAAATTTACTCCTATCAGTTGCTTCACTTGAAATCCAAGGAAGAACTTCAACTCTCCCATCGTTCTCATAGAAAATTCCTTGGTCATAAGATTCTCAAACTCAATGTTAATAGCATGGTTAGTGGATCCGAAAAATAATATCATCAACATATATTTTCCACACAAACAATTCTACTTTTGCCCTCTTTTCGAATAGAGTGGAATCTATCAACTTGATCTAAAACCCCTTCTCACATAGGAACGCTGTAAGGTCATCATACCAAGCACAAGGTGCTTGTTTAAGTCCATAGAGAGCCTTATGGAGTTCATAGACGTGAGATGGGTGATCGGTGGTTTTGAAATAGGGAGGTTCCTTGACATACACCAACTCCTTAAGAGGACCATTAAGAAAAGATTCTTCACGTCCATTTGATATAACTTGAAATTATGATGAGAAGCATATGCAAGCAAAATAAGAATGGACTCAATACAGGTAACTGGGCAAACAATTCACCAAGGTCTAAACCCTCAACTTGGGTGAAACCTTGTTCCACTAACCTTGCCTTATTCCTTGTGAATTTTCCATGTTCATCTTGCTTGTTCTTAAAAGACCACTTGGATCCAATGAAATTTCGATGTTCTTTGGGCCTCTTCACTAGAGTCCATACTTTGTTCTAGGTGAAGTTGGTGATTTCTTCATGCATAGCACCCAATCCATGTTGTCAAGGGCATCTTCCACCTTAAGGGGTTCAACATAAGAGATAAATGAGTGATGTTCACAAAAGTTTGCCACGTGTCTACGAGTAGTTACCCCCTTTTTTATGCTTGCATATATGTTCTTGGTGATATGTTGAAGATGCTTTGACTTGGCGTCCACTTTTTGCTCTTCTGGAGCAAGATCTTCATCATTTGGTCTTGTGTTTATAGAACAAGGTTGACCTTGAGCATGTTTGAGTATAGAGGACACCCTTCACTTCACAACCTCAAGTTCGTGTACACAAGGTTGTCGATCGGTGAGAGACACTTGAGGTTGGACTTGATATTGATCTTGAGCTTCATCTTGGACCTCAATATTTGGTTCATCACCACTTGGTTGATCTTGTCCTAGATCTTGCTCGGGAACATGAGGGACGTGATCTTGTTTTTGGATAAGTTCATGGTCTCCCAAAGCATCTTGCCCATGTGGTGTCAGTGATGAAATCCCTTGTGGGGATTCTACAATAGGGGATCTTACTACTTCTTCTTCTACTTGGACTTGGGGTATTTCTTGTGGAATAATGTGGTCTATCCCCAAGGTCCTTATAGCATGTGAAGGGGCATCATCACATACAACACTAGGAACAATTTGCTCTGCACGGGAGTCGTTATCTTCATCAAACTCCACATTCTCGTCTCCTCAATGCATTCATTGGATTTATTGAGAACACGGTAAGCATGAGAGTTTGAAGCCTATCCAACAAATATGCCCTCATATGTTTTACACTCAAATTTAGCTAAGTGGGTTTTCTTGTTTAGAATGAAACACATACAACCGAATAGCTGAAAGTATTTGACACTGGGCTTTCTCCCAATGAGGATTTCGTAGGGGGTCTTGTTCTTGAGCTTGTGTAGATAAAGCCGGTTTGATGCATGACACACGGTGTTCATGGCTTCGGCCTAAAGCTTGTATGGATACTTTTACTCGTCAAGCATGATTCTAGCCATCTAAACAAGATTCATGTGCTTCATTCCCACAACACCATTTTGTTGAGGAGTATAAGACGTGGAATATTGGTGCTTGATCACCTCGTCAGTCAAGAACTCATTCATAGTATATTTTTTGAAATCACTACCATTATCACTTCGAAATTCCTTGATCTCACAATTATGCTCATGTTGATCTTCTTTCGCAAAGTTTATGAAAGTTTCTTGGGTCTCATCTTTTGTCTTAAGAAATAATACCCAAGTGCATCTTGTATAATTATCGACAATGACAAGGCAATACCTCCTCCCTCCCAAACTATCGTAAATATAGAGGTCCAAAGAGATCCAAGTGAAGGAGCCCAAGGGGCCTCGATGTAGTAATGGTAGTCTTCACTTTATGAAGTTTTTCATGTAGCTTTCCAGCAATGCAAGCACTACAATGATGATCTTTGGCAAAAGACACATTGGTTAGTCTAAGGATATGATCCCCCTTTAAGAGAGCTTGTAATTTCTAATGCCCACGTGGGCTAGTAGTCAGTGCCATATCCACCCCATGTCATCCTTGGCCATTAGGCATGTTGTAAGATGTGTTTTCTCTTTTGAGAAATCAACCACATAAAGTGTGTCCTCAACATGACCAACAAATACCACTTTGATATTGCTCCTCTTAAATATGGTCACATGAAATTCACTAATATGATAATCATAACCGGCATGTGTCAATTGAATCATTGAGAGTAAATTGTAGTGAAGCGATTGAACAAGCATGACATTTGAGAGTGAGAAATCATTAGAGATTACAAGCTTTACCAATCCCATTACCTTGCCCTTGCTATTATCACAAAAATAAATGGTTTAGGAGGCATTGAGAGAATCAACTAACTCCACAAGCATCTTTCTATCTCTGGTCATATGATTTGTGCAGCCACTATCAATCACCCAATGCGTTCCACACGTGTAGGGGATTGCAACAGTCTTCATGGGCAGTATTTTACCCTAATTTATTGGTTTTATACAAGGGGAGCCAAAGAATATTTATTGGCCTTGACAGTTGAGTTGTCAATTCAACCGCACCTGAGATATCTCTCTGCAGCAAAGGTTTAGTAGCACGGCAAATAGTAGCAGCAAAAGTAACAATAGTATTAACAATAGCAGTTTTGTAGGAGGTGTGACAATAGCAGTAGCCATAGTAACTTAGAAAGATTCAGTATATGTAATGCGTAGGCACGTGGATCGGCGATGGATAATGATTTATATGACATTGATCTTATAACAGTTACACACTAGGGCGACACAAAACTAGGTCCAATTCATCAATGTAATGTAGGCATGTATTCCGTATACAATCATACATGCTTGCGATAAGAACTTGCATGACAACTTTTGTCCTACCCTCCCGTGGCAGTGGGGTCCTATTGGAATCTAAGGGCTATTAAGGCTTGCTTTTAATAGAGAATCCCAATTATTGTCACCTTGGGGTATGCGGATCATGACACATAATAGGTGCATACAACTTGCAAGATAGGATCCAAATAACTTTTATATTCATGAAATCATAATAGGTTCAGATCTGAAATCATGGCACTCGGGCCCTAGTGACAATAATTAAGCATAGCAAAGTCATAGCAACATCAATCTCAAAACATAGTGGATACTAGGGATCAAGCCCTATCAAACTTAACTCGATTACATGATTAATCTCATCCAATCCCACCACATTCTAGCAAGCCTACAAAGGAATTACTCACTCTCGGTGGTGAGCATCATGGCAGTGTTGATGGAGAAGGGTTGGTGATAACGACGGCGATGATTTGCCCTCTATGGGTCCCCAAAAAGGCTCCAAATCAGCCTACCAGAGGAAGAACAGGAGGTGGCAGGGGCTCCGTCTTGTGAAATGCGATGAAATCTTCTCTCTGATTTTTTTCTCCGCGGATGTGATTTTATAGAACTAGAATTAGGGTCAGAGGGGCTACGAGGGCTCCATAAGCCATCAGGGCACGCCACTAGGCGACGTGCCCTGTTGGCTTGTGCCCCTAGCACACCCTCTCCGACAGTTTTTCGCTCCATAATTCATCATATATTCCAAAAATAATTCACAAAAAGCTTCGTCCAATTCTGAGAAGTTTTATTTCTTCCAAAAAAATAACACCAAGGTAGTTCTGTTGAAAACAACGTCAGTCCGGGTTAGTTTCATTCAAATCATGCATATTAGAGGTAAAAATTAGAGCAAAAGTGTTTGGAAAAGTAGATACATTTGAGATGTATCAACTCCCCTAATCTTAACTCATTGCTTGTCCTCAAGCAATTGACTTGATAAACTGAAAGTGATAAATAAAACTTATACAAACGTTTTGTTCTCGTTGTTATACACATGCTTGGCTAGTGCGCAAGTTTCCAGCATAAATCATAAATAGACATGTCCATGGAAACAGCTAGATATTATGTCAACTCATGCCAATACATAACCAGCTAGCAAGCTATAATAAAATATATCATATGCAAACAACTTGTCAAAGCAATCATAATTCAATATGGTGACATGGTATTTCGTTAGCCCTTTCTGAGACCGCAAAACATAAATGCAGAGCACCTTTGACATCCAAACAATGAATAAACATTATAATTCAGGGTAGAAAAGATCCAGTCATGCTCATATCCAACATTAACTAGACTCAATGCATACGGATGACAATAGTGCTCTTGGGTCTGGTGCTTTAGTAAGAGGATGATGACTCTGCATAAAAATAAATAGATTGGCCCTTCAAAGAGGGAAGCATTGATTTGAAGTGGTGCCAGAGCTCAAAGCTTAAAACAAGAGTGAAGATATAATTTTTGAGTGGTGCACTTTTTCCTGTCAAAGTTACGATAAACTTTTTCAACATTCTCCCTGCTAAACTCATTATTGGCGTTTCTGAAATTGAATAGTAAAGTTTACTCCTATCCACCATCCATACACAAACCATGCCTGACCGAATTCACGGATGCCCGCAAACATACAACTGTCCCAAGGAGTTTGTTTAAATTATTTTGATTATATAGGACTGGGCATCCCTTTTACCAGCCTCTCTCGTGCAATGACGGCGAATAAACGTCCGTCCTAACAATAACATGTTGAGCATGAAAAATATTGATCAGCTCGTCGCTGCATGAGAGAGATGACTGCACAAAATAGATGTCTATTTGAATATTTAGTGATGCCACATGTAAATTTACTAGGAATGGTAGGGTAATACCACATATAGGTAGGTATCGTGGACTCATGTGGAATGACTTGGTTTAAGGGTTTTGGATGCACAAGAAGCATTGCCGCTTAGTACAAGTGAAGGCTAGCTATTGGTTGAGAAGTGATCATCTGGAGAGCAACAAAAGTCATGAACATGCATTTTGAATAATTAACATTGGATGTAGCATGAGTAGGATATGAACACTCTGAATTTAAACATCATGAAGGTTGCATTGGTTTTGATTCAACTACATGTTTGCGCATGGGCCAAGTCAAACTGCTTGAATTTCTCAGAGGGAAATACCATACTATCATACAATATTATGACCATTTTAATGCATGTTGACACAAGATAAATCATTATTAACCCCTAGATATTTAGGCATGGCATGAGAAGCTAGAATCTATAATTGTCATCACAAACATGTTTACTCATGATATACTGAATCAGGATCAAACTGGCTAATCATATTTACAAAAACGGAAAACCAAAAGAGTTCATACCATTTCCTTTGACACGATCATCTCATCAGATATCGTCATTATTGCCTTTTCACTTGCATGATCGAATTATTTGATAATAAAAGTGCAAGAATGCCATGGACTAAGCTGGAATCTGTAGGGCCATTTTAAGACAAAGGATAAGATATGGTAAAATTGGCTCTCTACTAGATCATCAATAAAGCATATGAGATCCACTCATCATTTTCATGGTGGTCTTCTCCTTTAGAGGATTCAACAAAAAGAAAATAAATTCAGAGAAACACACTAAAAATATTTTTGGAGTTTTTGCTTTTCTCAAACAATAAAATAAATTGAAGGGAAAACAAGAACGAAAAAAACTATTTACACGAGAAAGCTCCCAAGAGGCAAAGGAAATATTTTGGGGTTTTATTTTTTAGCTCTACAAAAAAAGAAATGAGGAAATGAAAACCTGAAAAGAAACAACAAATAATTTTGGATTTTCAAAGTTTTTCAAACACACAAGAAGAAAGCAAGAAAAATGGATATACAATGAAAGAGGATGAAAACCGATAATTTATATGAGATGTGGGAACGTGAATGTAATGTCGGTGGGAAATACGTACTCCCCCAAGCTTAGGCTTTTTTCTAGCCTGGTAATCACCACACGTAGTAGCCGACAGGTCCGGGATAGTGCTTCTGCTAAGGTACCCGAGCGTCCCATGCCTGGGCCTCGCCCTCCGCAGCAGCAAGCTCGTTTCAGCAAGCAATGAAGTCCTCTTGCATTATTATGAATCCGTTCCTTGCATGATAATTAAACAGAGAAGGTGCGGGCAAAGGAATAATATCACAAGTGTTCTCGCTAAACACTAGGCCGTACTAAAGGTTTATCGGTGGTTTAGGTTTCTCAAGAAATTGGTGCTCTTCCATGGATAGGTGATCGAGGTGCACCTCGGACAACAAATAATGAGTAGGGCGTATAGCCACCTCAAAGCACCTTGCCAAGTGCCTAGCACAAATACCACCATGAATCTTGCCTCTAGTTCGGTTAAGATGTAAACATCATGGAACAATAACTCCTAAGTTGTAAGCATTATCACCATAAAGTGCTCGACGCAAAATAGCAAGGGTGGGAGCACTAAGGCCACCACCCTACTCCGTAGCAGTGATGCATTTTCCTATAAATAGAGAAGAGTAGTGCAGAGAAGGACAATGCAGACTAGTGTCTCTAGCGTATCATACGCCTCTGGTTTCTCGCAAAGTTAAGCTATGTAGGAAATCCTCAAACTCCTTAGGTTTAGGTTCTTGCACTCCCCCGTCAGAGGGAAGCGAACATATTTCACAGAATTCATGCAGAGGTAACTCGTAGTTCATGGTAGGGCAAAGCGCACCATGGGAGCACCGGGCATATTAATGAAATAGAAGTTTTGCACGAAGGAATTAGTGACGAGATAGTGCTGGTCACACTTATCTACGAGGAATTTTGTTATCCCGGCATTTGCAGCAAATTGCATGAACTCTTCATGAAAAACCGCTTGAGTCATGAAGGGTATATGTGGCCATTCAAAGGGCCTAACCTCCGTGTTGCGAGGGAGGTTGATGTCACTATCCTGATTCCTCCTGGTAACTCCCTTGGGGCTTCGGCTTAAAGACCTTTCCTCAGCAGGTTCATTTTTCCTAAGAAAAATTTCTGAAATTTTTGTTTCACAAATTTATGTCAACAGAACTTCGTAGGAATGGTAGAAAGTACTCATAGTGATGCCTAGAGGCCATATCAAGCATTCATACTACTTGGAACTCAATGAATTCAACATGCAAGCTCATTTCCTGTAGCACCAAGTGCAGCAACTTATGCAAAATATAAACCATTAAAACAAAAACTAATTGGAGGAATGGGAGAGTCAATACGAAGGAGAAATTCCTCAAAACAGTTTCGAAAATGGAGTTCCTAGCAAAGAGATTGAAAATTTCACTTTCAGGGTGAAAAACACGAGAGAGAAATGGATAGGGAATTTTCGCTAGAGGTAGGAGAAGGAGTGGGGTGAAGGGCTAAGGCAGGTGGCCTGTGGGTCCCACAAGTCAATAGGGCGTGTCACTAGGGGGCACCCTGTTATGTGGTGGCCCACTGCACACCCTATGCATCAATTTTTATGCCAAAAATTCTGGAAATAATCATATGAAAATTTTGTGGCAATATGAGTATTTTTATTTTGGGGGTATTTTTCATGCACGGGAAAAATAAGAAACATGAATTTCATTATATTTTATTTTTATTTAAATAAGTAAAACGGATAATAAATTTGTGATACAGATAGATGTGGATACTCAATTCATCAATCACATGTCATTCAGAAAGGATTCATTAATAAGGTTGATCAAGTCTTATTAACCACCATTTCTGACCAACATGAAACCATAGAAATTTTGTATACCACTAGGTTACCTCAATCGGTATATGTATTTACCCAACAATGAGATTATAATATTCCTTCTTCTTGTCAGTAGGTAGAGGAATTATCATATATCCAATCATAACCTTGGGAATAGGATCAATTACAATAATATAATTCACCAAAGTTTGCTTCTTCAAAAAGTGCACAGTATGTTTCTTGCCATTGATATGAACGGTAACTTTGCTTTTATTGCAATCAGTAACAGCCCCTGCAGTATTTAGAAAGGGTCTACGAAGGATGATCAACATATTGTCGTCTTATGGCATATCAAGCATAACAACTTCGGTTAAGATAGTAACATTTGCAACCACAACGAGAACGTCCTTGCAAATTTCAATAGGTAAAGCGGTTGATTTATTAGCCATTTGCAATGATATCTAAGTAGGTGTGATTTTACTCAACTCAAGTATTTTATAAAGGGAGAAAGGCATATCACTAACACTGGCCCCTAAATAACATAATGTAGTTTTGACATAGTTTCTTTTAATAGAGCAAGGTATTGTGGGTATACCCGAATCTCCCAACTTCTTAGGTACTCCACCATCAAAATAATAATTAGAAAGCATGGCAGAAATTTTAGTTTCAGGTATCTTTCTTTTCTTGGTAATAATATCTTTCATATACTTACCACACGGAGGCATTTTGATTATATCAGTCAAACGAGTGCGCAAAAAGATAGGTCTAATCATTTCAGCAAAGTTCGCAAAATCTTCATTGTCCTTACTTTTGTGGGTTTACGAGGGAATGGCATAGGTTTTTGAACCCATGGCTCTCTTCCCCTTCCATGTTTTCTAGCAACAATGTCACTCTTATCATAACGTTTATTTTTAGAAGGTGGGTTATCAAGATCCTCAACAGGTTCAATTTCCATATCATTATCATTTTCCTTGTTATCATCTTGTTGAGCATCTAGGTGAGCATCATCATTATTGCCGTTTTCATTATCACTAAGTGTATGTTCACTACGAGATTGTGTCTCAACATAAGAAATAGAAACTTCGTTATGTTTCTTAATAGGTTTTTCTATAACAGGTTCACTAGAAGCATGCAAGTTCCTCACATATTTCTTTTTCTTATTCTTATTAGGAGAACTAGGTGTATATTCATTAATTTTCTGAGAATCTTGTTCAATTCTTTTGGGGTGACCTTCGGGATAAAGAGGTTCTCGGGTCATTCTACCTCCTCTAGTCACTACTCTAACAACATGATCATTCATTTCGGCAAGCAAATCATTTTGTGATTTAGCAACTTGGTCTAATTGGGTGTGAACCATTGAAGCATGTTTGAAGAAACCTTTCACAACATTTGCAATTCTAAACATCAAGTCACTTAAGCGATCTATCATCATAACATTATGTCCCAATTGATTCTTAGCATAGTTATTGAAGTGTTCTTGCTTAAAAATGTAATTATCAGATTCATCCAAGCATTGTTCAGGAGTCTTAGTATATGGTATATCACTTTCATTAAAGGAATGGAGAGAGTTTACCTCTACTACCTGTGTCGGGGTGTCAAGTCCAAATATTTCTTCAATAGGCGGTAATTTCTTGACACCGTTAGTTTTAATACCTTTCTCTTTCATAGATCTTTTTACTTCTTGCAAGTATTTGGGACTAAGGAATAGAATACCTCTCTTCTTTTGAAAAGTTTTCGGAGGTGGTTCATGATGTGTCCACTCAATGGCGTTTTGCATTATGTTATTTAATAATTCTTACGCTTGTCCAAAAGTTCTTTCCTTGAAAACAAAACCAGCTCAAGTATCTAGGAAATCCCTAGAATCATCAGTTAGTCCATTAAAAAAATATCAAGTATTCCATTCTTCTCAAGAGGACAATCATGCAATGGTCTTAGTAACCAGAGAAGCCTCCCCCATGCATAAGGGAGATTCTCTTCTACAATTTGAGCAAAGTTAATTATTTCTTGTAAGGCAGCTTGTTTCTTATGAGGAGGAACATGTTTTTTCAAAGAAGTGGCGAAGCATATCCTAAGGACTACGTATATAACTAGGAGCAGGTGAAAGGAACCATTCCTTTGCCTTGCCTTTTAACGAGAAAGGAAAAGGCTTAAGGATATAATAGTAGCGGATCTTTTCATCATTGGTAAATAGAGCAGCAATATCATTTAGTTTCAATAGGTGTTCGACAGCAGTTTCATTTTTGTAACCATGGAAAGGATCAGACTCTACTATTGGAATTAATTCAGGGTCTATAGAGAAGTTATAATCCTTATCAATAACAACTAGACGAGAAGCAGCAAATTTAGGATCATGTTTCATTTTCTCCATCATAGATTTTTCTTTTAGTTTGCATAATAGTTTCTTCACGTCATCTCTATCCTTAAAAGCAAGAAAGTCCCTATCTACCTGACCTTCCATAACATAACCTTCAAGTACAAAAAGTAATTCATATCTATTAGGTGAGAGAGGGGTAATAGGTGATTCAAAGTCTTCCTCAATTTCAACATTTTCAAGTTCTCTAGCTTTAGCAATATTAGCATCAACTAATTCATTCAATGGTACAGGTTCAATTTCAACATGTGTAGCAATAGTTTCATCATTAATTTCAGAAGTAGCATCATCCAGTTCATGTGACATATTGACATGCCTTGAGACTGCGTCGGTATTTCCCCAAAGAGGAAGGGATGATGTAGCACAACGACGGTAAGTATTTCCCTCAGTTATGAAACCAAGGTTATCGAGCCAGTAGGAGGATCACCAACACCCAATAAGCAGCACGTGCACACAAACAACAAATACTTGCAACCCGACGCGGAAGAGAGGTTGTCAATCTCTCTACGGTAATAAGATAAATTAGGTAGTGATAGATATGAGAGATAGATCTCTCAAGAACACAAAATAAATAGAATAAGTATGCAGCAATATATTTTTGGATTTTTTGGTTTTGTAGATCTGAAAAAAAAGAGTGCAAAAACATTGATCGGAAAGCAATATGATGGAAAAGTAGATCTGGGAGCCGTAGGGTTCACTAGTGGCTTCTCTCATGAGTATAGCGCACGATGGGTGAACAAATTCCTATTGGGAAATTGATAGAAAATTGAATAGTCATGATGATATCCAAGGCAATGATCATTATATAGGCATCACGTCCAAGATAAGTAGACCGACTCCTGCCTGCATCTACCACTATTACTTCACACATCGACCGCTATCGAGCATGCATCTAGTGTATTAAGTTTATGGGAAAATGGAGTAGTGCAATAAGAACTATGACACGATGTAGAAAATTTCTATTCATTTAGGAATAGACCTCATCCAGTTATCCTTAATAGAAACGATACATGTGTGGCTTGATATCCCTTCTGTCACTGGGAAAGAACACGACAAGATCGAACCCATCACAAAGCACCTCTTCCCATGGAAAGAAAAATTTATCTAGTTGGCCAAAGATTCGAAGAAGATATACAAGGCTATATGCAATCATGCATATAAGAGATCAAGGAAGACTCAAATAATATTCATGGATAGAAACTGATCATTATCTCAAAATTCATCGGATGCCAACGAACACACCGCAAAAGTTTACATCAAATAGATCTCCAATACACCATTGTATTGAGAATCATAAGAGAGAGAGATAAGAAGCCATCTAGCTACTGCCTACAGACCCGTAGGTCTATGGTGGACTACTCACACATCATCGGAGAGGCACATATGATAAAGATGAACCCCTCCGTGATGGTGTTGACATTGGATCTCGAGATTGTGGAACTTACGGAGGCTGGAATTGTGTTTTGTCGACTCCCCTAGGTTTTTTGTAATATTTGGGAATTTATAAGCATCAGAGGCGGTGGAGAGGGTCTCCAAGGAGAGCACAACCCACCAGGGCTTGCCGGACCACCCTGGTGTAGCCTGGTGGGTTGTGGTCTCCTAGGCCCACTCCACCAGCACTTCTTTGGTCCATTGGGTGTCTTCCGGTCCAGAAAAAATCTCCAAAAAATTTCGTCGTGATTGGACTCCGTTTGGTATTGATTTTGTGCGAAGTAAAAAAAGAAAAAATAACAACTGACACTTTGGCAGTATGTTAATAGGTTAGTCCCAAAAAATGATATAAAGTGGTAATAAAATGATAGTAAAACATCCAAGAATGATAATATAACAACATGGAACAAGCAAAGATTATAGATACGTTGGAGATGTATCACATGTCAAGACGATGAACAGGTGGTGGTGTAGCGAGCTGATCCAAAGTAGTAGGTGAGTCTAAAGCAGAGCTAGATGGCAGTTCCTTACCTACTCTCATGCTAGAGGGGACGATCGTAGTTCGATTGTCTTTCGTATTTCTCATAGTATCAATTGGATATCCTTGAACTTAACACAATAAATAGGGTTATGCTCACCAGCAACGGCGCCAGAAAAAGGCCTGAATAATCCACAAGTCTAGGGGATCACAATAGTCTTGATGGGTAGTATTTCACCCTAATTTATTGGTTTGATAAAAAGGGAGCCAAAGAAAATCTATTGGCCTTGATAGTTGAGTTATCAATTCAACCGCACCTGGGATATCTCACTGCAGCAAAGGTTTAGTAGCACGGTAAATAGTAGGAGCAAAAGTAACAATAGCAGTTTGATAGCAGGTGTGACTATTTGTAGGAGCAAAAATAACACCAAGCTAATAGTAGGAGCAAAAGAATTTTTATTTCTACACAAAAATAACACCAAGTTAGTTCTTTTGAAAACAACGCAATTTCGGGTTAGTTTCATTTAAATGATGCAAATCAGAGGTCAAAACTAGAGCAAAAGTGTTTGGAAAAGTAGTTACACTTGAGATGTATCAATATAGTCCTACATGAAACAATCTATGATTTTAGTTCCCCATTGTGCACTGGGTCCTAGAAAGTTAGCAACAAGTGTCTTAGTAACCCAAATAGTCCATGCATAATCATAATAGTTAGTGCTAACAAAATTTTCAAAAGTATAACCATCATCTCCTCTCATGAGGAAATAGGATGGTTTGTTCTTGTTGGTAAACTCTTTAGGAATGGCCTTATCCCTAATGACCTTGCCATTACCAACGCTCCCCATTTCCTTCTCCTTCTCCTTGTTACCCTCTTGTACAAACACTACCTTTTTTTAAGGAGGTGGAGTAGGACTGATCTTATTCTTGTGGTTATTCTTCACCTTGGAAGAAGGATAAAATGACCTTGGTTCTCAAGAGGTCATTGAGGTTTTTCTCTCCTTGAATCCACAATGCTACTTGTGAGATGCATTGGGATTTTCTAGGAAGATGAGAGGATATGTGGCATAGTAGAGATAAATATTTCGCTTAGTGTGAACCAAGGTTATTGAACCAATAGGATAACCATGCAAATTCCTTTCAATAGCACCTACACATACAAAACCAAACACTTGCACCCAACACGGGCAAGAGAGTTGTCAAGCCCCTTGAAATTGTTACTTACAATGTTTAATCTTGATAGAGGTAAATATTTTAAAAGAAAAATAAAGGAAAGTAAAGTAAATAAAATAAGGTATTTTTGGAGTTTTTGTATTTATGTTTAAGTAGACCCGGGGGCCATAGTGTTTGCTATAAGTTTCTCTCTTGAAAATAGCATACGGTTGGTAGACAAATTAAAGTTGGGCAATTGACAGAATTGCAGATAATTATGGCATGTTATTCATGGAAATGATCATGTATATAGGCATCACATCCATAAACAAGTAAAGCGAAACGATGATGCATCTACTACTATTACTTCACCAACCGACGGACTCCTGCTTGAATCTATGGTATTAAGTTCATGACAAACAAATTAATGCTTGGAGAAAAGTGATATGATGTAAACAACATAAAACAAGCAATATGTTCACATACCGTCACTTTATCCTTATTAATGGAAACAATACAAATACGTGTCTTGTCCCCTTTTGTCACGAGGATATAGAGCTGTTGGGGAACGTTGCATGGGAAACAAAAAATTTCCTACGCACACACAAGATCTATCCATGGTGATGAGCATCTATAAGAGGGAGAGTGAATCTACATACCCTTGTAGATCGCTAAGCGGGAAGCGTTAAGAAACGTCGTTGGTGTAGTCGAACGTCTTCACAATTCAAATCGCCGAGCATCCCGCGATCTCATCATGATCCGTCCTGCGATCCAATAACGATCTGTCCCGCGAACTCATCACGATCTGTCCGGTGATCTCATCACGATCCGTCTCGCGATCTTGATCATGGTCCTTTCGATCTAGCGCCGAATGGATGACACCTCCGCGTTTAGCACACGTACAGCTCGATGACGATCTCCGCCTTCTTGATCCAGCAAGAGGGAGCGGATGGTAGACGATATCTCCGGCAGCGTGACGGCACCGCGGCGATGGTGGTGGAGCAATTCCGGTAGGGCTTCGCCTAAGCATCGCAGAAAACTGATCCAGAGGAGAAACTATGCACTTGAGGAACGGGTAGCACGTGGCTGAAAATCAAGTGCAAAAACATTAAAACCTCTAGTATATATAAGAGGAAGAGAGGAGGAGACTTGGCACAATGGTCAAGCCCTCTAGGCTTTGGCTGAAGTGGGACTTCCACCATCCCACTAACGGCTGGTATTCACTCTCCCACAGCCCATGTAGCCTCTTGGGTCGAAATAACCCTCCCGGTGGTCTCCCGGTACACTACCGGCACTCCCGGTACACTACCGATGAGCCCGAAACTTTCCCGGCGACCAAAATAGGACTTCCTATATATCAATCTTTACCTTCGGACCATTCCGGAGGTCCTCGTGACGTCCGGGATCTCATCCAGGACTCCGAACAACCTTCGGTCACCACCATGCATAACTCTATACTACCGAAACGTCACCAAACCTTAAGTGTGCAGACCCTACGGGTTCGAGAACTATGTAGACATGACCGAGACACCTCTAAGGTCAATAACCAATAGCGGGACTTGGATGCCCATATTGGTTCCTACATAACGAAGATATTTATTGGTCGAACCTCTATGTCAAGGATTCAGTTAATCCCGTATGATGTTCCCTTTGTTCTTCGATATGTTACTTGCCCGAGATTCGATCGTCAGTATCTCCATACCTAGTTCAACCTCGTTACCGGCAAGTCTCTTTACTTGTTCCATAATACAAGATCCCGTGACTAACACTTAGGCACATTGCTTGCAAGTCTTATTGTGATGTTGTATTACCGAGTGGGCCCTGAGATACCTCTCCGTCACACGGAGTAACAAATCCCAGTCTTGATCCATGCCAACCCAACAGACACACTCGGAGATACCTGTAGAGCACCTTTATAGTCACCCAGTTAAGTTGTGACGTTAGATACACACAAGGCACTCTTCCGGTGTCCGTGAGTTGCATGATCTCATGGTCATAGAAACATATACTTGACATGCAGAAAATAGTAGCATTAAACCAACACGATCATATGCTACGTTTCTAGTTTGGGTCTTGTCCATCACACCATTCTCCTAATGATGTGATCTCATTATCAAATGACATCTCATGTCCATGTCTAGGAAACCTTAACCATCTTTGATCAACCAGCTAGTCTATTAGAGGCATACTAGGGACATGGTTTTGTCTATGTATCCACACATGCATCTAAGTCTCCAATCAATACAATTATAGCATGGATAATAAACGATTATCATGAACAAGGAAATATGATAATAACTAATTTATTATTACCTCTAGGGCATATTTCCAACAATCCCCACTTGCACTAAAGTCAATAATCTAGTTCACATCATCATGTGATTCGCATTGTTATGAATCTAACACCCAATGAGTTCTGGTGCTCGATCATGCTTTGCATGCGAGAGAGGTCTTATAGTCAACGGGTCTGCGACATTCAGATCCGTGCGTACTTTGCAAATCTGTATGTCAAACCGTAAACATTGCTACCACACTCCACTTGGTACTATTCAAAATGGTTGCTCCACTATACGTATCCAGATTGCTACTACGAGTCATCCGATTAGTGTTAAAGATTGCATCGACGTAACTCTTTAGGACGAATTCTTTATCACCTCCATAATCGAGAAACGTCTCCTTAGTCTCTTAGTTACTAAGGATAATCTTGACTGATGTCCAGTGATCCACTCCTGGATCACTTTTGTACCCCTTGACAGACTCATGGCAAGGCACACACCAGGTGCGGTACACAACACGGCATAATATAGAGCCTATGGCTAAGGCATAGGGGACGACGTTCATCCTTTCTATTTCTTCTGCTGTTGTCGAGCTTTGAGTCTCACTCAACTTCACATCTTACAAATCAGGCAAGAACTCTTTCAAAATCTTGTCAAGGTATGTACTCATTGAAAGTCTCATCAAGCATCTTGATCTATCTCTATAGATCTTGATGCACACCAATTAGGTAGCTTTATCTAGGGCTTCCCTGGAAAAACTCTTTTCAAACAACCGTTTATGCTTTCCAGAAATTCTACATCATTTCCGATCAACAATATGTCAACCACATATGCTTACTAGAAACTCTATAGTGCTCCCACTCACTTTATTGTAAATACAAGTTTCTCATAAACTTTGTATAGACTCAAAAACTTTGATCACCTCATCAAAGTGTATATTCCAACTCCGAGATGCTTGCTTCAGTTCATAGAAGGATCATTGAAGCTTGCACACCTTTTAGCATCATTAGGACTGACAAAACCTTCTGGTTGTATCTCATACAACCCTTCCTTAAGGAAGGAAACGATGTTTTGGCATCCATCTGCCAGATTTCACAATTGAAAAATGCAGCAACTGCTAACATAATTCCAATAGACTTTAGCATCGCTACGAGTGAGAAAGTCTCATCGCAGTCAACTCCTTGAACTTGGCGGAAACTTCTTTGTGACAAGTCGAGCTTTATAAATGGTGACATTCACCATCAGTGTCTGTCTTCATCTTAAAGGTCCATTTGTACTCAACGACCTGCCGTCGAACGAGCAAGTCTACCAAAGTCTATACTTGGTTTTCATACATGGATCCTATCTCGAATTTCATGGCCTCTAACCATTTGTTGGAATTCGGGCCCATCATCGCTTCTCCACAGCTCGTAGGTTCATCGTTGTCCAACAACATGACCTCCAATAGGGTTGTCGTACCTCTCAAGAGCAGTACACATCCTTGTCGACCTACGAGGTTCGATAGTAACTTCATCCGAAGCTTCATGATCATCATCATTTACTTCCTCTTCAACTGACGTAGGTTCCACAGAAACATCTTTCTGCGCTGCGCTACTCTCTGGTTGAAACAAAGGTTCAACAACCTCATCAAGTTCTATCTTCCTACCACTCAATTCTTTCGAGAGAAACTTTTTCTCGGGAAAGGACCCATTTTAGCAACAAACACTTTATGCTTGGATCTGAGATAGAAGGTTCACCCAACTGTTCTTAGGGTAATCTATGAAGATGCATTTGTCCGCTTTGGATTCGAGCTCATTAGGTGAAAACATTTTTCCACACAAGCATCGCAGCCCCAAACATTAAGAAATGACAACCTAGGTTTCTATCAAACCATAATTCACACGGTGTCATCTCAACGGATTTAGATGGTGCCCTATTTAAAGTGAATGTAGTTGTCTCTAATGCATATCCCCAAAACTATAGTAGCAAAACGATAAGAGACATCATAGCCCGCACCATATCCAAGAGAGCGTGACTATGACGTTCGGACACACCATCACACTATGGTGTTCCAGGTGGCCTGAGTTGTGAAACGACTTTCACATTGTCGAAAGTTGTATGCCAAACTCATAACTTAGATATTGACCTCCACGATCATATCGCAGACATTTTTATCTTCTTGTCACGATGATCTTAAACTTCACTCTGAATTTTCTTGAACCTCTCAAATGATTCAGACTTGTGTTTCATTAAGTAAATATACACTATATTTACTCAAATCATCAGTGAAGGTAAGAAAATAATGATATCCACCGCATGCTACAAGCCTCATTGGATTGCATACATCAACATGTATCATTTCCAATAAATCACTTGCTCGCTCCATCAATCCGAAAAACGGGGTCCTTAGTCATCTTGCCCAAGAGGCATGGTTTGCATGTCTCAAGTGAGTCGAAATTGAATGAGTCCAAAGATCCATCAGCATGGAGTTTCTTCATGCGCTTTATACCAATATGACATTTAGCGGTAGTGCCATAAGTATGTGGTACTATCATTATTAACTTTGTATCTTTTGGCATCAATGTTATGAACATGTGTATTACTACGATCAAGATTCAACAAACCATTCTCACTGGGTGCATGACCATTGAAGGTATTATTCATGTAAACAGAATAACCATTATTCTCTAACTTAAATGAATAATCATGTTGCAATAAACATAATCTAATCACATTCATGCTCAACGCAAAACACCAAATAACATTTATTTAGGTTCGTCACTAATCCCGAAGGTAGAGAGAGCGTGCGATGTTGATCACATCAACCTTGGAAACATTTCCAACACACATCGTCACCTCACCCTTAGCTAGTTCTCCGTTTATTCCGTAGCTTTTATTTCGAGTTACTAACATTTAGAAACCGAAGCGGTATCC
The DNA here is from genome assembly GCA_022496015.1 of Hordeum marinum. Classification (NCBI taxonomy): domain Eukaryota; kingdom Viridiplantae; phylum Streptophyta; class Magnoliopsida; order Poales; family Poaceae; genus Hordeum; species Hordeum marinum. The sequence continues at coordinate 370,275,824 of CM039678.1, read as the reverse complement.
AATACCCTGGTGCTACTAGGAGTACTAGCAAGGTACACATCAGTAACACGTATATCAAATAGACTTCTGTCAATGTTGCCAGCCTTCTTATCTACCAAGTATCTAGGGTTGTTTCGCTTCCACGACCGCTCTCCTCATAATTGAAGCACTTAGTCTTGGGTTTGGGTTCAACTTTGGGTTGCTTCACTGGAGCAGCAACTGACTTGCTATCCATGAAGTTTCCCTCCTTGCTCCTGCCCTTCTCGAAACTAGTGGTTTTACTAACCATCAACACTTGACGCTCCTTCTTGGTTTCTACCTTCGTGGTGTCAAAGATCACGAACAGCTCAGGGCTCATTATTTCTATCCCTGGCATTTTATAGTTCATCACCAAGTTCTAGTAGCTTAGTGACAGTGACTTGGAGAACTATATCAATCACTATCTTATCTGGAAGATCAACTCCCACTCGATTCAAGAGATTGTAGTACCCAGACAATCTGAGCACATGCTCAACGATCGAGATATTCTCCTTCATCTTGCAGGCAAAGAATCTTGTTGGAGATCTCCTATCTCGCAACACGGGCACGAGCCTAAGATCCTAATTTCAGCTCTTAGAACATCTCATATCTTCTGTGACGTTCAAAATTTTTCAGAGCCTCAATTCTAAGCCGTAATGCATGACACACTAAACTATCAAGTAGTCATCAAAACATGCCTGTCAGATGTTCACAACATCTACAAACAACGCTAGAGGGGTTGGCGCACCGAGCAGTGCATTAAGGACATAAGCCTTCTGTGCAGCAATGAGGACAATCCTCAGATCACGGACCCAGTCCGCAATATTGCTACCATCATCTTTTAATTCTATTTCTCTAGGAACATATAAAAATTCAAGGGAGCTACAGCGCGAGCAAGTAATCTACAACATAATTTACAAAGACACTACTGACTATGTTCATGATAATGAGTTCAATTAATCATATTACTGAAGAAATCCCACTCAAATTGAAATCCCTCCGATCATTCGAGTGATACATGATCCAAATTCACCAACTCAAGTCCGATCATCACGTGAGTTGAGGTGGTTTCAATGGTGAACATCATCATGTTGATCATATCAACTATATGACTCATGTTCGACCTTTTGGTCTCTTGTGTTCTGAGGCCATGTCTGTACATGCTAGGCTCGTCTAGTTTAACCCGAGTGTTCTGCATTTGCAACACTGGCTTGCACCAGTTGTATGTGAACATATTGTCTATCACACCCGATCATCACGTGGTGTCTCGACACGACGAACTTTCGCAACGATGCACACTCGGGGAGAACACAATTCATCTTGAAATTTAAGTGAAGGATCACCTTATAATGCTACCGTCGTCCTAAGAAAAAGAAGGTGCATAAAAGGATTAACATCACATGCAAATCATAAGTGACATGATATAGCCATGAACTTGTGCTTTTGATCTCCATCTTGAAAGCACTGGCATGATCTCCTTCGTCACCAGCACGACACCATGACCTCCATCATCTTGATCTCCACCAACGTGTCGCCATCGGGGTTGTCGCGGGTCATACAATAATTAAAGACAACCCTATGGCTCCTGCCAGTTGCCGTACTCATCGACATGCAAGTCGTGATATTCTATACAACACATGATCATCTCATACATCACATATATCACATCATGTAATTGGCCATATCACATCACAACATACCCTGCAAAACAAGTTAGACGTCCTCTACTTGTTGTTGCATGTTTTATGTGGTTGCTATGGGTATCTAGCAAGAACAATTCTCACCTATGCATAAACCACAACGGTGATACATTAGTTGCTTTTCTACCTTCTCAAGGACCGCCTTTATCGAATCTGATCCAACTAAAGTAGGAGAAACTGCCACCCGCCAGCCATCTTTTGCAACAAGTTGCATTTTAGGGAACCGGTCTCTCGTAAGCGTACGAGTAATGTTGGTCCAGGCCGCTTCATCCCACAATACCGCTGAACCAAAACATGACCAAGGGAGGAATCAATCTAAGCGTCAACACCCACAAACTCTTTGTGTTCTACTCGGTATCTCATCTACACATAAAGCTGGCTCTGATACCACTGTTGGGAAATGTTGCATGGGAAACAAAAAATTTCCTATGCACACGCAAGATCTATCCATGGTGATGAGCATCTATGAGAGGGAGAGTGGATCTCCATACACTTGTAGATCTCTAAGCGGGAAGCGTTAAGAAACGCGGTTGGTGTAGCCAAACGTCTTCGCGATTCAAATCGCCGAGCATCCCGCGATCTCATCACGATCCGTCCCGCGATCCAATCATGATCCGTCCTGCGAACTCATCATGATCCATCCCGTGATCTCATCATGATCCGTCTCGCGATCTTGATCATGGTCCTTTCGATCTAGCGTCGAACGGACGACACCTCCGCCTTCAACACACGTACAGCTCGATGACGATCTCCTCCTTCTTGATCCAGCAAGAGGGAGCAGAGAGGTAGACGAGTTCTCTGGCAGCATGACAGTGCCATGGCGATGGTGGTGGAGCAATTCCGGCAGGGCTTCACCTAAGCACCGCAGAAAACTGATCTAGAGGAGAAACTATGCACTAGATGAACGGGTAGCACGTGGCTGAAAATCAAGTGCAAAAATCCTAAAACCTCTAGTATATATAAGAGGAAGAGAAGGAGGAGACTTGGCACAAGGGCCAAGCCCTATAGGCTTCGGCCGAAGTGGGAGGAGAGGAGGAATCCTCCTCCAATCCTAGTAGGACTAGGACTCCTCCTTATTTTGGCCTTTTTGCCTTTTTCCACCTTTTTCTCTTTGGGTTTTTATTCCTAGCCACATGGGCCTTGTGTGGGACTTCCAAAAGCCCACTAAGGGCTTGTATTCACTCTCTCACAGCCCATGTAGCCTCTTGGGTCGAAATACAACTCCCGATGGTCTCTCGGTATACTACCAGCACTCCCGGTACACTACCGATGAGCCCGAAACTTTTTCGGCGACCAAAATAGGACTTCCTATATACTAGTCTTTACCTCTGTACCATTCCGGAGCTCCTCGTGACATCCAGGATCTCATTCGGGACTCCGAACAACCTTCGGTCACCACCATGCATAACACTATACTACCGAAACGTCACCAAACCTTAAGTGTGCAGACCCTACGGGTTCGAGAACTATGTAGACATGACCGAGACATCTCTATGGTCAATAACCAATAGTGGGTCCTAGATGCCCATATTGGTTCCTACATATTCTATGAAGTTCTTTATCGGTCGAACCTCTATGTCAAGGATTCAGTTAATCCCGTATGATGTTCCCTTTGTTCTTCGGTATGTTACTTGCCCGAGATTTGATCGTCGGTATCTCCATACCTAGTTCAACCTCATTACCGGCAAGTCTCTTTAATCGTTTCGTAATACAAGATCCCGTGACTAACACTTAGTCACATGGCTTGCAAGGCTTATTGTGATGTTGTATTACCAAGTGGGCCCTAGGATACCTCTCCGTCACACGAAGGAACAAATCCCAGTCTTGATCCATACCAACCCAACAGACACCCTCAAAGATACCTGTATAGAGCGCCTTTATAGTCACCCACTTACGTTGCGACATTTGATACACACAAGGCACTCTTCCGCTGTCTGTGAGTTGCATGATCTCATGGTCATAGAAACATATACTTGACATGCAGAAAACCGTAGCATTAAACTGACACGATCATATGCGATGTTTGTAGTTTGGGTCTTGTCCATCACACCATTCTCCTAATGATGTGAACTCGTTATCAAATGACATCTCATGTCCATGGCTAGGAAACCTTAACCATCTTTGATCAACGAGCTAGTCTATTAGAGGCATACTAGGGACATGGTTTTGTCTATGTATCCACACACGCATCTAAGTCTCCGATCAATACAATTATAGCATGGATAATGAACGATTATCATGAACAAGGAAATATGATAATAACTAATTTATTATTGCCTTTAGGGCATATTTCCAACAGTCTCTGTTGGGGAACGTTGCATGGGAAACAAAAATTTCACTACGCACACGCAAGATCTATCCATGGTGATGAGCATCTACGAGAGGGAGAGGGAGGGAACAAGGCAACACAAGATTGAACCACTACAACGCACCACTCCCACTGAAGATAAACCTAACCGATATATCAGAGGGAAATACGAAGCTATGATAATCATGCATAATAGAATTCAGAGAAGACACAAATACTTCCAATGCATAATCTGATCATAATCCCACTATCAAGGTATATCTGCGACAGATGCCAAGGGGTGGCTTAGATCATGGTTTAGGACTGATAGGCATCGATGGCGTCCAGAGATGGGTGGTGGCACGAGACAGATGAGCCAAAGCTACCCAGGTTATGGGCCCTCCGATGGAGGTAAAACCTCTAGTCCTTCCGGAGTGACTGTAGGTGATCACAATACAGGGTGCTCCTTGAGTTGTTCGTGGGGACAAACTCCGTGCTCTCACTACCAGTCTTGCTGCCCCTAGGTGGTGTGCGAGTGGATTTGGATTCTACTCCCATTTTCCCTTGTCCCTCTCTAGGGACCGGGGGTGGCTTTATTGTTCAGCCAACTGATTACAATAAGGGGGAGGGGACACGGGCCCTGGCTTCCAGTCTCTTAGGCTAGCCACGGGGCCGTTGGATGTTGAGTCTCGTCAAGCGTGGGGCCTGCCAGCCGCATGCCACTTGGCCCGCACGTCTGGTCCTTATGGAGTAGGTAGGCGCACACCAGCTATAGGGCTGCCTCGCCTAGTCAAGTCTTGAGTGACCGTGGTCCTCCAGTCGCGCCCTGCCGTCATTAGCGAGTCATGTAGCCATGCGAGCCCTAGAAATGCGTCCTGTAACCACGCATGCCTCTCTCTCGAGGGGTATTGTCTTGTTGCCCTACACCTTTATGGGCGGATGGGACGTCTGGTGACTCACCGGCTGCTCTCGTGGTCGGCTGACTAGGCTGGCTGCCGCCAGTCGACAAGTGATGCTATGGCCGGACAGGTCGCCAACCAGCCCCCAAATGTCTTGGAGTGGGGTTTGTTCCGCTTTGGTATACCCAGGGGGCATATTTCCATCAGTAGCTCCCGAAGCCGTTGGGGCCCAAAGGACTCGGGACGATGGGGGCAACAGCTTCCACGAAGATAGAAACCATCAAACTACCGAAGCAGCCGACCGGTGATACGTCCCGTTATATCTATAATTTTTGATTGTTTCATGCCAATATTCTACAACTTTCATGTACTTTTGGCAACTTTTTATACTATTTTTGGGACTAACATATTGTTCCAGTGCCTAGTGCCAGTTCCTGTTTGTTGCATGCTTTTTGTTTCACAAAATATCCATACCAAACGAAGACCAAACGCGATAAAAACTTACAGCAATTTTTTTGGATTATATATGATTTTGGGGAAAAATAATCAACGCGAGAAGATGCCTGAGGGGCCCACAAGCCGTAGGGGCGCGCCCTACCCCCTGGGCGTGCCAGGGTGCCTTGTGGTTACCTCTTAAGGAGGTTGCGGCCCTTCTCTCTCTGCAACAAAGCTAATATCCGGCTAAAACTCGTGTTAAAATTTCAGCCCAATCGGAGTTACGGATTTCCGAGAATTTAAGAAACAGTGAAAGGCCAGAATTTGGGATGGCAGAAGCAGAAGGAAACATAGAGAGAGATCCAATCTTGGAGGGCTCTCGCCCCTCTGCCGCCATGTAAGCCAAGGTCCAAAGGGGAAACCCTCCTCCCATCTAGGGAATAAGAAGAAGGAGGGGGCCTCTCTACCCCTCTCTCCAGGTGGCGCTGGAATACCGCCGGGGCAATCATGGTGTGACGACTATCTACACCAACACCTCCATCATCTTCGCCAACTTATTCATCGCCTTCCCCCATCTATATATAGCAGTCGACTCTCCCTCAACCCGTTGTACCCTCTATTTGAGCATGGTGCTTTATACTTCAAATTATTATCCAATGATGTGTTGCCATCCTATGATGTCTGAGTAGATTTTTGTTGTCCTATCATTGATTGGTGAATGCTATGATTAGTATAATTTGCTTGTGGTTATGTTGATTTCCATCAGTGCCCATCATATGAGCGCGCACATGGATCACACCATAGGGTTAGTTGTATGTTGATAGGACTATGTATTAGAGGGCAAGGGTGATAGCAGCTTTAGCCTTGCATAGAAATTGATGTATACGGGATTGAAGGGGGGGCAATTTATCTTAATGCTATTGTTGGGTTTTACACAAATGAACGTTTGTAGTTGTGTATGCTTGCTAATAGTTACAATCATAACTGCATAGAATTCCAAGTAAGGGATGACATGCTAGCAGTGGCCTCTCCCACATAAACTTGCTATCGGTCTAGTAACGTAGCCAATTTCTTAGGGACAATTCCACAACTCCTACCACCACTTTTCCACACTCTTTAAACTAACTTAATTGTTACTTTATCTAAACAGCCCCTAGTTTTTATTTACTTGTTCTTTATTATCTTGCAACCCTATCCCACAACACCTACAAAGTACTAGTTTCATACTTGTTGTAGGTAAAGCGAACGTTAAGCGTGCGTAGAGTTGTATCAGTGGTCAATAGAACTTGAGGGAATATTTGTTATACCTTTAGCTTCTGTTTGGGTTCGACAGTCATACTTATCGAAACAGGCTACAACTGATCCCCTATACTTGTGGGTTATCAAGACCTTTTTCTGGCGTCGTTGTCGGGGAACGTTAGCGAGGCGTGAATATTCTCGTGTGTGCTTGTTTGCTTTATCAATCAGTAGATTTTATTTGCTGTTCTAAGTTGTTTTCTATCTTTAGCTATGGATATGGAACAGGAAATACCAAAAAAATTAGGTGTACTTGCTACTCATGGAGATGGGGAACCTCCTAAAACCCACGATGCTCGTTATGTGGAAAATATTATGCACTACTTTGATAGTCCTAAGCAAAGCACATTCAACTTGATAATGGGATGCACATTCGATCATCGAGAATACTTTAGGGATTATCTCTTGACTCAAAAAGGGAAATTGTTATGGGATCAAAGTCATATGTTATGTTGGTATGCTCGGAATTTATGCTTGAGATATGATTATAATTGTTGCTCTAGGATGAAGGCTCCACACCTTCCCTTTTCATGTAAATTTAATGATATGAAACCTTGGCTTCTTATGCTAATGGTATATATGATTACTATGATGTGGAACAAATAGAAGAATTAGTTTCTTTTATGGGTGCTTGTGAAATTAAATGTTTGTTTGAGGAGTATGAAAATTATGATGATGCTGTTTACTGATCTAAAAATCTTGCTATACTTCGATATTACTATGAGAATTATAAATATAATGCCGGTATTAATTCTTTTATTGCGAAGTCTCTGTTTTCCAAGAAGAGACTAATATTTTGCAGAAATCTACGGAAGAAGAAATTCCTGACACTGTGAGCTCATTAGATGAAAAAGATGACGAGGAGAGCAAAGAACAAAAGGAGGAAGAGCGGATAAGATACATGTGCCCACCTTCTAATGATAGTAACTCTTCAACTCATACATTGTTGAATTTCCCTTCGTGCTTACCGAAGGATGAATGCTATGTTGATTGCTATGATCCCTTGATTTCATTTGAAATATCCCTTTTTGATGAAATTGATGCTTGCTATACTTGTGGCCATGATGCCAATATGAATTATGCTTATGGAGATGAATAATGAATTTTTTATATTATACCTACACATGATAGTCCTATTATCTTTTTGAGTTCTCCCAACTATACTATATCGGAGAAGTTTGCGCTTATTAAGGACTATATTAATGGGTTGCGTTCTACTATTGCACATGATGATTTTGATAAATATAATATGCATGTTCTTGGTGCTCCTACTTGCAATTATTATGAGAGAGGAACTACATCTCCACCTCTCTATGTTTCCAATACGATAAAATTGCAAGAAACTATTTATACTATGAATTGGCCTTTACTTTATGTACATAAATTGTTCTTTTTTGACATGCCGATGCATAGAAAGAGATTTATACTTTGTTGTTGCAATGATATATGTTACTTTGTTATCACTACTAAATTAAAAATCATTGTTAATTAAAATTTCTTTGATATACCTTGGGATCCGGGTGGATCCATTACTTGAGCACTTTATGCCTAGCTTAATGGCTTTAAATAAAGCGTTGCCAGGAGACAACCCAGAAGTTTTAGAGATTTATATTATTATGTTGTGTGATTTTATATAGTTTAAAAAAAAGAGGGGAACCTAAAACTTTTTCCAAAATAGAAGTGAAAGTAAGAAGGACGAGCACCGTTCAAGTGGGGGAGCTCCTTGAACTTTGTTCATGCCCATGGAAACTTTTCAAATCTTGATTACAGAAACTTTTCAAGAAAAATAATTATCCCCTTGTATCAATCTAAAAATAATGTGCCAAGATTTGCCTTTAGGATGATTTGATTGCTTGTTTGGTGTGTGTAGTGCAAAAACAGAAACTTTGGTTGTAGTGTGTGAATTTACATTTTTTTACCGGAATGTCAAAAGTTTTTGAAATTTTAACACAGTACTGATATGAAAATTCTTAGTTTTTTCCTAATTTTTCAGAATTTTTAGAGTTACAGAAGAATAGTAAATGTTCAGATTGCTAAAGACTGTCCTGTTTAAGACCGATTCCGTTTTTGATGCATTTTTTGCTAGTTTTGACGAAACTATCGATTTCATAGGTGGTATAAGCCATAAAGAAGTTATAATACAATAGCTACAATGAAAAAATAAAATGTGAATGGGTTTTCAACATTACTTAAAGTGGTGATTTGTTTTATTATACTAACGTATCTCACGAGGGTTTTGTTAAGTTTTGTGTGATTGAAGTTTTCAAGTTTTGGGTGAGATTACAATGGATGAAGGAATAAGGAGTGGAAACAGCCTAAGCTTGGGGATGCCTGAAGCACCCGAAGGTAATATTCAAGGACTCCCAATCAACTAAGCTTGGGAATGCCCCGGAAGGCATCCCCTCTTTATTCTAACGACCATCAATAATTTTACTTGGAGCTATATTTTTATTCATCACATGATATGTGCAAATTCTTGGAGCGTCTTTTATTTTAATTTTTTCCTTTTCCTTTTATGCACCATGCTGCCATGTTGGTATGAGATAGTCCTTGGCTGATTCATAGAATACTACATGCACTTCACTTATATCTTTTGAGTATGGCTTTATAGAATGCTTCATGTGCTTCACTTATATCATTTGAAGTTTGGATTGCCTGTTTCTCTACACATAGAAAACCGCCATTTGTAGAATCCTATTTTGCTTCACTCATATTTGTTAGAGGGTGGGCATATCTTTTGTAGAAATAATTAAACTCTCATGATTCACTTATATCTATTTAGAGAGTTAACATGAGTTGGTCATTCACATGGTTAGTCATAAAATCCTACATAAAACTTATCGATCAGTGAATATGATAAGTTTGATTCCTTGCAATAGTTTTGCAATATAAATATGGTGATATTATAGTCATGCTAGTGAGTAATTGTGGATTGGTAGAAATATTTGTGTTAAAGTTTGTTATTCCCGTAGCATGCATACATGGTGAACCGTTATGTGAAGAAGTCGGAGCATGATTTATTTATTGATTGTCATCCTTTGTGTGGAGGTCGAGATCGCGCGATGGTTAACTCCTCCAACCCTTATCATAGGAGCATGCATGTAGTACCTTGTTTCGGTGACTAATAAATTTTTGCAATAAGTATGTGAGTTTTTTATTACTAGTGTTTAGTCCATGGGTTATACGCACTATCACCCTTCCACCATTGCTAGCCTCTCTAGTACCGCGCAAGTTTCGCTGGTGCATTACACCCACCATATATCCTTCATAAAAAAGCCACCATACCTACCTATTATGACATTTCCATATCCACTGTGAGATATATTGCCATGCAACTTCCACCATTCCGTTTTTTATGACACACATCATCATTGTCATATTGCTTTGCATGATTGTAAGATAGCTAGCATGATGTATTCATGGATTGTCCGTTTTTTGATGTCATTGCTATGCTAGGTCATTGCACATCTCGGTACACCACCGGAGGCATTCATATAGAGTCATATTTTGTTCTAGTATAGAGTTATAATTCTTGAGTTGTAAGTAAATGAAAGTGTGACGATCATCATTATTAGAGCATTGTCTTATGTGAGGAAAGGATGATGGAAGCTATGATTCCCTCACAAGTTGGGATGAGTCTCCAGACTTTACAAAAAAATAAAAGGGGCCAAATAAGCCCACCAATAAACAAAAAAAAAGAGAGAAAAGAGAGAGAAGGGGTAATGCTACTATTCCTTTTTCCACACTTGTGCTTCAAAGTAGCACCATCATTTTCATGATAGAGAGTCTCCTATATTGTCACTTTCATATACTAGTGGGAATTTTTCATTATAGAACTCGGGTTGTCTATCCCAATGATGGGCTTCCTCAAATTTCCCTAGGTCTTCATGAGCAAGCAAGTTGGATGCACACCCACTTAGTTTCCAGTTTGAGCTCTAGTAAATCTGTGGCATGGCAATCCCTACTCACTTGCATCGATATCAATTGATGGGCATCTCCATAGGCCATTAATTTGCCTAGCCGATGTGAGACTATCTCCTTTTTTGTCTTCTCCACAACCACCATATTGTATTCCACCTATAGTGCTATATCCATGGCACATGTTCATGTATTGCGTGAAATTTGAAAAGGTTTGACAATACTAAAGTATGAAACAATTGCTTGGCTAAAACTGGAGTTGTGCATGATTTAAAACTTTGTGTGCTGAAGATGGAGCATAGCAAGACAATATGATTTTGTAGGGATACCTTTCTTTGGCCATGTTATTTTAGAAGACTTGATTGCTTTATTAGTATGCTTGAAGTATTATTGTCTTTATGTTAAATGATAGACTATTGCTTTGAATCATTCGTGTCTTAATATTCCTGCCATGACTAGATTATATGAACAAGATTATGCTAGGTAGCATTCCACATCAATTTTTTTATCATTTACCTACTCGAGGACAAGCAGGAATTAAGCTTGGGGATGATGATACGTCTCCGTCGTATATATAGTTATTGACTGTTTCATGCCAATATTCTACAACTTTCATATGCTTTGGCAACTTTTTATACTATTTTTTGGACTAACATATTGATCCAGTGCCCAGTGTCAGTTCCTGTTTGTTGCATGTTTTTGGTTTCTTTGAATATTCATGCCAAACAAAGTCCAAACACGATAAAAACTTACAGAGATTTTTTGGAATATATGTGATTTTTGAGAAAGAGAATCAACGCAAGACGATGCCCGAGGGGCCCATAAGACATAGGGGCACGCCCTACCCCCTGGATGCGCTAGGGTGGCTTGTGGTCACCCCTTAAGTAGGTTGGAGCCCTTGTTTCTCTGCAAGAAAGCTATTATCTGTATAAAAATCGTGTTAAAATTCAGCCCAATCGGATTTACGGATCTCCGGGAATTTTAGAAACGGTGAAAGGCCAGAATCTGGGAAGGTAAAAACAGAAGGAAACAGAGAGAGAGAGAGATCCAATCTTGGAGGGCCTCTCGCTCCTTCGCCACCATGGAAGCCAAGGACCAGAGGGGAAACCCTCCTCACATCGGGGGGGGGGGGGGAGGTCAAGGAAGAAGAAGAAGGAGGGGTGCTCTCCCCCCTCTCTCCCGGTGGCGCCGGAACGCCGTCGGGGCAATCATCGTGTGACGGCAATCTAGACCAACACCTCCGTCATCTTCCCCAACATCTTCATCGCATTCCCCATCTATATACAATGGTCCACTCTCCCACAACCCGATGTACCCTCTACTTGAACATGGTGCTTTATGCTTCATATTATTATCCAATGATGTGTTGCCATCCTATGATGTCTGAGTAGATTTTTGTTGTCCTATGAGTCATTGGTGAATTGCTATGATTAGTTTACTTTTCTTGTGGTTATATTGCTGTCCTTCAGTGACTATCATATGAGCATGTGCCTGGATCACACCATAGGGTTAGTTGTATGTTGATAGGACTATGTATTGAAGGGCAAGGGTGATAGCAGCTTCACCCTAGCATAGAAATTGATGCGTACATGATTGAAGGGGGACCAATTTATCTTAATGCTATGGTTGGGTTTTACCTTAATGAATGATAGTAGTTGCGGATGCTTGCTTATAGTTCCAATCATAAGTTCATAGAATTCCATGTAAGGGATGACATGCTAGGAGTGGCCTCTCCCACATAAAACTTGATATCGGTCTAGTAACGTAGTCAACTGCTTTGGGACAATTCCGCAACTCCTACCACCACTTTTCCACACTTGTTAAACTAACTTAATTCTTACTTTATCTAAACAGTCCCTAGTTTTTATTTATGTGTTCTTTATTATCTTGCAAACCTATCTCACAACACCTACAAAGTATTTCTAGTTTTATACTTGTTCTAGGTAAAGCGTTAAGTGTGCGTAGAGTTGTATCGGTGACCGATAGAACTTGAGGGAATATTTGTTATACCTTTAGCTCCTCGTTGGGTTTGAAACTCATACTTATCGAAAGAGGCTACAACAGATCCCCTATACTTGTGGGTTATCAGCTGGCTAAACCTATCGCCTAGGGTTCCATGACGCTACCTTAGGTCCGATGCAGGTCGGCACACGCAACATGTGGATCGCGCAGGGGAGGCGGGACTACCACCATGCGTGCGATGGGATGCCACCATAGGCCTAGACCACTAGGCCTTGGCCCACGAGAGGGATCTCCTGCGGTCGTCGACCATCTGTTGGGGTTCCGCGCTCGTCTTTACTGCGCCAGCACGTAACGGGTTAGTGAAGGACGTGGGCATAACCGATCCGACGCCCACATATTCTTGCCCCTTATAAACAGGGAGAGGAGGATCATCTAAGGTCACCAGTTCCCCTCTTTACCCCTTGTCTTCCCCCTTTATCCATTGTCTTGAGCTCTAAGTGGTTTGCCGCCATTCTTCGTCCCTCCATGCACCCGCAACGCTCGCCATCGCTATCTCCTTGGTGCGCCCATAGCTTCCATTGCAGGCTACCCTATGGGTGACCACCTTTCTTTCTCCCACTTCTTCTGTGTTTCACCGCCGTCGCCAGATGCTGGGATGGCCATAGTGGTCTTCGGATACTGGGAGGGCTCGGTGGTTTCCATGGATCACATCAAGCGCCTACACTGGGCGCGCAAGATCCCGTCGTCGGAGCAAGGGGAGGCGGTCGGTGCATTGAGGCATGGGTACCCAGTGCCCTTGAATTGTGCACAGGTAGTAGTAGCCAAACCCACAACAAGCAATCCAACTCAAGGACAAGAAACACCAGCAAGATCGGTGATACAACCCAAGAAAAGATCGGAACACGAGAAGCACGTCCCCGGTTCTTGCCGGGGCCGAGGCGCCCGCACCCTCTAAAGACCCGGTAAGCTATTCCCACGACAAGCGTGGGCCGATCGGCCTCCGCTCCACCGCATCGCTACTCCAGTCACTTTTCAATGCGGTGTCGAGATTCCAGGTGGCTAAGTGGCTCTCACTAAGCACGTGGCGACACGCTGGAAGACAGATTATGCCCCCTTGACACCCTTCCGCGGGCGTGTCAAGCTATGGTGCAGTAGTTATCTAGAGCGGTGGTAGGAGCCTGTCGGGAATGCACCTTTGCACGCCACCTAGACTAGCAATGATGGCATTTTGTCCTTAATGCCATAGTTAGGTATGATAGGCTCTGCTAGCTATCTAATCATTAGACCATGTCTGTTTTGCCACTGTAGTTGGCCTTTGTGTGATAAAAGGAGCCCCAAGGCAACCTAGCTCAAGATTCGAACCTCCGAACACATGTGCACACATAGCAGCTCTTTCCCCGAAGGAAACCCTTGCCAGGCTAGAGCGGTGCATGCCTCTCGTGTTCCTCTGATCAACCACAAAAAGCAGGAGTCGGGTTTTAGGCTTCATAGCGGCCCGAACCTGGTAAAACTGTTGTGTCACGATCATCACGCCGCCGTGCCATCTCCACTCTTTGTGGAAGTGACCTCGCCCTCGCCAAACCACGAAGGGGCTTGCGGCCCCATAGGTGATCGAGTGCTTCCTGCCCCAACATCTAGGGCATGCCAGGTAGGGATGCGTCCTTCGTGCGAACCCGAGTTCATAAGCGGCAAATCAGTGTTCATCATCATCTTCTTCATCCATGGCTCCCAAGAAGAAGTCTAGCGCGACCTCGCGTCCTTCCACTTTGAAGGCTCCCACGCATGCATCTGCGGATGCCATTGGTGCCGCAGCGGTTGCGAACGATGCGGGTGTTGTGGGTGACACCACCGTTGGTTCCCCCACGGCCGAAGTTGGAGCGGGGAACACCGGAGAGGAGCAACAAAAGCAACGCCCTGGTGAGCACGGTCCCGATGCCGCAGGCAAAGGAAACAACGAGTCTCCACCTCCCCGTCGTGCCGATGGTCATGGCCACCACAGCGCAAGACAATCTGGAGCAAGCGTGACCCCTTGGCAGCACCCGTTAGCAGCGCGGCCACTGAGTGCCTGCCAAGTCTAGAACAAGACGGAGCTTTGAGCGGGGCCGCAAACCAAAGGGCTCGGCTTCCTCCACGTCAGACTGCCTGTGATAGCCTGGCTTATTAGGGATGATAGACTACTCATATCAATAAGGAATTCCTTCTTTTCCGGGAGCCCATTCAAACAAAACTCTTAGGTTAAGCGTGCTTGGCTTGGAGTAGTTCTAGGATGGGTGACCGAACGGGAAGTTGGTCCTGGGTACGCATGAGTGAGGACAAAGTGTGCAGAAAAGACTAGTATTGATTTGTGAGGCCAGTCTAGATCCCGTCAGGAGTAACGACTACCGGCGGGTGTGTCTGAGGCGTTGCAAGTTGGTATCAGAGCCGACCCTCGCGGTTACACGGATGTTTGCTGATAGGTGCACGATCATGTTGTTCACGAAGTTGGTGACCCATCGTGGCACATAGAATGACACATGTATCGGACTGGAAGCTCAGACGTTTGTGACAAGAGGGAACGTTCCTGTGACCCAACGAAGACATCGATTCCTCTGAGTGGTGGTGTATGTGATAGCCTGGCTTATTAGGGATGATCGACTACCCGTATCAATAAGGAATTCCTTTTGGGGGGGGCATTCAAACAGAACTCTCAGGTTAAGCGTGCTTGGCTTGGAGTAGTTCTAGGATGGGTGACCAACCGGGTGCGCATGAGTGAGGACAAAGTGTGCAGAAAAGACTAGTATTGATCTGTGAGGCCAGTCTAGATCCCGCCAGGAGTAACGGGTACCGGAGGAAGTATAACTTATCATGCGCAAGATGCGCGCCTATCCATTTTAAGGCACGAGGGCCTCGCAAGGGATAGATGCGCATCTTGCCGTTAGCAAGAATAGTATCATCACAACATATAGTACTGAAAGAGATGAGTACACAAGATTGTCTTACACTCGCCAGTAAACTGTGAGCCATAGAGGACTCAACTATCATGTGCCCGGATACCGAGACTATTCAAGTTTAAAGGTTGGGATGTGGTAAGTGTTTAGTCTGTAGCAGCACTAAGCATTTATGGTGGCTAACTTACGCAACAAGAGAGTAAATATGAGTGGCCTACGATGAATGATCGAATTCTAGAATGATCTCTATGAGACCCTGAACACTTACTTTCGTCAATCATAACCCCACCGTTTTCTCTCTCGGATCATGTTCACAAGAAGAGACGATCATGGTTACTCACACAGTTGGTGCATTTTAATTAGAGTTTACTTCAAGTTTACTGTAACCGGGTGTTAAACAAATATCCAAGTTGCCACATAACCGCGGGCACGGCTTTCCGAAAAGATTTAACCCTGCAGGGGTGCTCCAACTAATCCATTACAAAATTAACCACACTCCACGGGAATAGCCTCGACCACGGATCTCGCGGTCATCATAGGTAATTCCAAAGGAATTCCAACACCTCGAGAAAACCCGAAGAAAGTCAGACTCCACACGCAAGACATTTGGTAAAGGTAAAACAAATCCAGCAAGACCACCCGACATGTCGACGAACCCGATAAGAGCCGCATATCTCGTTCTCAGGACACGACGGATAAGCTACGTGTACGTAGGCCTAATAGAAATCTCCCAAGTTGCCCTGGGTTGGCCCCGCACTGTGCTCTAGTTTGGACCAACAATCATGAGGTGCACTGGCCCGGGGGTTGATTAAATTATCCACGGGTTTGCAAGGCCCTATGCAAATTTTATTAAGTTGTTAAGCAAATGTAGTACCAAAGTTGGGTCTTGCCAGACAAGTTTTAATCTCAACCGAATAAACAAGGGGGGTCCCCATAACAACCCCGAGCATGTTAGGAGCGCAAAATATGGAAAACATAACATCGGTAACAAGGAACTAATGACGGTAACAGTGGAACAAATCACTTGGCAAAAGGCCAAGCCTTCCACCAATACCAAGATATATATGTGCATTAAATTAAATAACAGATAATATTGTGATATCCAATCCATGTTATCACAAGGAACAACCTGCACCTGCAACTAGAATGCTATAAGAGGGGTTGAGTAGCGGTATCTTAGCCAATCAAAGGTTTGCTAGGATGTGGACATTAGAGGCTGTCATGGCAATTAAGAGGCTGTTATCAAGTGGTAGGTAGCGCAATTGTAATGATAAGAGCGAAAAACTATCAAGAAAAAATAGTATCGGGATCTGGGTACGATCACCTTGCCTGTTGGTTCTTCAGCGGAACAAGTAGCGGGATCCTCGTAGTGGTACTCTCCAGGGTCCTCGAACTCAGTATCGACACTTGCGTCTACCCAAGAGAAACAGCAAATAAATCTCCAACCAAGGCGCAATGCACAACCAAGATGATGTATCATTCGTTTTTATGAAGAATTTATCATTGCAATCCAAAACTATTCAAGTTTCACATGCAAAGTCGGTATATTAGTGAATCTGGACAGAACCTCATGTTAAGTTATTTAGACATACATGGACATGGAAAATAAGGATGCATCGTGCAAAATCGATAGAAATGCATATAAGGAACGCAAGAATCGGAGCTACGGTTCTCAAGATACGCTCACGACAAGGTACAGAGGCAAAACACAAGTCAACTAAGACCTGGGCTAATTCTTGCATTCCAAGGTATCAACTGGATAGGTGGTGAAAAATAAATCACAATAGGCTCAATAATCAATCAATTCCATGGAGTATAGCTCCCACAATTCACAAAACAATAAAACACCAAATCTGCCACTAAACAGCAACATAGCAACTTCTACAGCTCACAACTTGAGCTACAGGAACCCTACAGCCACAAACAAGATATGGACAGAATCTACTCAACATATAGATCAACTTATCCAACTACAGAATCAGCAAAGGCGCCACACATCAATAACCAAGAAGCTATCAAGTTAACATGATGAATCAGTTTTCTGGGACTTAGTGAAAATTCCAGGTTTTTCTAGAATCTGCGATTATAAAGTAGCAAGTTGACAGCATTGATTAAATATGTTAGACAGCTCCTATTGGAATGAAAATTAACAGGATGGAAGATGGCCATATCTACTACAGATAGCTAGCACTGAGTATGAGCAAATTCTAACATATCACTAGATGCAACCCACTCTTCATGGCATAAAAATAACAGCAGATTCTCAGACTTGGCAGTTTTTAAGCATGCTGAAACAGAACATTAAGTAGGCAACTTAACAGCATGGTTCCCACTTATATGGGTGATTCTCATGTTAAGCAAAAATACCATGGCATACTAGATACAAAATACTAGCACTTCCTAGTTGACACATCTCCCAAAGCAAGCATGGATTAAATCATGCAAAAATGGCAAAATGACATCTCAGCTAAAAATGACAGATTTATGAACTTGCTCAAAAGTGAAATCTGAGAGTTCCAATGAGTTCATTGGCTCTTCCTACCCCAATACCATGGGCCGTACTCCTATGATCATGTCAAGCATCATGGCACCACTAAGCTAGCAAAACTACCACCTCACACACAAGCAACAAGGGGTGTCTCTAGTGGAGAAACCCACTAGTCTCCACCACACACACCTATTCAACCATGCATGTATACCTTCGGTGTACACACACACTCTAAACACACCCCAACCAAACACAGTCTCACCACATGAGTGAAAAACCACACACACAACTATTCACATGCACACACATACACATATGCACACCTACACTGGGTAGATACACACACACTCTCCACTCATGTAGATGCACCACCTACATACATATGTATATGCCCTTAGGTATATACACACACAAGCACATACATGTGCATATACACATGCACATACACAAGTATGTGGGCAAAGGCACACACACACACACTTACTAACAACAGAACAAAAAACCCCTACTCATGCTGATATACATCTACACATACATGAATGTGCAATGGGGGTAACAAAGAAACAAAACAAAAAAGAAGAAAAACAACACGCAAAATGGTAGGGGTTCGGATTCAAACACGAGACCTCCTGGTCTCCTCCCGCACACACTACCATTGGGCTACGAACGCGTCTGATAACAGAGGAGGGGCACATGTCCTCTAGTACTAACACACACACTGACATACTAACGAAACTGAAGAAGAAACGGGCACCGGTGATAGGAAACGGCGGCAACAATGCCGGCCACTACAGGGGCTCTCCAGCGGCGCAAACGGGAGGAATCGAAGCGGGGATCAACGGGGAACCCATCCCTCAGCTCATCTCGCGATGAAGGGGACCGGAGGAGAGCTCAAGCTCGAGCTTTCGGACCGGCGGTGACAGAGCTATGGCGAGACAGAAAAGCATGGCGACATGGGGCACTAGGCTGCTCACGAGGGGAGGGGGCGACTAGCAGCTCGAATCAACGGCGACAAAGGGGAAGGAGAGGCAGGGCCGCGGCGACGATGAAGAGGAAGGAGCTGGCGACGAACTCCTTCTTGCGGACGATGGAGATGTAATCCGCACCATGGGGAGGTGCTCCTCACCTCCTAGCGATGGGAATGGAAGGCGAACGACGACGTCATGCTCCAGTCCATCTCCATCGGTGATGAGAGCCACCGGAGATGGCGGCGGCAACACGGGCTCTGCTCTCACTCTGCACTCACCTCTCTGCTCTCTCTCCGACAGAGAAGGGGAGGAAGATGGAAGGAGGAAGAGAAGGAGAAGGGAGATGGCGGCGGCTCGAGGAGGAAGTCCGAACCCTAGGGATCCGCACTTTAAAAGGGGCCAGCCCTCGACGTCCGTGACCCCTGACGGCGACGACGACGGTGCTCTCTCTCTCACAACACTCTACTCTCTCATAGCGCTCTGACAGAGGAGAAAGGGAGCAGGTAGCCGTCGGCTACCTGCTAGGCTGCGCGAGGGGGCTCGCCTGGGCTGGGGAAGGCCCAGTGCCCACCTTCTCTCTCTCTCAAATGAAGAATCAGGAAAGGTTTCATTATAAAACTAGCCACTCAAAATAAATAAATCCCCAGGGCATTTAAAAAGGTTTTGAGCAAAACACAAATACTTCTGAGTTGGAAATAATATGCACTAATTGATAAAAATATTAATTCGATTTATTGAACAAGTTGTTTTTGATACTTATAAATGGCAGCTCCTGTTATTTAAATGCCACAAAAGCATAAAGCTCAAATCAGCAAAAGAACCACACACTCAAACTCAAAACATATTAGGCTAGCACTTGAACATTTTAAAATAATTTAAATAGCACCTTAATTCTAATTATTAAATAACATGGGAATTAAGGCATAATGGTGGGGGGTTTTGTTAAAAATAAAGGAGAGGGGAAGAAAGAGGAGATTGCACCCATGAGCTCCACCCACACACAAACCAAATCATAACCTCAAACACACCATATCATACAAGGGCACATGAAACCCAAACATGGCAAGATGAATGCTATGATGGATGAATGATGCATGATGCATGAATGCAAAACCACACATGGATGACAAGTTTCAAAACATCACAAGCTCAAGCCACAAGGTTCATACAATGGGGTTACATGCGAAAATGGTAGGGACAACACTTGGGCTGTCACACTGCCCCAGCAAGCGGCGCACGATGTCAGGAATGCGATGACGACCATCTTGGTTCCACCAAGAGCCGGGCGACGTTGCAGTCTGCCTCCTTCGCCATGCCAGATACGATGATGGAAGCAATGGTGCAAGTCCAGATGTTGCTAAACTTCCCACCGTTGGCTGACAAGATGGACAAATAGAGGGCTATGATCCAGAGTTTGATCTCCTTCGTCAAAGCTAACAAGTCCTAGCGTGCGGAGCCATCACGACGTAAGTGGACGAAAACAATGGCCCAGGCCGGTGATCGCGTCGAGGGGCCCACACCCACGGTGCAGTCCCCTTGGCGGCAGCAGACCCAGAGACAGCCACTACAAGCTCCGCACGCCGACGAGCTCGATGAAGCATCTATGGTTTCTTTCGGTCCACGTGATCGTCAGGACCAAAGATGCGTCCAGAAGGATAGTTGGAAGGAAGACGTGTGCATCACCATCGAGCGGCGTCGAGAAGCACACCTTTAGTCTGAGAGGTGCAACGGTTTATGTTGGCAACCCGCGCCCAGTGTTGGCGGGTACCAGCCTTATGAGGTTCGATGCCATGCCTTCACTCGCGAGCTGCGACAGGACGGCTAGCCATCAACCTGAGTCTTTAAGCGAGAGCTAACGGAGAAGTACGATGGGAAATTGGACCCAGAAGAGTTCTTGGGAATCTACATGATAGTTGTTCAAGTTGTCGGAGGAAGGGATGAGAAGGTGCTCGCCAACTACTTCCCTTTGGCACTCAAGCCAAATGCAAGGTCGTGGCTGATGCACCTGCCGGAAAACTCCATTTCGTCATGGGTAACCTATGGAACGAGTTTGTCGGCGCCTTCACTAGCGGCTAGCAAGAGCTTGGACAGCCCAGCGACTTGAAAGTCGTTCCACGGAAAGAGGGAGAGACTCTGCAGAAATACAACTAGAGGTTAAGTCGAGTACACTACAACATTCCGGAGATACACCCGTCAGTAGTGGTTGCTGCGTTCCACTCGAACATGCGCAATACGAGGATGTGGGCTAAGATGAACGTCAAACTCCCCAAGACCATCAATGAGTTGTACACATTGGCGTACAAGCACTAGTAGAAAACAGGCCATTAGTCCAGGTTGGGAAGGGAATTTAGTCCCGGTTCCCCACCTGGGACTAAAGTATAGAGACTAAAGGGTCTAAGTCTTCAGTCTCGGTTGGCTACGAACTAGGACTAAACCATGGCCACGTGGGCGCCAGAGCGCGCCAGGGCATGGGGACCTTTGGTCTCGGTTCATAACACCATTCGAGACTAAAGGTTAAGCGGTTAAGGCTTCATTGTTTATTTTTCCTTTTCATTTTGTGTTTTCCATTTATTTTTTTCCTCTAATTAAACATGATCACTTGCATCCATCCACTTAGTCAAATATATGTTATATAACGCATCATCATCTTACTCATCTAACAACTCATCATCATCATCTTTATCATACCATGTTAAAATCTCATAAACAAAAAAAGATCATAATACTAATCATCCTAATTGATCATGCAAGTCAATATAAACCAGAAAAACTTCTCTCTCATAGGACCTAGTCCTCCCTCCTAGGTAAAATGACATAAACCAGAATAGCACCTATGTCTCCATGATGAAGCAAAGAGATCCAACGGTCTCCAACTTGTGGCTTGTGATCCTTCTTTATTTGTCCCCATGCATCAATTTGGAGCCGTCTTGGTGGTTTGCGCTTAGTCAATTATGCAAAAGAGAACTCGGGCTGGAAGGGGCTTTTAATTGTCATATTACCTTCGGGTTGCATCAACGGAGGCGTAACTTTATTTGGCAGTTTTTGTTGAAGAACATAATAGTATACTAGTTAGCAATGTAATCAATACCATTTACGCAACAGTACTAGTGTACTTGATTAGCAACTCTTGCCAAGATATTTTGGCGAATGTCATCTGCCCTCAACCTATGCACTAGTGTCTTATACAATGTATAATTTGGGAGAGTTCCCAAATTATACGGGAAGATCTCCCTACCAACTAGGACACCAATAAACAAGTTGATAAGATCATCCTTCTCCTCCCATGTTAGACGCGATCCATAAGTATAGTGTGTTGTGTCGATTAAGTTTTGTGTTTCACTCGAAGAAATGAAATAAGTTGTAAGTTATAAATTAAAAAAGTTAGCATGGATGAACACCAAATATTTTTAAATATATAATGCAAATTACTTGACAAATATGCATGCTTGACAAACTCACATGGAGGTAAAACAGGAAGCATATCGACAGCCACCCAAATGTCGATGTTACCTTCAATATGTTCTTTAGGACAAAGATCGAAGGTTATTTCCATCTCCTCCTGAAATCCATATGCCTTGCAAAGTGCTTCCAAATTTGAGCACCCTGATTCTGTGTTATTGAGTGCATTCATTACTTTGACCAGAAATATGTGACCATGTTTAGTCCTCAGGTTGGCTCTCCTCGTCTCGAAACTCTCGTGCTCTTCGAAACCGAGCCTCTCCAAGAAATACCGTCTTGCATGATAGGGGATGAACTAGTCGAATTGTATAAAACATAAAATATGCATTGAAGGAAAGAAACAGAAGTCATGCTTAATTACGAAAAAACAGTTGTCATCATTCCGTAGCGTAGAAATATCAAAGTCCTCGTAAAGCTTCGTGGTGAAGAACCTGCCGTCTCGCAGCCCAGGCTGGTCGCAAAGACCCTTATCTTCACCGCAAAATTCACACGCTTGGATCCTATCGTCGTCTTATGATGACGACATTTGCTGTGTTCCTGATTCAAGAATTATGGCACGCTTAGATCCTAATGTGTGTATGACTTTCGGTCCGTTGAGGCTTTCCTTAAATAACTCTCATATCTTATGGTGTGTTGGTGCGTAGTCTCTCACACTGATATGGTGGTGTATATATGTTGGTGGACACTCTCTCATAGTAATAGTTCGATCGTCGGTGATGGATGCCCCCCTCTTCTCGTTTTGCACCTTATACCAACGAATATATCACCAAGAAGAGAAGAGGAGGAGGTGCCCCCATGACAACAGTCAGGATTCCTCCATCAAGAACACACATGAAAGTCTCACAAGGAGCAACGACAGACCAAAAGTCACACACGCATTATACAGATAAAATATCACTAATACATTTATAATGAACTCAAATATAATCACTAATACATCATCTCAAATAATCCAGTTAATGCATCATCAAATATTAACTAATACATCTCGAATATTATCATAAAAGATCACTAATACAGATCGAATACCATCGAATAACCTAAGTCACTAGTGGTTCCCGAGTCGTGGGTGGTGGACACCCAAAGATAAGGAACCATCACGGGATCATAACTTGGGTGAGATGCCTGAAAAATCTGCCAGGTATTATTGAACCTGGTGTCCAATGCTACCATGTAGCGACGGACATGCTCGTCCTCCTCCCTGACACGACGACGTAGCATCTTCGCGGGGGCCCGCTCCCTCTACACCGAAATTGGCCTGCGTGATCGCCACCAAAGAAGCTCCGGGTCCACGACGAGACTAGGATTCCTCACCAAGCTCCGAGCACGGGAAGGTAACACCTCCCAGTGCTAGCCCGGCGGAGCCCAGTCCTGGAGATTGTGCCTATCAAGGATGTCGATGCCGACTCGACGACGATGAGGATGCAGGCCAGGCATCATCGATATCGAGACAAATTCCTATGAGAACATTTTATTATCATTTAATAACTAATTTTTTCAAAACCCAAGAATTTTCCTCTAATCTAACATACACCTACTAATTTTTCCTAGGAATCCTAATTAACTAAAACATAAAACAACTAAAACATAAAAAGCATCATAGACAAAATCATCTAACAATATCAATGTACGTATCCATCTACAACAATTTTCTTACCACATTGTTTAATGAAAAATGTTGCATACGAACCACAAAAAATTTCGTAACACTAAAAAGATGTTCTAACAATTCGAAAATATTTGCACGTTTTTAAACAATATGTGTGTGTGTGTTTGTGGCACCGGTAGGGCTCGTACGTCGGAGATGGATGGGGTGGTGGGGCTCCTATGCCGGAGATGGATGAGGCGGCGGCTCTCGAGCATCTCTGGTTGTGGCTAGGTGGGGGATGGGATCGGGGAGGGGTGGCCATGGTGGCAATCGTGTATGGGGAGGGGGGCTTAAGGAGGAGAGGGAGGAGAGTGGCTCACAACGGTCTCGGTGGCGAGGTCGAGGTGACAGCGGGCTCGACAGCAAGGTCGAGGCGACGGCGAGCTCCGGCAGCCTGGCATCGTCAGGGCAGCTAGGGCGGCGTCGGGGGGTGGAATGGGAGAGGTTGGCGTAGAAACGGCAAAGTCCTGCATATATAGAGGGACTCTTTAGTCCCGGGTCATGGCTCCAACCGAGACTAAAGACCCTTTAGTCTCGGTTGGTATCACCAACCGGGACTAAAGGCCCAAATTCCAAGTGCATCTTTTCGGCGGACCAAATTCCGCACGGGAAGGGACCTGTAGTCCCAGCTGATAGCACCAACCAGGACTACAACTGTATTTTCTCTTTTTTGTTTTGTTTTGTTTTTCTAAATTCTGTTTTTATATATGGAATAAATGTTAGAATATTTATAGTTTTTTAACGAATCTTTTTTGCTTTAGGTCAAAACAATTACAAACTTTCTGTTAGTGCTAGTAGTTTTCAAATTGAAATAGTTTAAATTTGAATTCATTTGAAATTTGAGTGAAACAGTCATTTGTGAATAAATTTAGTTTAAAAGTAGATTTTTGAGTGATTGTTTTTCCTTTGTTTAATATTAGTATGTTTTATCATTATGTTAAAGTTGGAAAAAATTTAGGATAAATTAAATAGGTGTTTTAATCAAAACCAGATTCTATTGAACCCTTTTAGTTTTATATACCTTCAGTTGTTTTAATCAAAATCACTATTACCGAACTCTAAAATGGTTGAAACTTGGCATGGTATCATAATTTCACCCACATAGCATGTGCTAAAAAGTTGAGAGGGTTACGACAAAAACTGGATGCACTTCATATACAAAATGGACAATCTCCTTCGAAGTATCGGGTTTTCGGACGAAAACTCGTCTGTTACAAAAGGATTTCCATTTTTTAACTTATTTCAACTCCTGTCTTTTTGTGCATTCAATATGAACCATTATAAGCCACATACTAAAATTTTAGCCCTATCTAACTTCATTTGCTATGTTTCATGCATTTAATGATTTGTTTTGAGCTAAATGACCCTGAAATTAAAAAGCACCACAAATGAACTCTGAAAAGGTTGAAACTTGGCATGGTATCGTCATTTCACCCACATAGCATGTTCTAAAAAGTAGAGAGCATTACGACAAAAACTAGATGCACTTCGTGTACAAAATGGACAATCTCCTTCGAAGTATCGGAGTTTGGGACGAAAACTCCTCTGCTACAAAAGGATTTCAATTTTTTAAACTTATTTCAACTCCAAACTTTTTGTGAATTCAATTTGAACCATTATAAACCACATACTAAAATTTCAACTCTATCTAACTTCATTTGATATTTTTCAAGCATTTAATGATTTTTTAGCCAAATGACCCTGAAATTAAAAAGCACCACAAATGAACTCTGAAATGGTTGAAACTTGGCACGATATCAAAATTTCACCCACATAGCATGTGCTAAAAAGTTGAGAGCGTTACGGCAAAAACTGGATGCACTTCGTGTACTAAATGGACAATCTCCTTCGAAGTATTGAGGTTCCGATGAGAACTCGTCTGTTACAAAAGGATTTATTTTTTTAACTTATTTCAACTCCAGACTTTTGTGCATTCAATATGAACCATTAGAAGCCACATACTAAAATTTCAACCCTATCTAACTTCATTTGCTATTTTTTATCCATTTAATGAATTATTTTGAGCAAAATGACCCTGAAATTAAAAGGCACCACAAGGAACTTTGAACATGTTGAAACTTGGCATGGTATCATCATTTCACCCACATAGAAAGTGGTAAAAAGTAGAGAGGGTTACAAAAAAAACTAGATGCACTTCGTGTACAAACTGAACCACCCGTCTACTCACTAGAGAAGAAAAATGATGACGGTGCAGCCAGTCACATCCGAGAGTGGGATCTTGGGGTATAAAACTTTTTCTTCGCGTGTGTCCCTTGATTATTGCACCGTAACCATGGACAATCTTTATCATTTAACATGATTCTTAGGTTAGTCTTCACTATGAAGGGGGGAATTTCATCAAACTTTTCATAATCTATTGACATGTCTATCTTGTCCTCCACTCCCATGATGTTTCTTTTCCCAGAAAGCACTATGTGGAGCTTTGGCTCATCGTATGATGTATCCGCTTTCTTATCTTTCCTTTATCTAGGTTTGGTAGACATGTCCTTCACATAGAAAACTTGCGCCACATCATTGGCTAGAACGAATGGTTCGTCTGTGTGCCCAAGATTGTTGAGATCCATTGTCGTCCTTCTGTACTGCGGGTCTACCATTACCCCTCGTCCAGTCAGATTGGCCCATTTGTATCAGAACAAAGGGACCTTCAAATCACCTTCATAGTCAAGTTCCCATATCTCTTCTATGTAACCATAATATGTGTCCTTCTCCTTGCTGTTTTCCGCATCGACAAAGTGGACACCACTATTTTGGTTGGTGCTCTTTTTATCTTGGGCGATCATGTAAAATGTATTCCCATTTATCGTGTACCCTTGGAAAGTCAATATAGTCGAAGATGGTCTCTTGGCCAAGAAGTACAAGTCATCTTCAACATTGTCGTCACTCATGAGATGTGTTCGCAACCAACCACCGAAAGCGTCAATGTGTGTACGTTGAATCGAGGGGTCAGACATCTCCGGGTGCTTCAAGCATATAATATCCCTGTGTTCCTCGATATATGGGGTGACTAAGGTAGAATTCTATAGAACTGTATAGTGTGCTTGTGCCAAAGAATGCCCGTCTGTACATATTATTGATTTTGGTCCAAGCGTGCCTTTTCCATGCTATCTCCCCTCATGCCGCGATTGAGGAACACCAATCGGCTTAATGTCAGGAACAAAGTCAACACAAAACTCAATAACCTCCTTTGTTTCATGTCCCTTGGAGATGCTTCCTTCTGGCCTCACACAGTTACGAACATATTTCTTTAAAACTCCCATGAACCTCTCGAAGTGGAACATATTGTGTAGAAATACAGGACCCAGAATGGCAATCTCTTCGACTAGGTGAACTAGGACGTGCGTCATAATATTAAAGAAGGATGGTGGGAACACCAACTTGAAACTGACAAGACATTGGACCAAATCATTCTGTAAGCTTGGTAGGATTGCCGGATCGATTACCTTTTGAGAAATTCCATTGAGAAATTAAGAACATAGCTTCACAATGTCTAATCGAACATTTTCTGGTAGAAGCCCCCTCAACGCAACCGGAAGCAATTGCGTCATGATCACGTGGCAGTCATGAGACTTTAGGTTCTGGAATTTTTGCTTTGTCATATTTATTATTCCGTTTATATTCTACGAGAAGACAGACGGGACCTTCATACTGAGCAGACATTCAAAGAAGATTTCCTTCTCTGCTTTGGTAAGAGAGTAGCCAGCAGGACCATCATACTGCTTTGCATGCATGCCGTCGTTTTCGTGCACACGTTGTTGGTCCTCCCGTGCCTCGGGTGTATCTTTTGTCTTCCCATACATGCCTAGGAATACTAGCAGGTTCACGCAAAGATTCCTCATCACATGCATCACGTCGATTGCAGAGTGGACCTCTAGGACTTTCCAATATTCTAGCTCCCAAAATATAGATTTCTTCTTCCACATGGGCGCACGTGCCTCAGTGTCAGTCGCAACAGATTGTCCGCCAGGGCCCTTTCCAAATATTACTCGTAAATCCTTGACCATATCAATTATGTCATCACCAGTACAGAGGACATGCTTCTTCCAATGATCTGCCTCACCTTTGAAAAGCTTACCTTTCTTTCTTAAGGCATGCTTGGCCAGAAGAAATCGATGATGTCCCAGGTACATATTCTTCTTACATTTGTCCAAATATATACTTTCGGTATCATCTAAGTAGTGCGTGCATGCATGGTATCCCTTGTTTGTCTGTCCTGAAAGGTTACTAAGAGCAGGCCAATTATTGATGGTTACAAAGAGCAACGCTCGCAGGTCAAATTCCTGTTGTTTGTGCTCATCCCACGCAAGTACACCTTTTTTATTCCACATCTATAAAATTTCATTACCTAATGGCCATAGGTACACATCAATGTCGTTGCCGGGTTGCTTAGGTCCTTGGATGAGCACTGGCATCATAATGAACTTTCGCTTCATGCACAACCAAGGAGGAAGGTTATAGATACATAGAGTCGCAGGCCATGTGCTATGCTTGCTGCTCTGCTCCCCGAATAGATTAATGCCATCTACACTTAAACCAAACTATAAGTTCCTTGGGTTATCTGCAAAGTCCATCCACTCTCTCTTGATTTTTCTCCACTGCAACCCATCAGCGGGTACTCTCAACTTCCTGTCTTTCTTACTGTCTTCTTTGTGCCATCGCAACGACTTGGCATGCTCTTTGCTTTGGAAAAAACGTTTCAACCATGGTATTATAGGAGCATACCACATCACCTTGGCAGGAATCCTCTTCCTAGGGTGCTCTCCCTGAACATCATCAACAGGGTCATCGCGACCGATCTTATATCGCAATTCATTGCATACCGGGCATGCATCCAAATTCTCGTACTCACCGTGGTAGAGGATGCAGTCATTAGGGCATGCGTGTATCTTCTACACCTCCAATCCTAGAGTGCAGACAACCTTCTTTGCTTCGTATGTACTATCGGGTAATTCATTGTCCTTTGGAAGCTTATTCTTCATTATTTTCAGCAACTTTTCAAATGCCTTGTCAGCTACACCATTCTTTGCCTTCCATTGCAGCAATACGAGTGTGGTACCAAGCTTTGTCTTGTCATCTTCGCAATTTGGGTACAACGGTTTTTTGTGATCCTCTAACATGCGTTGCAACTTCAACTTCTCCTTTTCATTTTCACAGTTTCTCTTTGCATCAGCAATGGCACGACCAAGATCAACAGCGGGCTCATCTGATGCCTCAGCTTCTTCTTCATTCTCTTCCCCCGTTGTACTACCATCATATTCAGGACACCCATGATAGTTGTCTTCATCCTCTTGTTCTTCATACTCTTCCATTAGAACCCCTCTTTCTCCGTGCTTGGTCCAACAATTATAGCCGGACATGAAACCAGACGTAAACAGGTGGATCTGAATCCGTTTTGAGCTAGAGTAAGTCTGACCATTCTTATACATACCACATGGACAACACATAAAACCATCCCGTTTGTTTTCCTTAGCCGCACGAAAAAACTCTGCACGCCATTAATAAATTGGGGAGAGCGTCGGTCAACGTACATCCATTGCTAGTTCATCTTCATTACACAACACCGAGAAGATCAAATTAATACAAGTTCATACATAAAGTTCATACACAGTTATTCTCATAAAACAATATAAAACTATCTAGTTAAAACATTTTAAATGCAACAACAAATGCGGTCAAAATCGCAACTAAGGTAAAAAATGATCCAACAACATAATGATACCAAGCCTCTTTATTAATGGCATATTTTCTAATCTTTCTAATCTTCAAGAACATTGCATCCATCTTGATCTTGGGATCATCGACGACATCGGCAGCATACAACTCCAATTTCATCTTCTCTTCTTCAACTCTATTCAATTTTTCTTTCAAATCCTCATTTTCTTTTTCAACTAAATTTAACTTCTCGGCAATAGGGGCGGTTGGCATTTCTAGTTCAACTACCTCCTACATAAAAATATCTATGTCAACTTGATGGGCATAATTGTCATTAAATCGAAATGCAACAAATAGTTATAAAAGAGAATATACCACATCTGAATCGTAAACTGGGCGAGGGCCGACGGGCACGAATATCATAACCATGACATTATATATAGCAATAATCATACAAGTAAGAAAACTATGCAAGTAACTATCTAAATCATACAAATACGATTTTATTTACAAAAATGATAAGAACACAAGAAGAGGCTCACCAAGGTGGTGCCGGTGATGGGATGGTGCAGTCGATCAATGGTGTTTAGGATGGGGACAGGAAGGTTGTCACACCCTGTGTTTTAATGACCTTGTTATGTTTGGATTTATAAAAATTTAGAGCTAACTAAAACTTTTTCAAGTGCTTGTTGTTGTTTGCAATGATGTTTGCTTGCTTGAAGATTGTGGTATATGGCACTCTTAGATTCTAACCCTCTTCATAATCATCTTCCTTGTCCCAAACCTCTTGCCCAATGATCATGCGATGTGAATAGTACCCAAAACTTTTTTTATGAAATTTTATTTTGACCAAATGGGATTTATCCCAATTAGGTTTTCAAAACCCCCTGAAATGAGGATTTCACTGCAAGTGCTCAAATTAGGTGGATCCTTCTTCCCCAAAGACTTTATTTCAAACCTACTATATATAATACTTTTCAAAACCACAAAATATTAATTTTAAAGATTATTTTTATATTTTACTTAAAGGTTTTTTCTTAAGGCTAGAAATGGTTTTCCCTAGGGAAAAATTATTAAAATGCTTTTAAAATAATTGAGAAAATTTAGGGAAACTCAGTGGACATATATTTACCATATATATGAGTTTCAACACAAGGGCATGTTCGAATCATTGGCAAATCCCCTCAAAACCCTTTATGTTCAAATCAAACTTTTGGAATATTTCTATAAGAAATATTCTCAATAAATTACAGGAAAATTCCAGCAAGTCAACACTGTCATAGGTGATGATCTTGCAAAGTTTCATCTCAATCCAAGTTGATTTGGTTCATCAAACCATCCCCAAACCCTTCTTGTCCAGATTCAAAATTGAGCAACTCTCCATTGTGAAGTTTATCCCCTTGACCCCCAACTTTGTGGGCATGCTCTAATGACCAAATAGTGATGCTACACCAAGTGGTGCATCAAGGGTAAAAGCCTAGCATCACAGGGTCTATAGAAATTTGATTCTGTTAGTTTCTAGCGTTAACAAAGTTTCCATTTTCAACCTTACTCACTTAAGCTCAAACTTGGTGATCCAACCTATTTCTAACCACCATTTGATCCTATCAACTCCCAAGGCAAGCAAGGTCCATTTACTTCTCTAAAACCCGAGAAAACACCTTCTGGTCCATTCTAGAAACAATCATTTCCACCCCTTACTCTTTTACCCTTGCCCCCAAATTTTTACCATAGCCTCTTGTAGTTACCTTTCACCTCCAGGAAAAGTCTCATGGTCATAGATCAAGTATGATGTGGTGAAAAAACCCATTTGCCCCCCTGGAAGCATCTTTTTCTACCTCTCCCCTACCTATTTCTCTTCTCCCCAGATCCCCCTAGCTCCATGGCATCCAAGGGGCATCTCCAGACCCCCCCAGGCACTACTGGACAAGCTAGGGCCCCCCAGAGCGCGCGGGCAATGGGTATGCCAGCCATTTGGGCACTCTACACCATGCTACAGTGTGCCACCGCACTATAGCAAGGGCATCCCGAGGCCTCCCGAGTGCCTTGGGATGAGGGGGCTTGTCCCCCTGATCGGCCTCGACGTCCGCGGCACGGTAGGCTGTCGGCCCCCTCTCCCTCCCCTCTCCTCCGCCCTCCCGCACGCGTGCCCGATGCTGCACAACTCGGCCAACCAGGGAGCACACGCGCGCGCCCTCCCCCACTCTCCCTCTCTCTTCACCCCGACAAAGACAACTTCCACAAAACCCCCAGACATGGCCCGGCTCGCCTCGTGCCCCGCGGCGACGCCCTAGTCCTCATTGATGCACCATGTCCACGGTGGACTGGCGGTCCCCCTATTTAAGTGTCTCCCCGAGCCCGTGCCCCTCCCTCCTTGCTATCTACACCCCTCCGCAACTCGCTCGTGCTCAACCCGCTTGCCCCCGTGGTCAGGAGCCCTCTCCCAAACCAAACCCTCACTGTCGTTGGTCTCCCCTCCCCTCGCGGGCGTTCTGCTCTGCCCCGGTGCTCCCCTCGACCACCTACCGACTTGCGGGAGCCCCTGAGCACATCGGTGCCCTCCGTTCCAGCCGCCGCGGCCAGGAACCCCCTCCGGTGAGCCCCCCTCCGCCTCTGTCGCGAGGAGAGGTTTGACAGGAGGGGGCCACCTGTCATCCCCTCACCCTCTCCTCTCTCGCTGGCAAGCAAGGCCTGCGGGCAGGTTTGAAAACAAACCTGTTGCGCGTGCCGCCTCGCCCTGGGCCGGTTCCCTCCTTGGGCCGACTCGACTGGGTGTTTTAGGCCCGTGAGGGCACATGACCCTTTTTCTTTTTCCTTTTCTATTTAAACTTCCAAAAATCCCCCAGGACCAAAATTAAATCTAATTCCAATTATTCCCCCCCTAAATTCTCATAATATTCCATAGAATTTATTAGTGCCATTGGTAAAAATGTTTGAAAACATTTTATGTACTGTTTTAATTTAAAACCCTTATTTAGCATTATAAGCTCCTGTTTTAAATAATTTTGAAGATGTTTTTAAGTTCAAAACCATAAACAAACATTTTTAATATAGTCTTTAGTATTTATCAGAGAAGGGTAGCATTTTTGATAGTAGTTTGTGTGCTCCGTTTTTGTATGTTGCTTATTTTTATCGCGACGATAGATTGTGCTGTTGATGAGGAAGTTGGACCCGAAGACTTCGAAGACCCCGAAGACTTTGTTGAGCCAGGCAAGCAGCCCTTTGACCATGTCAAGAAACCATTTTCATTGCATGGCATATAGCACTTTACTTTTATCATATTTGATCATGTGGAGTAGTGACCCCTCCGGTGGGTTACTTCCGACACTTTGACCATTGACACTTGCATCGTGCATGACCCTACCGCCTTATGAGGGTTGTGCGGGTGGGAGTAGATAGGTTGCTAGGTAGATGCTACGCAAATGGTTCGGGTATATGCATGGTGATGGGAAGAAGAGAAATGATTCCAAAGACTTTTCGAAAACCCCGTCGGGTGCCACTAATGCCCGAGGCAGATGATGAGGAGATGGGTGACCACTTGAGAAAGAAGTGGTGTGCCGGAACATGTTGAGGGTGTGTTTTTGAAAACGGACTAGATTTAAGATTTTTCGACCATCCCAACCTCACATGCACAACCACGATACCCCTTATGGAACGGGGCTTTGTTGATTACCTTGCTGGGTACTGGCAAGGAGCCCACATTACTAGTGGCAGGAGTGGCGTGGTCACTCTTGATATGGGGCCGTATCGGTATGTACGATCATGCACTGTCTTCACAGGCGCCGGGAACACCGTTGGTCCCCTCATGGATGGTACAATTAGAGCGAGGCTCGTGTGATGTACATCATCAGGGCTGGGTACCAATCGAGTGGACTCTTTGTCTAGTATCGCTAGGGGAAAGGCATTGTTCAGGTGCTTACCTCGGGTATGTTATATACCGTGAGTCATGGATGACACGGAAGTTCCCCGAGTCTTGTGGGTCAAGTGTGCAACCTCTGCAGAGTTCGTTGGTGATGAACATACGAGCTAGGACGCTTCCCAGTCAGAATGCCTATAGGTTAAGGCAGATGGCATGGGTTCACGCTTTCGGTCAAGATTTCCGCTGCTTGTTCTATTTAAGTGTTTGGCCTATGTGGCCCTATCTATGTAAGACTAGATCTTCATGGTCTTTATTTGTGTAAGACGCTAAATGTGGATGTAGGACTCTTGTTATTCAGTTTCTGTGTGTTCAGTGAGCATTGATCTCTGGGATCACTGGGCACGTACATTCGGTGATCACAACTTATGAGTCGGGGTCCCCACAAAGGCACACTAAGTAAACCATATCTACACATATGCAAACTAAGGAGTTAATTTGAGCTCAGATTGCTTACAGATCAAAAAAACTATCACATAATTACATCCAAACTAAAACCCACAAATCACTATACTTATAAAGCATTGCACGAGCTGATGTAGCAATAAGAGATGAAAGGAGAAAGTTGCTAACCTTTGTGACCATGTCGATGGATTGGGGTGACTCATATCTTGACAAAACTTGGAAAAAATGGAGGGGTGATCTCGAGCTAGGGGAAGAAACAGAGAGGGTAGTTCGAATGGAGAAAACAGAGAAATGAGTAGGGCTGGACGAAGGGCTTATATAGGGAAAGCTTTAGTCTCGGTTGGTTATACAAACAGGGACTAAAGGTCCATCTATAGACCCGATTTGTATCACATACCGAGACTAAAAGGGCTCGTGGAGGCCACAGACTGACACTAGCCTGCCACCACTCCTTTACTCCCGGTCTGTGGTACAAACCGTGACTATATGTCCCAAATGACCTGGGACTAATCGGGTCCGTACGCCTTGACAGCTCCTAGCCGTTGGAACCGGGACTAATGGGAACATTAGTCCAAGTCCAAAGCAAAACCGAGACTAAAGGTTGAAACGGAAGGCCTATTTTCTACTAGTGAAGTGTGCTTGTGCTGAAGAGGGAAGGCGATTGCCCGGAGAGAAGGATGGCGTCGAAGTTGACTCAGATGACGACGACTATGCCCCTGGCTCAAAGGGAAGGAATAAAAAACGCAAAAAAAAGTGCAAACGAAAAAATGGTGTTGGTCATTGAGAGTTCTGGTGATCTCAGCGCCGGCAAGAAGGCAAAAGCCGAGATCCCCGACAAGGGAGCTGCCACGTGCGCTAATTGGCGGGAGGCCGCTACCACAGTGAAAATAGGGAAAACCGACGAGCCATACTACAAGATCCACCGCACCAAAGGCCATGATCTCCAAGAATGTTTCCAAGTTGAACAGCAAGCTGAGCAACAGAGGGCTGAATTCGAGAAAGGCGACAAGGAGAAGGGCCAAGACAGTGCTGCCGGGAAGGGTCGTGGTGGCAGAGGAGGTTGTCGCGGCAAGACCCCGTAGCAGAGGAAAAGCCTGTTGGGGAACA